>OY288240.1:59928650-60528650 GCA_958450325.1 Agrostemma githago
GTATGGAAGTCAGTTTTTGGGGTCATGGGAGTCATGAAGACCCTTCCCGACCGGGAAGGGTGTGTCGTCCCGACCGGGATGGGGCCGTCCCGATCGGGATGAGGGTGCCAAAAATCGAGTTCACTAGAGTGTCATCCCGATCGGGAAGGAGGCTTCCCGACCGGGACGGGTATGTCATCCCGACCGAGACCACCCATCCCGACCGGGATGATCCCCTACTCCTTTTTGGTGCCTCTTCTTCGACATTTAAGCCCACCCAACCATTGTATACCCCCCACCCAACCTCCCTACCTTCCTTGCTCATATCATACCACCCACATACTTCATTTTCATATCCTCACTTCATCTTCTGTCTACTTTAGACCGAGTTTCACATCAAATCCCACCCCCTCACTCCATTACTACCTTTACCATGCGGTTCTATCAAGCTTGAAGCAGCATAGAAATAATGAAGACAAGCAAGTGCCTATATTGATATATGAGACGATGGAGAGAGTGAGTTGCTAACCTATGGTACGGCAACTATCCTTTCTTTTCCGTTTTTGTTGTTGCTTGTTTTCCTTTGTTTATACCCTTCCCCTTGAGTCATGGTACCTTAGTGGCCTTCGAGGCCTTGGTAGTGGTTGCTCCCGACTCTCGATGATGTGACTACATCGAGAGTCATCTTCAAAATCCAAATTTTACAAGTATTTCACTCTTTCATTTTGAGGATTTAGTCGGATTTAGGCGGAATCCGGGCTAGGTGACTTGATTACACCTAGCCTTAACCTCCCATTTCCTTTTATTTCCTTCTTTTTATTTTCTTCCCCCATCCATATCTTTTCTCGTCTCGGCCCATGGTGACTTGACTACACCCCGGCCGGACGCTTTCTACCCTTTTCTCCACTTTTTGATTTTTAGCTTTATTTTCGTAGTTTCTTTTCTTTTTCTTTTGTCTCTCCGCACACTACGATTGAGCATATGAGGACATTGCTCGGTTTAAGTGTGGGGGAGCGATATTCTAGCGTAGTTAGTTTTATTCCCTTAGTTTTATTTCCTTAGTTTTTGGAAAAAATCTTTAAAATCCATAAAAATTTGAAATTTTTTCACAAAAATCAAAAAGATTTTTCTTTTGTGTGTTTTCCTCTAGTGTCATTGTGTCGTATATTTGTTTTGTGTGCGTGTTTTGCCTCCCTTTCCCTTATAGGTTGCTTTAATCGCCGTTAACTTTGGAAAGCTTTCAAGACTTCCGGTAACATCTTTATCCCTTTTTCTTCTTTATCTCTTGCGGAGTTTGGAGGAGATTGTGATGCGGTGTGCTCGGGTGGAGCTTTGTAATGCTTGAGGGTGATTTGGTTGCTCATTTGGAAGATAGGGGTGGTGTTTGTGTTTTCATTTGTGTTCGTTTTGTGTTCTTGTTTTGTTGCTTTTGTTTCTTTTTCTTTCATTTTCGTTGAGTCTTTGTTTTGTGTTTTGTTGTGTGTCTTGTGTGTAAAAGGTTTTCGAAAACCCGGTTTAGAGGCTAGTGTGCGAGTGTTTACTTTCCCTTCCTAGTAGTGTAAATCGAGTCTTGGACTTTAGCCTAGTAGAATGACCCTAAATCAATGATTTCGTTGGTCCTTTACCTTGAGTCCACCTAGCTTACTAGGGATTTACTACGGGATTTGCATTTTGACCATTATGACCACCCACGGTGTGAAAAGGCCTTGGTTGCCGAGTCCCGTCCCTTAGGTGACCATGTTTAGGATTGTTTGATTAGTCCAAGTTCTCCACTTTTTGTGGGTTTGAAAGGGGATGCGCAACCCTGACATACCCATTCCCCTACCTCATACACATTTCCACACAATAAAATTGCAAATTGTTGAAGTCGTCTTTCTTGTTGCAATAAGAAGTGCCAAAAAGCCAAATCAAGCCAAAAGGGCAAAGAAAAGAAAAAGAAAGAAAATGAAAGAAAGAAAAGAAAGAAGAAAAAGAAAAGGCACAAAAGGCAAAAAGAAAATAGAAAAGAAGAAAAAGAATGGCATGGCAAAACAAGTCAAAAATGCAAAAGAAAAGAGAAAATGCCAAAAGAAAACCCGATTCACAAAAATAACCCCTACCTCTCAAAATAAGCCTTTTTCCGACTTTTGCCGTGAAGAGCCTACCAAAGGACCGAGTCCCGAGGAAGGATGATAGCGGCATTAGTCGGTCTTCCCTCATTTTGCATATTTCCATCTTTTTACTTGGACTAGTTAGGCGATTTTGGACATGGGACGACCCTCTTGGCTCATGCTAAAGAGGGCGGGGTCTCACTTACCTACAGTGTCGACTAACACCGTGGTTCATCCTTTTTCCATCCCGCCGCTCGTCCCGTGGTACGTTCTTAGAAGGTTAGGAGGAACCGAGGTAAGTTGCCAACGTTTTTATTGCTTTGTCGTCATACTATTAGGGTTTTGTCCATTTTGGTTAGTATTGCTAGCTTGGAAACGTTGTCACTTGCCTTGAGTCCTAAACCGGTGCTTCTTTCACCGCTTGTTTGAGGGAAGCGGTATTTGTTTTTCTTTTGGGTGCAACCGATTATGTGTTCGTTTGTGTGTTTGTTTGTTTTTGTGTCTTGTGTCCGGTTGCATCCGCAGTTTTGTCGCAAGACCCGACTTGCCTTGCGGAGTGCACTTTTCCTCTAAGTGCACTCGCGTGAGTTGAAAGGGCGTAGGGTGCGCTAATACCCACTCGGCTTGTAGTAGTTAGTTTGTGCTTACTCGAGGGCGAGTAAGGGTTAAGTGTGGGGGAGTTGATAAGTGTAGTTTGTAGTGCCTATTTCGTAGTGTTTTGGTCCCATTTTCCTTGTGGAATCGCTCCTTGGGAGCGATTTATGGACTTCTTATGCTTCCTTTAGTTCGTTTCAGGTTCCCGAGACCCATTTGGAAGAGTTGGAGCGTTTCCGACTCGATTCATACACATTTTGGAGCCAACGAGATAAAGGAACGATGACTCGATGCTTTGGAATCGACCCCGAGACCTTGGGACCCAATCCCGAGCCTCCGAGACCCGATCCCGAGTCCCGAGAATCGATGAGAAGTCCATGTGAAACAAGGAGAGACCAAAAGGATCATATTGGAGGCCTACAAGACTCATCCCCGACGGGTATGCACCTCATCCCGTCGGGGATGAAGTGCGCTTTTAGAGGAGCCACTGCAGGGCCGTCCCGGTCGGGACCACCGGCCGTCCCGGTCGGGATAACCCCGTGCCGGTCGGGACCGGCGAGCTGTAGCCGGACTTCTTTTCTTTCCTCTCCTTTCCACTTGTAACCCTATATATACTCTTCCCTTGTTTTGTAAAGCTTATGCACTTTATTAGACATTAAACCCTAGACTACTTTAGGTTAGATTAGATTAGATTAGAGTAGATTAGTCGGTAATTAGTAGTTAATCTTAGTTTAGTACTTGTATTAAGGGATTTCTTGAAGATCCATCCAAGCTTGACAACCTTGGATGTTTGTTTTGGGTTTTCTTCATTAATGCAAGTTTCAATCTTTCTTCCTCACTAGTTTGGTATAATCCTTTCTTCCTTTTACTCTTTATCTTGTTTGTTTAATTCAAGTTTCAATCTTTAGTTATTGTTTATTGTTTTGTTCATCATATTTGGTAGTTTCATTATGGATGTTTTGATTCTTGTGTTGGTTCATCTTGTTCTTGTTAGAATTAGTTTGATAATGTTAGAGTAGTGTTCTTGCTAGGGTTAGTAGGGTGATTAGGGTGTTAATTGGGTGATTAAGGGTTTGTTGGAGACGTTGGTGGAAGATTTGGGTTTCCTCTTGGTTGATGCATATCACATGTTTGTTGGAAATTCTTGAATGGCTAAGTAGGTTAGAATGCTTGTTTTTCTTGCCTTCCTTTGTCATGTGTGTCACCGGATGGGTTCCATGAGGAACCTCTAGGTGAGTCTAAGTTAGATTACCTAGATTACCCTGCTACCTCCTTCACTCTAACTCCTCTTGACCATTCCGTTATCCCTTTGACCCCGACCTAATCCTAGCCTGTTTCCTTGTTTGTTTTCTCCGTCTCCTTAGCCATAGTCTTAGCCTTCTCCTCCTTCTTATCATTCTTTAGCTTAGCTCGTTGACTTAGTCTCGTATTTGGGCGACCTTGGTCTATACGCCTCTACCGTCCCCGTGGATTCGACCCGACTTACCCTAGCTACCCTAGTTAGGTTTTGCCAGTAAATTATTTGGTGGCGGGATTCACGACAAATCCCTCCCATCAGTAGGATAAACGGAGTTTCGATGCTATAGATCTTCGACGAATTATGAAAAGACTTGACACACGGATTACGGTAGGTCCTATAAATAAGAAATGTTTTGAAAAGGGTAAAATTTGGAAGAATTCGGAGGACGATCATGACTTTTGAAATTGGCAGCATGCCGGCAGGACCAATTTTTTTTAAAAGTCGAGAGTTTTGAAATTCAAAATGGGCAGCACGCCGGCTAAAAATAGCCTATTTTGAGTTAAATCTTAAGTCTAAATTTCTGGAGCATTTTGAGTTTTTGAAAACTTGACATTTTTGAAAAAAATGCATTTTTTGAAATGATGGTTTTCGAAAATGACACGGAAACCAAGTAGCAAGTAGTCATACAACCATTATGACGACAACATGTATGCTTTACGCTAAGTCTCGGTCGGTCTAAATAGGGTCTATACCAGTGCACATAGCCTATCCGATAATAGGGACGAACTCCCTTACTAATTTGTATAAGGACATGCCGCAAAACCCATACGAATCAGCTATGAACACCTTGACGTAACTAATTTGGAATACAACGCCGTATAGTGGGACATCGGTCACAAGTAACCGGCCCGTGTAAAATTGGGGTTATGCATGAACTGTCAAACTAACGCGCGTAGTTTAAGATTGTGGACATGAAATAGGTCCACGCCCGGCGTGGTCAGGCGCGGGTTTTGGTAGGCAGATGTTCTCGTCTAAGATTGATCCCGAATTGAAATTGAAATTGAAATCGAAGTTGGAGTCGCCACCCAACTTTTAGGGAGTTCAGACCCGTTCGAACCCACTCTATACTTAGGCGTATCGCGCACAAAGCACGACTTGCCTTATAGTACTAGAGTTTGTGGGGTTCTTCCCTTTGCATAACGATACCAATGTCGGATTACCAAGTATCGTATATCGAATGACTCTCGTTTGCCAATGATTTCGGGCATTCGGAAACCAAAGGTTCTGAGTAAGAGGTGAAGGTACGTGTTGGGAAGCCCATGAAGGACACCTAACCCCGCCCGCACATAGAGGCCTCTACTAAGATATCGATTGGTGTTCGAGTACGCGCGTTAGTAAGATGGTGAAATGTTATGACAAACATTGTTTTATGCTAGGCATGCGAATTACGTGTTTACTACGTCGTTTAATGCATCTCAGAATATGTCAAAGTTGTTTTAGCATGCGTTGTTCATTTGAAAACAGTAAATGCCAAACGACATAAATAAATAACTTGAAAGTAGATTACAAGTTACACGGGCGAAATACAATCCGGATTTCACAATACGACAAGCAACGATATTATCTAGTTAGAAACGGGAACATAAACTATAAACGGCCCGTAAATTGAAATCGTATATCAAAGTTTGGACAAACTCTAATCAGCTATGTATTGTGTTACGTATTGACCAGAGGATAGAAGCTCGGACACCCGAAATGGTGCGGCTTGGTACTCAGGCGCCTGAGGGGAGGCAGTCTGATGTTCAGGCGCTTGACCCTGGGCGTCCAGACAGGCCATAGGCGGGATTAAAGCATGATGCTAGCTTGATCCCGAAGCCTCGATATCTCGTCCCGACTTATCCTAGCGAAATATGACCATCTCGATCCGTTGTATACCGAGTCCAACTAAGGAGTCGTTGATATAAGACTTACATAATAAGACGTTCGCTCAAAGTCTTAATAGGATAAAAACGAATATGAAGTGTGGATTCGTAAGTGAGACACATGATGGATTAACACGCGTCGACTAACGTCGCATGCGTTATTCCCTAAGCGGAAATTGTATTGTTGTGGACTATGTCGGAAGTCTACGATATCTCATTTCGACCATAATGGGGTACTTGTCCTTAATCGTCTCCATTTATGATTTAGATCGACCATACCGACTTAATACAAATATCGGAGCCCTCCGTATCGCGATGTTGTTATCGGGTCGCATAAACCGTACGACTCTCGGATTGACATCATGAGGTTTCGTATCACTTTGATTATCGATAGCTCTTTATGCGCGATATTTGATTACGGAATCGACATCGGGCATTTAGAGCGACATTTGAAAATGATATTGAAAACACTCGACAAAGGATTTCTACGATCGCGTTATAACCCGAAGTGTTAGGCACACGCTATAAGGCGCCCTGACCCTCAGGCGCCTGGGGCGCCACCTCTGGTGCGTTCTGTTTGAAGGTTATACGGACTTTAGGCAGAATTGATTATCGAATGCGTTCGATTGAAAAGTTTGATTTGTCATCGTAAACATTTGGCCCTTTGCATTTCGGTGTCATAGCTTTGCCTTTGAGGCCTTCGACGCTCGATTTAGCGTTATCGGACGTTTGCTTGACTTGATTTTGAAAATAGTTTTATAATAGTATTCGCGGTATTAGTATAACGGAAAGTAAAAGTTAGTGTGCGATAATAAAATGTTAGATGCGATAATGAAAAATGTTATAATGTTAGTAGTATGATAAATAAATGAGTTAAAGGATTAGAAAATGAGGTTTGAACACCCTCAACCTATATCTCAATGTTTCGAAATACGGGCTCGCGGAGTATCGTTGTAGACACGGGGAGCGGTTCGGTATATGTAAGTGAGTTAAGGTGTGTATAAGGGAGGAAGAATGCTCTCGGTTTTTTGATTAATGGTCTCAAGAAATGAATGTTTTGTGTCCCTCAAAACGTCCGACGTAAGGGTGTATTCATTGAATTTTGCGAAATTCTTCGACCCAGAATCGGGCACCCGGAGGCGAGTAACTCAGTATTGGAGCACCTCAGTGGAGGCGGCTCAGTTCTGGGGCGCCTGGATGCAGGCGAATGGAATCGCGCGTATCAAATATTGCCTCGGATAGACCGGATGCTGGCGGCAAAAGACGGTTTTCCCCCCGGTGGCGTTTTTGGCTCAAAGTAGCTTTATTTTATTGGAAACGACCCACTAAATTTGGATTTGAGGTCGGTTTTGAGAGATTTGTACTCCGATAAGTGTCCACGTCGGATACTATTGATTCCAAGTCCGTATTCGAGCATATTGATGCATGTTAGCGTCCGATCATCATCGGGTGTTTTGTTGAAGACTGCTATAGACACGAGCAGGCAAAATGCGGGTGCCTATAATGAATCAAGTAAATAATACCCGAAAATCGATTTCATCCAAAGCAAACCGAAACTGAATCGAACTCTACAATAATCCAATGAAAACCAAACCTGAATATATCTGAACTGAAAAAGAACTGGACCGATTGACCCGAATGAAAAATGTTTATTTTATCAAAGATACACTCAAAATTTTGTGTTTTTTCATTGGTTATTTATTTCTTAATAATATTATGAATTATCCCATTCAAATTGAAAAGTTTATGGTTCATTTAAGCCATTTTTTACTCTCAGTTCGAGAAAACTATGACCCAAAATTCAATCAAATTGAAATAAACACGACCTGAATTGTACCGGACTCGAAATAACACAAAGTGATTAAAGTTGCTAATCGTAATGAACCAGATTAAAATTGAACTAAAATCGAAATTAAGTTCAACCCGAGTTCAATCGAACCGATTTAACCCGACCTAAAACTGAACTTAATAACCTGTTTGTTAGGTCTAGCTAACACACACTTAGGCAATATGAAAACCATTCCCCAATATACATGAACTTGAGACAGGAAATATTGAATTAAGGTCAAGCGACTTGCATAAGATAACTTCTTTGCACTCTTAAACTACGAATTATGCCAGTGATCCTTTCAACCAGTTTAGTACAATCAGATCATTTCTAGTTAGCTTGCTAGTTTGGATTGGTATGCTAAGGTACCTGAAAGGCAAAGAGCCAAAAGCGCATCCAGTACTTGCATTGTTGGAGCTGCAGCCCTTTGAGCAGCATTCATGCCGGCAAAAAACAGATTAGACTTGCCAATGCTCATAGTCAGTCCTGAGGCCTTGGTAAACTTAGCAAAAGCTCGCATCAGTATATTAATGCCGGACTCCTGATCCCCTTTGCAGAAGAGCAAAAGATCATCCACAAACATTAAGTGGCACAACTAAATAGAGGCACATTTTGGGTGATACTTGAACCTTTAATTAGTAGTGGCATAGTGCAGAGTTCTGAACAAGTACTTCATACAAATGGTGAACATGAGGGGAGAAATAGGGTCCCCTTGGCGGATACCTCTTTTTCACTTAAAAAGCCAAAGTTGTCTGATATGGCTAAAGTCGTATTACCAAATCAAGATTATCTTAGGCCTCGTTTGGTTACTCTCCTACTTCCCGGGAAGTGGGAGATCCCATGAAATGCAATTTCACAGAGTTGTTTGGTTACCTCAATAGTGAAAAATTGGGGGAAATCAAACTTCCACCAAGAGTTGCACTCTCTGAATGATGTGGGAAGTTGCTCACCAACCCTCCCCTCGGTGAGTAGTACTTCCCACATCCCGACTTATGCTAATGACTTTTATACCCTTATGCATTCATCATATTTCCCACCTTATAACCCTAATTTTTCACACAATTCTCCATCCACGGTTTTCCATTCAACTTTTCTTTATCTATTTTTCCGGAACAATGATGTTAATACAACTCAGAAAGGTTTTTTAAAAAATAACGTTCCGTATTTTTATGCTGATGATGGAGAAGAGAATTTCAGCTATTTCAAAAGCTGCTGTAAAAAAAAAGTTACTCGTATTTTGTAAGTTTTATACCCTTGTGTAGACCCCCGCATTTTGCCTGCTAGTGTCTATAGCAGTCTCCAACAAATAAAACATCCGATGATGATCGGACGTAAACGTGCTTTAATGCGCTCGAATATGGGCTCAGAATCAATTGTATCTGGCATGGGCTTTTAGCGGAGTACAAATCTCACAAAACCGACCTCAAATTTAGGCCCAGTGTGCCGTTTCCAATAAAATGAGACTAACTTGAGCCGAAACCGTCACCGAAAATAAAACCATCTTTTAGCGACCGAGTCAAAACCCGATCAAAGTCGAATCCCGAGACGAAACTAGCCATGCATGTGACTAGATACTAAGTCAAAGCAGTCACAACAACCAAATCAATTCAAATAAAGTAAAGAATCGTTCCTATTTTAGCTCCACCGTATTGACTCACTCGATCGAGTGCCATGAGCCCACTCGATCGAGTGCACCCACAAATATAACCGGACCGCCTTCAAACCGGGCGCTCGATCGAGTGCACATAGGGCCACTCGATCGAGTAACCCTAGACGGGTGCCAACTCTATAAATACTCACCCATTTCACCACCTTTCTTCAACATTCAACCCTACACATTTCACAACTACACACAACACACCTTTTGCAAATCCTACACCTCTTTTCACCCATTCAACCTTTATACAATATAACATATACAAACCCTTTGAACTTGGCTTCAAGCTCACACACACACACACACATACAATCAATCCCGAGAGCAAAACTCGTCAAATCCTCTCCCCAATCATACACACCATAACTTGCCTACTTATCTCGACGATCCCGCGCCTTTGCCGCTACTAGACGAGCCCGTGTTCCGAGACTAAAGCATGTACGTTGAGGGTGTAAATCAAACCCCGTCATTCTCCTTTCTTCCTTTCTCTTATGCATTTTTTTTAATATATACTTATGTACTACGAGTAATTATTATTAACTAACACTAACATTTAATCCTTTTGTATACTAACTTTTAATTTTTTGTTTACTAACCATCTAATTCACTAACATTTATTCTTTTCGCGATCTAACATTTTAATTATTTTACCTAACACCTAACATTTTAATTTTTGTTTATTTACATTCCGTTATATCATTAATACCGCATATAATTATCTAGTATTAAAACGATTTCGGGTCGAACATGACAAATTTTGATTTCCGTCTAAAGTCTATTTAATCCCTTTACAAGTCGTATTGGAGGTGGCGCCCTTCGAGGCACGCCGCCCTAAACACTTAAGGGCGTGATAGATCGTGGTGATTCGTTATTAGATATGTCCGCCATTTCCTTTCAAAATATTATTCTAAAGAATTTATCGACAAATCAGATTAGAATGAAACCCGTTGACGCCAAATTAATTGTCACACGATCCGAAAGGATTGATTACGACATTATGATGCGGAGGGAATCGATATTCATTTTAGTCCGATCAAGTTCGATTTTACAAAATTTGCTCTAACTACTAGATATCGGTTCTATAGCCGAATGCCGAGTATGGGGAGCCATCGAGATTTAAACTAATATAAATTGGACAATATTTATATTTAGCGTAATTGCATCTCGATACAAAAACATAAAAGTTACAAAATGGGTCGTCTTAAAAGACGAGATGTTGCCCGTACAGAGGCACTCGATCGAGTGCATAAGCCCACTCGATCGAGTGACCCCCTCAAAAAGAGGCAGAGGGACCTCATGATGGGCACTCGATCGAGCCCCTCTCATGACTCGATCGAGTGGCCTCCATAATACTTCGACGTGAGCCTCCTAAATAACGTAAGCCTAATAAAACTTCTTTTTACAACTTTTAGTCGTCACGTGTCAAGTCCATCACGTGCTTACTCTTTCAAAACCATGCATTGCATTATTATTCTAACCGTTACTAACTCGATTATTCTAATTTTGCTCGTTGTATTCTAATTCTGGGTTGTATTTCCGCCCGCATATTTTGTAATTTATTTACGAGCTTTCTATTTTGATGTTTGCCATTTATAGCATTTAAATGAACATCACTTGCTAAAATTCAATTCCGACAATTATCTAAGATGCATTAAAATGACGTAGTTCAAACATATTTCACATGTTTAGCTAAAACGCTGTTTGTATTTCATTTTACCGAATCACTAGCGCACGTATTAAAAAAACCGATCAATATCTTAGTAGAGGACGCTATGTGCGGGCGGGGTTGGGTGTCCTTTGTGGGCTTCCCAACACGTACCCTCACTCCTTACTCAGATACTCGGTTTCCAGATGTCCGAAACTATTGGTGCACGAGAGTCATTTGATATACGAAACCCAATAACATCGGCTGTAACACCCACTATTTTCCTAGTGCCGTTAATTATTCTGTTGTGACTCCGTCATGACTCTATGTCAATTTCGTCTTCTATTTCCTTCATCTTTCTGAATTCTTATTATTTTTTTGAGTCAAATAATATTTATTTTTATTTTAAAATATTTTAATTCTTGTAAACCTATTTATTTGATTTTCATTGTAAACTATTTATTTTTGCGCGTGAAGTTCTATTTTTCTACAAACTAACGTTTTAAGCTTGGAATTAAGTTATTTATTTTTCCTAAACATCAAAACACGTTTATATGATATTTCCAACTAAGAAATATTTTTATTTAAGAATATTTGACCTTTAATGATTTTAGTACGAAGTTTCGTAAATAATTATTTTCCAACGCGCAGTTTACTCGAACTGATTTGAAATACCTTTAACAATTTTACGATTCATCTTTTTATCAACTTAGAAATTATTTGGGACATTTTCCCTATGTTTTGGACTGTGACACACCCATGTCACATTTTTACACTACAACTTTGTATACATTTCATTTTATGATGTTTAAGCCTTAGATATTTTTTTTTCTCACCCATTTATTTTTGGCCTTAAACACAAACTCTTCACACTCCCTTCCTCTCTCATTTTGGCTGATTTGTGCATGTATTATGACATAATTTTCATCAAAATTTACTTATCATATATGCTTTAGAAAACCATCCACTTTCTTATCATTCATTTTACAAAAAATTAAACATTTGCTCCCTTTTTCTCTCTTGGCTGAGATTTTCCAGCAGCTTATCTAGCCAAATTTTGTCTCAAATCGAGTCTCGATCGTCTCATTTTCATCTCCTAAATAATCGTCATTCCGATCCCTTCGTTAAGGTAATAATCGATGTTGTTTTCGATCGTTATTTTCCTTGATTTTCTTAGTTTTCTCATGGTATTTTTCCACCATGCTTTTCTTGTGTTGAAGGATTTTTGAATGATCCCGAAGCCGACGAATTTATAATCGACTCGAATTTGGGTTAGAGCTAACGTCGATGTGACTCGGTATTTCATGATTTAATTGTGTATTTGCATGTATAATTTTTATATTTCATTTTTGACAATATATGTATGTCATATAATCTGGAAAATTTTTAAAAGTTGAAAATTTGCATGTTTCGATATTTTTATCGCTTTTACGAGATTAACGATTAAATTGTTATATTAATTTGTAAAATCGTAATAATCGGCCTAAACATGTAATATATGTTTATATTCTGGAAAAATGTTGTTTTTGATGTTTTTTTTAATAATTTAGTATTTTTCTGATATTTTTGATATCGATTATTGAATTATTACCGTTATCGGACAAAAACGATTAAAAGCCGATTTTTAGTTCTAGTACCTAAACATTTTATTTTAATCTGATTTTTGACGTGGTGAAACTTTCTGATGAAATAGAAGTTTCTGAATTTTATCATAATTTTTCGGAATTGTTAAGTGGATGAATTAATTAATCACTTTAAATCATCGTTTATCGTTAAAACCGTGTTTGTCGTTTAAATTCTCGATTTTTGGTCTTTGGTTTAAATCTGGAAAAATTATGATTCTGATGGTTTCTTAATAAAATTTATTTTTATGATTTTTAGTGCTTTAATAAAATGTTAGGAACGATAAGTTTTATTAATGGAATCGTTAATTGTGAAAACGGGTTTTAAAGACGGTTTTGATGGGATTTATTAAAGCTGGAATTTTTAGAAATCTGGAAAAATAGTATTTCTGGAAAATCATGATTTTTAATCTTAATAATAAATTTTGGATATTAATACTTAAATCGTTTTGTAATTACTATTTTTATTAATCGTTATTGTCGAGATTAGACGATTAACGAGAAAACGCTTTAAAAACCGAGTTTTAGGATTCTGGAAAATTTTCTTTTCTGGACAGAATGTTCATAAATATATTTTAACTATTTTACGTAATTTTTGTACTATTTATTAAAGTCTTTAATTAATAAGTATTGATTTTTGGACAAATTACGATTTATCGTTAAAATGCTTCGTCTTACCTAAAAGATTTATTTTTCCAGCTATTTTGAAAATATTAAAATCTGAAACATTAAGATTTAAATCATCCCTTAACATATTCTAAATATATTCAATGGTTTAATTAAATAAAAGACGTTAAAAGATTTAATTTGACATTTGCCGTAAAATCCTATTTGTAATCGTATTGTCGTAACTAATAATAATTAGGGAATTTTAGCTTTGTAAATTTTGAAAACACCCTGATTAGTATTATTAAAAATTTTAAGACATTTTAAAACATTTTATACACTTGTACGATATTTCAATAACTTCATAAACTCAAATGTTCTTACTTTAATAATTAATATCGTTAAGGCCGAAAGTATTAGTTTTATAAATCTATATCGTTTACTAAAAATGTGGTATTAGTATGAACTAATATTTTCACTATTTTGATATAATGCTATTTTTAGTAAATTTTCTAAAAATAGAAGTTTCCTAAAATAGAAAGTTTCCTCTTTTAGAATATAAATGTTTACTTCTTTTATCCTCATATTATTTATATTGACTATATCTTTTGAATATCGATAATGACTTTGTTTTGGAGTTATGGAATAAGGACAAGTATGATGTTAGAGTAATATATTCTAGGGTTTACGGTTTTGCCATCAACGATAAGGCTAGTGTATCAGGAATCGGTACATTGGTTGTTGAACCGGGTGACAGGTATCCCGGGAGTTGTGTACATTTTGACCTTAAGCTTAGGCCTCGCAGTAAGTCACCGTCATAAGTTGAACTGGGTGACAGGTAATCTCAGGAGGGGTGTGCATTGTCTTAAACTAGGGCCACGCATTTATAAGTCGCCGCTCTATTATGGTTGAGTAGCCTAGTTAGAGACCGAAGTTTGATTTGTTCGAACTAAGTTCTCGAAGCTAGTTTTAGTATTCTCCTAGTGAAAGTCTAGCCGTCTACACTACTCCTATCCATAACGCCATTTTGAATATTTTTATTATTCTCGATATAATTTGGTTGCAGGTTGGCAAATGTTTTATGTTTTCTTCGGAAAACTCATTTTTATTATATTGTTTTGATACGTGAAGTTTTTCACTGAAAGTTTATTTTTATTATAATGTGTTTTACTGTTTTTCATTTTTACTATTTTTCTATAATTGTAATTACAGTTTTAAAATCCTGTTATTCGGCTGGGAGAACGTTGACGTTGCTCCCCACTGATTGTGGCTGTTATGTTTTTAACATGGCAGGTATATGTGTTTTCCTTCGGGTGGGCTAGCGAGCAGTTATGGATCCTGCTTGTTTTAATCAGATCACTGTATTATGGATTGTTAAAACCCTTTTTACGGATTTTATTTATTTATTTATTTATTTTGTCGCCATTTTTATTTTATGGCTTATGTATTGACTTACCATTTTTATTTAATCAAGACATAGCTACAGTGTGTTATTATCCCACTTCTACAGTGTTTCCGCCACTGTATTGCGTTAGAATTTCTAGGGGATTACATCGGCATCGGTATCATAATGCAAAGGGACGAACCCCACAAGCTCTAGTATCGAAGTGGGCCGTACTTTCTGCACGGTCCACCAAAATATAGAGTGGGTTCGAATGGGCCCGAACTCCCACAAAGTTTGGTGGCGACTCCTAATTCGATTTAAATTTCAACCCGAGAACTGTCTCACATTGGAAACATTTCGCCGCCCAAACCTGCGCCTGGCTGCGCCGGGGTGGACCTATATCATGTGCACAATTTGGCGACTCCGCTGGGGAAGACTGATTTACAACTTGTCATCGGGATCTTCAGGGTGAGACTCGAGGAGAAATCATTCGGTTAGTACAATACGCGCATTAGTTTTACGGTTCATGAACAACCCTATTTTTACTCGGGCCGGTACTGGCGACCGACGTCCCACTATACCGTGATGTATTCCAAATTGGTTATGTCAAGGTGTTCATGGCTAATTCATATGGGTTTCGCGGCATGTCCTTATCCAAATTGGTATGGGAGTCCGTCCCGATTCTCGAAAAGGCCATGCGCACTGGTATAGATCCTATTTCGACCGACCGAGACTTAGTGTTAAGCATACATGCTGTCGTCATAATGCTTGCGTGACTATGTGCTACTTGGTTTCCATGTTGTTTTCAAAAAAACGTCATTTCAAAAATGCATCTTTTCAAAATATTCAATTTTCAAAAATCGGAATGCTATCGAAATTCAGACTTATGATTTGACTCAAAACAAGCTTATTTTCTAACCGGCATGCTATCCATTTCAATATTCGAATTTTTGATCCCTTTTTGATTTTCAGATTTTAAAAATTCAATTTCGATTTTCAAATCTTCGAGATGTCATTTTCAATTTTCCAATCTCTGGGATCCCGTTTTCGATTTTCAAATCTCTAGGATGCCGTTTTCGATTTTCAAATCTTCGGGATCCTGTTTTTGATTTTTCAAATTTTCGGAAATTCATTTTCAATATTCAAATTTTCGAACTTTCAAATAGTCAACTCTTCAAAAACCCGATCCTGTCGGCATGCTGCCAATTTCAAAAGACGGGATCGTCTCCCAATTTTTCAAAATGCGAATTTATTCGCAACCATTTCAATATTTCAAATCCCGATCCTGTCGGCATGCTGCGAATTTCAAAAGGCAGGACCGTCCTCTCAATTTTCAAAATTCAATCCTTTTCCAAAAAAACCTTCCTTATCATAGGACTTACCGTAATCCGTGTGTCGGGTCTTTTCATAATTTGTCGAAGGTCTATGTCGAAACTCCATCACGGGTTTCTTCCCCATCCTAGTCCGCCTTTTTCTAAAGGCATAACCATCAACACGAGGCATACACTCGTAAATGGAAGGTTCGTCTAAACACTCGAGTAATAACCAGAAAGTCCTACGCGATCTTTCCCTCTAACAGGACGGTCCCGACGACCTTTCCTAAGGGAATTTCGCCCATCTTTCAATCCGTTAGTCGAGTCATCCCAATTCACGAACCCTTTAACTTAAGGGTCTACCCTAATCACAAGACCTTCCTTATTCAAGTCAAGTCAAGGGTCTCTAGTGTCGAAGCTCTACCGATTTGACATCGCAAGTTTCTTCCCCTACCCCGTCTGCCATTCCTTGAGATCGAGTCAACCTTTTACAAGGCATAGCCCTATAACAAAAGGTTATTGATCCTTACGTCTAAGGGCCACTCATCCAACACTCGAGTCTTAGTAAAACCTTCGATCCCACTCGGGGCTACCCTTCAGCAGAGCGATCAATCACGGTTGCTCTAAGGGTCATGTCCTACAAGTGTTGCCTCTCGTACCCCACTTTTGAGTCACTTAAATGTCACACCATCTGAGTCCTATAAGAGTCCTTAGTCTCACTTGGGGGCTATTCTCTGACGGAGCTATTAATAATAGTCACTCCAACAATCGCACCCTACATATTTGTCTTAGGAGGGTCTAACCCGAGTCAAACTAGAGTTGTCTCTCCTCCTGCGCTATTTCCTATGCCTTGGCCTATTCGAGTTCCGAAGCAACGTTTCTGATTACGTGGGTATTCTCGCAGAGTATGGCACCCACAACCGGAAATAGGGACATGGAAAACACCATCAATGAAATGAAGGCTTTGCTGGAGACAATGGTTAGTAGGCAGGCCATGGTTGAAACCCAACTAGGGTTTCTGAGAGCCGACCAAGAGGCCATGGATGCTCGTTTAACTGTCATTGAAAGGTAGGACCTCAATTCTGGGTCAATGAATACTGGGTCAATCAGCACAGTGTGTATGCTCGAGGAACAGTTCCATACCCTCCAAGGGAACAACATCCACGTTGAAAACTCCCGAGACTATACACCCATGAGTGAGAAACTACCAAAGGATCTCAACTTAGCGGAGTTATCCATATTCGAAGGGACAGAAGATCCATTACTACACCGCCGAGCCTTCAAGGCATTTATGGCAATCAAGGGGGTCAAAGCCGACATGTTCATCAATTTGTTCCGCGTGTCCCTCGGGAAATACCCGAAAGCCTGGTTCTATAGGCTTAACATAAAAAGATTCCCAACTTGGTATAATGTGGCTAGCGAGTTCACTCAAAACTATTCTGATAATACTGAACTTCAGACTGCGATGCGGACTTTAGAAGTCATGGCCCAAGATCCAACAGAGGGTTTCACCAAATACCTTCAGCATTGGCGGGTTGAGAGTGTTAAGCTGGTAGACTAGCCTGGCGAGAAGACACTAGAGGTGGCGTTCATCAACAACCTCCTACCCTCCTACCGCGTCCATCTTAAGTATCCCAGCATTTCAAACTTTGCGGTGCATACCGAAATGGGCACTAGGATTGAAGACGATCTTCGACATAATGAGGATCCGGGTAAAGCTTCTACTGAAGGCTATACAAGACATCAATTTGAGTCCTTAGAAGCAGAAGACTACTGACGACATCAGCAGGATCGTCCAAGACAATCAACAAAGACATCCGAGAGTCCAGATCTGATATAAGTCCAAGTCTGAGTCCGAGTCTAGGATGTACTATTTCTTTCAATTTCAAAGTCAGAGTCAGAGTCAACTGTATTCTTTCCTCTTTTCACAATTCAATAAACTCAGTTTTTTTTTCAATCTCTCATATATGTTTTCCTTATGTGTTTCCGAGAACATGATGAATACCATCATGCACTGTGAGCACATGCACGTGACTATTATAGGCACATCTATAATGACTGCAGGAAACCGACACCCGTGTTTTCCTTTACCTATTCCATGTTTGGCATAGAAAGCCACATAACTACCCCTAGTAGGAGCGTTATCCAATCCTAGACAAATCTAGGCAGTCTCCTAGTTTGGGTTCAAAACGGGAGGCAAACCCATTTCCCACAATAAACACCCTTCCAATAAGACTAACCAATCCCTACCTTAGGCGTTTAGTCTGACCAGAAGAAAAAAAGAAGCATCGTGACTCTATAGACGTGATGCCAAAAATACCCAACTTGGGACGACGTTTCCACCAAGTTTGCTCGGAATTATGATGACAATACCGAGATCCAAACTACCATATTTACTGTAGAGTACTCCACCACGAGTTTTTACTCACATCAACACCAAATATGCTTAAACCTTACAAAGGTTTGTAGACACCTAGATTTGGACCTGCTGGCTGCAGGAGTGCCCAACAAACACCCGATGACGATCAGCCTGCAACGCCACACGAGATTACGATGTTTTATGTTTTAGTTTTTCTATAGAACAAATCAAATAATTACTCGAACATATTAATTTGACATCAAGGTAGCCTTAGTCGTGTCATTACGGTCACGTCTACACAAACTAGAGTCAATTCTGACACTGGGACACCGAATCGGTCCCGAAAAATACAAAGTCAAACCCGAGTCACGCATCGGACAGAGCAAACCTCGGGATGCGAGCCTGAACCCCGCACGACACAACGGCGCTAGGGTTGAGAGGACACTTAATCCCCAAGCTGAAGATAATATACGCACACTCTCGGTTTTGGAAAGTATCAAAATCGTATCTTCAAATTTCCGAGCGCCTCACTTCGCGCGTCTGTGGACGTCCATCCGCACCGCCCGACGCCCCACGCGCGCCCCTGCGGGATCGAACCGGTTTTTCAACGTGTGGCGGCGGTCACCCACGCAGCCCTCTCCCGGTCGGAGGCCGGTCCGATCTCGCGTACTGGGCGATGTGTCGGACCTCGATTCGGATGACGATCCAAACTTTAACTAGGCGGGAGCGGGCACCCGTGTTTCCGTTTGGGAATCGATTGAGTCGCGGTAGTAAATGTTTAAAGGCCGATTTGTTTGGTAAGACGACCTTTTTATTGAACTGAATTCGTTGCCGATTTGTGGAGTCGCCACCGAGTCAATTATTGGGACTCAGAAACCGTTCAAGTCAACTTTAATCCCTTGCCGGCTCAAATTTGAGTGGCACGGGACCTAAAGATAAAGACTTGTACCCTTAAGCACTCCATGCCTGGAATGACTCTCATTGCCAATGGTTTCGGACTTCCGGAAACTGTCGATTCTGAGTAAGGGGTGAAGGTACGTATTGGGAAGCCAACATCTGATAGATGTCAACACTTAATCCCGCCCGCACTATAGCGGCCTCTACTAATCAATCGGTGGGCTGATAATCTAGTTCTTTTGTTGTGGCGGAAATACTATAACATCCGTTGTTTTCACGCTACACCTTTTGCTACGTCGGTTGTTTAGAGACAAGTAAGTATTGTTGTGAAAGTAGTTGTGTTTACATTCTTTGCATGTGAATTCACGTGACAAGCAGGCCATGAAAAGATGCACTTAAGAAATTACGGAGTACTAATATTAAAGGAATTAGCAAGTCAGTTTTAACGTGATAATACGGATATTAGTCGTTCTCGTGGTATACCTTACCTGGTATTCTACTTAAGATGCGTTGGTTCGGTATTAATAGAGATGCGTCGAACCAAACAAGGCGAGCACCTGGACTAATGCGGAACCCGGCCATCGCTTTGTTCAGTTTTAGTTGTTTTACGTTTTGAATTCCGTGTTTGGTGATTTAACAAGCAATTATAAGGTTATAAAAGCAATAAATCATACAAAAAACTGTAAATGCGAATGTAAGTAAATCACATTATGAGTAGTTGCACCCTCGGAGTATACACTAAATGGGACTCGATGCATAGATAGTTGAGAACGGATCTCGGAATTACTCGGGTCTATTAAGTGTATTTTAGTATTTGCGGTTGAAGTTGGGACGTTACGTGTTTTAGTAGATGTTTGTGGACCTAGTGTCCACATCTAGTGTTGTCGTAATGCATAATAAAACAAAGTACGAATATGGAAAGTTTTGTTTAGATGACAACCCAGTGACGACTCGAATTCAACAGGCGGATCCTCCTAGCTTGACCAGTGACCCCGACAGAGCTCCGTTACCGTTTACCCTTCCTGCGGCTAGTCCGGCAGAGCTCCGTTACTGTGGACCGGTTCTGCGGCTAATCCGGCAGAGCTTCGATACTAGACTTGAGCTAGTCGAACACAGGCACCTCAGTATCGAGTGGGGGGCTCGAAGATGAGGAGTAGCGTCGATGTTGCTTTTTTAATGGAACTACGATCGAGTGGATCGTTTGCCTCGGGTGTCGGAGTGCGAGCCCTTAGCGAGAGAGTAGAGGGAGAAGAGAAGATGAGAATGTGTCGAATGAATGAGGCGAAGGGGGGTATTTATAGGTGTATTCGGCCCTCGTCGCCCATATAGACGCCTGAGTTGGGGCGCACCAATCGTATCTTCAAAATCCCAACCACCCCACCTCACGCGTCTTAGTCTCCCCGCGCCTAAGCCCAGGCGCCTAAGTTGATACTTTCCAAAACCGAGAGGGAGGAGTGTGATACTTAGCTTGGAGCCTAAGGATTCCCGCGGCTTGACCTAGCGCAGTGGGTTTAGTGGGCCTCGGGCGTGCATCCCGAGGTTTGCTTGGCATGGTGCTGACTCGGTTCGAGTTTCGGGACCGACTCGGGGTCCAGGTGTCAGAATTGACTTTAATTAGTGTCTATGTGACCGTAACGACACGACTAAGGCTGCCATCATGTTAGTTTTAATTTTTCCGAGTAATTATTTGATCCGTTCTATAGAAAAACTACCTAAAACATCGCGAACCCGCGTCGCGTTGCAGTCCTATCGTCATCGGGTGTTTGTTAGGCACTTCTGCAGCCACCAGGTCCAAATCTGGGTGTCTACAGAACCCCCACTTTGACTGAGTCTTTGACAAGGCGAAAGTCAAAGTATAGCCGCCCAGGTCAATCGAAGATTACGACTTGGTGGCTGTCCGGTCGGGCCTTTTTAAGTTCGTTTAATTTTAGATTTTTTTCGTGTTGTAGGTGACGCGTTAAGCGTAAGTGCAAAAAATGCTCATATGTGTTGGCTTCCATTTGAACAAATGTTTTTGGGATGCTTGTGAACCCTAAAATAAAACGTTCGAGGGCGTCAGTCTCCACTCGAGTGGTCGTCTTCGGGATGCTTGTGACCCCTTGGGCAAAACATGGTGAAACAGAAGATGTTCGAGGGCGTCAGTCTCCACACAAACATCTGTCTTTGGGATGCCTCTGACCCCTAGGACAAAACAAAACGGGATAAAACTATTCGAGGGCGTCAGTCTCCACTCAAATAGTTGTCTTTCAGGATGCCTCTGCTCCCTAGGACAAAACAAAACGAGATAAACTACTCGAGGGCGTTAGTCTCCACTCGAGTAGCTGTCTTTCGGGATGCCTCTGACCTCTAGGACAAAACAAAACAAGATAAACTACTCGAGGGCGTCAGTCTCCACCTGAGTAGCTGTCTTTCGGGATGCCTCTGACCCCTAGGACAAATAAAAACGGGATAAAACTATTCGAGGGCATCAGTCTCCAATCAAATAGCTGTCTTTCGGAATGCCTCTGATCCCTAGGACAAAACAAACCATTCGAGGGCGTTGGTCTCCTCTCGAATGAAAAAAAGCTGTGGAGGTATCCGACTTCTTCGAGAGCGTTGGTATCTACTCGAAAAATTGCTGTCAAGAGCGTCGGTATCCACTCGACAAATTGCTGTGGAGGTTTCAGACTCCTTCGAGGGCGTTAGTATCCACTCGAAAAAATGCTGTCGAAGGCGTTGGTATCCACTTGACAAATTGCTGTGGAGGTTTCAGACTCCTTCGAGGGCGTTAGTATCCACTCGAAAAAAATGATGTTGAGGGCGTTCGTATCCACTCGACAAATTGCTGTGGAGGTTTCAGACTCTTTCGAGGGCGTTAGAATCCACTCGAAAAAATGCTCCTGAGGGCGTTGGTATCCACTCGACAAATTGCTGTGGAGGTTTCAGACTCCTTCGAGGGCGTTAGTATCCACTCGAAAAAAATGCTGCTGAGGGCGTTGGTATCCACTCGACAAATTGTTGTGGAGGTTTCAGACTCCTTCGAGGGCGTTAGTATCCACTCGAAAAATTTCTTTCGAGGGCGTTGGTATCCACTCGACAAATTGCTGTGGAGGTTTCAGACTCTGTCACCCCTCGGATAACTAAGACCCTTTGAGCGAGAAACTGCTGTTTGCTTATTTGTTTTAGTTAAGTGTTTTTGTTTTGTGAGTTTGTCTTATTTTGTTTGGATTTGTTTCTGCTTTGTTTTAGTTTGTTATGCATGTGAAATTTGTTTAGAGCGTGTTTAGATTAGTTTAGTTTAGACTGTTTTGTTACGCGTTCGGGCGCAGCGTTCGTGTTAAGTGTGGTTCTTATGCTCGTCTTGTTATCGAGCGTGCTTTGTCAATGTTGATTAGTAATTGCTTCGTTAATGTTATTTTGCTTGTCTTAAAAGGTGCGTGTTTTATGTGTATCGAACTTTGAGTCTCGTTTGTTTTTGTTTTAGTCTGTACTGGGCTGCTCGGACGCGCATCCATCTGCGCCCTAATATTCAGGCGCCTAGCTCGCAGCGCGCTAGAACTCAGGAGCGTCACTCGGGGCGGTCAGGGTTCCGTTGACCGGGTCTGTTTAAGTAAACAAGAATTGGGGCTATCGTTTCATTCCACACAAAACTCGAACGCGTTGCCTCTTTCGCCCCAAAGCCGATTTCTCGACTTTTCTTGCCAAATTCGTCTCAATTTTCCATCATACGTGACGATGTTGACTTCGGGTAAACGTTTTTTACTTGTTCATTGTTGTTTTTGTTCGATTTGATTGATTAAACGAGCTTGTTTTGTTGAAACCCTAGAAAATTGATTTGGGGGTTTTTGATTCGTTAAGTTTTGATGCTTGTGCTTAGTCCCATTGTTAAATTAGGGTTGATTAGAGCTTGTTAGGGTAGTTATAAGTTTGATAAGGGTTTTCGAGGTGCGACAATAGCTCCCTATGGAAATTTGCTTGGAATGTTAGGGTTAAGGACCGTTTTCCGATTATTCCTGTATTTATTTTGTGTAATCTCGTTCAAATAGTGTTTGTGAGGATGTGGGTAGCTCTCTTGTCGGTTCTTATGGGCTAGGATGACTTTTAGGACTCTCCGAGAGGTTTTTTCTATCTTAAGATGGACCAAAAGGTGTTGTAACGATGCCAGATTTTCCCAAAACCACTTCCATCGTGACCGGGATAAAAAATGGGTGCTAGCGGCCTTTTTGGAATTTTGATATCCTTATCCGAAATTTTGACCCTATTTTGACCTATTTGAGCTGCTTTAGCCTGACCTGAGGCACAAATTTTCTTTTTTGTTTGTTTTTGTAGTAAGAGGTAACACCGAGCGTCCCGAGGAAGCTTCTAGGGATGACACTTCCGGGAAGAGTTCACAGACGACGGAGTATCTCGTCTCAGCGTCGCGACCCCGAGGCCATTAATGAGGCTGATTTTGATAGAGTGAGAAAGCGTAGGCTTCCAGAGATGGTTGCTAGGAGGGCTCATGTTCCAGTTCCTGTACCGGAGAACGAGGAGATTGGTTATGAGGATCCCGAGTGGGCTCGGAACTGGGATGGCCATCAGCTGCTGTTTCCTTGACCTTCACATTTCTCATCGCATCGCGCGGGGTCTGGTGAGTGTCCTATTTGTGTTGATTAGTTATATCTTAGATTTCCGGCTCTAGGTAGGTTAGGTTGGGTCTGTTTTGTTTATACTTGTATTGTTTCGGTTTGCAGCCCTTAGGTACGATGAGAACTTTCTCGGGCTTTACTACTTGTCTCGAGGTTTACTTTCAGAAGTTGACCCTCATGGTAAAGGGGATTATCGCAAGAACGCGACGGCTCTAGGTCTGGTGGTTGAGCAGTGGGTTAGGTTGATGGATTACAAGACTAAATGCAACCTTATGGTGATTAGAGCGATGATAGATCGCTTCCACGATACTACCTCGACCTTCCACATGGCTTTTGGGGAGGTCGGGATGACCCTTGAGGACTTTGGGATGATTACCGGTTTGCCCTGGGGTCCGGATAGGATTAGGTGGGCCGCCGAAGGCCCTAGGCTAGATAGGGATGAGGTGGAGGGCCTCATCGGGGACTGTTTACCGTGTGAGGCATATAGTGCGCCTCATGCTTTGGTGAGCTCGTATATCACCGATCACTTCGAGCGAGTGGCAGTGTTAGAGGGTCGAGAACCCAAGACGCCGGAGCAGGATGCCCGGTTGTGGTTGTGGTACTTCCTAGGGTCGACCCACTTCTCGGATAAAGGCGAGAGGTTTAGCACTAGGATTTTGCCTCTCCTAGTCGACATGACTCAGCTAGGGCGTTATGATTGGGTGACCGCGGATTTCCGGAGATGACTCGCTGCCTGCAAGTCATGGTGTGGCCGTTGGCGATAGAGTCGGCCTCAGTTGTGCCCTTTGTGGGTCCGGGACTTATACCGGAGGTTAGCTACTATTCTCACTCTTGTATCTCGAGTTCTACTTTGTTTTGACGTAGTATTGCTAAATGAATTTTAAGTTTGTTGCAGGCTTGGATCTATTCTTACTTTCCCTGCCTTGCACCCAAGGCGATGAGGGTTCATCCGAAGAGATTCCCGGCGGAGATCGAGTGGAGGCTGGCTCAGCCTAAGAGCACTACCAGCCACTACCCGTCGGATAACGCGCTGGTCAACCAGCTAAGCCTCATGGATGTAGGTTTTCTTTTATGTCCTACCTAGCTTAGTAGCCCCCAAGGTTTAGGATTTATCGGAGCGTTGGTTTTATTTGTGTAGTTTTTGGCCCGCCCTTGGGCTGGTTATGAGAGCGTACTGGAGTATGTGGCCACGGAGCTGAGGCTTAGAAGTTACAGGAGGATGCTCCTTCCTGCATTGTTTCGCCCAGTTTGGTATCTGGGTGAGCGGTTGGTGCGTCAGTGCCTATATGACGATTTCAGGGTGCCGGTTGATCCTCCCCGGACCATGTTTAGACCACCGACCACCACAAAGATCCTTGAGGATAGGGACGGAGAAGGAGGCAATGCGCTCTTGGTGCAAGGTGCGTCCTACCTGTCTCACGTCACCCGGCGTTAGCTTGGTACCCCCTCGTGGTAATGTTCTAATTTGGGTTCTAAGATTTATTTTGCGGTTTGTTGTTTCCTTGCCCTCTGACCGACCAATCTGTTGCTTTCTCAGCTGGCCGATCCGGCTGATGGAATCCAGCCCCCAGATTCCTGACGCTGCTTAGGGTGGATGCGGCTGGGACACCTTTCACTGAGCCTCTCCCCCCGTGTTCTGCTGAGAAGATGGACGCCGGAATAGAGTGGCGTGATCGGTTGTACCAGGTGAGTTTTGGTCTTCGTTCTTTTTCGTTTGGGCTTTAAGAATTAAGGTCGGTTTGCCTAACTTCTATGCTTTCGTCTCTCAGGTTTCCTCGGCTTGCCATCAGCGGTTGCGGCAGGCCGCCAACTGCTCCCGGGTCTATGCCTCGAGGGTTTCCCGTGATACTTCGGGGTCTCGATCGGTGAGTTTGCGTAACTAGGGTGGTTTTCTAGGTTGTTGGTGTACCTTCCTGTAGACACCCACATTTGACCGCCAGGTGTCTATAGCAGTTTCCGACAAACACCCGATGATGATCGGACGCAAACGTGCTTTAACGTACTCGGAAATGGGCTCGAAATCATGGATATTTAGCTTGGGCATTTTACGGAGTACAAATTTCATAAAACCAACCTCAAATTCAGACCCAGTGGGTCGTTTCGAGTCAAATGAGACTAATTTGGGTCGAATCTGACACCGGGGGTAAAACCGTCTTTTAGCGACCGAGTCAAACCCGGTCAAAGATATTTTCTCGAGACTTACGAGTCATTCGTGTCACCTCACGTGACCGACTCGAGCTCAAACTCCACAAAAATCAGCTACATCAATATTAAACAATTCCGTTAAAGGTAGAATTCGATCTCAAGTAGGAATTCTATCCGAAAACCGAATCGAGTATTCAACCGAGCGTAGGACACTCGGCCGAGTGGCCTGTTTCAGCCGGGTTCCCCTTCCCAAAACCAGGATTCCCTTTCTTCTTTGCCAAGTAACGGAATTCTCGTTCCTCACAACTTCTTATATTTCCTATCCCGATGGGTGTTTGTTGTCGTACAAGCAAGACATCTCTCTCAACCCTTTTTTCCTATAAATAGGACCCTTTGCATGCACACCAAAGGGACAGGAAATATACACAACTATCGACAACAATTTACAACCAACCATACATCATACAATTCACAAACGTTTTCATACAACGACACATACAAATTCCCGACATTCCACAACCGAAGGAACCGGCCTCAACCCGTTACCCTTCACACCAACATTAACCCGACGCTCCCGTGCCTTAGCCACATTCCGACGAGCCCCGATCCGAGTTAACAAGAGCATGTAGGTTGAGGGTGTAACCAAACCCAACTTCTCTTCTCTTCTCTCCTTCTTCTCGTTTTTTTTCTTTCTCGCGTCGTCGGTCCTTTTTTTTACGGGTCTTTCGTCACATCTCTTTATTTCTAATATCGATATTACTAAAAACTATTTTCATATAACGAATATTCTTAAAAATATGATACCGATTCCCAAATCGAATATAGTATTAAAAGAATTAAATTAATCTCGCTGATGCTAAAAATCGTTCCTTTTTTTACAAATACAACGATTCTAACGCGGAGAGAACTAACATTCTTTTCTTTTCATTCAAATTCTTTTCAAAACAACCTTATAAAACTTTTTCTAAAATCATTCCGAATATTCGATATCAATTTCATAATTGAATATCGAATACGATGAATATCGAGAGCATAGATCGAGTATAAATAAATTCATATTTATACGCGATCTAGCAAAATTAACAATTTCTCGAAAAACCGAACCGGGACAGCAATCCCCGCGAGCCGCGCCACTCCCAGGCGACTCGCACGGAGGCCTGATCCGCGGCCCTCTTTTCTTCGCCTTCTCGATTTTTCTTAAACATCGTTTTTTCTACAAAACAATTTATTAAAACCTTTTCACCTTTTCCGAATATTCGATATCGATTTCATAATCGAATATCTAATACGACGAACGTCGAGAATATTAAATTGGGTACGAATTGTGCAATATTTGTACGCGATTTAATAAAATCATCGCTTTTTCAAAAAAATCAATTTCGAAAAACAGACCGGGACGCGAGTCGCGCGCGTCCCGGGCGGGTCGCCTACTCGGGCGAGTCGCACCTGACTCGGGCGAGTCGCCCGGCAGGCTGGAACGCGTCCTCTCTCTTTTTTTTCTTTTTTTTATTCTTCGAACATTGTTTTTTGGACAAAACAACGTCTTTTTAGCGATATTTCAGATCTCGACATATTTTTCGGCATTATTCATCGCATTCATATTTTCATTCGATTTATTCAATCGTTACTAACACGTTTGTTTGTCGTTTTAGCAACTCTTTTCATCTTTCGTTTTTTTATACTAAAACGAACCTCGCATGCTAAAATACAACTTTGACGTTAATCTTCATGCATTAAACGACTTAGCAACCCATTCAATTACTCACATGCTTAGGAAAACAATGTTTGCATATCATTCATCGTTCAACTAACGCGCGTATTAAAACATCAAACGATATCCTAGTAGAGGCCGCTAATGTGCGGGCGGGGTTGGAAGTTTTTTGTGAACTTCCCAACACGTACCCTCACCCCTTACTATGAACCTCGGTTTCCGGATGTCCGAAACCATTGACAACGAGAGTCATTCAATACATGATATCCGATCAAGTCGATATCAGTATCAAATGCTAAGGGACGAACCCAATAAACTCTGACATCGGAAATGGGCCGTATTTTGTACACGACCCACTACGACATGGAGTGGGTTCGAACGGGCCCGAACTCCCACAATGTTCGGTGGCGACTCCAACTTCGATTTAAATTTCAATCCGATCCATGCTCATATGGAGATTCATTCGCCTCCCCAAACCCGCGCGTGGCCGCGTCGGGGTGGACCTACGTCATGTCCACAATTTGGCGACTCCGCTGGGGATTAACTGATGTGTGACTTACCATCGGCATCCTCAGGCTGCATGAGACTCGAATAGAAATCGTTTGACTAGTACAATACGCGTTTTAGTTTTACGGTTCATGCATAACCCCATCTTTCCCGGGCCGGTACTGGTGACCGACGTCCCACTATACCATTGATGTAGTCCAAATTGGATATGTCTAAAGGTGTGCATAGCAGATTCGTATGGGTTTTACGGCATGTTCTAAGTTCAATTCGACTTAGGAAGTTCGCCCCGATTCTCGAATAGGCTATGTACACTGGTATAGACCCTTATAGACTGACCGAGACTTAGCTTAAGAGCATACATGGCGTCATTATACTGTTTCCATGACTACGTGCTACTTGATCCACATCTCTTTCAAAAACCGTCATTTTCAAAAATTTGCATCCTTTTCAAAATATCCAATTTCAAAACACCGGACATATACCAAATTTAGGACTTATGATTTTACTTAAAATAGCCTTTTTCTAGCCGGTATTATGCCCAATTCAAAACTCGAAATTATTTTCGAAATTTTCAAACCGTCACCCGACCCACCTTTTCCGTTTTTCTCGAAAAAGGGGCCGGTTTTCCCCGAATTTTTTGGGCTTTTCAAAAAAAAATCATATGTCAAAACTTCCTATTCTTAGACTTCCCGTATTTAGCAGTGTCGGGACGTGTCATAAGTCGTCGAAGTCTCTAGCGTCAAAACTCTGTCGATCTTACATCGTGGGTTTCCCCCTATCCCAGTCCGCCTTATTTTACTAAGGCAAGGCCCACTTACGTAGGACATACTCCTACAAAGGTTGGCCTAGTTTACACAATCGAGTCTAAAAGTCTGGGAATGTCTCACGTGAACCTTCCTCCGAACAGGGCCCAGCTCACATAGCTGGATCCTGAGGAAGGCCCACCTTTTCAGAACTCACCCGTCTAGGTGTCTTTTCCGAGTCATTACCGTCTTACTCTTCTTCCTTTTCCCTTGCTCGGAATGTAATTTTCTTAGGATTCGGGTTAAGTTGTTGATTACGCGGTATTCTTACAGACAGGCCACCCTTCACTCGAGCCATGACGAAAGAAGCCATCGATGAGTTGACAGCCTCGTTGACCAAAATCCAAGATCAATTGCGACAAATGAGGGAGAAACAGATTGCCATCGTCACTCGGGTAAGTGCCGTGGAACAAGGAACCCCAAATGCTTCGATCGAAGATGACGGACCTTTGGCCGCATTGGCCGGCGCGGTCCAAAAGTTGCAAGAACAGGTCCACTCGACCACTAGAAACACTATTCTCACGAAAAATGCTCGTATCTATTCGCCCTTGACCAATGAACTGCCCGCTAACCTCAACTTAACGGGCTTGCCAATGTTCGACGAAACTGAAGACCCGGTACTCCATATTCGGGCTTTCAAGGACTTTATGGCTGTTAAAGGGGTCAAATCGACCATGTTCAAGCATCTCTTTGCTTCCTCTCTGGAAAAGCACCCAAAAGCCTGGTACTACAGACTTGATCCCAAGAAATACAAAACCTGGGACGATGTTGCAATGAAATTCGCGCGTAACAAAAATAATCCTCTTGCTACTCACGCCATTTTTACTGGAGAGGTAGTCGACTGCTCTCATCTCATTTCCCCTTTCATTCCCCAAATCAATGGGATATGGAACGACGATGAAGATGATGTTTATTTGGCAAAGGGGGAAGCTGTCCCCGTCACCATCGAAGAAATTCGGAAAGCTAAAGCCAGAGCCTTGGCCGGGGCACATACCATCACGGCCGGTCTCGCCACTCCGGAAACCGTCACTGAACCTTCCAGGACGGAACTCACTCCCGAAGAGCCAAACGCTGACACGACCCTAGTCAGACAACTAAAGAGGGTCCGAACTGATATTACTATATGGCAGCTTTTGGTTAGTTCTCAGGAGCATCGGGCAGCACTTACTAGGGCTCTCGATGAAATCAAGGTTGACTCATTGGTTACCCCCACCGAAATGGTAGCCACTATCTTACCACACCTCAAGGGCAAGTCTAAAGGAGAAGGCCCACTTATCACTTTCTCCGAGTCCGACCTTCCACCGTTCGGGGCCACCCATAACTTGGCCCTATATATCACGGTGATCTGCCGAAATAAATACCTCCCAATGATCCTGATTGATGACGGGTCCGCAGTAAACGTCCTTCCTTTGAGGACAGCTAAAGCCCTCGGCATTACCGAGGCCGACTACCTTCCGACTCCACAAACTATCCAGGCTTTTGATGGGAGCCCAAAATCAGTTGCTGGGGCCGTTAAGCTAACAATCATAACGGGCCCGATCGAGAAGGAGTTATAATTTCAAGTGATCGATATCACTTCATCTTTCAATCTGCTACTTGGAAGACCATGGATTCACGCGGTCAAGGCCGTGTCTTCCACCCTTCACAGGAAAGTCAAGCTACCTTTACAAGATGGGATCGTCACTCTCGAAACTACTCCCATAACCGTGTCAAGCTGCAACACGGCAGGCTCAACTGACCCGCGAGGCTTCAACTTCGTGGGAATGATCGAGGAAGAATATCTTTTCCGGCCATACTTCACTACTAGCATCGATACGATGCTACAAAATCTGGGCTACCTACCAGGAGTTACTTCAAGGCCCTATCTTCCGGTCGGGAAGATTGTCGAGGCCCTGAACAACGAGCAATATCGCCTCGGTCTAGGTTACACTATGGCGCCAGGAGGCACGGACCAAACCAAGGCAGTCACGTTCGTCACTTCAGTATTTGGAGTTGTTCAAGTAGGCCTCTATCAGCCCATCATCTCATATCCCGAGACCAAACTGGCTCGGGAATGCAATTTCATCCCGGATGATATCTTTGCCCTTATCCAGGCCGAATCAAAGGAGGGCACAAGCAATATCGAGCCCGTCCTAGGACTACTATTCGGGTAAGACAAGGTCGTCCCGACCCCTAAACAGGAATTAGTCAGCTTGATTCTCCGCAGCAGCAGGTTCGATCCAACCAAGCTGATCTCAGACGTGGGTGCCGACACTGGGAAGAGAGCTTGGAGGAAGACAAATAAGTGGACCGACAGTCAGGGTCGAGTCTACAAGCTAACTACTGGTGAAGGAGATATGCATGGCGTCGAATCCGAGTCCGAGTCCGAGTCCGAGTCAGAGTCAGAATCGGAGTCTGAGTCGAAGTCTAGAGGGTCCAATACTAGCATCGAGCCTGTAACCCCTCTCCCTTCTTTAGTCACACCATCGGGAGCCCCGAAGTCTGTCCCGAGGGCTCTCCCTATCCCGCCTCTGACCAACGATCAGATGGCAGCTCTCTTCGAGCTATTTTCAAAATTCACTATCAATAATAACGATAACCGTTCTGCTTACGACTTGTCTTATTTTCAAAACATTTTTAAAAATCTTACTTGCAATGACATTGAGAAACCCGACGAACAGGTGCCATTGCCTCCGCATCTAATCGAGCAACTCGAGCAAAGGGAGTCCCGAAATCCGGTAATCGAAGAAACCGATTCCATCAACGTAGGAACCCCTTTAGAACCTCAGATGCTTAAGTTGGGCCTATCTTTAGATCCCGAGGAGAAACAACAATTCACGGATCTCCTCCAGGAATTCAAAGACGTCTTTGCATGGTCCTACAAGGACATGCCGGAAATAAACCGGGAGATAGCTGAACACCGAATATCCATCAAAGACGGGTACAAGCCGGTAAAACAGAAACTTCGAAGAATGAGGCCCGAATGGTCTCTCAAAGTCAAGGAAGAAGTCGATAAACAATTCAAAGCGGGCTTTATCCAAGTGTCTGAATATCCAGACTGGGTTGCAAACATAGTACCAGTATCCAAAAAAGATGGCAAAGTCTGAGTATGCGTAGACTTTTGGGACCTTAATAAGGCCATCCCAAAAGACGATTTTCCGTTGCCACACATCGATATACTGGTGGATAACACGGCCGACCGTGCCCTTCTATCATTCATGGACGGGTATGCCGGATACAGTCAGATCAAAATGGCAGAAAAAGACATGAGTAAGACCACCTTCATCACACCTTGGGGGACTTACTGCTATACTGTGATGCCATTTGGGCTTATCAACGCTGGTGCCACTTATCAACGGACCGCCACCACTTTATTGCATGACATGATGCATAAGAAAGTGGAAGTCTACGTGGACGACATGATCGTCAAATCAAAAGACCGAAACGGGCACATTGCGGCCCTAAGAAAATTCTTCACCCGACTACGCAAGTACAACATGAGGTTAAACCCTCAAAAATGCAGTTTCGGGGTAACATCGGGCAAGCTACTGGGCCACATTGTTAGCCAGCGTGGCATCGAAGTTGACCCAGCAAAAATCAAAGCCATTACCGAGATGCAACCGCCTAGGACCGAAAAGGAGATAAGGAGGTTTCTCGGGAAGGTCCAATATATCAGCCGGTTTATTTCAAAACTAACCATGGTATGTGAGCCCATTTTCAAGAAACTGAAGATAGGAGAACAAACACTATGGGACGACAAATGTCAAATGGCTTTCGATAATATCAAGGAGATTCTATCCTCTCCACCGGTGCTAATGCCACCTCAGCATGGTTTGCCTTTGTCGCTATACTTAACAACGACCGAGACGGCCATGGGCGCTATGCTAGCCTAGACGGTCGATTCCGAAGAACGGGCTATTTACTACATCAGTAAAAAGTTCTTGGAATATGAATGCAAGTACACAATGCTCGAGAAGACGTGCCTAGCTCTGGTTTGGGCCACTAAAAAGCTACGACACTACATGCTTAGTCACGAGGTACATGTGCTATCCAAAATGGATCCAATCAAGTATCTATTCGAGAAGCCCATCGTCAACGGCCGCATATCCAGATGGACTTTAATGTTAGCTGAGTTCGACCTCAAGTTCGCACCTTTAAAAGCCATCAAAGGCCGGGTAGTCGCGGAGTTCCTCGCCGATAGTCCGGTATCCGAGGAAGAACACACCGATACTTGGGCCTTCCCAGATGAAGATATATTCCATACTAACACCGAAACATGGGATTTATATTTTGATGGGGCGTCCAACTTTCGAGGGTTTGGTGTCGGGATTTTGCTAATCTCACCACAAGGGGAACACACCCCGTTATCCATCAAGCTAGATTTTGACGTAACTAACAACGCAGCCGAGTATGAAGCATGCATTCAAGGGCTGGAGGCCGCCGCTGATTTAGGAGTAACAAACCTCCGGGTCCACGGTGACTCATCTTTAGTCATAAATCAAGCCCTACAAAAATGGAAGACTCGGAACGCAAATCTCGTGGCTTACCAAGCACGAGTAAGGGTTCTCGAAAAACAATTCCAAAAAGTAGAGTACATCTATCTGTCTAACCAGCGTGCCCATTTGCGTCGAAAGACGGTCCGAGCCGGCATACATCCACGCTATCCAAGATATTGAGATAACTGATCCAGAACCTTGGTATCAGGCTATTCTAACCTACTTAACGTCAGGGGAATTGTGGACATGACGTAGGTCCACCCCGACGCGGCCACGCGCGGGTTTTGGGTAGGCGAATGAATCTCCATATGAGAATGGATCGAATTGAAATTTAAGTCGAAATGGAGTCGCCACCGAATTTTATGGTTATTCGGAACCGTTCGAGCCCACTCTATATCGCTATGGACCATACACAAAGTATGTCCCATCTCGGTTTTAGAGTTTATTGGGCTCGTCCCTTTGCATTGCGATACCGATACCATCTATACCGGTAATCGTGTAAAGAATGACTCTCGTGCGCCAACGGTTTCGGACATCCGGAAACCGAGGTTCTGAGTAAGGGGTGAGGGTACGTGTTGGGAAGCCCATTAAGGACACCCAACCCCGCCCACACATAGCGGCCTCTACTAAGACATCGTTTGACTTTCTAATATGTGCGTTAGTGATTCGGTGAAATGATATGCAAACAGCATTTTAGCTAAGCATGCGAATTAAATGTGAGCTACGTCATTTTAATGCATATAATTTATTGTCGAAGTGATTTAGCATGCGAGGGTTCATTTATAAACGGTAAAACGTAAATAAATAAAGCAAAGCAATAATAAATCGATTACAAATTACACGGGCGGAATACAACCCAGAATTCACAATACAACGAGCAATAAAAGTAGGACAATCGCAATATATATAGCCAAAATGATAAGCAAAAGTTAGAAACGGACCCGTGTATAAACTAGACCGTGAATTTGCGTAGGTGGACGAACTTCAATTAAATACGTATTGTTTTATGTATTAATCGAAGGACGGAGATATAGGACCTAGGCGTGGTGCTAGCCCGATCCCAAATCCCGATGCCTTGTCCCAACTTATCATGTCGGTAAATTGGAGCCTAAATTAATTATGCGTTGGATGCGACTACGGAGTCGTCAACGCAAGATTAATAGTGAGACCGTCGATCAAAGTTGTTTATGTGCGATGATATGCATGTATTTTGAAAAGGAGATCACGTTAGTTTTAGAAATTTGATTAGTGACGAAATTGCGTCCCTCTACGTCACGACATCGATATTAATCCTCACGGATTAGGTGATGTTGATTTTCGTGTCAATGGGTTCCGTACTAATCTTTGAAATGGATTCATACGCGTTCAACTACGAATGATCGGGATTGTGTTAGTAAACGAACCTTAAAAAAATGATCATCGTAGTCAAACGAGTTCGGATCTGAGTTTTGATATTATTATATGTATATACACGGTACATACGATATTATAGTAAAATATAATAACGATGATTAAAATGCGATAAGTAAAATGTTTAGCGTTAGATGTTAGATGCAAGAAATAAATGTTAGATGTTAGTAATGTCGTTACTACTGACTAAATATAATACTATAAGCATAAATATAAATATACATAAAAGATCGAGAAAAAGGATGAAGAAGGAAAAGTCGGTGTTGAATTGTCACACCCTCAACCTACATGTTCTTGCTTCTCGGGATACGGTTCGTCAAACGGCGGCAATGGCACGGGAACGTCGAGATATGTAGGAGGAGTTGATGGTGTGTATGTATGGCTCGGTTTCGTGTGTATTGTGATGTCGAGAATGGTGTTGCAAAGTGTAGGGTGTAAGATGAGTGCAAGGTTGGCTGAATTTTGAAGGGTGAAAAGTGTTCCAAGAGTTGTTTTTGTGTCAAAGGTTGACGGGTATTTATAGGGAGCCCCGACACATGGGTCACTCGACCGAGTGGCGCGGGTGCACTTGGTCGAGTGCCCTCGCGGATGCACCTGGACCATTTTTGTGAGGCTCCACTCGGGTTATTTTGGGCGTGATTGCCTTGATTTGCTCTTGATTGATTGTGATTGATTTGGCATTAATTTGGATTGATTTGGCTGATCTTGGCTGATTTCGAACGTATCAGGTCGCTTTTTGTGCCGGGTTTGTCTTGACCGAGTTTTGACCCGGTCGCTAAATGACGGGAATTATTTTTGGTGTCGGTTTTGACCCAAATTAGTCTCTTTTTGCTCGGAACGACCCACTGGGCCTGAATTTGAGGTTGGTTTTATGAGATTTGTATCCCGTTAAAAGCCCATGCCGGACATCATTGATTTCGAGCCCGTATCCGAGCGCGTTAGAACATGTTAGCGTCCGATCATCATCGGGTGTTTTTTTGGAAACTACCATAGACACCTGGCAGTCAAAATGCGGGTGTCTACAGAGCCCCCACTCTGACTGAGGCTTGGACAGGGCGAAAGTCAGAGTAGCTACCAAGTCAATTAAGACCTGGTAGACTTCCGATCGGGTCGTTTATAGTCCATTAGACTCGCGTGAAGGGCTCGCCAGCCATAAGTTAGAAATCATACCTGAACTGATGATGATAACTCCGTGGGGAATCGGACTTGTAGCATAAGTTCTGGGTGCTCCTATATGTGGGCTTATCCCGTACCATTCCGGGGAAAATGCCGCCTTGGGCTTCCGCTGGGGAGATTTAGAGGGTTGCATGTCCCTTCTTGAGTCGTACCTGTATAAGTCACATAAAATTTGCATGCAACACGTAGGTAGTAAAATGACTCGCGCTGGGGAAAATGATTTTTGAATTTTTTGAAATTTTTGAAATTGAAATCCTGAAAGCACCCACGGGCTAGGTTTTCAAAATGGAAAAGGGGTAGAAAAGAAATTTGTAATTTAAATAGACCGAAATTTGACCCTGTCGAAAAGGATTTTCTCAAATGGCTAAGTTTTGCAAATTTCAATGTGGAATTTGAAGAGAGAGGCCTACCGACAGACTCGACTCATGACGTGACCGGACGAGTTGACTGACACGACTGGACTCTCAAGGGGTTGGACCGTGACTCGGTAGGGGGATGGGCCACTTAAGATGACGAGGCTCTAAAGTTGTGCTATTCCGTAGGCCAGGCGAGTGGCAACATGGTCGAACATCAAAATGAGATAGATATGCTATAGGGGACTTGCAGTAGTCTGTAATGCGACTGTTTTAGTCTGGTGCCCTTCTGGATTTCTGATTTTAGGGTACAGTCCAAAATTGGTATTTCTTCGAGTCCTGACAGATTCTCGTCTTTGACTGAGCCGAGTATTAGGACACACTATAGAAAGGAGGCTAGATTTTGAAAGTATTTGGATTATGTGAGTGGGAGGAGAACTTCTGTCTAATAGAAGCCCCCAGGACGACAAAGCTAGCTGATGAGAACATGACAGTGTCGTGATCGGAATGATGGTGCTTTTTGAATGTGTGTCAATGTGAGTGGTTGTGCCTCTGTTGAAAGGCTGCCTACGTATTCACGCGTAGTGAAATCAAACCAGGCCGTAGTTCAGTGTAGAAAGATATATTATGGTGCCTAGTCTAATAGGACTTTGTGTGTAACTAGCCATATCGATGGTGTAGGTTAGGTGCATTCCCAATGACATTTTGGTCAAAGGGCTAGAATGATTAGGATATTAATTCTGTGACTGTGAGCGTTCTCCAGGATAGCCCCCAGAGGTGGTGTGAACTATTTGGGCATGTTCTATGCCGACCGCAAGTAGAGTTCCCGTGTTTGGAGCTGGTAACTGGTTTGAATGTTTTTGGAAATGTGGAGCTAGGTCGTAAGTGGCCTTGATGATTCGAAATCTGGAGTTCGATTTTGTGGAGCTAAGGCTTCGAGGGTAAGGTATTGTAATGTGGTAGGAAAGGGGGAAGTCGAGTAAAAATGACTCGGACTTCGATCGGGGTAGGTTTAATAATGCGGGATCTGATTTCCATGTCTGGCCCTAATGGTTAGGGTGTATCCTATGGAGCTTGAATCCTCAAAATTCCGGACTGTCTCTTAGCCTAGGTCTCGAGAAGGTCTTGAGGGTTGTAATGTGGGAAGGCTAAATGTGGTGTTATCTGACCAGCCTGATTGTCACCCTTCTATTTGATGGTATGGGCATCGATAATTTTTGAATTGACCGTACCCCGGTCAAGGGATTTTCACTTGAGTTGACCGTTGACTACGGTAATGGGTATTTGAATTCTTTTTTTTTTGGGTTGACCTCTTAGCCCCGGTCGTGGAATTCTTCATTTGAGTTGACCGTGCCCCGGTCAAGGGATTGACCGTATCTGGTCGGGGGATGTTGAGAGTTCTTCTTTTTTTGATGGCCAGCTCTTTTGTTTTGGCCTTTTGCTTTTTCCTTGGACTTTTGATTTTTTTTGTCCAGCACTTTTTTTTTTTTTTTTTTTTTTTTCACGGTAATCCCCTCCTATGGTGTTGTGGGTGGATTTGGGGTTGGGCCTATCGGTTGGATTAGGCTTGTGGAGCTAAACTTTTGTAAGGTGTAAGCCTAGTTGGTATTTGTGTGAGTGCAACTCATGGTGGAGTACTCTACTGTAAGCATGGTGGTTTGGATCTCGGTATTGTCATCATAATTCCGAGCAGGCTTGGTGGGAGCATCGTCCCGAGTTGGGTATTTTTGGCATCTCGTCTATTGAGTCACGATGCTTCTTTTTTCTTCTGGTCAGACTAACACCTAAGGTAGGGATTGGTTAGTCTTATTGGAAGGGTATTTATTGTGGGAAGTGGGCTAGCCTTCCGTCTTGAACCCGAACTAGGAGACTACCTAGATTTGTCATAGGATTCGATACCGCTCCTGCTAGGGGTAGTTATGTGGCTTTCTATACCAGACATGGAACATGTAAAGGAAAACACGGGTTTCAATTCCTGCAGTCATTATAGATGTGCCTATAATAGTCACGTGCGTGTGCTCACAGTGTATGATGGTGTTTATCACGTTCTCGGAAACACATAAGGAAGCATATAGTGGAGATAGAATATTGAAAGCTGATTTTTATTGAATTTTGAAAAGAGGACAGAATGCAAAAGACTCTGACTCTGATTTGGAAATGAGGATAGAGGGTATCCTAGACTCGGACTCAGACTTAGACTCGAATCAAATCCGGACTTCCGGATGCTCGGTTGGTTGTTTCTTTTTTTTGGTAAGGTCTTTGATTAGAGAGAACGACAAGTGCCACGACTCGCCTAAACTCGGTTTTGCGCAAATACAAGAGAGGGAGTCAAGCCAGACACAGCCCGGGGTGACGGGATGACAAAGACTCTCGGATCGAGATACTCGAACGTTGACCTAGACTAAGTAACGGCCTTGGCTTGGACTCGACGATGAGACTCAAGCTGCACGAGGGTGAGTCCGAAAATGGGGCGACCGTGTTTGACCGCGTCACGTGTTCGGACCAACCGTGGCGACCTAACCCTAGCTGACTCGAGCGCTCGCAGCATGGGTACGACTTGAAGAAGGCATCATAAGGACGCCGGTGTATGATGAACGTAAGGTACCCCTCAAGGTGACTGTGGTTGACTGCTCGGGTGGGGGACAACCCCCGGTTGAGACAAAAGACTCCGACAAGATTCAGATGGTGCGACATCCGAATGACTCGAAAGTGACATACATGAGACACCACGTGTAGGACCAGACCCTTAGAGCAACCGTGATTGATTGCTCTGCTGAAAGGGTAGCCCCCGAGTGAGACCGAGGACTCTAATGGGACTCAGATGGTGTGGCATCTAAGCGACTCGAAAGCGGGGTACGTGAGACAACACGTGTAGGACAAGACCCTTAGAGCAACCGTGATTGATCGCTCTGCTGAAGGGTAGCCCTCGAGTGAGATCGAGGTTTTGCTAAAACTCGAGTGTCGGACGAGTGACCCTTAGATGTAAGGATCACGAACCTTTTGTTATAGGGTTATGCCTTGTAAAAGGTTGACTCACAAAAGACACCTAGACGGGTGACTTGTGAAAGGTGGTCCTTCCTTAGGATTCGACTATGTGGGCCGAGTCCTGTTCGAAGGAAGGTCCACGTGAGATATTTCTCAGACTTTGGACTCGATTGTGTAGACGGGCCCTCTTTTGTAGGGATATGTCCTACGTAGGTGGGCCAGGCCTTAGTCTAATAAGGCGGACTGGGATGGGGAAGAAACTCGCGATGTAGGATCGGCAGAGTTTCGACGCTAAAGACTTCGACGACTTAAGACACGACCCGACACTGCTAAATACGGGAAGTCCTAAGAAGAGGAAGGTTTTGAAAATGGATTATTTTGGAAAACCCGAGAAAAATCGGGGAAAGGCCCGACTTTTCGAGAAAATCGGAAAGTGTATCGGGCCTCAAATTTGAAAGTTCAAAAATATTTTCGAGTTTTGAAATGGGCAGAATACCGGCAAAAAATAGGATGTTTTGAGTAAAATCATAAGTCCTAAATTCGGTATACGTTCCGGGTTTTGAAATTGGATATCTTGAAAATTGAAAATTTGAGTGTCGGAAAAAAGGAATTTCCAACGATTTGAAAACTGAAGATAAGATCCCGAAGATTTGAAAATCGAAAACAGCATCTCGAAGATTTGAAAATTGAAATTGAATTTTTGAAAATTCGAAAATCGAATGGTGGATCGGAAGTTCGAATTTTGAAATGGGCGGCATGCCGGCTAGAAAATAGGCTTGTTTTGAGTCAAATCATAAGTCCTAAATTTCGGCAGCTTTCCGAGTTTTTGAAAGTTGAATATTTTTGAAAAGATGCATTTTTGTAAAAGTTAACGGTTTTTGAAAACGACACAGAAACCAAATAGCACGTAGTCACACAAGCATTATAACGACGCCATGTATGCTCTACACTAAGTCTCGGTCGGTCTAAAGAGGGTCTATACCAGTGTTCATAGTCTAGACGAGAAACGGGACGAACTTCCTAAGTCGAGTTGAGCTTAGAACATGCCGCAAAGTCCATACGAATCGACTATGAACACCTTTAACGTATCCAAGGCGAAATACATCGTGGTATAGTGGGATGTCGGTCACCAGTACCGGCCCGGGAAAATATGGGGTTATGCATGAACCGTAAAACTAAAACGCATATTGTATTTGTCAAACGATTTCTATTCGAGTCTCACCCTGACGATGCCGATGGTTAGGCACTCATCGGTTAATCCCCAGCGGAGTCGCCAAATTGTGGACATGACGTAGGTCCACCCCGACGCGGCCACGCGCGGGTTTTGGGTAGGCGAATGAATCTCCATATGAGAATGGATCGAATTGAAACTTAAGTCGAAATGGAGTCGCCACCGAATTTTATGGTTATTCGGAACCGTTCGAGCCCACTCTATATCGCTATGGACCATACACAAAGTATGGCCCATCTCGGTTTTAGAGTTTATTGGGCTCGTCCCTTTGCATTGCGATACCGATACCATCTATACTGGTAATCGTGTAAAGAATGACTCTTGTGCGCCAACGGTTTCGGGCATCCGAAAACCGAGGTTCTGAGTAAGGGGTGAGGGTACGTGTTGGGAAGCCCATTAAGGACACCCAACCTCGCCCGCACATAGCGGCTTCTACTAAGACATCGTTTGACTTTCTAATATGTGCGTTAGTGATTCGGTGAAATGATATGCAAACAGCGTTTTAGCTAAGCATGCGAATTAAATGTGAGCTACGTCATTTTAATGCATCTAATTTATTGTCGAAGTGATTTAGCATGCGAGGGTTCATTTATAAACGGTAAAACGTAAATAAATAAAGCAAAGCAATAATAAATCGATTACAAATTACACGGGCGGAATACAACCCGGAATTCACAATACAATGAGCAATAAAAGTAGGACAATCGCAATATATATAGCCAAAATGATAAGCAAAAGTTAGAAACGGACCCGTGTATAAACTAGACCGTGAATTTGTGTAGGTGGACGAACTTCAATTAAATACGTATTGTTTTATGTATTAATCGAAGGACGGGGATATAGGACCTAGGCGTGGTGCTAGCCCGATCCCAAATCCCGATGCCTTGTCCCAACTTATCATGTCGGTAAATTGGAGCCTAAATTAATTATGCGTTGGATGCGACTACGGAGTCGTCAACGCAAGATTAATAGTGAGACCGTCGATCAAAGTTGTTTATGTGCGATGATATGCATGTATTTTGAAAAGGAGATCACGTTAGTTTTAGAAATTTGATTAGTGACGAAATTGCGTCCCTCTACGTCACGACATCGATATTAATCCTCACGGATTAGGTGATGTCGATTTTCGTGTCAACGGGTTCCGTACTAATCTTTGAAATGAATTCATACGCGTTCAACTACGAATTATCGGGATCGTGTTAGTAAACGAACCTTAAAAAAATGATCATCGTAGTCAAACGAGTTCGGATCCGAGTTTTGATATTATTATATGTATATACACGGTACATACGATATTATAGTAAAATATAATAACGATAGTTAAAATGCGATAAGTAAAATGTTTAGCGTTAGATGTTAGATGCAAGAAATTAATGTTAGATGTTAGTAATGTCGTTACTACCGACTAAATATAATACTATAAGCATAAATATAAATATACATAAAAGATCGAGAAAAAGGATGAAGAAGGAAAAGTCGGTGTTGAATTGTCACACCCTCAACCTACATGTTCTTGCTTCTCGGGATATGGTTCGTCAAACGGCGGCAATGGCACGGGAACGTCGAGATATGTAGGAGGAGTTGATGGTGTGTATGTATGGCTCGGTTTCGTGTGTATTGTGATGTCGAGAATGGTGTTGCAAAGAGTAGGGTGTAAGATGAGTGCAAGGTTGGCTGAATTTTGAAGGGTGAAAAGTGTTCCAAGAGTTGTTTTTGTGTCAAAGGTTGACGGGTATTTATAGGGAGCCCCGACACATGGGTCACTCGACCGAGTGGCGCGGGTGCACTTGGTCGAGTGCCCTCGCGGATGCACCTGGACCATTTTTGTGAGGCTCCACTCGGGTTATTTTGGGCGTGATTGCCTTGATTTGCTCTTGATTGATTGTGATTGATTTGGCATTAATTTGGATTGATTTGGCTGATCTTGGCTTATTTCGAACGTATCAGGTCGTTTTTGTGCCGGGTTTGTCTTGACCGAGTTTTGACCCGGTCGCTAAAAGATGGGAATTATTTTTGGTGTCGGTTTTGACCCAAATTAGTCTCATTTTGCTCGGAACGACCCACTGGGCCTGAATTTGAGGTTGGTTTTGTGAGATTTGTATCCCGTTAAAAGCCCATGCCGGACATCATTGATTTCGAGCCCGTATCCGAGCGCGTTAGAACATGTTAGCGTCCGATCATCATCGGGTGTTTTTTTGGAAACTACCATAGACACCTGGCAGTCAAAATGCGGGTGTCTACAGGAATATCCTCCGAGAGCTGAAAACCGGGCCAAGAAATCTCTACGAAGATGGGCAACCCAGTCCATCCGCACAGATGATGGACAGTTATATAAGAAGACAACACAGGGGGCTTTACTCCTATGCATTGACAGAACTCGAGCCGAAAGAGTCATGGCTGAGGTACATGATGGTGAAAACGGTCCGCATATGAACGCCCATATGTTGGCCCGAAAAATCACAAGACTCGGCTACTATTGGAATAGCATGGAAACTGACTGTCAGTTATATGTCAAACACTGCCATAACTGTCAGATTTTTGCCAATGTACAGCATATGCCTTCATCCCTATTATATACAATGACATCACCATGGCCATTCTCAACATGGGGAATTGATATAATTGGGAAAGTGAACCCTTCCGGGACGGGAGGTCACTGCTTCATCCTAGTGGCTATCGACTATTTCACTAAATGGGTCGAAGCCGAGTCATACCGGATCTTGAATGCCAAACATGTGGCTAAGTTCATCCAAAACAAAATTATATGTCGATACGGGATTCCGCACGAGTTCATCAGCGATCACGGGACCCATTTTCAAGCTGAAACGACCACTTTGCTGGAAAAATACAAGATTCAAAGGCATACATCTTCACCCTACCGACCCCAAACGAATGGAGCGGTAGAGGCAGCCAATAAAACAATTGTCACCATACTTAAAAAGATGACTGAGAATTACCGGGACTGGCCCGACAAGATACCCTTCGCCTTATGGGGATATCGGACATCAATTCGAACTGCAACCGGAGCAACTCCATACTATCTAACATATGGAATGGAAGCAGTCCAGCCAGTCGAGCTAGAAGTACCATCCCTCAGAATTCTACTTGAGAGTCAGGTACCTGAAGCAGATTGGGTCCAAGCCCGATATGACTCACTAGTCCTCTTAGACGAACGGCGATCTCGGGCTCTGAATAATATTCAGATATATCAGAAAAGGATCCAACGGGCTTTTAACAAGAGGGTTAGGCCCAGGAATATCAAAGAGGGCGATCTAGTCCTAAAATCTGTTCGAGCTTTACTACCAGTTGACCCAAGAGGAAAATTCAATCCCAATTGGGCTGGGCCAAATTTAGTGAAGAAAATCCTTTCGGGAGGAGCAGTAATGCTAACGGACTTGGACGGAAACGAGTTCGTCAACCCAACAAACTTGGACCAACAGAAGCGTTACTGCCCATAAGCCCTATCTCAATGTCATTTGCAAAAATTTATAAAATTTTTCTTTTTATAAATTTTTTCAAAAATTTTAAGCAAGTCAATAAGTTCGGATTAATTATCCTACCCTTGCACTTCTCAAATTAATAATCTAGATGTATTTCGAAAAGTTTCAAAAATGTTTCTGAACTACGGAAGGTTTGATTCCATTAATTTTGGATACGTAGGCAACCCCTCAAAAGGGTACAACCACTGCAATAACGAAAAGACGGGAACGGTATTCACTAATATGTCTTTTTATTATGTAAGAAAAACCGATAAACTCGGGAATTTCAAAAAATACATCACAAAAAAAAAAAAACAACAAAATCACACCACAAAAATAGTAGTAATACTTAAATAATAAATTTAGGAGACTACTCGTACATTTTTCCTTTCCCCTTATCTTTCGGGTCACGCGGAGCCCGAGGTCGACGGGGCGGGGGCGAACGTTCCCTAATCACAAGTGGAACTTCTTTTGCTCGAACTCGTTTCTTCGATTTTGGGTCTTCTGCCGCTTGCACCGGTCCAAGCCGAGCCCTGACGGGCTCGAGAAGTCTGTCTCGAGGACCAAGTCGGTCCTCGACTGCCAGCTTTGGCCCTAGTCTCCTTTCTAAATCCGTCTGGGGGCTCACCTTCCCCCGTGCACCCTTAGTACTGGACCCTTCAGTCTGAGTCCTAGATTTTCCTTTCTGACCTGCCGGAGTAGTGTCCTCGTCAAAGAAGCTTCTATTATCTTTAGCATGTTCCCGACGTAACAGGTCAAAGGCCTCGTCAGTCTTCAAGGCAGCTCGGGTTTTAGCTGCGTCAGCTCTTGTCCATCTCACATAAGAGTCAGATACCCAGATCAAATGAGGATTTTTAGGAACGGGCCAAGTAGCTCGTGTATACCACCTTTGCATCCAGGTGTCACACATTACATCCGTCAACTGAGTAGATTCACTCACGACTGCCTCGATTTATGGGATTCTTTGCGCCCGACCATATTGCCTAAGTATGCGATCGGGAAAGAGGTGAATTGTTTGTCTAAAAGATAAGATTACTTGATATCGAGCCCTATCTCGAGACTCTAAGCCGGTCCGGACATAAATGGGCCACCATGGGACGGTCCAGCGGATCAATGGGCCTTATGGAAGGATAGCACTTCATCCCAGTATTTTTGGGTGTTGAAGCGAGAAAAGGCAATGGTCCGTCTCCTCATCATCACTTGCTTCGGTTGATACCGACTCACGTCTAGGGGAGGATCCAAGATCGATAGCCTCTCGAACAGCCACAGCTGAAAAACCCGCAAAAAAAAATCAAAATCGCGAAAAGTGTCAAAATCACGTCAAAAAAAAAAAACGTGAAAAAAGCGAAAACCGAAAAAACCGCAGAAACCGGGAAAATCGGGAGAAAACCGCAGAAACCAAAAAAGGACGGGTACTCCCAGTCAACCGGACTGACGGATCCCTTTTGCGATTATCCAAACCCTGGATAATTTCTTCTGTAATCAACCAAGCCGAGCTGTGCTCTGTTTCCATCATGTCAGCCACAGTAAAAAGTCTAACATGACCCATGCAAGATAATAAATCCATATGGCCTTCGAAGGCATAGACATGGAGCATACAAAAGGTAAAGGCCCTACGGCTGTGGACCGGCCTGACTCGGACGTCATCTGGGTTCATAAATTTTTCAGCTAGATCGATCAAAGAAACGGTATCTCCTTCCAGCATACGGGATACCTCCATGTGAGAAAGTCCTAAAAATTCCCGTAGCTTCCTCCTCGGGTCAGGAACCGAAAAAGGGATAGCAGGGCGAAGTATGGGATTCCATCATCCTACAGCAGCAATTTCCTCAGGGATAGGACAGATTTCGCCTCGAGGAAAACTAAAAACGTGATGAGTATCGTCCCAATAGGACAGGCAAGCATCCAAAAAGTGACGATCTACTTGCATCTGGCGGATCACGAATAATTGGGTAACGCCATTCTGATTTAGGATGACCTTATCTGCATCTCTGAAGTATTTGGACCACTCTTGCAACATTCCAATTAAACGGTCGATTCCCATAATTGGATTTGTAAAAGAAAGAATAAATTTCTCAAGGCTTGTTTTTTCTTTAGGGAAGAGAGGGAATTGTGGGAATTGTGAGAATTTATGAAGCAAGGAGAGAGTATTTATAGCATAAAACCAAGTTCTCCTCCTCACCTTAGGATTCCCAATCCTAGAGTATTTAGCATACAATCCTTATCCTGAGGTTTAGCTAAGTCATCCCGAGAATTCCTATTCCTTTTCAGAGTCAAAAATTCTCTAATTTTCAAAGACTCCTACAAACTCAAAAATTCAAAACCTTTCTCAAATTTTTTATTTCCCAGCGCGAGTCATTTTTTGTACAAATGTTACATGCAAAACTTTGCGACTTTGCATAAATATGTACAGGACGACTCAAACGGGATCGTGCAATTCACGTGACTCACCAGCGGCATTTAACAAGATGGGCCCATATATAGGCGCATTTAAGTCTTATACGACGAGTTCAATCCCCCACGGAGTTATCATCAGCGCAGGTACATTTCTAGTCTATGGCCGGCGGGCCCTTTACGCAGGTCTAATGGACTTTAAACGACCCGATCGGAAGTCTGCCAGGTCTTAATCTTTGGTTGGCCTGGTAGCTACTCTGACTTTCGCCCTGTCCAAGCCTCAGTCAGAGTAGGGGCTCTGTAGACACCCACATTTGACCGCCAGGTGTCTATAGCAGTTTCCGACAAACACCCGATGATGATCGGACGCAAACGTGCTTTAACGTACTCGGAAATGGGCTCGAAATCATGGATATTTGGCTTGGGCTTTTTACGGAGTACAAATTTCACAAAACCAACCTCAAATTCAAGCCCAGTGGGTCGTTTCGAGTCAAATGAGACTAATTTGGGTTGAATTCGACACCGGGGGTAAAACCGTCTTTTAGCGACCGATTCAAACCCGGTCAAAGATATTTTCTCGAGACTTACGAGTCAGCCGTGTCACCTCACGTGACCGACTCAAGCTCAAACTCCACAAAAATCAGCTACATCAATATTAAACAATTCCGTTAAAGGTAGAATTCGATCTCAAGTAGGAATTCTATCCGAAAACCGAATCGAGTATTCGACCGAGCGTAGGACACTTGGCCGAGTGGCCTGTTTCAGCCGGGTTCCCCTTCCCAAAACCAGGATTCCCTTTCTTCTTTGCCAAGTAACGAAATTCTCGTTCCTCACAACTTCTTATATTTCCTATCCCGATGGGTGTTTGTTGTCGTACAAGCAAGACATCTCTCTCAACCCTTTTTTCCTATAAATAGGACCCTTTGCATGCACACCAAAGGGACACGAAATATACACAACTATCGACAATAATTTACAACCAACCATACATCATACAATTCACACGCGTTTTCATACAACGACACATACAAATTCCCGACATTCCACAACCGAAGGAACCGGCCTCAACCCGTCACCCTTCACACAACCTTTAACCCAACGCTCCCGTGCCTTAGCCACATTCCGACGAGCCTCGATCCGAGTTAACAAGAGCATGTAGGTTGAGGGTGTAACCAAACCCGACTTCTCTTTTCTTCTCTCCTTCTTCTCGTTTTTTTTCTTTCTCGCGTCGTCGGTCGTTTTTTTTACGGGTCTTTCGTCGCATCTCTTTATTTCTAATATCGATATTACTAAAAACTATTTTCATATAACGAATATTCTTAAAAATATGATACCGATTCCCTAATCGAATATCGTATTAAAAGAATTAAATTAATCTCGCTGATGCTAAAAATCGTTACTTTTTTTACAAATACAACGATTCTAACGCGGAGAGAACTAACATTCTTTTCTTTTCATTCAAATTCTTTTCAAACCAACCTTATAAAACTTTTTTCTAAAATCATTCCGAATATTCGATATCAATTTCATGATTGAATATCGAATACGACGAATATCGAGAGCATAGATCGAGTATAAATAAATTCATATTTATACGCGATCTAGCAAAATTAACAATTTCTCGAAAAACCGAACCGGGACAGCAATCCGCGCGAGCCGCGCCACTCCCAGGCGACTCGCACGGAGGCCTGATCCGCGGCCCTCTTTTCTTCGCCTTCTCGATTTTTCTTAAACATCGTTTTTTCTACAAAACAATTTATTAAAACCTTTTCACCTTTTTCGAATATTCGATATCGATTTCATAATCGAATATCTAATACGACGAACGTCGAGAATATTAAATTGGGTACAAATTGTGCAATATTTGTACGCGATTTAATAAAATCATCGCTTTTTCAAAAAAATCAATTTCGAAAAACAGACCGGGACGCGAGTCGCGCGCGTCCCGGGCGGGTCGTCTACTCGGGCGAGTCGCCCGGCAGGCTGGAACGCATCCTCTATTTTTTTTTTTTTTTTTAATTCTTCGAACATCGTTTTTTGGACAAAACAACGTCTTTTTAGCGATATTTCAAATCTCGACATATTTTTCGGCATTATTCATCGCATTCATATTTTCATTCAATTTATTCAATCGTTACTAACAAGTTTGTTTGTCGTTTTAGCAACTCTTTTCATCTTTTGTTTTATTATACTAAAACGAACCTCGCATGCTAAAATACAACTTTGACGTTAATCTTCATGCATTAAACGACTTAGCAACCCATTCAATTACTCACATGCTTAGGAAAACAATGTTTGCATATCATTCATCGTTCAACTAACGCGCGTATTAAAACATTAAACGATATCCTAGCAGAGGCCGCTAATGTGCGGGCGGGGTTGGGTGTTCTTTGTGAACTTCCCAACACGTACCCTCACCCCTTACTCAGAACCTCGGTTTCCGGATGTCTGAAACCATTGGCAACGAGAGTCATTCAATACATGATATCTGATCAAGTCGGTATCGGTATCAAATGCTAAGGGACGAACCCAATAAACTCTGACATCGGAAATGGGCCGTATTTTGTACACGGCCCACTACGACATAGAGTGGGTTCGAATGGGCCCGAACTCCCACAAAGTTCGGTGGTGACTCCAACTTCGATTTAAATTTCAATTCGATCCATGCTCATATGGAGATTCATTCGCCTCCCCAAACCCGCGCGTGGCCGCGTCGGGGTGGACCTACGTCATGTCCACACTTCCTAATGTTTAAGTGTATTTGTAGGATGTCCCGGATATGGTGGGGTAGCTGGAGACTCGGGTGACCGAGCTCGAGGCGGAGGTGGCTGAGGCGCAATGTCTCCTGCAATCTCGGGCTGACGAGATCGCCCTCCTAAAGGAGCAGCTGGCTCGGTCTCAGGGCGAGACCTCTGCGCAGGGCGAAGCCAGGCATCGGATCGAAAGGGAGGCTGAGGCTACAGGTGCTAACGAGGAGATCGGAGGAGTCCCCGAGACGGCTACCTTCGACATGCTGTCGGGGATGGATGGTAGTGAGTCCCCTCTTATAGACTTGGAGGATCTAGGTTTAGATGACAACCTTTGCGAGGTTGTGATACCCATTGGCGCAACTTCTAGGGGTCCTTCCTAGCCTCGATTTGTGTATGAATTTGTATATGTTGTATATTTTCTTTAAATTTTAGTATTTGAATTAACTGGATTAGTCTCGTGTTTTCGTTTGGCGAATTGTTTACCTAGATTGACAAGTAATCACTTTTGCGTTCATTTATTTGTGATCTGACCTAGTTTACGGTGTGTTGGCGTTGCACAGAAGTATGAAAACAGTTCCTTTTGGATGTTTTGAAATGCGTTAGTTTGATCCGGGAATCGGAGCAGATAGTACGTCGATTAAAACATTTTGACTCGAGATGTACGAGATGTAAAATGCTAACGTAAAACATTAACGTGTTCTGACCGAGTATATTAGGAGATGAGTTTAGTTTCTTTGACATTCAGAACGAAATCGAAGTTTAAAATTCGGGCAACTTTTGAAAAAAAAATTAGACCACTTTTTGCATACTCATAATATTGCCTTGTTAGGCTACAGACGCGACTTGACGATGACTATTAACAGGCTACAACACGCCTAGGTGGGGTAGCTTATCCCCCTAAATATAAAAAAAAAAAAATCGCCCAAGTGTGGAACGTCCGACGGGTGAACTTGCATTCCTGCGGTCCCTGCATGGGTGCTTCGTTTTTCGGAGCTGGTTTTAATGGCTTCGGGAGGTCGTTCCCGATGTCCGGGGTGTGATGTGGTAGCCATGATTATGATGCAGGATCGGTGTTTCTACCTTTGGGGTTGCTCTAGATGTTGCCCACCTAGATATGGGCGCTTGGGCTGAGGCTCTCGGGTCCAGAGTCGCCTGGGCTCGGGCGGCCAGATATTCAAGCGCCTGGGCCAAGGCGGTTCGAGTCCGGGTTATGGAAATTTTTGTTGTTTCCTAATTCTTTTGGGATTAGGGCTATATATACGGGTTGTGGGTGCTTGTTTTAGACATACTAGGATATCCATAGAGTCTAGCACGTCTATACTTAGTGTCATGACGGGTTTTGGGAATATCCTTACCGAGTGGGCTAGTTCTTTTAAGAAATGTGACCCCGAGATTTGTTCAAATGATGGTTTGTCAGTGGTTGTCGCGCTAAGTCGAGTCAAGATACATGATGACTTCTTATTGGCATGCTCTAAGTTTTGGGACTCGAAGAGCCATGTTTTTGCTTTTCCCGGGGGTAAAATTTGTCTCTTGCCCGAAGAGATAGATGCTATAGGTGGGTGGAGCTCGGTTTGACCTTGTGTGCCTTACGGGGATGACACTTACGCGGAGCGATTTTACCATTTTTTGGATCTTTCGTCATTGGAGGAGGCTAAAGGTTATTTTGGTAGGGATGGCATTAACTTACAGTTGCTTTCTAAGACGTTCTCACAGGTTGGTTCTCATCATGTTTCGGCCTTAGCATGTAGACGCGCTTTTAATGTTGCGATGGCTTGTTATCATCTTTTTGAGGATGCGAGGGCGCATGAAGGCTGGGGCAACCTTCGAGTTTTGGATGTGGTGATGGGGATGGAAGATGGACGATCACCTACTTTACTTATTTTGGGTGAGCATATTCTAGGTCTTAATGCTCGTGCTCGACTCCACGATATATCTTTCCGAGGTTCCAGGATCATGTCTGTAGCTTGGTTTTCTTTGTTTTGTGGTTGCTTTGGCTTGGAGGTGTGATGTTTTGTCGTGTTTTGTACAGGTTTGGTTGCAAGAGCAGCTTGGTTTAGTCGACCCTCCTCAATGCATCAAAGGTTATAACTATAAGGGTTTCACGGGTCGGAAGACGGCGCAGGTGTGTGGCAAGGGTCACAAGGAAAAAGACTGGCTTTCCTATTTGGCCAAAGGGGATGTCGTCATTCGGTGGTCTATCCCATGGTGGAATATTAGTGGGCGTGTCGGGTTTCCATTTTCGTCTTCGACCTGGGCTTTGCTAATACTGTCCATGAGGGATCAGGATCATGTTTATGTTTACCCGGATATGTTGTCAAGTCAAATGGGTGTTAGACCTTCCATTCCCAAGGATGCTAAGGTTATTTCCAGTTCTGACCCATGGACAGAGGATTTGTTTAGAAAATTTAGGATGTCTTGGGAGCAGAGGTTCTTGTGTCCCATTGTTCGACCGACCGACAATGCTTCCGTCCGGCGGAGGATTTGTGAACACCCATCAGGACAGAGCAACTTAAAAGTTAGGAAGATAGCACCACTAAGCGGTGAGGAGGTGACTCGAAGCACTGCCACTAAGTGCCTGACCAAAGACAGCATTACCGATCCTAGTTCCGTCAGTTCATCTAAGCGGGCCAAGACTAACGAGACCCATATCGAAAGCGTGGAAGAGGAAGGAAAGTGGTATTGGCTGGGCTCGCCTTTGGCTAGGGTGGTAGAAGCTTGTATTCAAAGGCTCGAAGATAAGAAACACAAGCGGGCTCACCCGAATGACAAGGGGAAGAAAAGGTTGGACCGGTAGAGCCCAGCCATTTGTATTATGTATTATTAGTTGCCATTATGTGGCGTATTATTACTAGTTTTCTGTGGAGCTTTGACACGTTGTTGATTTCCGGGATGTCCGGGTTTCGGATGCTTGATGTAAATGCCTCGACAAATGCTCGATTTAACCGAATTTTGTTATTAATGAGAAGCAACTATACTTTTTCGTTTATTTTTTCGTGGTGGCTCGCAACTCGATTCTTCATTTTTCCCGGGGCGCCCTTTCGGGTTTTCACCCCGTCCTCGGCTCACCATTTTTTTTTCTCTTTTTTTTTGACGGCTCGCAACTCGTTTCTTCATTTTGCCCGGGGCGCCCTTTCGGGTTTTCACCCCGTCCTTGGCTCGTCATATATATATATATATATATATTGTTTTTTACAACGGCTCGCAACTCGTTTCTTCATTTTGCCCGGGGCACCCTTTCGGGTTTTCACCCCGTTCTTGGCTTGTCGTTTGTGCTTCGTCATTTTACATCACTCATTGGCTGGGTCGTGGGGAGAGTCCCGACTTGTAAATGAATCAAGTAACCGTTTTTTTTTCTGTTTTTTTTGTTTGTTTTGTTTTTTTGCTTCCCCCTAAGTCGGAGGTCGGGACGTGATTTTCAGGGTGTCTACGGGTAGTATCGTTTGAGCTGATCCATGATGGTTAAGGTTGAGAACTCTTGGTCGTCTAGGTCGGTGAGGATCACGGCGCCCCCCGAGAGTATTTTCCTAACGAGGTAGGGGCCAACCCAATTTGGTTTGAATTTTCTTCTAGGGTCAACGGGAAGGGGTGCTCTAATGGATTTAATTACTAAATCTCCCTCGTGTATGTTTCGGGATTTCACTCGTTTGTTAAAGGCTCGCTAGATTCGTTGTTGGTAAGCTTGTACGTTGGATAGGGCATGTATCCTACGTTCGTCTAGGAGTACTAGCTCGTCATATCGTTTTTGGTTCCATTCTTCCTCGGGGATACCACTCTTGGCTAATATCCTTAGTGACGGTATTTCTAGCTCTATTGGTTGGACGGCTTCAGAGCCGTAGGTTAGGTAATATGGTGTGGCTCCAGTGGTTGTTCGATACGATGTTCGGTACCTCCATAAGGCAAAGGGGATTTTGTTTGGCCAATACCGGTAGTTGTCTATCATTTTCTTAAGGATTGTGGTTATGGTTTTGTTGGCTGCTTCTACGGCTCCGTTTGTTTGCGGTCTATAGGGTGAGGATTTGTGTCTTTGGATTTTGTATTTGTCTAGGAGCTTTTGGGTGTTGGCTCTGAAGTGAGCCCCCTGGTCACTGATGATTTCATGAGGTATACCGTATCGGTAGATGATGTTGTTTTGTAAGAATTTCACTACTTGTTTTGAGGTTAATACGGTGTAAGAGGCGGCTTCTACCCATTTGGTGAAGTAATTACGGCCACTAAAATAAAGCAGTGCCCGCCGGTCCCGGATGGGTGTACTTTTCCTATGATGTCTATCCCCCAAGTAGAGAAAGACCAGGGTGTGGCTATAGTGCGTAGAGGATAAGGAGGTAGGTGTTGGATGTTGGCAAATATTTGGCAATTGTGGCAGTGGCGAACGTGACGTCGACAGCCTGTCTTTAAAGTAATCCAGTAATAGCCCAGTCTCATTATTTTTTGGGCTAGTAGGTGTGTACTCATGTGGGGTCCGCAATCTCCGTCATGTACCTCTTCCATGACTCTCTCGGATTGATTTTTGTTTACGCACCTAAGGAGGACTCCTTGTGGGGTTCGTTTGTATAGTAGCCCTAGATTTAGGACGTAGTGGGTGGCTTGTATTCGCAGGGATCTTTTGTTCTTGGTGTTAGTGTTGGGTGGATATGACTCGTGGGTTTTAAAGCGTAGGATTGCTTTGTACCAAGGTTCTTCGAAGGTATCGTCGGTTTCGAGGTTATGGATGTAGGCTGGTTGTTCGCTTCTCTCTACGCAGATAGGGATGGAGAAAATGTGATTGGGCATGTTTATTAGTGAGGCTAGTTTGGATAACGCATCGGCGAATTGGTTTTCCTCACGGGGTATGTCTATGAAGTCAATTTCAGTTATTTCCACGGGACATTGTTTCCACTTTGGTTTGGTATGGGGTTAGGCTTTCGCTATAAACTTTCCAAGTACCCGTAGCTTGGTTGACCACTAAGGATGTGTAGACACCCGCATTTTGACTGCCAGGTGTCTATGGTAGTTTCCAAAAAACACCCGATGATGATCGGACGCTAACGTGTTTCTACGCGCTCGGATAAGGGCTCAAATCCATTAGTTGTTGGCTAAAGCACTTATGGAGTACAAATCTCATGAAATTGACCTCAAATCCAGGCCCAGCGGACCATTCCGAGTCGAACAAGACTAATTTGGGTCAAAACCGACGCCAGAAATAAAACAGACTTTTTAGCGATTGGGTCAACCCCGGTCAAATTCGTTCCCGAGACACACACAAAACAACCATCCAACATCAAAAGTCCAATTCAAACACAAAACCCACAAGACATCCAACTCAGGGTCCAAAACGTTGGATCCGCGCGACCCAGCTGGGCCACTCGATCGAGTGCCCCACCCACTAGATCGAGTGGGCCTATTTCAGGCCCGACTGCAGGCAAAATGGGCCACTCGACCGAGTCAGCTGGTTACTCGGTCGAGTAACCCTAACCGGGGTCCTTGGCTTTGCCTATATAAGCAACCCCATGCACACTCAATTGGACATCTTTTCAACTTTTTAGTAACCCTAAACTTTACACATCTCGAAACCCTAATTCAAACTCTACTCTACACCGAGAAAACCCTAGCCCTAGCCTAGGAATCGAAACCCTAAACCTAGCTTTAGGAATTCAACACCCAAACCACAACAACTTAGCCTACATACTCGATTACTCCCGTGCAAGCCACATCTAGACGAGTCCATACCGAGAACAAGAACATGTAGGTTGAGGGTGCAAAACCCTTTTCTTCCCTTCTTCTCTTCCTCTCGTCATCTTCCTCCTTCTCCTCGTTTTTTTTGTTTTTTTATTTCTTTATCGCATCATAATATCGTTATTATCGCTAGTATTATAAAACATTAAAATACTAGTCGATTCGTGTCAAGTATGAGGGATGCCGGAATAAGGAAACCCGAATATACAAGTGTACGGCACACAGCGTTGCCGGTCGCTTATTCCGACACCCCAATTACTTGATTATTGAGACAAGTTAACTTAAACAATAATCTTTATCTCGTTCGCGTTATTATTATTAGTCGCATATTGCATCGATTTTCTAAAACCTTTTTCAAAACACATATTGTTAAGGGTCGAAACCCGTTGATGCGGATCTGACATCACAGTCCTTAGGGACTTATTTCGATGTTGGAAAAGCCGAGGGAATCAAGTCTTTCAATTTAAGCAAAGCGTCGATCTCTTAAATTCGATACTAATTCCATGATTAGGCGTCGAATCTAACGATCTAGTCAAATTAATTAACTAACGCGATTTCTACTGATGCTAAAATAACTGTAATTCAATTCATTAGAATTACGACATTATTAAACGCGGAGGAAATCTACTCATGTCGCGATAGTTAGTTTAAGACGACTTAAATCAATTTTCCCTTATTTTCACTCTAGTATTCCACATCGACCCAATGATCGAATATGGGATGCGACGAGCATCAAAATTAGAATCGAGTATAAATAATACGATGTTTATATCCGATTCCATAAAAACAACGATTTACCAAAAAATCGAAAACAATCTCGCAATCGACAAAATTGCAAGAAACGAACCTGGTTCGTACAGGTGCCACTCGACCGAGTGCCTAGGCCACTCGATCGAGTGACATCATAAAACCGAGGCAGAAGGGTTTGAATGACCTTCACTCGGTCGAGTCTCGCAATGACTCGATTGAGTGGCGACGTACTCGGTCGAGTTCGTCAATAACTCTACCGGGTAAGGTCCAGAATCATAGACAGAACTCCTTTCGAAGGTCCACTCGGTCGAGTCTCACAGTAACTCGATCGAGTGGCCCTTTATCACGACAATACCGTGAGTCTTACATCCTCTTTTAGCCTCGGTAATGTTTTCTTTGTGACTTAGGTCAACACGTGCCTAATTAATCACGTGAAACATCTTTTCAAAACCAGGCATTAACTCATTTGCATCATTCTACACAATTCAATATTTGCACAAACCGTTAATACCGTTACTAACCGTTTGTTGTTTCTTTTGTCAACTTTGGTTGTTTATTTTATCGTATTAAAATGAACCCACATGCTAAATTTTACTTCGACGTAGAATTAATCGCATTAAATCGACGTAGAAACCCTTTTCAATTCCTCACATGCTTAGGGAAAATAATCTTTGCATATCATTTTCCCGTTCAACTAACACACGTATTAGAGAGTCTTTCGATATCTTAGTAGAGGCTGCTAATGTGCGGGCGGGGTTGGGTGTCCTTAGTGGGCTTCCCAACACGTACCCTCACCCCTTACTCCTAACCTCGGTTTCCGGATCCCCGAAACCATTGGCGCACGAGAGTCATTCTATACATGATAACCGGTATTGACGGTATCGGTATCGCAATGCAAAGGAACGAGCCCAATAAACTCTGACATCGGAAATGGGCCATATTTTTTACACGGCCCACTACGACATAGAGTGGGTTCGAACAGGCCCGAACTCCCACAAAGTTCGGTGGCGACTCCACTTCGATTTAAATTTCCATTCGATCCGTTTTCATATGGAGATTCATTCGTCTCCCCAAAACCCGCGCGTGGCCGCGTCGGGGTGGACCTATGTCATCTCCACAGGATGAATCTCCATGTAATCTAAGGTTTTTGACTCCTAGAGATACGGCTGCTTTTAGACCTATTAGGCAGGCTTCGTATTCGGCTGCGTTATTGGTAAGTCTGGTTGGGTGGAGGTTTGTTCGTTTGCAAACTTATTATTGTTTTGTTAAGGGGGTCAGTAGTGGGTTGAACCTAAGGTTGTTATTCCCGATTTCCTTCTTAGGATGAAGTTGAGTGGGCTGTTCGTGGCAGCCCTTGCGTTTTAGTCAGTTGTTATTGATGGTGGGATTTGCCGTGGGTCCCAACCGTCAATATTTAACCGACTATTCCTAGTGGGTAGCTAGGGCAAGTAGGGTCGATATCAACGGAGACGGTATTGTAAGGTCTAGACTAGGTCGGCCTAAAAACGTGACTAAGTCACAAACAAACACAAAGAATTAATTATTGACAAACTAGGATAGGAGAAGAGGAGTAAACACGACTAATAACAAGTTAACTTTAACAAGGCTAAATGAAATAACTAAACACAAACTAAACAATGAACTAGAGAAATGATGACTAACTAAGAAGATGAAATCAAATATGAAAAGAAGTGGGTAAGGTCGGGTTCATAAGTGTAGTAGGGTAATTGGGGTGGTCAAGGGTGTAGGTGTCTCCTAATTGCTAGAGTCGGTCCGGGCACTCGCTACTTAGACCGATGTCAAGGTGGGTACGCGCCCTCGCGTCTAAACCCTAGTCCACATTGTATGTGTAACGACTATTCTCAACATAATCACATACTAGATAAACAATGAGTAGAGGAAGACTAGCATGAGAAGCATTGGCCACTACAACTCACACAAGCATATCAACAAACACATAGAGTGCCCAATATGTGACTAACAACAAAGATTCACCCTTTACCCCTAATCAAACCCTAATCACCCATAATCTACCCTTAATCCCCCTACTAACCCACAAGGAGACTACTCACTCATTATCAAACTAATCATAACAACAATAAGAGAAAACAACATCATAAACATCAAAACATTCATTATGAACAATCAAGAACAATAAACAATAATCAATGATTAAAACATGATGATAAAACAAAGATTAAGAGAAGAGAAATTATACCCACTACAATATGATGAAAAAGATGAGAACTTGAATTAATAAGAAACCCAAATAAAACCCCAAGGTTGTCAAGCTTGGAATAATCTTCAAGAATCTCCTTAATACAAGACTAATTACAAAGATTAACTAAAGATTAAAGGAAGATTAAACTAATGAGTTGATAACTAAATCTAGGGTTTAAATGTTAAAGAGAGGCTTAAGATAGTCTAGGGTAAGGTAGGATTCATAAACAATACAAGAGGGGAGTTTTTATAAGGTTACAAGAATGAAGGAGGAGAAAAGAATGAGATGCGTGCTACAGCATGCTCGTCCCGCCCGGGACGGTTTTGGTCCCACCCGGGACGGTCTGATCCCGTTCGGGACGGGTTGGTCCCGACCGGGAGGGTTCCAAAACAGGAGCAGTGCTAAATGCGCACCTCATCCCGGACGGGATGAGGCCATACCCGGCGGGGATGAGTCTTGTAGGCCTCCAATATGATCTTTATGGTTCCTCCTTGCTTCACATGGACTTCTTATCAACTCTCGGGTCTCGAGATCGAGTCTAAGAGGCTCGGGATCGGGTTCCAAGGTCTCGGGGTCGAATCCAAGGCATCGAGTTATCGTTCCTCCGCTTCGTTGGCTCCGAAAAGTGTATGTATTGAGTCGGAATCGCTCCAACTCTTCATGAATGGTCTCGGGAACCTGAAACGAGCTAGAGGAAGGATAAGTAGCCCATGAACCGCTCCCAAGGAGCGATTCCGCAAGGAAATTGGGACCAAAACTCAGCAAAATAGGCACTACAAACTACACTTATCAACTCTCCCACACTTAACCCTTACTCGCCCTCGAGTAAGCACAAACTAACTACTAAACTAGCCGAGTGGGTATTAGCGCACCCTACGCCCTTTCAACTCACGCGAGAACACCTAGAGGATGAGTGCTCTCCGCAAGGCAAGTGAGGTCTTGCGACAAAACCGTGGATGCAACCGGACACAAAAACACACAAACACACAAGCATACAAACAACACACAAAAGGTTGCACCCAAAGAGAAACAAATACCGCTTCCCTCTAAAAAGCGGTGAAAGAAGCACCGGTTTAGGACTCAAGGCAAGCGACAACGTTCCCAAGCTAGCAATACAAACCAAAATGGACTAAACCCTAATAGTATGACGACAAAGCAATAAAAACGTTGGTAACTTACCTCGGTTCTTCCTAACCTTCTAAGAACGTACCACGGGACGATCGGCGGGATGGAAAAAGGATGAACCACAGTGTTATTCGACACAGTAGGTAAGTGAGACCCCACCCCCTTTAGCAATGAGCCAAGAGGGTCGTCCCAGGTCTGAAACCGCCTAACTAGTCCAAGTAAAAAGGTGGAAATATTTGCAAAGTGAGGGAAGACCGATCATTACCGCTATCATCCTTCCTAGGACTCGGTCCTTTGGTAGGCTCTTCACGGTAACGATCGGGAAAAAGGCTTATTTTGAGAGGGTGAGAATCTTTTTGTGAGACAATTTTCTTTTGGCATTTTCTCTTTTCTTTTGCATTTTTGCTTTGTATGTTGCCATGCCATTTCTTTTTCTTCTTTTCTATTTTCTTTTTGGCTTTTTGTGCCTTTTCTTTTTCTTCAATCTTTTCTTTCTTTCTTTTTCTTTCTTTTTCTTTTCTTTGCCTCTTTTGTTGTAGGCATTTCTTTGCAACGAGAAAGGGGGATTTCAACAATTTGCAAATTTTATTAGGTGAATATGCGTAGGAGTATGTAAATGGGTAAGTCGGGGAGCGTCCTTCCCTTCCAACCCACAAAAAGGGGAAAACTTGGACGAGTCGAGCAAAGTCAAACAAGGTCACCAAAGGGACGGGACTCGGCAACCAAGGCCTTTTCACACGGTGGGTGGTCAAAATGGTCAAAATGCAAATCCCGTAGTAAATCCCTAGTAAGCTAGGTGGACTCAAGGTAAGAAACCAACAAAATCATTGATTTAGGGTCATTCTACTAGACTAAAGTCCAAGACTCGATTTATACCACTAGGAAGGGAAAGTAAACACTCGCACACTAGCCTCTAAACCGGGTTTTCGAAAACCTATTTACACACAAGACACAACTACACAACACAAAACAAAGACGCGACAAAAATGAAAGAAAAAGAGACAAAAGGCCACAAAACAAAAACAAAACAAAACAAACACATAAACAACACAAACACCACCCCAAGCTTCCAAACAAGCCACCAACCAACACCAAACTTTACAAAGCTCCACCCGAGCACACCACATCACAAACCTTCTCCAAACTTCACAAGAAATAAAAAGGGAAATGGATAGAAGATGTTACCGGATGTCTTGAAAGCTATCCAAAGTTAGCGGCGATTAGGCGACCTAAGAGGAAAAAGGGAGGCAAAACACGCACAACACAACAAATATACGACATAACGACACAAAAGGAAAACACACAAAAGAAAATCTTTTTGATTTTTGTAAAAAAAATTCAAATTTTTAGGATTTTTAAAGATTTTTCGAAAAACTACGAAAATATAACTAACTATGATAGAATATCGCTCCCCCACACTTAAGCCGAGCAATGTCCTCATGCTCGACCGTAGTGCATGAGAGTACAAAAGAAAAGAAACTAGGAAAATAAAGCTAAAAATCAAAAAGAAAAGTGGAGAAAATGGTATAATGTGTCCGGCCGGGGTGTAGTCAAGTCACCGTGGGCCGAGACAAGAAAAGATATGGATGGGGGAAGAAAATAAAAAGAAAGGAATAAAAGGGAATGGGAGGGGAGGACTAGGTGTAATCAAGTCACCTAGCCCGGATTCCGCCCAAATCCGACTAGTTCCTACCAAAAAGGGTGAAAATCTTGCAAATTTGGATTTTGAAATGGCTCTCGATGTAATTACATCATCGAGAGTCGGGAGCAACAAATACCAAGGCCCCGAGGGCCACCATGACACAAAAGTGTATAAGGGAAGGGGAACTAACGAAAGAAGACAAGCTTTCAAAGACGGAAAAGAAAGGATAGTTGCCGTACCATGCGGTTAGCAACTCACTCGCTCCATCGTCTCATAAGTCAATTTCGGCACATAGCTAGTCGTCGTCATTGTTCTTCCTCTCCAATCGCGATACGAATCCATGGTTGGAGCACAAAGGTATAATGAGGTGGGTTTTGATGTGAAAGTCGGTGTAAAGTAAAGAGAAAGGGAGGTGAAAATGTGTACATGAGGTGTAGGGGTCATATAAAGAGAGTAGGGACATGTAGGGAGGTTGGGAGGGGGTATAAAGTGGTTGGGTTGGCTCAAACGACGAAGAAAAGGCCAAGGGAGGACAGGGGGTCCATCCCGGTCGGGATGGGTGTTCCCGGTCGGGATGACCTGCTCGTCCCGGTCGGGAGGACCTCGTCCCGGTCGGGATGACCTGTCAGTAGACCCATCTTTTGTCACACCCATCCCGGACGGGATGACATCCTTCCCGGTCGGGATGGCCTCTTCTCGGCCGGGAAGAGTCTCCTAACCCTCTATAACTCCCAAAAGCTCGTTCCAAGCTTCTAAAACCGACTCCCCTTCACACGATCCAAGCTCAAACAATGACCACTCCTCCCTAGGAATCACCTTCACTTCACCTATCAAACAAAGCTCATACACACATCAAATTCCCTCCCTCACATCGCTCATCAATAATCCAAATAATCAAGAGATTCACAAAATCAAACAAACTACAAGGGAAAGAAATATATACAAAGAGACGGTTCTTGTGGAACTCCGTCAAACCAAGGATGGTGCATTCTTCAATCTTTTTCTTCAACAACAATGACTAGTTCCATCTCCATCAAGGGCACGAAGAAACAAGTCGAAGGCCCTAGCAAAGTCTTCAATCAAGCTCGAGATATAACCGTCCACATCCCAAGGTTCTCCATGACCTTGTCTTGACGTTCCCGGGGCATCCCGATCTACCAAGTTCAATGGCTTGAACTTATACTTTTGATCCTTCGGGATATACCCAAACGTCCATCGATCCTCATGTGGCCCCAAGGGAGGCTCATCTTCCTTCTCGCCTTTCAACTTGTCATCAAACCCATGACATGGGCACTCATCCTCTCCAATCTCGGGGTCATCATCCTTAAGTTCACAAGAGTTCTTCTTCAAGCTTTGTCCCGACTCTCCCCCTAAATCGACGTCTTCTGTGGCATGGATCATTTTGCAAGACTCATCATTAGTAGGCGAAGTGTTGCCTTGGAGGTCAAACACTAGCTTCTCTTCGCCTAGCTCGAAGGTGATCCTACCATTCTTCACATCGATCATAGCACCGGCGGTGTGTAGAAATGGGCGCCCAAGGATAATGGGAGTGATAGCATCTTCCCGCATGTCAAGTACAAGAAAGTCGACCGGAATGAAGAACTTCCCGATTCTAATTGGCACATCTTCCAACATCCCCAACGGTCGATTGAATGAACTATAGGCCATTTGGAGTGTAATGGAAGTACTTTTAAGCTCCTTCATCCCAAGTCGGCAACAAATAGAATAAGGAATGATGCTCACACTCGCACCCAAATCACATAGTGCCCTCTCGATCTTGTAGTTGTCTATGGTGCAAGGGATCGAGAAACTACCCGGATCCTTCAACTTTGGAAGCGTAGAACCTTGAATAAGCTCGCTCACCACCCTAGTGAACACTATGGTCTCTTCCTTGTCGATGGATCTCTTCCTAGCCAATATTTCTTTCATGAATCTTCCATATGCCGGGATTTGGGTAAGTAGCTCGGTAAATGGGACAATTACATCCAACTTCTTCACAATATTAAGGAACTTGTCATATTGGCTATCCACCTTGGTCTTCATTTCCCTTGTTGGGAAAGACAACTTGATTTGAATCTTGTTTTGCTCAATAGGGGTGGACTCTTCAAACGACACTTTTCTTTTACCCTTGTCTTTTCTTTGAAGTGGGGGAGACTCGTCTTCTTGGGGTTTCTCAATCTCCCATAAGACTTGCTCGTCTATAGAATTTCCCAAGCTTTGGTTTTCTTGAATTGGAGGCACAACTTCTCTTGTTGGTTCTTGCTCATTAGGGGGTGGGGGAGGGTTATAAGATGTACCTCTCCTCGTGGTAATAGCATTTACATGCTCAAGTTTCGATGTTTCACCTTGAGGAGGTAATTGCCCCTTTTGCCTTGAAGAGCTACCCGAAGCAAGTTGAGCTATTTGGGTCTCAAGCATCTTCATATGAGCATCTCTCGCCATGTTGTCCCTTTGAATGAAAGCATAGAACTCTTGTTGGTTTTTTGACATCTCCATTTGACCCCTTTGCATCTCCAACATAGATTTTTGAACGTCGAAATCACAAGTTGGAGATTGTGGATTGTGCGGAGTATCGGTGAGAGCTAATGGAGCACCGTAATCATGAATAGGAGACCGGCTCCTAGGCTTGCTTTGTTGTTGTTGATGGTTCCCTTGGAACCCATGAGAATTGCCTTGATTAAGGCCTTGATTGTTGCCATTGTTGTGGCTTTGTTGTCTTTGGAAGTTTTGGTTTCCTTGGAAACCACCTTGATTGAAGTTCTCTTGTTGGAACCCTTGATTGTTGTTGTGGAAGGTACCTTGGTTATTTTGCTTGAAGTTGTTGAAGGGTCTTGGATTACCCACATAACCTTGATAACCTTGATTGTTGTTCCTTAAGGGAGGTGGAACATAGGGACGAGGTTGCATAGCTTGTTGTTGAGGGACTTGATTGGAAGCTTGGTATTGATTGGAATAGGAAGCACCTTGCTTGAACGCTTGAAAGGCATACACTTGCTCAATACTCCCTTGACAATGCATAGGATCATGACCAACGACTCCACAAGTGTCACACATCCCATAATAAGGCAAAGGAGGTGCAAATCCTAAAGAATTCACTTCTTGAATCGAGTGTTGATGGGAGGAACTAACGCTTTGAACTTGATTGAGGTGGCCTTGGTGCTTCTTATCAATGGTCTCCATGTGTGTCTTCAATTGAGCTCCAAGGTCAATGCTTAATTGAGTAATAGCATCAACCTCGTGCCTACCTCCTCGATTTGCCTTCCTAGGCCTTGAGTATTGAGAATTATGAACCGCCATCTCTTCGATTCTTGCCCATGTTTGGTCATCATCGACCTCGGTGAACCTACCATTGGAGCCCATGTTGAGTATAGTTCTTGAGTCCTCATAAAGACCGTTCCAAAATTGTTGGACTAAGAACCATTGTGAAAGTCCATGGTGGGGGCACGATCTCACCAAAGATTTAAACCTCTCCCAAGCTTCATAAAGGCTCTCTTCATCCCGTTGTTGGAAACCAATGATGGAGGCCCTAAGCAAATTAGTCTTTTCCGGAGGGTAGAATGTTTGATAGAACGCCAATGCAAGCTTCTTCCAAGTGTCGATGCCCATGGTTGCCCTATCGAGACTCTTGATCCATTGCTTCGCTTTTCCAATTAATGAGAATGGAAATAATACCCATCGGATTTGATCTTGTGTAACCCCGGGTTTAGAGATATCGTCGCAATAATCGGAGAAAGTCTCCATGTGTTGGTGCGGGTCTTCGGTGGGCAAACCACTAAATTGATTCCTTTCCACAAGTTGGATGAAGTGAGTCTTGGCCACAAAATTTCCGGCATAAGCGGCCGGTAGAGCATTCGGTCCCGGCAAGACATCTTCCGTAAATGTGGAGTGAGATGAAAACTTCGGCATAATTGGATGTAAGGGAGATGGTGGTGAAGACGGAGTTGAAGTAGATGTAGAGGGGGAACTAGGACTAGAATATCCAAAGGGATTGGTGAAATTCCCTTCGGCCGTCTCTCGAGATGCTTCCTCAAAATCGTTTCCTTGAGCTTGCTCTTGATGAGTATTGCTTGCGCTTGGTTGAGAGATTCTAACCCGATTAATCGTCCGTTGGCGAAAGGCTCGAAAAAGTCTTTCTGGCTCTGGATTAAAGAGAAAGAAGTCGCCTCCCCGCCTAGGCATACACTACGCACTAGAACAAACGTGAGAAGACCTAGTGCTTTATGGGCACTAGGTAACGACAATAAACAAGCACAATCGAAAGACAAATAGAAAAGAGGGAGAAATAAAACTACGAAACAAGAAAAATCTAGAGAATATGCACAAGTGATGATAGAAGAGCACAAAGAAGGGTAAATAAGTCTAGCTATAAGCAAACTAAGTCTAAACAATGCACCGTCCCCGGCAACGGTGTCAAATTGATGGTGGGATTTGCCGTGGGTCCCAACCGTCAATATTTAACCGACTATTCCTAGTGGGTAGCTAGGGCAAGTAGGGTCGATATCCACGGAGACGGTATTGTAAGGTCTAGACTAGGTCGGCCTAAAAACGAGACTAAGTCACAAACAAACACAAAGAATTAATGATTGACAAACTAGGATAGGAGAAGGGGAGTAAACAAGACTAATAACAAGTTAACTTTAACAAGGCTAAATGAAATAACTAAACACAAACTAAACAATGAACTAGAGAAATGATGACTAACTAGGAAGATGAAATCAAATATGAAAAGAAGTGGGTTAGATCGGGTTCATAAGTGTAGTAGGGTAATTGGGGTGGTCACGGGTGTAGGTGTCTCCTAATTGCTAGAGTCGGTCCGGGCTCTCGCTACTTAGACCGATGTCAAGGTAGGTACGCGCTCTCGCGTCTAAACCCTAGTCCACATTGTATGTGTAACGACTATTCTCAACATAATCACATACTAGACAAACAAGGAGTAGGGGAAGACTAGCATGAGAAACATTGGCCACTACATCTCACACAAGCATATCAACAAACACATAGAGTGCCCAATATGTGACTAACAACAAAGATTCACCCTTTACCCCTAATCAAACCCTAATCACCCATAATCTACCCTTAATCCCTCTACTAACCCACAAGGAGACTACTCACTCACTAATCATAACAACAATAAGAGAAAACAACATCATAAACATCAAAACATTCATTATGAACAATCAAGAACAATAAACAATAATCAATGATTAAAACTTGATGATAAAACAAAGATTAAGAGAAGAGAAATTATACCCACAACAATATGATGAAAAAGATGAGAACTTGAATTAATAAGAAACCCAAATAAAACCCCAAGGTTGTCAAGCTTGGAATAATCTTCAAGAATCTCCTTAATACAAGACTAATTACAAAGATTAACTAAAGATTAAAGGAAGATTAAACTAATGAGTTGATAACTAAATCTAGGGTTTAAATGTTAAAGAGAGGCTTAAGATAGTCTAGGGTAAGGTAGGATTCATAAACAATACAAGAGGGGAGTATTTATAAGGTTACAAGAATGAAGGAGGAGAAAAGAATGAGATGCGTGCTACAGCATGCTCGTCCCGCCCGGGACGGTTTTGGTCCCACCCGGGACGGTCTGATCCCGACCGGGACGGGTTGGTCCCGACCGGGAGGGGTCCAAAACAGGAGCAGTGCTAAATGCGCACCTCATCCCGGACGGGATGAGGCCATACCCGTCGGGGATGAGTCTTGTAGGCCTCCAATATGATCTTTAAGGTTCCTCCTTGCTTCACATGGACTTCTTATCGACTCTCGGGTCTCAGGATCGAGTCGAAGAGGCTCGGGATCGGGTCCCAAGGTCTCGGGGTCGAATCCAAGGCATCGAGTGATCGTTCCTCCGCTTCGTTGGCTCCGAAAAGTGTATGTATTGAGTCGGAATCGCTCCAACTCTTCATGAATGGTCTCGGGAACCTGAAACGAGCTAGAAGAAGCATAAGTAGCCCATGAACCGCTCCCAAGGAGCGATTCCGCAAGGAAATTGGGACCAAAACTCTGCAAAATAGGCACTACAAACTACACTTATCAGTTATCGATAATTGGCATAAAGTCGAGCCTTTTTAAGCGTTAAAGTAAACTGTTGAAAGAAGTTAAGCAATTGTCGAGGCATGTTTGTGAAAAAGAAGTTGTTTTATTGATAATAGTAAACAGGCTAGATGCCCGTGATTTTGGTTTTGGGGGGGAAGTGGAGGACATGTTCCCTCGCACTTCCTGGACTCGATAGAAAAAAAACGTTATTATTATTAGTATTAAGCCTAGGCCCTAAGATGGAATAGACTTTGACTAAGACCGGCTTCTTGCCTTTAGAGGTTGCCCAGATCGCGACGCTGACCCCGTATACTCTTCAGGCTTCAACATCTGTTACATCCATCGGGGGATGTTCCCCTTGAGCGGCGTCTGGGGTTTGTTCTTATGGGTGACTTGTTGCGGGGCTTAAAGCGACTCGTGACAACTACCGATGTTAAAATTTCCCCTTCAGCCACTGAGAAGGTGAAGTCCGTCTTTTGTCGCTTTACCGAAAAGAACATTCCTCTCTCAATCAGCTCTTCGATGACATGTTTCAATGTGAAACATGCCTCGGTGTCGTGTCCATTCCCATGATGGAAAAGACAGTATAGGTTGGGGTTCCAAGTTTTGCTCCTCTTACCGACCGGCGGATCTGGGGTGGGACCTAAAGGCTTGAGCAATCCTTGATCTATTAAGTGTTTGAGAGCTTCAGTGTATGTAACACCCGCTATTTTTCTAGCATTTTTATCATTTCCGTTATGACTTCGTCATAACTCTGTCACATTTCGGCCTTATGTTTCATCATTATTCCAAGCTCTATTTTCATTTTTGAGTCTAATGGTATTTATTTTTATTTTGAAAGATTTTAATTCTTTTAAATCTATTTATTTCATTTTCTTCGTAAACTAATTATTTTTCTGCGAGGAATTCTACTTCTCTACGAATTAACGTTTTTAAACTCTGATTTAAGCTATTCCTTTTGCTAAAAATGTCTATATATATTTATACAATATTTTCAACTAAGAAATATTTTATTTACGAAAATTTAGCCTTTAATGATTTTATTACGAAGTTTCGCAAATAATTATTTTCGAACGCGCGGTTTACTCAAATTGCTTTGAAATGGTTTTAATAATTTTATGATCCTTATTTTTATCAATCTACAACTAAAAAGAGACCTTTATGGACCGTGACACCATGTAATAAAACATTTGATTACAACTTTTATTTACATAACACTTTATGTTTAAATTTTAAGTAAAAAGATATCTTTCTCTTTAATTGATTTACATGCTTAAATTACAAACTTTTCATGCTACCATCACATTCATTTTGGCTGAAATTTTAAGCCTGCATTCACATTGTTTTAATCAAATTTAATGCTTCATTCATCCACCATCCTTTCATATTTTTCTTATTCATTTTTGCATCAATTTTATTTTAACAAAAACCTCTTCTTTCTCCCTCTTTTTGGCTGGTGTTCCTGCCCATTTTCGGCAGCCATTTTCATCCATAATCAAGCTTTGAACGTCGTATTTTCATCTTCTAAATTATCGATTTTCTTTTCCCTTCGTTAAGGTAATAATCGATGTTATTTCTGATCGTTTTTTACCTTGATTCTTTTAGTTTTCTCATGGTATTTTTGTATCATGTATGTCATGTGAATTAGGATTCTTGGTTAATCCCGAAGCCGACGAATTTATAATCAACTCGGATTTGGGTTAGAGGTAACGTCGATGTTACTCGGTATTTCATGATTTTAATTGTATATTTGCATGTATATACTTTTATGTTTTATTTTGGACAATATATGTATGTCATAAAATCTGGAAAAAATTTAAAAGTTGAAAGTTTGCATGTTTCGGTATTTTATCACTTTTACAAGATTAACGATTAAATCGTCATATTAATTTGTAAAATCGTAATATTCGGCCTAAACATGTAATATATGTTTATATTCTGTAAAAAATGATGTTTTTGATGTTATTTAATAATTTAGTATTTTTCTGATATTTTAGTTATCGATTATTGAATTATTACCGTTTACGAACAAAAACGATTAAAAGCCGATTTTTAGTTCTAGCACTTAAACATTTTATTTTAATTTGATTTTTGACATGGTGAAACTTTCTGATGAAATAGAATTTTCTGAATTTTTTCATAATATTTCGGAATTGTTAAGTTGATTAATTAATTAATCACTTTAAATCATCGTTTATCGTTAAAACCGTGTTTGTCGTTTAAATTCTCGATTTCTGGTCTGTTGTTTAAATCTGGAAAAAAAATGTGATTCTGATGATTTCATAATAAAATGTAATTTTATGATTTTTAGTGCTTTAATAAAATGTTAGGAACGATAAGTTTTATTAATGAAATCGTTAATTGTGAAAACGGGTTTTAAAAATGGTTTTAACGGGATTTATTAAATCTGGAGTTTTTGGAAAAATGGAAAAAAATGGTAGATTCTGGAAAATCATGATTTTAAAGTTTAATAATAATTTTTGGACATTAATACTTAAATCGTTTTGTAATTACTATTTTTATTAATCGTTATTGTCGAGATTAGACGATTAACGAGAAAACCCTTTAAAAACCGAGACTAAGAATTCTGGAAAATTTTCTTTTCTGGACAGAATGTCCATAAATATATTTTAGCTATTTTACGTAATTTTTGTACTATTTATTAATGTCCTTAATTATTAAGTATTGATTTTTTGGACAAATTGAGATTTATCGTTAAAATGCCTCGTCTTACCTAAAAGAATTATTTTTCCAGCCATTTTTAAAATATTTAAATCTGAAACTTTAAGAGTTAAATCATCCCTTAACATACTCTAAATATATGCATTGGTTTAATTAAATAAAAGACGTTAAAATATTTAATCTGACATTTGCCGTAAAATCCTATTTATAGTCGTATTGTCGAAACTAATAACAATTAGGGAATTTTAGTTTTGTAAACTTTGAAAACACCCTGATTAGTAGTATTAAAATGTTTAAGACATTTTTATTCATTTTATGAACACTTGGAAGATATTTTAATAATTTCATAAACCTAAATGCTCTCACTTTGATAATTAATATCGTAAGGCCGAAAGTATTAGTTTTATAAATCTATATTGTTTACTAAAAATGTTGTATTAGTATAAACTAATATTTTCGATATTTTGATATGATGCTATTTTTAGTAAAGTTTCTAAAAATTGAAGTTTCCTAAAATAGAAAGTTTCCTCTTTTAGAATATAATGGTTACTCCTTTTGTTCTCTTATTATTTTAATGATATCTTTTGAATATCGATAATGTCTTTGTTTTGGAGTTATGGAATAAGGACAAGCGTGAGGTTAGAGTAATATATTCTGGGGTTTTCGTTTTTGCCATCAACTATAAGGCTGATATGTCTTTATGGGGCATACTGGTTGTTGAACCGAGCATATATGGTGTTCGGGAGTGTTTGTATATTATCTTAAGCTCGTGCGTCGCAGTGTAAGACGCCGTCGGGTTGAACTGAGTATTTATGGTGCTCGGGAGTGGTGTACATATCATCTTAAACTAGGGCCACGCATTTATAAATCGCCGTCCTATTATGGTTGAGTAGCCTAGTTAGAGATCGAGGTTTGATTTATTTGAACTAAGTTCTCGAAGCTAGTTTTAGTATTCTCCTAGTGAAAGTCTAGCCGTCTACACTAATCCTATCCATAACACCATTTTGAATATTTTATTATTATCGGTATAATTTGGTTCGCAGGTTGGCAAATGTTTTCTGTTTTCTCCGGAAAACTCATTTTTTATTATATTGTTTCGATACGTGAAATTCTTCACTGAAAACTTATTTTTATTATACTTTTTTACTATTTTCCGTTTTTACTATATTTCTATAATAGTAATTATAGTTTTAAAATCCTGTTATACGGCTGGGAGAACGTTGACGTTGCTCCCCACTGATTGTGGCTGTTATTTTTTTTTTTTTTTTTTTAACATGGCAGGTATACGTGTTTCCCTTCAGGTAGGCTAGCGAGCAGTTGTTGATCCTGCTTGTTTTAATAAGATCACTGTATTATGGATTGTTAAAACCCATTTTATGGATTTTATTATATTTTTATTTTGTAGTCATTTTTTATTTTATGGCTTATGTATTGACTTACCGTTTTTATTTAATCAAGACATAGTTACAGTGTTTTATAATCCCACTTCTACAGTGTTTCCGCCACTGTATTGCGTAAGAATTTCTAGGGGATTACAGTGTAGGTTGAGCCAATCTTAGTAAACTCTTCTCGAGGTATTTTTGCTTTACTGGGTAAGATTTTGCGGGGTGTGGGGGTTATTTCTCTTCTGGGAGATGTCGCCCCAACGGAGTATCGGGGTGATCCGTTCAGAGTGGGTTCCTGGGTATGGTAGTTGATTGAATTGGTATCTGCTTCATTCTATGTTCCTCCACTTTCGAGGAAATTGAGGCGGCTATCAATGTGACGAACGAAGCAAGACAAGCGATCTATCGAGGTTCGAACATTGTGCACCACCTCAGTTAAGGTATTAACGTCGATGCGGAAGTTCTCAATCACTCCTGGTTCTGCGGACATGTTGGGGAAAGATTTCTGCAAGATGCTGCCGGGGATCAGGAAGGTTTCGCCGGACGTCTTAGGGACTCGAAGGATGCTCGTGATTGAGCGACGCGGAAACGAGACCCTTGACCCGTGTGTGCGGTCATTGACTTAGGGACTCAGGTGCTTTAGACTCTAAGTGTATTCGGCAAAACGCCTATTGAGTTTTAGGTCTCTATAACGAGAGGATTTGATACAAACCTCGGAGGTGAGGTTTAAAGAGGACTTCTCGAAATGAGACGACCCAAAATGTAAGATCTCGAGTAGAGGTGATTCTAGTAACTAACACAGACAGTTAAACACATGGTTGTACGACGTAAGAGGTTGATCGCGATCCTGGCTCAGGATCAAAGAATTTTGATATATGCTTCTTTTTTGAAAATGACCAATTTTGCAATTTTTTTGAAAAGGATAGTTTGTAGAAATAGTGTAACGATGGCGGGATGACATCGCCTGTGACGTGGAGTTGTGTTGCTATATGCGTGCATCGGGGATCTGGCATAGTTCTTTAGGGGGACCGGTTTCGAAAATAATTACGTGATGCTTTTATCGAAACTACTATTAATTAGCTAGTTCGATACTTGTGGTGTACGTGATGCTCGTGGTAGAGCGTGAAGTCTAATGACAGTGTTCTTAAAAGTGTGTCCAAATCCTTAGTGAGGGATTTATGTGGTGAATAGTTTTTTTAGAAAACTTTCGTTCACTTTTTTTTATAGAAAAACTCTTAAAACTAGTAACCCACGTTCGTTGGTTGCGTTAACTAGAATTTAACAGTGGGAGGGTGCATTGTAAAAAAAATGCTTTGAACGTGTGACCGTTTCTTGAGTTCGTTGACTTCATTAATTGAAGCTTTGGTTGTGTTGACGGTTTGCGTGTAAAAAAACATTTTCTTTGAAAATAAAAAAATGTAACTGTTTGGTAATTCCTAGATTCCATTGATCGGGAGTCTCGGTGGCATTAACGGCATTCGTTGTAGACGGGTTTTACTTTGGCCAAGGTGATGGCATTGAAAATATTATTTTTGAAGGTGGTGAGTGTAATATTTGCCATGATGACGGCATCTAAAAATGTTTTCTCTTTTTAGAAATCATGAGTTGACCGGAGTATCGGCGCTTAGAAGATCATTTTGAAAAGATGAGGTATTTTTTTGAAAACGGAATTGAGTGCGGTTGAATATGTTGGCGTGGTTAAATCTAGATTTCTTAGTATTTTATTTGGGTTGTTTGCAAACACGCTACACATAACTAGGAATGCATATACACTCATGCAGGATGCAGACACGGATAGGTTAGGGTAGGCTACCGCCCACGTATACTCTTTACTTAGGCATTGACAGATCATCTAGAGAGACGAGTGCCATGACGTTCGTTCGGAACTATCCGCTTATTAATCCCGAGGGGTACGCGTTAGGCGGCTGCAGCGTCAATCGAGGATCTCTCCGCGTGTCCCTGAAGATCTTACCGCGAAGAGGTCGATTGATCCTGATATCGGTTAGGATGGGTTTTAAGGCCAAAACCTGTAGTGACCACATCTAGGAACTAAGAAATGAGCATCACCGACCTCGTTCAAGTTACACCACCACTGGAAACTTGTTTCCAAGTCCCCAACGGAGTCGCCAAACTGTGAACGTCCGTCCGCACCGCCCGGCGCCCCGCACGTACCCGCGCGGGACCGACCCGGTTTTTCAACATGTGGCGGCCGCCACCCACGCGGCCTCCTCCAGGTCGGGGGCCGGTCCAATCTCGCGTACGGGGCGATGTGTCGAACCTCGATTCGGATGACGACCCGAACTTGTACTAGACGGGTGCGGGCACCCGCGTTTCCGTTTGGGAATCGATCGAGTCATGGTTGTAAATGTTTAAAGGCCGATTTGTTTGGTAAGCTGACCTTTTTAGTGAACTGAATTCGTTGCCGATTTCTGGAGTCGCCACTGAGTCAATTATGGGGACTCGGAAACCGTTCAAGTCAACTTTGATCCCTTGTCGATCGGCTCAAAGTTGAGTGGCACGGGACCTAAAGATAAAGACTTGTACCCTTAACCACTCCATGCCTGGAATGACTCTCATTGCCAATGGTTTCGGACATCCGAAAACCGTCAATTCAGAGTAAGGGGTGAGGGTACGTATTGGGAAGCCAACATCCGATAGATGTCAACACCCAATCCCGCCCGCACTATAGCGGCCTCTACTAATCAATCGGTGGGCTGATAACCTAGTTCTTTTGTTGTGGCGGAAATACTGTAACATCCGTTGTTTTCACCCTACACCTTTTGCTACGTCGGTTGTTTAGAGACAAGTAAGTATTGTCATCAAAGTAGTTGTGTTTACATTCTTTGCATGTGATTTCACGTGACAAGAAGGCCATGAAAAGATGCACGTAGGAGAGTAGAGAGTACTAATATTATAGGTATTATCAAGTCAGGTTTAACGCGATAATACGGATATTAGTCGTTCTCGTGGTATACCTTACCTGGTATTCTGCTTAAGATGCGTCGGTTCGGTATTAATAGAGATGCGTCGAACCTAACAACGCGAGCACCTGGACTAATGCGGAACCCGACCATCGCTTTGTTCAGTTTTAGTTGTTTTACATTTTGAATTCCGTGTTAGGTGATTTAGCATGCGATTATAAGGTCATAAAAGCAATAAATCATACGAAAAACTGTAAATGCGAATGTAAGTAAATCACCATTATGAGGAGTTGCACTCTCGAAGTACACACTAAACGGGACTCGATGCATAGAAAGTTGAGAACGGATCTCGTAATTACTCGGGTCTATTTAGTGTATTTTAGTATTTGCGGTTGTCGTAGTGCATAATAATAGAAAGTACGAATATGGAAAGTTTTGTTTAGATGACAACCTAGTGACGACTCGAATTCAACAGGCGGATCCTCCTAGCTTAACCAGTGACCCCGGCAGAGCTCCGTTACCGTTTACCCTTCCTGCGGCTATTCCGGCAGAGCTCCGTTACTGTGGACCAGTTATGCGGCTAATACGGCAGAGCTTCGCTATTAGACTTGAGCTAGTCGAACACAGGCACCTTGGTATCGAGTGGGGTGCTCGAAGGTGAGGAGTAGCGTCGATGTCACTTTTTATCGGAACTACGATCGAGTGGATTGTTCGCCTCGGGCGTCTGAGTGCGAGCCCTTAGCGAGAGAGTAGAGGGAGAAGAGAAGATGAGAATGTGTCGAATGAATGAGGCGAAGGGGGGTATTTATAGGTGTTTTCGGCCCTCGTCGCCCATATGGACGCCTGAGTTGGGGCGCACCAAGACTCAGGCGCCAAGGCTTAGGCGCGCGGAGACTAAGACGCGTGAGGTGGGACGGTTGGGATTTTGAAGATACGATTTTGATACTTTCCAAAACCGAGAGGGGGGAGTGAGATACTTAGCTTGGAGCCCAAGGATTCCCGCGGCTTGACCTAGCGCCGTGGGTTTAGTGGTCCTCGGGCGTGCGTTCCGAGGTTCGCTTAGCACGCTGCTGACTCGGTTCGAGTTTCGGGACCGACTCGGGGTCCCGGTGTCAGAATTGACTCTAATTAGTGTCTATGTGACCGTAACGACACGACTAAGGCTGCCATCATGTTAGTTTTAATTTTTCCGAGTAATTATTTGATCCATTTCTATAGAAAAACTACCTAAAACATCGCGAACCCGCGTCGCGTTGTATTCCTATCATCATCGGGTGTTGGTTAGGCACTTCTGCAGCCACCGGGTCCAAATCTGGGTGTCTACAGCGTCTCAGTCTTCACATGCCTAAACCCAGGCGCCTGAGTTCTGGTGCGCCTAGATTCAGGCGTTCATATGGGCGACGAGGGCCGAAAACAACTATAAATACTCCCCTTCACCTCACTCATTCGACACACAATTCTCATTCTTCTCTTCTCCCTCTCACTCATTACAAGTTTCTCTTAGCTTGGGCACGCACTCCGACACCCAAAGCCAACGATCCACTCGATCGTAGTCCCGATAAGCGAAATCGATGCTACTCCTCACCTTCAAGCACTCCACTGGATCCCGAGGTACCCTTGTTCGACTAGCTACTCCGAGTCTAGTAATGGAACTCTGTCGGATTAGTCGCAGAATCAGCAAACGGTAACGAAACTCTGCCGAAATCACCAGGCAAGCTAGGAGGGTCCGTCTTTCGAAGTCGAATCGTCACTAGGTTGTCATCTAAAAAAAACTTTACATTTCGGTACTTTTATTATGCACTTCGATAATGTCAAATGTGGACGTTTGGTCCACAACACGTACTAAAGCACGTAACGTCCCAACTTCAACCATAAACACTGATATACCCTAAATAGACCCGAGTATTTCCGAGATCCGTTCTCAACTATCTATGCATCATGTCCCGTTTAGCGTATACTCCGAGGATGCAACTCCTCACTATGTGATTTACTTACATCGCATTTATAGTTTTTCGTATGATTTATTGCTTTTATGACCCTGTAATTGCATGCTAAATCACCTAACACGGAAATCAAAACATAAACAAGCTAAAATTGAACAAAGCGATGGTCGGGTTCCGTATTAGTCCCGGTGACCTTACATGGTTCGATGCAGCCCTATTAATACGGAGCCGACGCATCTTAAGCAGAATACTAGGTAAGGTATACCACAAGAATGACTAATATCCGTATTATCACATTAAAACTGATTTGCTAATACGTATAATATTAGTACTCTCTATTCTCCTATGTGCATGTTTTCATGGCCTGCCTGTCACGTGAAATCACATGCAAAGAATGTAAACACAACTACTTTGACGATAAAACTTACTTGTCCTTAAACAACCGACATAGAAAAGGTATAGGGTTAAAATAATGGATGTTACCGTACTTCCGCCATAACAAAGGAACAAAGTTATTAGCCTACCGATTGATTAGTAGATGCCGCTACGTGCGGGCGGGATTGGGTATCGATGTCTAGCGGATATTGGCTTCTCAATACGTACCCTCACCCCTTACTCAGAATCAATGGTTTCCGGATGTTCGAAATCATTGGCAAATGAGAGTCATTCCAAGCATGGAGTGCTTAAGGCTACAAGTTTTTATCTTTACGTCCCGTGTCACTCAGCGTTGAGCCGGCTAAGGATCAAAGTTGACTTGAACGGTTTACGATTCCCATAATTGACTCGGTGGCGACTCCACAAATCGACAATGAATTTGGTTTAATAAGAAGGTCGCCTTACCAAACATATCGGCCTTTAAACATTTACTACCACGACTCGATCGATTCCAACGAAAACATGGGCACCTGCGCCCGTCTAGTACAAGTTTGAATCGTCATCCGAATCGAGGTCCGAAACCTTCGCCACGAACACGAGATCGGACCGGCCCCCGACAGGGAGGGAGTCGCGTGGGTGGCCAACGCGATCAAAACCGGGTCGGTCCCGCACGGGCGCGCGCGGGGCGATGGGCGGTGCAGACGGACGTCCACAGTTTTGCGACTCCGCTGGGGATTTGGAAACAAGTTTCCAGCGGTGGTGTAACTCGAACGAGGTCGTTGAAGCTCATTTCCTAGTTTCTAGTTGTGGTCACTACAGGTTTTCGCCCTAAAAAGCCCACCCTAACCGATATCAGGACCAATCGACCTCTTCGCGGTAAGATCCTTATGGACACACGGAGAGATCCTCGATTAACGCTTCGGTCCCTAACGCATGTCTCGCGGATATACCAAACGAGTGGTTCTAAGCGGACGGTACGACACTCATCTTCCCAGATGACCTATCGACGCCTAAGCAAAGGCTATTTTTGGGCGGTAGCCTACCCTAACCTACCCGTGTCTGCATCCTGCATGAGTGTACGCATTCCTAGTTATGTGTAGCGTGTTTGAACAACCCAAATAAAACACTAAAATTTGGATTCAACCACGACAACATATTCAACCGCACCAAACTCCGTTTTCGAAAAAATCTCTTCTTTTCAAAACGACCTTTTGAGCGCCGATACCCCGGTCAAATCATAGTTATTTTCGAAAAAAAAACTTTTTGAGCGCCATCACTTTGGCCAAAGCGATACTCGTAGTTTTCCAACAACAACGAGGACCGCTAATAAACGCTGAACTCCGTAATAGATGGGAACGAGGTACCCTAGGCGGTTACATCTTATTCTCAAAGCATTCTTTTTTATCCGTACAAACCGTTAGCACAACCAAAACTTCAATTAATGAAGTCAAGGAAACCAAAATAGTTACACCATCAAAATATTTTTCGCAATACATCATCGCCACCATTGGAATGCCGGTTAATGGAGTCGACAAGCGCGGGTTTCGCCTCCATTTTAAAAGCTTCAAAAAAAAGAGGAAAAACACTTTCATTGCCTAGGTTCTCTAACGAGAGTTTATTCACATTTTCAAAGCACTGTCACGAAACATCATGACCCGTCACAGGCACCGTCTACACCACAATTATCGAACTAGCTAATCAATATTAGTCTCGATAAAAGCACAATGTCACACTTTCAAAATCGGTTATGTTAAAACCGCGCTTCTCTTGCAAAACCTCCAATTGCGCATTTGCTATCATCAAATCACCAACAAGCACATAGCAACACCTTTTCAACACATCACAAACGATGCCGCTGCCCCATCGTCACACCTATTTTTAGGAATCCCACATTTCAAAAGAGGTTTTATTTTCAAAACTCATTTGTTTTCAAAAAGCATCTAAACTCTTTGATTCTGAGCCGGGATTGCGATCAATTCCTTACGTCGTACAACCGTGTGATTAACTGTCTGTGTTAGTTACTAGGGTCACCTCTACTCGAGGTCCTACATTTTGGGTCATCTCATCTCGAGAAAGTCCTCTTTCTTTAAATATAAATCCCGAGATTTACGCCAAATAGTCTCATTTTAGAGACATGAGTCCGTTAGGCGCTCCGCCGAATACACCAAGAGTCTAAAGCACCTAAGTCCCTAAACTGATGACCGCAAACACGCGCAAGTCAAGGGTCTTATTTCCGTATCGCTCGGCCATGATCACTCCTCGAGTCTCTAGGACGTCTGGTAAACCCACCCTCATCAATATCTCATTTTCCGCAGTCATGTCGGGTGAATCAAGCGTGAACGCGAGTAACCATAGTGAGGACAACGCCGAACAATCCACAGATAATACCATAGGAACCCTATCCAACCTGATCTGGGACTTACAAGCCATCATCATTACCGTGAACGCATCCGTAAACAGCATAGACTCTCGTCTAAGCCACTTGGAAGATAGGGCTTCAGATGAACACCATAACCGGATCCTCAACGAGGTCCTCTTAAATTCCACCCCGCTAGGAGGGGTTCCCACCAGAGCCATTCCTAATGATCCCATTAACCCACCTCAAGAGAACATCGTACAGTCCGCCGTAAATCGCATAGATTTCCTTGAAAGTCAAATGTGTCTGAGCCACGGCAACAATGTCCACCTCGAAAACCATAGGAAGTTTGAAATGGTAAACGACCAATTACCAGAAAACTTTTCCCTCGCCGACATACCCAAGTTCAAAGGAATCGAGGATCCCCTCAACCTCATTCGAGCCTTTAAGGACTACATGGCCATTAAAGGAGTCAAACCGAGCCTCTTCACTAGGATATTCCCCTCCTTGCTAGGAGACACACCCAGGTCTTGGTTCTATTTGCTCGATCCCAAAAAGATATCCACCTGGGATGATATTTCCATAAAATTCGCAAAACAATATGCGGATAATGCCGAAACGCAAGTCACCATTAGGAGCCTCGAGGTCCTTTCCCAGAATGAGAAGGAAGGCTTCTCTGAATTTATAACTAGGTGGAGGAAGGTCAACACCCAATTAGTAAACTGTCCCGACTAAGCCACATTAGTAGAAAAATTCATCAATAACCTTAGGCCCACTTACGCCTCTCACCTTAGGTACGAGAATATCCATACCTTCAAGGAGCTATCTACCTTAGGAATACGCCTAGAAGACGGTATGAAAAAGGGAGTATTCTCCAAAATAATGGGGAAAGGTTAAGGTCCAACTACATCCACGGGAACCCGCTCTTACGGGTCATCCTGGAATAACAAAACCAAAGAAGTACACTTAGTCGAACCAACCACCCGGGGAAGAACAAACTTTACCCCTAGAACATTCTCCAAACTTTACCCCTTTCTCTCACATCCGAAAATCCTGGACGTCGGGAACGACCTCCTGAAGTCGCTAAACCCCTTTCCAAAAGCCGAAATGCCCGTGCAAGGGAGACAGGTCCACGCGGACAATACATTACGTCCATTGGGTCCACCAGACTTAGACGTTTTATTTATTTTCTTTTTAGGGGGATAAGCTTCCCCACCTAGGCGTGTTGTAGCCCCGAATGACATCTCAATTCGTGTCTGTAGCCCAGTACCGCATTGTCACTAAGATATAAAAAAGTGGTCTAACTTTTTTTTTTTCAAAAGTAGTCTAACTTTTTTTTTATTTTAAACTTGAATATCGAGATAGTCACACTCGTCTCCCAACACCGGACACGCACTCGGTCGATACAATTTAGCTGCAAAGCACTATTTACTTTTCTGCGCGTCTTGAGTCAAACATTAATCGACGTACCACTTGATCCAAATCCCGGCTCAAACTAATGCGTTCTGTGAATTCCGAAAATCGTTTAAGTACTCTCATGCAATCCTAACGCATCTAAACTACGATGAAATCGCAAACAAACCAAACTTGAAGTGATTACTTGTCATCTAAGTCAACATTTCAAATGCAAAAGAAAACGCAAGGCTAACAAATCAATCAAAATACTAAAAGTCTAAAATATGCAAACTATACAAATCCAAACACAAACCGTGTTTACAAACTAGGGAGGACCCTTAGAAGCTGCGCCTATAGCTATCACAAACTTACCAACGTCGTCATCCAAGCCTAGATCCTCCAGCTCAAAAAAAGGAGACTCGATGCCATCCTTGCCCGACAGCATATCTAGGGTAGCTGTCTCGGGAATCTCTCCTACATCCTCAGTAGCGCCCATAGCATGACCCTCAGCCTCAGCCTCGACCTCCCTCTTCGCCTCGGTCTCAAAACTAGCCTCACCCCGCGGCAAGGTCTCGCCCTGAGTTCGAGCCAACTGCTTCTTAAGCTTCGCAATCTCATTATCCCAAGATTGCAGGAGCGACAACAACTTGGCCTCTTCCGCCTCGAGCTCGGTCACCCGAGTCTCCAAGCTGCCCCACCACATCCGGGGTATCCTGCAAATACACCTATACTTTAAGAAAACTTACAAACAACCAAAAAAGCCAACTCGAGGTACACATACTCACCGATCGAGATCCCGAAGTATCACGGGAGACCCTCGACGCATAGGCCCTAAAGCAGTTGGCAGTTTGCCACAACCGATGATGGCAAGCCGACGAAACCTAAGAGGCAAAACCAGACGAGTTAGCCAAACAAAACCTAACCTTTAGAAACTAAATTCAAGGCAAAAATCGAAACTTACCCGATCACGTCACTCCATCCCAGCCTCCATCTCCTTAGCGGAACACGGGGGAAGAGGCTCTATAAAGGCTCCAGCCACATCGATCCCGAGCAGTGTCAAGGGGAAGTCTGAGGGCTGAACAGCATCAGCCGGATCGGCCAACTGAAGGAAAAGCAAACCATACAAAATAGAGGCAAATACTAAACCATAGAACAATACAAGCAATAAGACAAATAACTGAGTACTCACCACGAGGCGGTGGCAAGCTAGCCGCTGGCAGACGTGTGACAGATAGGAGACACCCTGTTGTGCATCGCCTTCCTCTCCATCCCTACCCTTGCGGACCTTTGCGGCGGTCGGTGGTCTAAACATATTCCGGGGAGGATCAACCGGCACTCTAAACTCATCATATAAACACTGACACACCAACCGCTCGCCCAAATACCACACGGGGCGAAACAACGCGGGAAGGAGCATCCTCATGTAGCTCCCAGGCCTCAACTCCGCCCCAACATACTCGGGCAAACCCTCGTAGTCGGCCCAAAGATGGGCCACAAACTACATAAACAAAACTGACACTTCAATAACCCTAACTTGGGGGCTAATAAGTAAAAACAAACTGTAAGAAGGAAACTTACATCCTCGAGGCGCAGCTGGTTCACCAGCACATTCTCTGACCAGTAGTGACTCGTCGTACTCTTGGCCTCAGCCAATCTCCACTCAATCTCCGCCGGAAACCTAACTAGATGAGCACGCACCATTCTAGGTGCCAATCGAGGGAAATAGGAATAAATCCAAGTCTGCAAAAACCCAAAAACATCATTAGCAAAACCATACCGAATTAGGTAAAACCCTAAAACCAAATACAGAGGCAATAATAGCACAAGACCCGGACCCACGATGGGTAAAGCTGAGCCTAAATTTACCTTCAGTGGCCTCACCATGACTTGTAAGCAATGGGTCATCTCCGCAAAGGCCGCAGTCACCCAATTAAAAGGTCCCAACTGATCCAAATCAGCCGGGAGAAGCAAAATCCTAGTACTAAACCTCCCGCCCTTATCCGAGAAGTGGGTCGATCCTAGGAAGTACTACAACCACAGACAGGCATTCTGCACCGGTGTGTTGGGCACTCAATCCTCTAGCACTGCGACCCTCTCAAAGTAGTCGGTAATGTACGAGCTCACCAGAGCATGAGGCGCACTGTAAGCCTCACGCTCGAAACAATCCACGATCCAGCCCTTAACCTCATCACTATCTCAGGGCCCTCGGAGCCCACCTAATCATCTCAAGACCCGCGCCTGATCATACAGCCTGAAGCAAAGACAAAAACAACTTGGACATGCTACCTAGTAGTTGCAAGATGTACCCTACTTAACTAAGCAAAATAAGCAAGAACGGGAGAGTTTACTATCCCAACCGATGAAGCGAGCCTTAAAACCACCTCTAATCGAAATCGACCCCCAGCAATAAACGAACACGAGAACCACTAGCTAACAAGACCACTCATACCAAAGCACACAAAAACCCAAGCAATGAATCTGACCAAAGCTAATTCGATTAAATCTTGAACCATTCAAAAAAACAAATCTGAACAAAGCAAATTCAAATGAATCCTGAATCATTCGAAAAACGAACTCAAAACCCGCGAACCTAACGAATACCAAGTAAATTTTAAACCTGCAAACTCAATTGAATCCCAAAGCATTCTAAAGGTAATTCAAGTCAATTCAAAATCAATGAGTCCCTGGTAGCACTCAGAATCAAAACAATTTTAAACAAGCCCCTTGTAGCGCTCAAGACCAATTTTAAACGAGTCCCTTGTAGCACTCAGTTTAATTCAACGAGTCCCTGGTAGCACCCAGAATCAAAACAATTTTAAACGAGCCCCTTGTAACGCTCAAGACCAATTTGAAACGAGTTCGTAGTAGCACTCAGTTTTATCCAACGAGTCCCTGGTAGCACTCGATTTAATTCATTTTTAAATGAGCCCCTACTAGCGCTCAAAATCCAATTTTGGATGAGTCCCTGGTAGCACTCAATTTAATTTTAAACGATCCCTAGTAACACTCAGTTTAGTTCAACGAGCCCCTGGTAGCGCTCAGTATCCGATTTTGGAGTCCCTGGTAGCACTCAATCCAGTTCAAGTCAAGTCAAGTCAATTCAATGAGCCCCTGGTAGCGCTTAAAAATCCTATTTTGGATGAGTCCCTAGTAGCACTCAATCCAATTTCAGTTCAAGTCAATTTACTTCAATTCAATGAACCCCTAGTAGCGCTCATTTCAATTCAATTTTAAATGACTCCCTGGTAGCACTCAGAACAATCAAATCAACCCGAAACGAGTCCCTAAGCATTCAATTCACACCCCAGAGGAATACCAGAAGCAAAAGGCAATACAAAACCAACACAACCATCCGCCAAGGATATTACACCAAGACTAAGACACCAATAAAAAGCGAAAGACTTGTGTCACTAAATCTACATCAAAAAATGCTAGAGATAGAAAGAGAAAATCCTCTAAAAACCTAGAGATTTTATAGCAGCTTTTTGAAAATGTCAAGATCCAAGAACAAAACACCTACAATCCTAAAAATAAGACAAATAATTTTGCAATAATTGCAGGTCTTAAAGAAAAGAAGATGCTGATAACTCGTAAACAGAGGCAACTAGAGGCAGGTGCTTCGACTTCTGCTGGGAACCTGCAAGAGTTTGATTTGGAGAACGAGATGCAAACCTTTGATGAGGACACTGAGGGGTAGAGATTGATATGGGGGAAGATCAGACGGTGACTGAAGGACTGAAGACTGTTAACTCGATGCTACAGCTCACTGAAGAAGATGTTGTAGAGGAGATTCAGTACTGGTCTACTGCCATTTATGGGTATGTTCTAGGGGCAAACCCTCCTTGGTCGGTGATTAATGGGTTCATTAGACATACTTGGAAACTCTTAAAAATAGATAAAGTGTCAGTATTGTCAAATGGAGTATTCTTAGTTAGATGTTATTCTAATGAGGACAAGATGAAGGCGTTGGAAACTAGGTTTCTGATGTTTGATAGTAAGCCGGTTATCCTTAAAGAGTGGTCTGAGGATTGCGAACTGGTGAAGCAGGAATGCAAGAAAGTTCCGATTTGGGTTAAATTACAAGGGTTGGATGTAAAATTTTGGGGAATTCAAGTCTCACAAAGATGACTAGTCTGATTGGGAAATTTATTAAGTGTGATGAGGTTACTAGGCATAAAACATTTTTGAGTTATGCTAAAATACTGGTTGAAGTGGTGTTTAATCAACGATTTCAGAAAGAGATTGTTTTTTTAGACGAAAAAGGATTGGAACAAAAGATTCAGGTGCTTTATGAATGGATTCCGGTGGAATGTAAACGATGTAAGGGAGTTGGGCATTTAGCAGAAGTCTGCAAGAAGACTAATTCTAAGCCACAACCACCTAAGAAAGCACAAGAGATTCAGAAAATTTGGAGGCCGAAAGAGGTGGTGCAGCTAGTAAAATCACCTACTGTAATGGTGGTGGATCAGGGGGGTATGATTACTCCTACTGTTAGCTATCAGGAAGCAGAATCGCCTAAAGTGATTCGTGCTCGTACAGAAGGGGAACGTCACAGGAGATTTAATCCAGAGGGTTTATCGTTTTTGCAGGCTTTACTAAGTTCTAGTAAGGGGAGTAGGGGAGGAAAGGAGAATTTACCACCGGAGAATGGATAATGTTGGATTTTAGAACATTAGAGGTCTAAATATTCTAACTAAACAGAAGGATTTAAAATGGTTCCTTCATAAGAATAAAGTTGGATTGTTTAGCCTTCTTGAGACTAGGGTAGCAAGTAGTAATTGGTTGATGGTCAAGGATAATGTTTGTGATGGATAGTCTATTATTACAAATAATTCCTATCATAAAGGGGGTAGAATTAGGCTTCTTTGGCAACCGGCTCGGTATGAGGTTTCTGTGGAAGATGTCACTGCTCAAACTATTTTTACTAAAGTGTGGGATAAAGTGAGAAATGTCAAATTCCAATTAACGGTGGTGTATGGGTTTAATAAACCAGTTGAAAGGAACTGCTTATGGAGTATAATTAAAAATTATAAGCAACAAGTTAGAGGTGCCTGGGTCTTATGGGGTGACTTTAACAATATTCTTCATTAAGGGGAAAGAATTGGAGCACCTACTACTTGGGCTAAAATAAGAAGATTTCAACACTGTGTTCATGAGTGTGAGTTAATGGAACTTCAAACCTTTGGATCCTTTTTCACTTGGAACAATAAACATGATGAGGGGACTAGAGTCTTTAGTAAGATAGATAAAGTGCTCTATAATGAAGCTCGGTTGGAGAGGTTCCCTGATTTGGGTGGTCGTTTTCTTTCTGAAGGACTCTACGATCATTGTCCTTGTATTATTCATCTTGAGGCTGAGAGAGTGAATGTTAACTCTAGCTTCAGGTATTATAATATGTGGTCCTTGGATGAAAATTTTGGAGGTATTGTTGAGGAAATTTAGGGAAGAAGGGCGGTGGGGAATCCTATGTTCAGGTTGGTGCAAAAACTAAAGATGGCCAAGTCTGAGTTTGGGAGTCTTAATAGGCGACAATTTTCAGATGTGGAAAAAACTTGGCAGATTGCTAAATTATTGTTGGAAGAATTTCAACAGCAGCTCCAATTGGATACTTTAAATGATGATTTATGTAGGAATGAGCGGATTGCTGCTAAGGAGGTCTTAAAGCTTGAGAAGGCAACAAACTTATTCCTTAGACAAAAGGCAAAAGTTCACTGGGTAGAGGAGGGTGATGAAAATACATCGTACTTTCATGCGTGTATTAAGAAGAGAAGAGCAATTAATAAAGTGGCTTTCATTAAGGATGGGGATGGTGTTTTGAGGATTGAACCTGAGCATATTAACGTAGCCTTTGAGGAGTATAATTTGAAGCTGCTTGGGAGTAGTTAAGAATTTTCTGCTGTACATAAAGCTGTTGTGAGAAAAGGAAAAACTGTTTCTGATGAGCAGGCAAGAATGATGATCAGGCCTTTGACAGCTGAGGAAATAAAGGAGTATGTTTGCTATTCCGGGAGATAAAAGTGCTGGACCAGATGGTTATTCAAGTCAGGTTTTCAAGGATGCGTGGAGTATTGTGGGTACAAGTGTAGTTAATGCACTTCAGAATTTTTGGAGGAGCGGAAAATTACTCAGTCAGGTGAACCATACTCTAATAACCTTGATTCCTAAAGTTTTGATGCCTGATAATGTCTCCCAATTTCGTCAAATTGCTTGTTGTAATACGTTGTATAAATGTATTACGAAGATCTTATGCCATAGATTGGGCGACATACTTCCTGATATAATAAGTCACTATCAAAGTGGGTTCGTTCAAGGACGGGAAATTGTTGAGAACATATTAATATGTCAAGATTTGATTAGGCTCTATGGGAGAAAGTCTTGCTCTCCTAGATGTCTAATGAAGATTGATATGAGGAAAGCCTATGACTTGGTGGAGTGGGCTTTTCTCAGGGATATGATGGAGGCTTTGAGATTCCCGCAACAGTTCACTAATATGGTGATGGAGTGCGTCACAACTACAAGTTACTCTTTAGTGATTAATGGGAATAACTTTGGATATTTTAAAGGAAAGAGGGGCCTTCGTCAAGGGGATCCCCTTTCCCCATAGCTATTTGCAATATGCATGGAGTATCTATCAAGAATTTTACATGAGGTGCAAGAGTTTCAGGGGTTTAAACATCACTCAATGTGTAAACAGTTGAAGTTAACCCATTTATGCTTCGCCGATGATTTACTTTTATTCTCGTATGGGAATAAGGAGTCAGTTACGATTCTTATGAGAGCGTTCTTAACCTTTTCTAAAGCTTCTGGGCTCCAAATGAACAAAGAGAAATCAGAAATTTATATGAATGGAGTACGGGAGGTTGGCTCTGTTCTGCAAGTCACTGGTATGAGGAGAGGGTATCTTACCATTCAAGTATTTAGGCATCCCAATTCATTAAGAAAACTAGGGGTGCTGGATAGTGCGATTATAGCTGAAAAAATTGTGGATCGTATCAGAGCTTTGGGTTCTAGGCACTTGTCTTATGGAGGTAGACTTGTGTTAGTAAAATCTGTTCTACAGAATCTACATGTGTATTGGGCTAGAGTTTTTATTCTACCCAAGGCGGTGATTAAGAAGGTAGAAGATATTTGTCGTAATTTTCTGTGGAAAGGGCATTACAACTACATTTCCGCTCCACTTATTGGATGGCAACAAATCTGTTATTCAAAACAGAAGGGCGGGTTGGGTATTAGAGATGCATTGGACTGGAACATGGCCAGTATAGCCAAGTATATTTTGTGGGTCGTAGCCAAAAAGGACCATTTATGGGTTAGATTGATCCATAGAAATTTTTTAAAGGGCAAGGATGAATGGAATGTGATGTTTAGTTCTGCTACCTCAAGCTGGTCTTGGAAGCGCATTTGCACTGTTTATAATAGATTCAAAACTGGGTTTGAGAATGAAGATTGGCTGCAGGATGGTAAGGGTTATACTGTTCTACAAGGTTATAACTGGCTGCGAATGGAGAAACATAATGTTGGATGGAGTAAGTTCGTGTGGCACATTCTAGTCTTTTATTGCGTGAATAATGATGCATAATCGATTGCAAACAAATGAAATATTAATCTGATGGGGGCTCAATTTAGCTACTGATTGCTGGATGTGTGACTGCGGGAGTGAGAATAAGTAGCATATGTTCTTTCTTTGTCCTTTTAGCAGGAGAGTACTTGGAATGGTTTCGTACTGGCCGAACACGAGTATTCCTCCTGTGATGTGGTGAATTGGTGGACTAATTTTAGGTTCGGTAATTCTGGTCACAAAAGATTGGTTGGCTGTGCTATTGTGGCTCCCATTTATCATATATGGCGAGCGCGGAATCTCAGCAAACATGAGAAATGGATACCAAGGCCGGAGCAGATTTTGAAGGTGATTCAGGAAGAGTGTCGGGCTAGACATAGATTCCCTTTAACTCATGATAAATATTGGTTAGTTGCTCATTATTTGGAGTAGCTGAGAATTTGTATAGGTAATTTGGGTGTTCCTAATTTGGTATGTAGGGAAATATTATAATTCTTCCTATTTTGATATTAGTATAAAGCTTACCTTTCCCCAAAAAGCGAAAGATCCTTGTCAAAAAACCGAAGTTACAAAAACAATGAACCCGAAAAAAGCTAGCAAGCCCGGACCCGAGCTCCGACAAGCAACCGCAGGCGAGGATGTTAGGTATGATCTCTAATCCTTGGTTGAGGAGCCTCAAATACGTTGTCTAACGGACTTAAAGCGACCCGACTGGACAGCCACCAGGTCGTAATCCTCGATTGACCTGGGCGGCTATACTTTGACTTTCACCTTGTCCAAGCCTCAGTCAATATGGGGGCTTCTGTAGACACCCAGATTTGGACCTGGTGGCTGCAAGAGTGCCCAACAAACACCCGATGACGATCGGACTGCAATGCGACGCGAGATTACGATTTTTTATGTTCTAGTTTTTCTATAGAACGGATCAAATAATTACTCGGAAAGATTAATTTGAAATCAAGTTAGCCTTAGTCGTGTTATTACAGTCGCGTCGACACTAATTAGAGTCAATTCCGACACCGGGACTCCGAATCGATCCCGAAAAATACAAAGTCAAACCCGAGTCACACATCGGACCGAGCAAACCTCGGGATGCAAGCCAGAAGCCCGCTCGGCACAACGGCGCTAGGGTTAAGAGGAGACTTAATTCCCAAGCTAATGATGATATACGGACACTCTCAGTTTTGGAAAGTATCAAAATCGTATCTTCTAATTTCCGAGCACCTCACTTCGCGCGTCTCAGTCTTCACACGCTTAAACCCAGGCGTCCATATGGGCGACGAGGGTCGAAAACAACTATAAATACCCTCCTCCACCCCATTCATTCGACACACAATTCTCATTCTTCTCTTCACCCTCTCACTCATTACGAGTTTCTTTTAGCTTGGGCTCGCACTCCGACACCCAAAGCTAACGATCCACCCGATCGTTGTCCCGATAAGCGAAATCGACGCTACTCCTCACCTTCGAGCACTCCACTCGATCCCGAGGTGCCTGTGTTCAACTAGCTACTCCGAGTCTAGTAACATAACTCTATCGGATTAGCCGCAGAACCAACACACGGTAATGGAACTCCGCCGAAATCACCAGGCAAGCTAAGAGGATCCGCCTTTCAAAGTCAAATCGTCACTAGGTTGTCATCTAAACAAAACTTTACATTTCTGTTCTTTTATTATGCACTTCGATAATGTGAAATATGGACGCTAGGTCCACTACACCTACTAAAGCACGTAACGTCCCAACGTCAACCATAAACATTGATATACTGTAAATAGACCCGAGTAGTTCCGAGATCCATTCTCAACTATCTATGCATCGTGTCCCGTTTAGCGTATACTCCGAGGGTGCAACTTCTCACTATGTGATTTACTTACATTCATATTTATAGCTTTCGTATGATTAATTGCTTTTATTACCCTATAATTGCATGCTAAATCACCTAACACAGAAATCCAAACGTAAACAAGCTAAAATTAAACAAAGCGATGGTCAAGTTCCGTATTAGACTCGGTGCTCACCTTACATGGTTCGACACATCCCTATTAATACCGAGACGACGCATTTTAAGCAGAATATCATCAGGTAAGGTATACCACAAGAATGACTAATATCCGTATTATCACGTTAAAACTGATTTGCAAATACGTATAATATTAGTACTCTCTACTCTCCTATGTGCATCTTTTCATGGCCTGCCTGTCACGTGAAATCGCATGCAAAGAATTTAAACACAACTACTTTGACGACAAAACTTACTTGTCCTTAAACAACCGACATAGCAAAGGTATAGGGTTAAAACAATGGATGTTACCGTACTTCCGCCACAACAAAGGAACAAAGTTATCAGCCCACTGATTGATTAGTAGAGGCCGCTACGTGCGGGCGGGATTGGGTGTCGATGTCTAGCGGATATTGGCTTCCCAATACGTACCTTCACCCCTTACACAGAATCGACGGTTTCCGGATGTCCGAAACCATTGGCAAATGAGAGTTATTCCAGGCATGGAGTGCTTAAGGGTACAAGTCTTTATCTTTAGGTCCCGTGTCACTCAGCTTTGAGCCGGCTAAGGATCAAAACTGACTTGAACAGTTTCTGAGTCCCCACAATTGACTCGGTGGCGACTCCACGAATCGGCAACGAATTTGGTTCACTAAAAAGGTCGCCTTACCAAACATATCGGCCTTTAAACATTTACAACCAGAATTCAATCGATTCCAACGGAAACACGGGTGCCCGCATCTGTCTAGTACTACTCTGAATCGTCATCCAAATCCAGGTCCGAAACATCGCGCTTAATGATAGATCGGACCGGCCCCCAACCGGAAGGGGGCCGCGTGGGTGGCCGCCGAGATAAACCGGGTCGGTCCAGCGCGGGCGCGCGCGCGAGGCACCGCGCGGTGCGGACGGACGTCCACATTACAATCCTCAAGACCTTATTGTGACCTAGGCTAAAAGATATCCCGGAATTTTAAGGATTCAAGCTCCGTAGGATACACCCTAACCATTAGGGCTAGACATGAAATTTAGATCCCGCATTATCAACCTACCCCGATCGGAGTTCGAGTCATTTTACTCCACTTCCCCCTTTCCTACCACATTACAATACCTTACCCTCGAAGCCTTAGCTCTACAAAATCGAGCTCCAGATGTCAAATCATCAAAGTCAATTATTGCCATGCACCACATTCCCAAAAACATCCAAACCAGTTACCAGCCCCAAACATGGGAACTCAACCTGTGGTAAGCATAGAACATGCTCAAATAGTTCACACCACCTCTGGGGGCTACCCCGGAGAACGCTCACAGTCACAGGATTTTCATCCAAACTGTTCTAGCCCTTTGATAAAAACATCATTGGGAATGCACCTAGCCTACACCATCACTATGGCTAGTTACACACAAAGCCCTAATAAACTAGGCATCATAACATATCTTCCAATCCACTGAACTACGACTTGGTTTGATTTCACTACACTTAGGCAGCCCTTCAACAAGGGCACAACCACCCATATTGACACACATTCAAAAGCACCGTCATTCCGGTCACGACATTGTCGTGTTCTTAACAGTTAGCTTTGTCTTCCAGGGGGGCTTCTCTTAGGGAGAAGCTCTCCATCCACTCACATAATCCAAATACTTTCAAAAATCTAGCCACCTTTCTATACTGTATCCTAGTACTCGGCTCAGTCGAAGACGAGAATCTGTCAGGGACTCGAAGCTGCACCCTACTTTGGGAAAACTTCCCCAAAACCAAAAATTCAAAAAAGCACTAGTCTACAGCACTGCTACTGCTGAGTCCTGCAGAAACAGTCTCATTACAGACTATAACACATATCTGTCCCACTTTGAAGTTCGACCGTGTCGCCACTCGCCTAGGCTATGGAATAGCGCAACTTAGGAGTTTTGTCATCTTAGGTGGTCCACCCCCTACCGAGTTGTGGTCCAACCCTTCGAGAGTCCAAGTCATGTCTGTCAACTTGTCCTGTCGCGTCCAGAGTCGAGTCTGTCGGTATGCCTCTATCACTACTACAATAAAGTTCTATTGCAACACAGCAAAAATGTTGCATATGACCTCTAAAATGTTGCTTTATGGTTTATGCAACATTTTTAACTGTGCTGCTTAAAACTCCATTGCAATAGCCTAATGTAACACTTTGTGTAACATTTTCTACTCAAATGCAACATTTTTAAAAAATGTTGCAACGGTACCTTAATGCAACACATCTTGAAAATCTATTGCAACACTTTAAATATATATATGCAACACCTTTTTCCATTCCCTCAAAAATTTTGCAACACTTATTTGAATGTCATGCAACATATTTTTGTCCGAATGAAACATAATGACAACATTATTTCGGTGCTAATGTAACATATCCAATTTTGTCAAATGCAACACTAGTCTAATTCTAATGCAATATTTCTGCATGGAAATGCGTAATATACAATTTTTTTTTACTGCCTGCAAATTAATTTAATCGTTACAAATAGCATCCGCACATACAAGACGACATATTAAAAGATAAAAATTAATTGATCCACAAAAGACATGTTCATTAATAATGCAAAAATCAATATCATGTTTTGTACTACATCTTATTGAATAAGTGTGAATGAAAAAGATCTAAGAGAAATCAAAACACTGTTTGAATACAAAAACTAATAAACATCAAGCACGTATAAGCCTTCAATGTATCCAAATTGGCTGCTACCATTGAATTAATACGTTACTCAAAGGATGACCTGTGACAAGGAAAAAAAATTAATAACAGTTATAATGCCATAAGATGTTTAAATATTAAAAAAACAAAGAATAAAAAACACATACCTCTAACATAAGTATTGTTTTCCAATTTATGGAGGTATCTTTCCAAGAATTTTATGCAAAGTATCTTGATAAATTATCGATATGAAATCTCTCTCTTTTTTGTGTGTACGTGATGCATCATGGTCAGTCCTCCTCTTTTCTCTTTCGTGGTGCAATTAGTGCAAAAAAATGGCAAATATAAAAAACACCATCAGGATAGTCAAGTTAACTCGATTCTTTAAAAGTAAGGGCCACAAATAAGTGCCAATAACACAATCCCCAAATGCAGCTTAAACATGGACAAGTGCCAAAAAACTATTTTATAAACTATATTGAACATAGAGCAGCAACATCATAAGTCTGCAAAAGATTAAAAAAAATTTCCCTTGTTCATTTTCATTGAACAAGTACTCAATCATTACATCACAGAATGATTTTATTTTACGTTCATGCCCTAGGGTGAAGGGGGCATTAGTTTTTTACAAAAGAAAATTATCATAATAGACGCCAATGGAAATGATATCATGTTCAATTTTGTTCATCATCATAATCATATGCTTTGGGAAAAATACACTATAAAACACCTACTTGTCAGCTAAACGATAAGCTTACCAACAGGGATGAAGGGTGGTAGCAACCTCATCCTCATCCATGGTACCTCCCTTCTCCAAGTGCACCATCTAGCGAAAAGCCTATTTTTGGTAAGGGCGGAGTGTACAATGAAGAGTACTCGGAGATCCATTTCCTAAAGATGACATTTAACGAGTTACATGTGTAAACACATATATACATAGAAGATGAAATAAAAAATTAAAAATGTGGTACCTCATCAATCATTTGTTGTGTATATGTTTTGGGTACACCTCTAAAATATTACAAGACAAAAAAATCGACATTAGCTAGAAATATATAAAGGAAAGTATAGATCATTTCTTATCTTTGTTGTTGATTTCTCGTGAGCAACATGGGTCTATCTTCTTTAACTGTGAAGAATATCTATGTGTGGTTCACTTACAAGATGCTCAAGGACGTCAAATTAGTTACACGCAAATTCCAGTGAAGAGCCGTTATTCGACAATCCACTTATTCTCCTAGAGAAGGCATAATTTCATAAAATATTAGATACACATAAGAGACCCTTAACTCACAGGAACTCATATTCAAGAGACACTCAAATATATTTGTCATCGTCTAGACCTTAGTTCCCTCCACCACTAAATTATTGTTCCAGTTTCCTCTGATTGATGTCAATGCCGAACAATTTTCTATGTCAAGCATTAAAATCGGAGCTTCTGATATTTTAAATAATAATCATCGTCACACCTGCTGTGATATTATGTTTAAGCATAATTTTACACACCCTTTAATCAAACTCTCTCACTACACATATTCACCTTATATGATATATTGATATATTACCAGGATTCTACCTTCAGTTTAATTGTTTTATTTTTTAGAAGGATTAGGTAAAACTGTAAGAGGAGGATCTTCATTTGAATTATGAGTGGTGGAGTAGGTACCTGGAGTCCAGCATGACCATCATCAACAACATTAAGAACAGATTTTAGTACTCTGATTGTTGTGGGAATGTTCCTTTACATTTCCCTGCACCGTTTTACCGCCTCTTTCTCCAAATTCTCCAACTGAATGTATATCACACCAAACCATTAACAAATACTAACATGTATTGCACGCATCTTCAAATTACAATTTGATGTGACTAGCTAGCTATCCGTGTTAGACCATTTGATTTCAAATCGACGAAGAAACCATTTCCTACACTTGGATACAAACTTCAATTTAATGTGATTTTTATTGTATAATGACTTAAGGCAGCACCGAACTCACATGTACAACTGTGTTCACGAGTCCCTTTTTTTCTGCATCTGATGCTCGGTAAAACCTGCTGAGAAACCACATTTCACGCGCCTTTTAGGGGCCAATCTGGTTGATCCTATTTTCAAATGAGAATCAGATAGATACTAATACTAATAAGTTAGTACATACAATGATTAGTTTGCTTGATTTGAGTTTAAGCACTATTAACCAAACGAGACATACATTATGGAGCTTCTCATGACAAGCAAAGAGTGAACGATTGCTACTCTGAATTTTAAACTTATTCCTTAGTCGGTAACTAACTGACTATCATCAATTTCAAGAAAAGCATTAATTAAGCATCCAGGTTACAAAAACAATGGAGATGCACTAGACATATCAGTAAACATTTACACAATCCTGACAAACGAGCAACTTAAAGTAAATGATAGGAATCAAATTCAGTTTCAAGTTTTCAACATACAAGTGCAAGGATACGTGAAGCTCTTTTTTAAACTGAGCAATATTACTGTGACAAAGGCGTGAGTTTTCAAACGACAACAAGAATCAAACCCTAAGTTTTGATCTTTTCATTCTGTTTTTCAGCAAGGTTGTAACAAAAACCCTAAATCAGTATAAAAACCCCTAAATTAGTAACAAAAACTTGTAAAACTCAAGCCTAGCAAATAATTACTAAGAAAAAGCTTTAATTTAAGGCAAAAGAAGAAGAAAATCAACCAAACAAACAAAACCCTAAATCATCCAACAACCCCTAAAACTGTGTATTAATAGCGAGCAAATAACAAACCTAAGTCTTCTCCAGCGAAAATGGGTGGGCGAGTAAAACTAACCGAAGGAGGAGAAACGAGGATGGGAGGAAAATTGACTGGAAGGAGGAGAAAAATTTAGGCAGATACGGGTTGACAAGAGAGTACTACGAAGTATTTCTATTGTGAATGATAACATAGGCGGCTGATCTTTTTATTAGTCTTTGCTTTTTTATTTTGTTTTTAAAATTTTCACTTAAGCAGGATTCCGAAATTGAATGTGCGTCCTTGTTAAATTTCAAATCGATTTTTTATGACTCAATCCATTTTTTATGACTCTATCCCACTTCAGAAAATATATTCGAAAAATACTTGAACTTGAAGTATGTGAACCGTATTTTCATGTCCCGATTGAAAATGGCCCGACCCGACCCCATTGACTCAGCTCGTGCAATACGTATTGACATGACGATCTAACGCGCAAACGCGCAAATAACTCTAAGTCGTATAATTAAAGGACCCTTAGAAAATTTGTTCGACAAATTAAACCACTCGTATGACCTGACTTGGGAGTCTGTGACCAAACCCGCGCGCCCGATCCTGTTTCACATGTGTACTAATCAAATAACGCTTATATATGAATATAAAGAGACGTTGGTTTCCTAAGAGTGAAAATCTTAATTGAGATTTTCTTAGAGCCGATAAAAAATGATAGGAAATTAATGGGTTTGGGTTGAGGCTTAATGACCCATTTATGTAAGTCGTGTGTGGTCAACACGAACGGCACGAAACTTAAATGGGTCGGGTTTGGGTTGAGAGATTTGTGACCCATCAACCCTAGCTATGAGACCAACACGGGCACAACATGACCTAATCTGTTGTCAGGTCTAGATTTTTTTTTTGTTTTACACTAAAATCTAACTGAACATTCACATTATCAATAATTATCCTAACAATATTGCAACAAATTAACAAAAGTGTTGCTAGATGATTCACTAAATGCAACAATTACTAAAAAGTGTTGCTAAATCGTATTATACTTGCAACATTTTTGTAAAAATGTTGCACTTTTAGATTAAATGCAATTTTTTTTATAAGTGTTGCTGATAAGTGTAGTTTGTAGTGCCTAATTTGTTGTGTTTTGGTCCCATTTTCCTTGTGGAACCGCTCCCAAGGAGCGGTTTATGGGTTACTTATGCTTCCTTTAGTTCGTTCTAGGTTCCTGAGACCATTTGTGAAGAATTGGAGCAAATCCGACTCGATACATACACTTTTTGGAGCCAACGAAGTGAAGGAACGATCACTCGATGCCTTGGATTCGACCCCGAGACCTTTGGACCCAATCCCGAGCCTCCGAGACCCGATCCCGAGTCCTCGATGAGAAACCCATGAGAAGCAAGGAGGGACAAAAAGGAGCTTATTGGAGGCCTACAAGACTCATCCCCGACAGGAAGGACCTCATCCCGTCCGGGATGAGGTGTACAAAAGACACACCTTCTGTTTTGGGTCCATCCCGACCGGGATGAGCTCATCCCGACCGGGACCACCTAATCCTGACCGGGACGAGCCCAGTTCCGACCCGCGCTTCATTGTTTCTTTCCCTTACTCATTGTAACCCTATATATACCCCCTCTTGTAATCTTATGTGATGTTAGACATTACCCACTAAACCCTAGACTACTTTAGGTTAGATTAGCTTAGATTAGTATAGATTAGTCCTTAATTACTCGTTAATTTAGAGATTACTCTTGTATTATTGGATCTCTTGAAGAATCTATCATGCTTGACAACCTTGGTGGAGTTGTTTGAGTTTTCTTCTATGCAAGTGTTCTTCTTTGCATCCTTTGTAGTTGGTAGAATCTTTCTCACCCTTTTTACTCTTAATCTTGTTTGTTCCTTCAAGTTTCAATCTTTGATTATTGTTTATTGTTCTTGATTGTTCTTCATGGATGTTTTTATGTTAGTGATGTTTCCTCTTGTTTATGTTAATCTTAGTTTGATTATGAGTGATTAGATTCCTTGTGGGGTTTGTAGGAGGATTAAGTGTGGATTATGGGTGATTAGGGCTTGATTATGGGTAAAGGGTGAATCTTTGTTGTTAGTCAAATGTTGGGCACACTATGTGTTTGTTGAAATGCTTGTTTGAGTTGTAGTGGCCATGCTTCCCATGCTAGTCTTCCTCTACTCATTGTGTAGACACCCACATTTTGACTGCCAGGTGTCTATAGTAGTTCCCGCCAAACACCCGATGATGATTGGACGTAAACATGTTTTGACGGACTCGGATATGGGCTTGTAATCATGGACATTTGGTTTAGACTTATTAAAGAGTACAAATCTTACAAAACCAACCTCAAATCCAGGCCCAGTGGGTCGTTTCGAGTCAAATAAGACTAATTTGGGTCGAATCCGACATCAGGGGTAAAACCGTCTTTTAGCGACCGAGTAAAAACCCGGTCAAAGATTTTCCCGAGACACGTAAGTCAGCCGTGACACTTCACACGGCTGATTCATACTCAAACACTATAAAATTTCAGCTTCATTAAACATTAAACAATTTCGTTAAAAGTAGAATTCGATCTCAAGTAGGAATTCTATCCAGAAACCGGAACAGACACAAACCGAGCTCAAACACTTGGTTTAGGCGTCCCAGCTCAGCCGAAATACTCCTCCACCAGCCGAGATTCATGACTTCTCCACCAAGAAACGAGACTTTGATTTCCTCTCGAACTCTCGTATTTCCTATCCAAACCGGTATTTCTTGTCACACAAGCAAGACTACCTCGATTCCTATAAATAGGACCTCCCATCCAACACTTTTTACACATCAGAAAAAACCGGGACACACGTTTGAACACCGAAAAAACAACCTCATAACACGGTTTTCATACATCCTCGATATCTAGCAAATCCCGACACCTTTCCGAAGCCTCGAAGCCCCGAGAAGCCGTCCGACCCGACGTCCAACCACCCATCCAAACCGACACCCTAAACTCATCCTCATCATCTCGACGCTCCTAAAGTTTAAGCCACTTTCCGACAAGCCTTATCCCGAGAAAACAAAGCATGTAGGTTGAGGGTGTAAATCAAACCCGCTTCTTCTTCTTCTCTTTTCTCCTCTTCGTTTTTTTATGGGTCTTTCGTCGGTCTCCTTTTCTTATTTTGTAATATCAATATTATTAAAAACTATTTTCATCGAACATTCTTAAAAATATGATATCGATTTTCTATAATCGAATATTGTATCGAAAAGAATTATATTAAGATTTCGACGATGTTAAAAAATCGTTACACCTTTTTTCGTTCAAAATCTTTTTTAAACTTTTCGTACAAAACAAACTTTTTTCAAAACCTTTTCTAAAAAAATTCCGACTATTCGATATCGATTTCATAATCGAATATCGAATACGACGAATATCGAAAATATGAATCGGGTATAAATTAATCCATATTTGTACGCGATTTATAAAATTTAACGATTTTCGACAAAAAATAATAAGAACGGGCAGACCCGCACGCGAGTCGCGCCATGCCCAGGCGACTCGCGCACGGGCCTGTGACCCGGACTGTTTTTTAGCTTTTCGTTCGTTTTTTTATTATTTATTCTACGAAACGATTTCTAAAATTTATATCTTTTCTAAAACTATTCCAAATATTTGATATTGATTTCGTAGTCAACTATCGAATATGACGAATATCGAGAATATTAAGTTGGGTACGAATTATGCAATATTCGTACGCGATTTAATCGGAAATTTCCAAAAAAAAACCGCTTTCGAAAACAGGCCGTCACGCGACCTGCCTGCGTCCCGTGCGAGCCGCGCGGACGGCTGCCTCGGCACGCCTTTCTCGTTCTTTTTTTATTATTTTTTCGAACTTCGTTTTTTATACAAAACAGCGTTTTAACCATATTCTTCAGATTTCGAGTAATATTTATTTTCTCGATCTCGTATATTTATTTGCTATATTATTATTCACTCGTTACTAACTCGTTTTCTCGTGTTTGTAGCAATTTATTTATTTCTTCGTTTTATTAGACTAAAACAAATTTACATGTGATTGGGGTGGGCCGCCTGTCAATCAACCGCCTGCTAGGCAGGCCCCGAGACGATTCCTGCCGGGGAGTCAAGAGACTAGCCCCCAGCAAGGACCTAGAACAAAGCATGAAACACTAAAGGTTGGCCGTCAGCTGCTGAGAGCACGGGCCAACCCAGCCTGACGGAGCTTGGCAGCCCCCTGCCTGGAGACTGTCTGCCCTGGGAAGAACCCTGGCCGGCAGGGTCAGGACCCCCAGGGGCCCTCTCGTCATTTTGCCTAAGGTAATTGGGAATGGATGGATGGGAAGCCGCCACTTGTCACTTCTCTATCCAACCATTCCTCTTTCTCTTCTCTCTCTTGTGGGAAGGTATAAATACCTCCCCATTTCCCACATGAGAGGGGTTGGATTTTCTCTCTCTAGACTCTTACTCCTAAAACGCCACCTAGTTCCTCACGAGCTAGGTTCGTAAAGGCATTCCACGGACTGACTTAGGCATCGGAGAGGGTTTCCTCGGACAACCTCCGAGGCCCTGTGCGTTCATTGTGCAGGGAGCAGGCCGTTTTCCGCCGGGAAAGTCCGACTCAAGGAGTGAGGATAAGGGGAGACCAAGAGAATCAGACAATCAGTTGTTTATCATTAATTCAATTACACTACCCGGATCCTAGGCCGGGTTAATTGTTTCCGTTACCGGAACAATTTGGCGCCGTCTGTGGGGAACTTACGGTTGTGCTCACGAGTTACCCACTAAAATCAACCACTCATAACCACAAAATTAAACACAATCATGCCAGAAATCGTTGATGCCAGTGCAGGAGCGGGTCCGACGGTCCCTCCGGTGACCCCCCCTGTACGGTATGCCGCTGTCGGAGAGGGTCCCTCCTGCCACAATCCTGGGGGTAGGGGGAACCAATCCCCTCGGTGGATCTAACACTGCTGTGACACCCGAGCTGGGGGCACGCCCAGGACGTGCTCTCAATCTGACCCCAGCTCAGATGGCACAGGCGGCCGCGTTCTTCTCTGCGATGCTGGATCAGGAATTCACACCTGAGGACTTGGTGGGCAGGGTCGCATCGGCTCCCAGGCAACCGTCCCCAGTCAGCAGGGACGAGGCCGGGGGCACGAGGCGGACCGCCGCCAGAAATGCTCAGAGAAAAGCAAGAAGAACAGCCCAAATGTATACGCATGTGCAGAGGCGCATTACCACTGGCAATCCAGAACCACCTGTCCAGCAGGCGTTCTCTATTCACACAACAGAATCGGCGTCTGGAGGGCAGGGAGGCTTATCTCAAGGATTACAGGAGCGCATGAGGCCCAGGGAGCCTGTGTCAAAACGCTTAGGAGAGAGGCCAGGCGGAGTTTTCTCCAGACTAACACCTGCGGCCAAGGAACAGTCAGCCCCCGGCTTATCCCAAAGCCTGCAATCCAGTCTCAACCGAGGACAACCGCTCGAGTCCAGGTACCATCAGGGTGAAAACCTCTGCCACTCCCAGAGAAAGAGGCCCAGGCAGGCCTCCTCGGGAACAGAGGATGAGGCAGCTAGCAGACCGCCACCGAGGCACCGCTCCCCCAGTACGAGGAAACCGACCCATAAACAATGGGAATCTCACGGTAACCAGTCTGGGGAAAGCAGGTCACGACTGGTAGGCAGGCCCACGAAAACCCCGTTGCACCCTGAGGTACAAGAGTACCCCATTCCAAAAATCAAAATGCCCACCATCAAATTTGACGGGACGACAGACCCTGAAGACCACCTGGCAGCCTTTGAGAGCCACATGGGCATGTATGACGTAGATGATGCCATCTGGTGCAAAGTCTTCCCTACCACCCTGGTGGGACTTGCGCAGGGGTGGTTCAGAGACCTCCGCCAGGGGTCAATCAGGTTCTTCATAGAGTTGGCTGAAATTTTCCTTGAACAGTATGCCGGAAATAAGAGAAGACGCCTTACCCGTTTCGATCTCATGACCCTGAAACAGAAGAAGGGTGAGAGTGTGAGAGAATACATGAGAAGGTTCGATCTATCCTACCAGCAGGTTAGGGAGATCGACGATTCCACCGCCGCCTACGCCCTGACAATCTCTCTACTTCCAGGGGAAATGAAAAACCAGATGATCAGGGCCCAGCCAGAAACCTTGGCCATGGCCAGAAAGATTGTTGAGGGGTTCATTCTGCAGGAGGAGTTCCACGGCCTGACGGACACCCCTGCAGGCCAAACAAAGCCTCAAGGGGGACCGCAGGGTGGAAGGGGCAGAAGTGAACCAGGTAAGCAAAAAGAAGAGGGAGACACTCCCAAGAGAGAACGCCCAGTCTACCAACCCAGATTCGATAGTTACACCGCTCTGAACAAATCCAGGGCGGAAATCTTCGAACTGGAAAAAGAAACTGCCAAATGGAACCGTCCAAACAAACCTCGCAGCCCGAAAGGCGACCCAAAGAAATTCTGCACTTTCCATGACTGTATAGGCCATACCATCGAAGAGTGCCGTCACCTGAAGGATGAAATTGAGAAATTAATCAGAAACGGATGGTTGGCCAACTACGCAGCTAAAAACAAGTCTCAGAAGGAAGTGTCTGAGAAACCCGAAGGGTCAGTGCAGAACCGGATGGTAATCCATGTAATTTCAGAGGGCACTGAGGGCCAGCTCAGTCGAAGAGGCCAAAAAAGGCAAATGCGCGAGCTGAGGAACCAGATCTGCTACGCTGAGAAAGAAGGGAGTCCAAGGGGAGTGACGTTAAGTATCACCCCTGACGACGCAGGACGGGTGATATATCCGCACAGTGATCCTCTGGTGCTGTCCCTAGAGATCAGCAACCATATTGTGCGAAGATGTATGGTAGACACGGGCGCATATACAAATCTTTTGTACAAGGATGCTTTCGAAAAAATGAGCCTGGAAAAAAGGCACCTGCGACCTGCTCCCGGATCGCTGTATGGATTCAGTGGGGCCGGCGTGCTGCCCATGGGCGTCATCGACCTGCCTGTAACCTTCGGGGAAGGTTCCACAGCCAGGAATGTCAGGGCAACCTTTGTTGTTGTGGACGCAAGGTCTGCCTATAATGCCCTGATTGGCAGGGCCACGCTGGATGAAATCGAGGCGGCAATCTCCATCAGGGCTCTCACCATCGCGTATGTCACAGACTTCGGGCTGGAAGGAAAGATACGTGGGGACCAGGAGTCAGCCAGACAATGCTACTCCGTAGCCCTACAAGAACACGAAAGGGACAGAAAAGGAAAAAGAAAAGCCGACAGCTCCCCCTGCAGGGAAGGCGAAGTCCCAGTCGAGCACCCGGCGCCCGACCGCCTGGAGCCAGGGGGCGAAAGCATGCTGGTGGACTTAGAACCAGGAAGACAGGTCCTGGTAGGAACAGGCTTAGAGGAATCCTACCAGGCCGAACTGGTCAAACTACTGAGGGAGAACAAAGACGTATTTGCCTATTCTGCAGACGAGATGCCCGGCGTTGATCCCTCATGCATCGTTCACAAGCTGAATGTAAGCATGGATGCTCGCCCTGTAAAACAGAAGAAACGAAACATGTCTGCAGAAAAAGACGCAGCAATCAAGGAAGAAATTGACAAACTCTTGAAAGCAGACTTTATTGAAGTCTGCGACTACCCAGAATGGCTGGCAAATGTTGTTATGGTCAAGAAGTCGTCAGGCGCATGGAGAATGTGCGTCGACTTTACGAACCTGAACAAGGCCTGCCCGAAAGACTGCTATCCGCTCCCTCGGATCGATCAATTGGTAGACGCCACCAGTGGCTACACCATGCTAAGCTTCTTAGACGCCTTTTCAGGCTACCACCAAGTGTACTTGTGGCAGCCGGACAGGGTGAAGTGTGCGTTCATCACTAGCTCGGGCACTTACATGTATAAGATGATGCCCTTCGGGCTCAAAAATGCAGGGGCACTTACATGTATAAGATGATGTCAGGGATTACGTCTGAACAAGAATGTAGGCAGTTTTCACTTTTACTAGAGTAAAAAGGCGGAGGACGATCAGAAATGTCGACGGCTCCGACCACCCCAATGTCAAAAAGAATTTTAAGAGAAATGAGAAGATACAGATTTATACTCGTTGCCTGTTCACACTCGCGTCTTTCACACACAAACGAGCAGGGGGCAATAGGGGGAGGCCCCCCTGTTGCCAAAACTGGGTAAAATGGACCCCCCAACGCAAACCAGAGCCACCCTGCTTACCTCCAGGCAGGCAGGGGACAGGCCCCCTGGACTTTGAACGAAAAGCCAGGGACAGGCCAGGCTAACAAGGACTGGGGGCAGGCCCCCCAACCTTGTATAAAAAACACAAGAGCCACCCTGCTTACCTCCAGGCAGGCAGGGGACAGGCCCCCTGGACTTTGAACGAAAAGCCAGGGACAGGCCAGGCTAACAAGGACTGGGGGCAGGCCCCCCAACCTTGTATAAAAAACACAAGAGCCACCCTGCTTACCTCCAGGCAGGCAGGGGGCAGGCCCCCTGGACTTTGAACGAAAAGCCAGGGACAGGCCAGGATAACAAGGACTGGGGGCAGGCCCCCCAACCTTGTATAAAAAACACAAAAGCCACCCTGCTTACCTCTAGGCGAGCAGGGGGCAGGCCCCCTGGACTTTGAACGAAAAGCCAGGGGCAGGCCAGGCTAACAAGGACTGGGGGCAGGCCCCCCAACCTTGTATAAAAAACACAAAAGCCACCCTGCTTACCTCTGGGCGAGCAGGGGGCAGGCCCCCTGGACTTTGAACGAAAAGCCAGGGGCAGGCCAGGCAAACAAGGACTGAGGGCAAGCCCCCCAACCTTGTATAAAAAACGCAAGAGCCACTCTACTTACCTCTGGGCAGGCAGAGGGCAAGCCCCCTGGACTTTGAACAAAAGCCAGGGACAGGCTATAACAGGCGCGATCAAATAGACCAGAAAAAGATCCCTAAATTTTAAAACAGTTATGCCATAGAAAGCAAAGAGAAATATTCCACAAACAAAACCCATGAAGGGTGGAAAGGTTTTTACAAAGTTGAAGAAAAAACCGAGTAGCAAAATATTACAGGAAAACCATGAACACTGGTTCAGCACAAGAAAATAAAAAGCTTCCATAAAAGAGAAGGGGCGTCACGCAGCATCCCGGCGAGCGTTGGCGTCAGCTTCAGGCTGCCTGGTCACCCGGGCTTCGTCCTTGGCGGAATAAAGGCTCCGGAAAGCGTCCTCATCAAAAGATGGGAACATCTCCCCTATCACCTCCATAACCAGTTCCAGAGAGGAATTGGCGCCGCTCACGAAACTGGCACCCACCGTTTCCTCAGTTTCCGCAGCCAGAGTCTCTTTCTCTTTCGTCCATTCCTCCTTGGCCTGGTCAAAAGCCGACTTTGCCTGTGACAGCTGCTCCTCCAGGACAGTCACCCTTCCCTTCAAATGCCCCATCTCGGCCAAAGATATGTTAGCACGGTCCAACGTTTGCCGGCTCTCCTGCAGTTCGGCCCCCAACTTAGAAACCTCCTTCACAGCCATTTCCCCCTGCAGCCTCCAGCGATCAGCCTGCTTCTTGGCCTCTTCCAGCTCCCCCTCTTGCCTTGTCATTGTCTTTCAAGGAGCTTATCAAGGAGACGTCCCTCTCTATCATGGCCAGGCGGTCGGGAGGAGGAGCCCCAGGCGTAACTGTTAGCTCCTCATCACTCAGGCGGTTGAGAGCCGCCAGTTCCGCAGATGCCAACATGACCTTGGAGGTACGTTGAATATATTGAAGCACTTGATGAGAGGTGGAAGTTACCATCTTTGTAAGGCGGTCGGCCAAAACAGCCCCGGAGTCAGAAAGCAGGCCCGATACATCCACACTATCACCAGCTGTGTAGTGGAACTCCACGTTTTCCTCCGGGAAGGGAATGCTAGAGGGCTCACGTGCAGGGCGTTTCGCATCAGGGGTAGAGACATCCGCCTCCAAATCCACCACATCAGCGCTAGGAGGCTCCCTCTCCCTTTTCCTCTTTGTTTCCAAGGGAACACTCTCCCCAGTCCCCTCGGAATCTCCTGGCTGCGTTCCCTGCGAGATCCGAGGGCCAGCCGGAGAAGCACCCTGCTTTTGACCAGGGGAAGGAGTAGCTCCTGAAGTGACCTCCGCTTCCCCCTGCTCATGAACGCTGGGAGTAGGAGTCGCCGGCTTCGACGAAGGCAGCCGGGGGGGGAGAGGTAATCTTCGACCAGCGGCAAAATCCTTCACAAGCTTCATGAGGGCCTTGCTTCCTTTTTTAAAATTTGGTGGAAAAGAAGGACACTTTGAAAGAACGTGCAATTCCTCGCTCAAGCCCAACCTTCTGACCTGCTTCTTGGTCCAGGTCCAAGAGTAGGAATCTGCAGGAAAGGAAAGGCGGTCATTTAAAAAGCAGGGAGAAATAAAATCCCTGGAAAATCGTGACAACAAGAAAACCCTAGAACTACCTTCAAGGCCACGAATCAGGCCCATGGGAAGCAGGTACTCGTCTGTCGTGATGAGCTCCGCGTGAGGGAGCCAGAAAACAGGGCAAAAGTTCCCATGTTTATCCGTCACGATCTCAAACTTTTTTATCAAAATCTTCTCCTTTTCGCTCAGCCTGACTTCCAGAGCCTTCCCCCCAACACGAGGATGATACTCCTCACGCGTCTCCATGCGGGTATGGACATGATTCCTAAAATGTATAGGAATTTTCCACCCTGACGCACTATGGACATATATGAAATTATTTTTCCAGTCCTTGAGACTGCTCATGGCCGGCCAGACCAAGGCGTATTTTTTCTGTCTCAGCAGAGACCAGTAGCCGGGGGAGCCATCCCCCCCAGATGAAGACACCATTTGGAGGCCAACCATAAAGCGAAGGGCGTCGATGTAAGGCCCCTCGCCATGGAACAGGCAGGTCTAAGTATAGGCCACTAATGCCCTAATGGCCGTTGCAGTTAACTGAGCGATGGCGACGTTCATCCTCCTGAAAGTTTCCTCCAGGAAAGGATGTAACGGGAATCGCAGGCCGAATTCTAGGGCCTTATGGAAGACGGCTACACACCCTTCTGGGGGGCAGCATACTGTGTCTTTTTCCCCAGGGATCACCACTGTGTATCCCTCCCCAAAATTATAAAACTGCTCGATGGCCTCAGCCGCGCTACATTCCAAGATCAGGTCCCTATTTTTAGCCTCGGGATAGGTCTGTAAGGGAATCACGTATTTTTCTTTATCCAGAAAATAGGTCCTCCCTCTCTCCCTGCGGATGAGAGGACCGGCCACCCTGGCAGGATCCACCTCCAGGGCTTCGTCGTCAGAATCAATCACATCGAAGGGAGCTGGGTCGGGTGACTCAGCACCCTCTCCCCTGTGATCATCTTCCTCCCTGGGGCCAACCCCGGAGGAAGAAGCAACGTCGCGACGACCACCGTCGCCGCCGCTAGTTCTTCCGAGCAAAGAATCAAAGGAAAGGGGGTGGGCTCGCGACATTTAGGCTATAGAAGGGAAGAAAAGAAGCGAAAGATTCGAAAAGTTCTGACCTAAAAAACGCCGGTGAAGTTGTCAGAAGACGGCGACAAGAAGTGATCCTTGCTCCTCAAAGAAAAAACGCTCGGTCAATGAGAGAGATTCAAGAAGTGTTGTGGGGAGTAAAGGTATCAAGAAGAGTAAAAGAGGAGAATGAAGGGGGAGAAGGGTTTATATAAAAGCCTAAAGAAGTTCGAAAGGCGGAATCCCTGACAAAACCCTCGAAGACCGTCCACGTGTCGCATACTGAACACCAACTGCTCACCTTTTTCAAGAAGAGCCTCGGTAAACAAAAACGTCAGAGAGAAAGGTCAATCAACGACCTCATTCAAAAAAAAAAAAAAAAAAAAAAAAAGTAACATAATAAACTCATATTAAAAATTCAAATACGCAAAATATTCATTTCATTGAAAGCCCCGCAAGGGAAAAGATACATCGTGGGACGGGCATGAAAGAAAATTACATAAGGCCTAAAAAGTTCCAGCCTGACAGAAATCAAAAGCCCTGCCGCGCAGGCCTAGTCATCCCCCAAATCCGGGGAATAATCCCCAGGGCTGCCTGGACTCCCGAGAGCCGAACCCCAGTCCCAACTTGGGGAACCCTGAAAGGGGTCATTTGAAGCCCCGTCTTCGTCCCTGTCGCTCAGGCAGCCAAGACCTTCGCTGTCGTCAGAGTCATGGCTGCTGTCTTCCCAGTCCCTTCCAAAAGGGACAGCTCGGGATTCGTCGCAGGTGCGACAGCCTGTCTTCTTTACAGGCGAAGAAGGACCCGACTCCAGGGAGGAATCGGTGTCAGAATTGAGGCCGAATTGTTCAGGGTGCAGCCATGGAAAACACTCATGACACCCCCTACCATAACAGCCCCCTCCCTGGGAGCAACGCCTAAACCTAGGCGCAACAGGAGGAGAGGACCTCCTGGGGCGCTTGCCCATCCTAATAGAGGCCTTCCGACCCCTCCGGCAAAGGCGAAGCCGCGAACAGCGACTCCGGCGAACAGCTAAGTAAGCGGTCCGTGCATATCTGAGCCTCCAAAACCCTCTGAAGATGAAGGAAACATGTTTGACTCCGCGGCGAACAACACTTTTCTTGATCCAAGTCATGTTTAAAATGAAGAAAATGGAAAGATTGAAGGTGGGATAAAGCACAAATGATCAAGGAAGCTAAGGATTTTATACCAAGGAAAACACCGCATTAATGAACGCTCCAACCACCCTGGGAGGAGAGCCACCAATCAGGAACTCTTCACGGTTCCCCAAAATCCGCCCAGAAGAAAAGGGCAATCATTACAAAGGTGCTCTCGCCTCTTTGCATTCCTGACAGGAGCAGTACAAAGTTCCATTGGGAAGGCGCGAAGCATTAAATGCTGCAACAGACATGGAAGTCAACCCCCCTCCAAGCAAGAGTCGCCAGCAGAGGAGAAGCCTCGCTTCCCTCCTACTGACGAGGGCCAATTGATTGGGGTGGGCCGCCTGTCAATCAACCGCCTGCTAGGCAGGCCCCGAGACGATTCCTACCGGGGAGTCGAGAGACTAGCCCCCAGCAAGGACCTGGAACAAAGCATGAAACACTAAAGGTTGGCCGTCAGCTGCTGAGAGCACGGGCCAACCCAGCCTGACGGAGCTTGGCAGCCCCCTGCCTGGAGACTGTCTGCCCTGGGAAGAACCCTGGCCGGCAGGGTCAGGACCCCCAGGGGCCCTCTCGTCATTTTGCCTAAGGTAATTGGGAATGGATGGATGGGAAGCCGCCACTTGTCACTTCTCTATCCAACCATTCCTCTTTCTCTTCTCTCTCTTGTGGGAAGGTATAAATACCTCCCCATTTCCCACATGAGAGGGGTTGGATTTTCTCTCTCTAGACTCTTACTCCTAAAACGCCACCTAGTTCCTCACGAGCTAGGTTCGTAAAGGCATTCCACGGACTGACTTAGGCATCGGAGAGGGTTTCCTCGGACAACCTCCGAGGCCCTGTGCGTTCATTGTGCAGGGAGCAGGCCGTTTTCCGCCGGGAAAGTCCGACTCAAGGAGTGAGGAGAAGGGGAGACCAAGAGAATCAGACAATCAGTTGTTTATCATTAATTCAATTACACTACCCGGATCCTAGGCCGGGTTAATTGTTTCCGTTACCGGAACAACATGCTAAAATAACTTTGACGTTATTAGTTTAACATGCATTAAACGACTTAGCAACCCATTTATTTTTCTCTCGCATGTCTTAGGAAAATAATCTCTGCATATCATTCCACCGTCGAACTAACGCGTGTACACAAAAACGAACGATATCTTAGTAAAGGCCGCTAAGTGCGGGCGGGGTTGGGTGTTCTCAATGAACTTCCCAACACGTACCCTCACCCCTTACTCAGAACCATGGTTTCCGGATGTCCGAATCCATTGGCAACGAGAGTCATTCAATACACGGTATCCGATAATGTCGGTATCGGTATCGTAATGCAAAGGGACGAACCCGATAAACTCTGACATCGGAAATGGGCCACGTTTTAAATATGGCCCACTACGACATAGAGTGGGTTTGAATGGTTCCGAATAACCACAAAATTCGGTGGCGACTCCTACTTCGATTTAAAATTCAATTCGATCCATCTCATATGGAGATTCATCCGCCTCCCCAAACCCGCGCGTGGCCGCGTCGGGGTGGACCTATGTCATGTCCACAATTTCGCGACTCCGCTGGGGATCAACTGATTTGTCACTTACCATCGGCATCCTCAGGGTGAGACTCGAAAAGAAATCGTTCGATTAGTAATGTACACGTTTTAGTTCAATGGTTCATGCATAACCCCGTTCTATCCCGGGCCGGTTACTTGTGACCGACGTCCCACTATACCACGGTGCATTCCTACATGGGTGCACTAAAGACTTCGATGGCGGAACTCGCATGGGTTTTACGGCAGGTTCTAAGACCAACTCGGCTTAGGAAGTCCGTCCTGATTTGCGAGAATGCTATCGTCGTTGGTATAGACCGTATTCGACCGACCGAGACTTAGACTTAGAGCATACATGGCGTCGTTATACTGTTTCTATGACTACGTGCTACCTGATTTACCAGTCGTCTTTCAAAAACTGTCATTTTCAAAAACCCACATCTTTTCAAACCCATCTATTTTTCAAAACCCGGAAAGCTACCGAATTTAGGACCTAGGATTTTGACTCAAAATAGCCTATTTTTAGCCGGTATGTTGTCCAAACCTTTTCAAAAAAAAAGCCCGAAATCTCGGCCCGATAACCTTTTTCTCGGTTTTCAAAAAAAATCGGGCCTTCCAATCCGACCTTGCTCGGTTTTCAAATCCAAATTCCCTTTTCAAAACTTTCTTCTTCTTAGGACTTCCCGTATTTAGCAGTGTCGGGTCTTGTCATAAGTTGTTAGAATCTATAGCGTCGAAACTCCGCCGATCTTCAATCACGAGTTTCTACCCCATCCCAAGTCCGCCTTATTTGTCAAGGCACGGTCCACCTACGTTGGACAAACTCCTACAAAGGGAAGCCCATTTACACAATCGAGTCCAAAGTCTGGGGATTTCACACACGGATCTTTCTTCGAACGGGACTAGGCCCACTTTGCCAAAACCCAGGGAGAGTCCACCATCCACGAGTCACCCGTCTAGGAGTCGGTCTTCAGTCCCACTCGGGGGCTACCCTTTAGCGGGGCGATCAACCGCGTTTGCTCTAAGGATCAGGTCTTACACGTGTTGACTCACGTACCCCACTTTCGAGTCACTTAGATGTCGCACCATTTGAGTCCTATCAAAGTCTTTAGTCTCACTCGGGGGCTGTCCTCCACCCGAGCAGTCAACCACGGTCACCTTAAGGAGTACCATACGTTCATCCTGCACCGGCGTCCTTATGATGCCTTCTTTGTGTCGTATCTATGCTACAAATACTCGAGTCACCTAGGGTTAGGTCACCACGGTTGGTCCGAGCACGTGATACGGTCAAACACGGTCGCCCCCATTTTCGGATTCACCCTTATGCAGCTCGAGTCCAATTCGCAGTCGTTACCTCGTCTAGATCAACGTTCGAGTATCCCGGTCCAAGAGTCTTTGTCGACCTGTCACCCCGGGCCGTGTCTAGTTTGACTCCCTCTCTTGCACATGCGCAAAGCCGAGTTTAGGCGAGTCGTGGCACCTGTCTTTCTCTCCAATCAAAGACCTTACCAAAAAAAACAACCAACCGAGCGTCCGAGTCCGGATTTGATTCAAGTCTAAGTCTGAGTTTGAGTTTAGGATAACCTACATCCTCATTTCCAAATCAAAATCAGAGTCAGAGTCAACTTTATTATGTCCTCCTTTCAAAATTCAATAAAATCAGCTTTTCTATTTCTCATATATACTTTCCTTATGTGTTTCCGAGAACATGATGAACACCATCATACACTGTGAGCACACGCACGTGACTATTATAGGCACATCTATAATGACTACAGGAAACCTTGCCCGTGTTTTCCTTTTACCTATTCCATGTCTGGTATAGAAAGCCACATAACTACCCGTAGCAGGAGCATATCGAATCCTATGACAAATCTGGGTAGTCTTCTAGTTTGGGTTCAAGACGGGAGGCAAGCCCATTTCCCACCATAAACACCCATCCAATAAGACTAGCCAGTCCCTACCTTAGGTGTTAGTCTGACCGACAAAAAAAAACACTTGACAAAAAAATCAAAAGTCCAAGAGAAAAAAGCAAAAGGCCAAAACAAAAAAGCTGGCCATGATCAAAAAAGAATTATCAACATCTCTCGACCAGACACGGTCAACTCAAATGAAGAATCCCATGACCGGGGCTAAGAGGTCAACCCAAAGAATTCAAAAACCCATGACCGTGAAACGGTCAATTCAAAAATTATCAATACCCATACCATCCAATAGGGGAGAGACAGTCAAGCTGGTCAGCTAACACCACATCTAGCCTTCCCACACTACAACCCTCAAGACCTTCTCGAGACCTAGGCTAGAGACAGCCCAGAATTTTGAGGATTCAAGCTCCATAGGCTACACCCTAACCCCGGAAAACCTGGGCCAAACCGGAGCCGGCAAGGTTATCTTTGTCACTCCAGTGTTCGAGACTGTCCAAACAGGCCTATATCGGCCCGTCACCGCACGCCCTGGGACCCACTTGGCCCAGGTCTGCAACTATATACCCGATGACATTTTCGCTCATTTCCATTCCAAAGATGCTAAGAGTGCTGAGCCCGCGCTAGGGCAACTTTTTGGAGAGAAACTCGCGGTCCCAACACCGAAGGAAGAGTTAGTCAGCCTCATTCTCCGTAGCCGCACCTTTGATCCATCCAAGCTGATCTCAGAAGTTGGGTCTGAGACAGGAAGCAGAGCCCGGAGGAAGACTGTCAAATGGACTAACAGTCAAGGAAGGACTTACAAGCTGATTACAGGGGAAGGAGAAATGCCAGAATCTGAGTCTGAGTCTGAGTCCGAGTCCGAGTCAGAGTCTAAGATTGAGTCTAGTGAGTCTGGTGCTAGGGTCAGTCCTGTAACTCCCCCTCTCCCTTTAGCTATTCCTGATGCCTCGGAGTCTGTCCCGGGCACCCCACCTGTCCCGCCACTGACTAGTGATCAGATGACAGCTCTTTTCGAGCTATTTTCTCAATTCATGATCAATAATAACAACCGTTCTACTTACGACTTGTCTCATTTTCAAAACTTTCTCAATTTCAAAAATTTTATGTGCAATGACATTGAGAAACCCGACGAACAGGTATCCTTGCCTCCGCATCTGATCAAGCAACTAGAGCAAAGGGAATCCCGCAATCCGGTAATCGAAGAAAGCGAATCCATCAACGTGGGAACAACCTTAGAACCTCAGATGCTTAAGATAGGATTATCCTTAGATCCCGAGGAGAAACAAAAATTCATAGTTCTCCTTCAAGAATTAAAAGACGTCTTCGCATGGTCCTACAAGGACATGCCAGGGATTGATCGCGAAATAGCCGAACACCATATACCGATCAAGGAAGGGTTTAAACCGGTTAAACAAAAACTCCGACGCATGAGGCCCGAATGGTCCCTCAAAGTCAAGGAGGAAGTCGACAAACAATTCAAAGTTGGGTTCATACGAGTCTCCGAGTATCCAGATTGGGTTGCAAACATTGTACCAGTCCCTAAAAAAGACGGTAAGGTGCGTGTCTGTGTAGACTTTCGGGATCTTAACAAGGCGAGCCCGAAAGACGATTTCCCGTTACCACACATCGATATACTGGTGGATAACACAGCTGACCATGCCCTCCTATCATTTATGGACGGGTATGCGGGGTATAACCAGATAAAAATGGCAGAAGAAGATATGGATAAGACCACCTTCATTACACCTTGGGGTACTTATTGCTATACCGTTATGCCATTTGGTCTCATCAATGCCGGGGCCACTTATCAACGAACTGCCACAACTTTATTACATGACATGATGCATAAAGAAGTGGAAGTTTCCGTGGACGACATGATCGTCAAATCCAAACACAGGGATGGTCACATCACCGCCCTGAGAAAGTTCTTCACCCGATTACGCAAATACAACATGAGGCTAAACCCTCAGAAATGCAGTTTCGGGGTAACATCTGGCAAATTACTGGGTCATATCGTCAGCCAACGAGGTATCGAGGTCGATCCAGCCAAAATCAAGGCCATCACCGAGATGCAGCCCCCTAAAACCGAAAAGGAGATAAGAGGGTTTCTCGGAAAAGTCCAATACATTAGCAGGTTCATTTCAAAGCTAACCATGGTGTGTGAACCAATCTTCAAAAAGCTGAAAATAGGAGAACGGTTACTATGGGACGACAAATGTCAAGCTGCCTTTGATAGAATCAAAGAAATTTTGGCCTCACCATCGGTCCTGATGCCACCCCAGCACGGTTTGCCTTTGTCACTATACCTAACCACGACAGAGACAGCCATGGGGGCTATGCTAGCTCAAACGATCAATTCCGAAGAACGAGCCATATACTACATCAGCAAGAAGTTTTTAGAGTACGAGTGTAAATACACCATGCTCGAAAAGACGTGCTTAGCCTTGGTCTGGGCCACTAAGAAGCTCCGACATTACATGCTCAGTTACGAGGTACATGTATTATCCAGAATGGATCCCATCAAGTACCTTTTCGAAAAGCCCATCCTCAACGGCAGGATATCGAGATGGACCCTGATGTTGGCAGAATTCGATTTAAAGTTCGTACCATTGAAAGCCATCAAAGGACGAATAGTAGCCGAATTTCTCGCTGACAGTCCCGTAACCGAAGAAGGACACACCGACACTTGGTCCTTCCCAGATGAAGACATTTTCCACACTGACACCGAAGCGTGGGACTTATACTTTGACGGGGTATCCAATTTCCGAGGATTTGGAGTCGGGATTCTCCTAATCTCGCCAAGAGGGGAACATACTCCCGTATCCATCAAATTAGACTTCGACGTCACCAACAACGCCGTTGAATATGAAGCATGTATCCACGGGCTACAAGCCGCCGCCGACTTAGGGGTCACAAACCTCCGAGTACACGGTGATTCATCTCTGGTCATTAATCAAGCACTCCAAGAATGGAAAACTCGAAATGCTAATCTCGTGGCCTACCAGGCACGAGTAAGGGATCTCGAGAAACAATTCCACAAGGTAGAATATATATACCTACCTCGGGAAGAAAATCAATTCGCAGATGCACTCTCAAAACTGGCATCTTTGCTAAATATTCCCGATCATATGACCAGTATGCCAATCTGTGTCGAAAGACGATCCGAGCCAGCATATATCCACGACATCGAAGAAATCGAGATACCTGATCCCGAGCTATGGTATCAAGCTGTATTGACATACCTAGCAACCAGGGAATACCCACCCGGAGCTGACAACCGAGCCAAAAAGGCCCTGCGAAGACTGGCAACCCAGTTCATCCGCACCGACGATGGGCAACTTTACAAAAAGACAGCACAGGGGGCTTTCCTTCGATGTGTTGATAAAACCAACGCTGAAAAAAGTTATGGCTGAGGTACATGATGGCGAATGCGGCCCACACATGAATGCCCAGATGTTAGTCCGGAAAATCACGAGGCTCGAATACTACTGGAATAACATGGAAACCAACTGTCAGCTATATGTTAGACATTGCCATAATTGTCAAATTTTTGCCAATGTACAACATATGCCACCATCCCTGCTATACACCATGACATCACCATGGCCATTTTCAACGTGGGGAATCGATATAATTGGAAAGATAAACCCCTCGGGAACCGGAGGACACTGCTTCATTTTAGTAGCAATCGACTATTTCACCAAATGGGTCGAAGCTGAATCCTATCGTATTCTCAACGCCAGCCATGTTGCCAAGTTCATTCAAAACAAGATAATATGCCGGTATGGGATCCCTCACGAGTTCATCAGTGACCACGGGACCCATTTTCAAGCCGAAACAGCAGCCTTGCTGACCAAGTACAAAATTCAAAGGCATACATCTTCACCCTACCGACCCCAAACCAATGGAGCGGTAGAGGCGGCTAATAAAACAATTGTCACCATACTCAAAAAGATGGCTGATAATTACCGGGTTTGGCCCGACAAAATACCATTTGCACTTTGGGGATATCGGACCTCGATTCGTACTGCGACCGGGGCAACACCGTATTACCTTACATACGACATGGAAGCAATCCAACCTGTTGAGTTAGAGGTGCCATCACTCAGAATCCTACTCGAAAGTCAAGTACCCGAAGCTGATTGGGTTCGAGCACGATATGACTCGCTAGTCCTTTTAGATGAACGACGATCTCGTGCCCTCAATAATATACAAATCTATCAGAAGAGGATCCAACGGGCTTTCAACAAAAGGGTAAGGCCCAGAAACATCAAAAAAGGAGATTTGGTTCTCAAGTCTGTTCGAGCTTTATTACCAGTAGACCCAAGGGGAAAATTCAAACCTAACTGGGCTGGGCCATATCTGGTAAAGAAGATTCTATCAGGTGGAGCAGTAATGCTAACGGATCTGGACGGGAATGAGTTTGTCAACCCAACTAACCTGGACCAGCTGAAGCTCTACTACCCTTAACCCACCTCTCTCAATGTCATTTGCAAAAGTTTATTAAAAACATTTCTTTTCAAAACTTTTAAAGACAAGTCAAAAGCTAGAATTACTTATTCTACTGTTACAAGCATCTTTAACCAATAGTCTTGATATATTTCGAAATTGCAAATTAAGTCAGTATGAACTACGTTTGGTTTGATTCCATTTATTGTGGATACGTAGGCAGCCCCTCAAAAGGGCACAACCACTGCAATCGAAAAAAAACAGGAACGGTTCTTTAATAAACCTTTCTTATTTATTTCAAAAAAAAAGAGTCTCTCCGACAGATTCGGGAAATTACAAAAAAATCAAAAAAAATCAGCACACAATAAATAATACTAATACTTAAATAATAAAAAAAAACTAGGGCATTTTTCCTTTTCCTTTGCCTTTAGCCTCCTTTTCGGTCCATCGGCGTCGAGGTGGAGGTGAACGCTCCCTAATCACCAAGGGAACCTCCTTAACCCGGGCTCGTTTCTTCAAACTCGACTCCCCGGTCACCTCACACGGACCTAGCCTATCTCAAACCGCTAGTTTCGGTTCAAGTCTTCTCTCTAAGTCACTAGCACCGGTCTCATTAGCTCGAGTCTTAGTTTTTGACTTAGGACCCGACCCCGGCTCAGCAAAGGTAGTTGGAGTCTCCTCTTTATCAAAGAACTGTCTATTATCTTTTACCGATTCTTGACGGGCCAAGTCAAGTGCCTCTTCAGTCTTCAAAGTCTTACGGGTCTCTTGCGATTCTTCAGAAGTCCATCTTCGATATGATTTAGAAACCCAAGTGGTTTGACAAGGGCGAGGTATAGTCCACATGACACGGGTAAACCAGCGCTGTAGCCACGTGTCACACATAGCGTCCGTCTATTGGATCGAAACGCTAATAATTGCCTCAGTCTCAGGGATCTGCTGAAACAAACCGAACTGTCTTAGAATACAGTCCGGATAGATATGGACAATCCAGTCCAAAGACAAGATCACCAGATAACGGGCCTTGTCCCTTCTAGCTAACCCCGTCAGCCTTGAAAGAAACCACCAGATGACATTCCATCTAATCAAAGGCCCGCCATGGAATGTTAGCTCTTCATCCCAATATTTTCGATTTATATGATGACTTGATCTTATCCGTCGGGACCTTGAGCCAATCTGACAACTACGATATCTGGATATATTCACTGGGGGCTCTATGATTGATAGACGCTCGGATAACCAGATCTGCAAAATTTTCGAAAAGTCAAAAACTTTCGAAAAAACAAAAATTCAAAAATTCAAAAAAAAGAATTCAAAAAAAAATTCGAAAAAAAAAAAAGAAAAACCAAAAATTTTCGAAAAATTGGAAATTTCGAAAATTTCGTAAAATTCGAAGTTTCGGGAAAAATTCGGAAAATCCGGCTTTTTTTCGAAAACGGTTAAATACCTGCAAAAGACGGATGCCTCCTGTCAATTGTCGATCCGGGTCAAGTCTTCTAGCATCAAGGCCCATAATAATCTCCCCAGTTATCAGCCAAGCCGGGCTGTGACCTGTCTCCATTTGGTCAACTATGCTAATTAGCCTGATCTCACCCAAGCATGAGTCAGCATCCATCCGACCTTTGAAAGCATATCTATGCAGCATACAAAAGACAAAAGCCCTACGCCTATGGGTAGAAGTAATTCTAGCGCCAACTGGGTTCATGAATTTGTCAGCCAAGTCAAATAGGGAAACTGAATCTCCCTTTACCATACGGGCTGTCTCAGCATGTGACAAGCCTAGAAAATCCCTTAATCTCCTCCTTGGGTCAGGATAAAATGGGGGAATGGCAGGACGAGCACTAGGGCACCAACCGCCTATAGCTGCAATTTCTTCATGAAAGGGACACATTTCTCCTCGAGAAAATGCAAAAACATGGTGGGTAGTATCCCAAAAGGATAAGCAAGCATCAAGAAAGTGCGAATCTACCCTAAGCCGCTGAAGTGGGAATAAAGCCACAATAATTCCCATTTGAGTTAGCTGAACTTATCTTCATCTCGAAAATCCTGGGCCCACGCCTGAAGCATCGCAGTCAAGTGATCAATACCCATTGCAAAAATAGTTTCTTTTATTTATCCTAAAAGTCTAAGGGATTTTAAGATAGAAGAAAAGATTTGGGTTAGAATATGAGAATTAAGAAGCCAAAGCCCTCTATTTATAATAGAGAATATCCTTTGTCCTAGTCACCACAGAAATAGGCTTTATATCACTTCCTCTACTTCACCTAGGCATACAGGCCTAACCAGGGAATTCCAGGAATCCGTGTCTGAATCCGATTAGGAATCAAAGTCATCCCAAGCATCCTTATTTCCAAACTTTCCAAAAAAAAAAATCAGCATTTTTCTCTTCAAATTGTTTTTCGAAAAATCACCATTTCTTCCCCAACATGAGTCGGTGTTTCACCTAAATGTTACATACAAATTGTGTCAACATACAGGTACACCCAAGACTCCCGAGAAATTCTAAGAAAAGTTCCCCAGTGGAAATCTCAGACGACATTTTCTACTGAAGAATCAGGATATATCTGTAAACAGATGTGCCCATAGCTTCCAAGACAACTCCCGCGACATTACCAGCATCAACCCAGGTAAGATTTCTATACTATGGCTGGCGAGCCCTTCACGCAGGTCTAATGGACTCTAAACGACCCGATCGGAAGTCTGCCAGGTTTTAATCCTTGATTGACCTGGTAGCTACTCTGACTTTTGCCTTGTCCAAGCCTCAGTCAGAGTGGGGGCTCTGTAGACACCCACATTTTGACAGCCAGGTGTCTATAGTAGTTCCCGCCAAACACCCAATGATGATTGGACGTAAACATGCTTTGACGGACTCAGATATGGGCTTGTAATCATGGACATTTGGTTTAGACTTATTAAGGAGTACAAATCTTACAAAACCAACCTCAAATCCAGGCCCAGTTGGTTGTTTCGAGTCAAATAAGACTAATTTGGGTCGAATCCGACACCAAGGGTAAAACCGTCTTTTAGCGACCGAGTCAAAACCCGGTCAAAGATTTTCCCGAGACACGTAAGTCAGCCGTGACACTTCACACGGCTGATTCATACTCAAACACTATAAAATTTCAGCTTCATTAAACATTAAACAATTCCGTTAAAAGTAGAATTCGATCTCAAGTAGGAATTCTATCCAGAAACCGGAACAGACATAAACCGAGCTCAAACACTCGGTTTAGGCGTCCCAGCTCAGCCGAAATACTCCTCCACCAGCCGAGATTCATGACTTCTCCACCAAGAAACGAGACTTTGATTTCCTCTCGAACTCTCGTATTTCCTATCCAAACCGGTATTTCATGTCACACAAGCAAGACTACCTCGATTCCATAATCGAATATCGAATACGACGAATATCGAAAATATGAATCGGGTATAAATTAATCCATATTTGTACGCGATTTATAAAATTTAACGATTTTCGACAAAAAATAATAAGAACAGGCAGACCCGCACGCGAGTCGCGCCATGCCCAGGCGACTCGCGCACATGCCTGTGACCCGGACTGTTTTTTAGCTTTTCGTTCGTTTTTTTATTATTTATTCTACGAAACGATTTCTAAAATTTATATCTTTTCTAAAACTATTCCAAATATTTGATATTGACTTCGTAGTCAACTATCGAATACGACGAATATCGAGAATATTAAGTCGAGTACGAATTATGCAATATTTGTACGCGATTTAATCGGAAATTTCCAAAAAAAAACCGCTTTCGAAAACAGGCCATCACGCGACCCACCTGCGTCCCGGGCGAGCCGCGCGGCCGGCTGCCTCGGCACGCCTTTCTCGTTCTTTTTTTATTATTTTTTCGAACTTCGTTTTTTATACAAAACAACGTTTTAACCATATTCTTCAGATTTCGATTAATATTTCTTTTCTCGATCTCGTATATTTATTTGCTATATTATTATTCACTAGTTACTAACTCGTTTTCTCGTGTTTGTAGAAATTTATTTATTTCTTCGTTTTATTAGACTAAAACAAATTCACATGCTAAAATAACTTTAACGTTATTAGTTTAACATGCATTAAACGACTTAGCAACCCGATAAACTCTGACATCGGAAATGGGCCACGTTTTAAATATGGCCCACTACGACATAGAGTGGGTTCGAATGGTTCCGAATAACCACAAAATTCGGTGGCGACTCCTACTTCGATTTAAAATTCAATTCGATCCATCTCATATGGAGATTCATCCGCCTCCCCAAACCCGCGCGTGGCCGCGTGATGGGAGGGATTTGTCGTGGATCCCGCCACCAAATAAAAAACCAACTAACCTAACTAGGGTAGCTAGGGCAAGTCGGGTCGAATCCACAGGGACGGGAGGTCGGACTATGGTATGCTACGGTCTAGGACTAGGTTCGAGACGAGCTAATCAAAGGAGGGGGAGACTAGGACTAAGCTAGGTCTAAAGCAAGAAAACAATCAAAGGAAACGGGCTAGGATTAGGTCGGGGTCAAAGGGGTAACGGAATGGTTGAGGAAGAGCTAGAGTGAAGGAGGTAGTAGGGTAATCTAGGTATAGTCCGGGCTCTCGCAACTTAGACTCACCTAGAGGTTCCACCTAAAACCCATCTTGGCGATACACATGACAAACGGGGCTACTAGCGTGTTATTGTGGCCTAGATCGCATCCGGGCTCTCGCAACTTAGACCGACCTAGGGGTCGTCCTCACCGGGCTCTCGCAACTTAGTGAGGGAACCAAACCCACAAACAAACTATCACCCACAAGAAAAAGTCAAGAAAAACAAGCATATGCATACAAGTCATTCAAGCATTTCAACAAACATGTACCATGCATCAAACCAAGAGGAAACCCAAATCTTCCACCAACATCTCCAACAATCCCTTAATCATCCAATTAACACCCTAATCACCTTACTAACCCTAGCAAGAATCTACTCTAACATATCTAATCTAAAACTAACAAAAACAAGATAAACCAACACAAGAACAAGAGGATGCATATATGAAACTAGCAAAGATGAAGAACAAAACAATAAACAAGAACTAAAGATTCAAACTTGATGAAAGAACAAAGATTAAGATAAAGGAAATGAGATTATACCATACTAGAAGATGAAAAGAAGAAGGAAACTTGCATAAATGGAAGAACCCAAAAACAATCAATCAAGGTTGTCAATCTTGGTGGAGATCTTGAAGAATTCCCAAATTACAAGCACTAATCTAGGATTAACGATAATCTAAGGACTAATCTACACTAATCTAATCTAATCTATGCTAAAACTAGGCTAGGGTTTGTGGGTAATGAAGAACATAACATAAGATGATGTCTTAATACAGGGGGGGGGGGGGTATATATAGGGTTACAAGTGGAAAGGAATTGAAAGAAACAAGGCGGAGCTGTAACTGGGTCATCCCGGTCGGGATGGATGGTCCCGTCCAGGATGGCTCCATGGTCCCGTCCGGAATGACTTCATCCCGTCCCGGTTGACTCAGCAGAAGAGCTTCTTTGTTTGCACTTCATCCCGGACGGGTTGAGGTCATACCCGTCGGGGATGAGTCTTGTAGGCCTCCAATATGATCCTTTTGGTCCCTCCTTGCCTCTCATGGGTTTCTCATCGATTCTCGGGACTCGGGATCGGGTCTCGGAGGCTCGGGATTGGGTCCCAAGGTCTCGGGGTCGAATCCAAGGCATCGAGTGATCGTTCCTTCACTTCGTTGGCTCCGAAAAGTGTATGCATTGAGTCGGAATCGCTCCAACTCTTCATGAATGGCCTCGGGAACCTGAAACGAACTAGAGGAAGCATAAGTAGCCCATAAATCGCTCCCAAGGAGCGATTCCACAAGGAAAATGGGACCAAAACACTACAAAATAGGCACTACAAACTACACTTATCACCGCGTCGAGGTGGACCTATGTCATGTCCACACATTGTTTGTCTAGTATGTGATTATGTTGAGAATAGTCTTAGACACAAGAGTGTGGACTAGGGTTTAGACGCGAGAGCGCGAACCCACCTTGACATCGGTCTACGTAGCGAGAGCCCGGATCGACTCTAGCAACTAGGAGACACCTACACCCTTGATTACCCAAATCATCCTACTATGCTTATGAACCCGACCTAACCCTACTCTTTCCTCGTTCGATTTCTTTAGTTCAATAGATTCGTTTAGCCTTAGTTGTTACCCCTAGCTTAGTCATAGTCTTAGTTCATTCCCTTCTTATCGTTCTAGTTTAGTTTAGCATCGAGACTTAGTCAAGTCTTTAGGTGGAACTTGGTCCAAACCCTCTTTACCTTCCCCGTGGATTCGACCCGACTTAACCTAGCTACCCACTAGGATTAGTTGGTTAATTATTGACGGTTGGGAACCACGGCAATTCCCACCATCAATTTAGCGCCGTTGCCGGGGACGGTGCTAGTTTAGACTTTGTTTGCCTAGTTACTTGGCTTTGTCTTTTGTTTTGTGTTTTTCTTTTTGTTTCTTTGCTTCTTGTGTGTGAGGTTTATTTCTCTCTTGTCTAGTGCCCAAAAAGCACTAGGCTTCTCACGTTTGCTCCTAGTTCGCAGTTTTTGCCTAGAGGTGGTCACCATCTTCTTCTTACGACTCAGAGCCGCATAAACGGACGGTTGCTAGATTGAGAGGTTTCCAACCGGGTACAAGCCAAGATTTCGAGCGAGCATGAGGTTTGATCTAAACTCCGCACCCATGGAAGCCACCATGAGCTACTCCTCTCCCTCCATGGATCAAGGGTATGACATGACGTCCCCCTACCATAATCAAGCTTCTTGGGGTAATCAAGACACTAGTGGGTATGAGCTTCAAGGTTATGGAAATGGCTACCAACAAGTGAGCGCTTATCAACTATATGATCATGGTGGCTATTACTCGAGCAAACATCGTGAACCCACCATGTTTCATCATCACTCACCGTATGGAAGCCAATTTCTCCAAAAACCACCACATTACCCTCCACCCCAACCACAATATGAACCCCATGACCCACAATACTACCAATCACCTCAACCTCACTACCAACAATATGATGCCCCACCCCTTGGGTATCATCAAGATTTTCAAGGAGCTTTACAAGACCCCAATGACCACCAATCGTCAAACTTGGAGTTGTATCAATCGATTCTTCAACTGTAAAGGAGCAACCAACAAGAAATGGCCATCCAATCGCAAAAGACTTATGAACTCTTGGCCGAGCTCCAAAGGGAAAGAAAGGAACTTAAAGCTAGATTGAATACTTTAACGGCTCAAACCCTAATGTTCTTAACTCGATCTTCACAACTTGATGAGGGATGTTCATTTGGGGAAGGGGAACAACCCAATGACGAAGCCGTTAACGAATTCCCTATGAGGAGCGACCTTTGCTTTGAAGAACCTCAATCGTCTACCCAAAAAGAGACGAATGGGGATATGACCCTTAGTTAAGGCATTGTTGGTGAAGAATTGGAGGAGGTTAGTGGATTGGATGAGTTGGTTGAATTTGTGAAGTTGTTGGGTGAAATTGACAAGCCCAAGTTGCCCTTGTTCGAGAATGTAGAAAAACATCAAGAGCCCCTTGTAAGTGAACCAAGCAATGATTTGGAAGAGATTGAAACCGCCGGTAGAAGTTTCAATTCTCCTCTCCAAGATGACGTGGGGACAAGCGATGAAGATAGGGAACCACAACTTGAGGAAAGTGTGGGGGTGTGCAACGAGGAAGTGAGGCCAAAGCCGTTTTTTGTGCCTCATGATGAAGACTTGAAGCTTGATAGTGATTGGAGGCGATGCCTAGGGAGGAAGAGGTCGGTAAAGCTCGTAGGATGGATAGACCCCGGAGATCACATGAAAGATGATATTGGGTCTTTTGAGGACTGCTCCTTGCCTCCACCTTGGAGGCCGTGGAGGATTGCTTGGCTCGAGCACTCTTTGGGCCGTCTCTATGATGTCGGTAGTGCGTTCGACTTTCTCCTCCATGCCCTTGAGGGCTATGGTTGAAGAATGAGAGTCCACCATCCTCGGTTTGACGGAGTTCCTTAAGAACCGTCATGTTGTACATTCCCCTACCTCTCTTCTCTTTAGCTTTGTGTTTGTAATTATGTTTATTGTGATTTTGTTCCTAGGACTCTTTGTTTTGTGATATTCTTGTTATTTGGATTGTTGATGAGCGTTTTGAGGGAGAGAATTTGATGTTGTGTTTGAGTTTATTGTGATAGGTGAAGTGAAGATGACTCCTAGAGAGGAATGGTTATCAATAGAGCATGGATTGTGAGCAAGGGAATGGGTTTTTGAAGCTTTGAATAGCTTTTGGGGTTTTGGAAGCCACGAAGAGAGTGTCCCGACCGGGAAGAATTCATCCCGACAGGGAATGGTGAAGTATCCCGACCGGGAAGGATCCATCCCGATCAGGATGAGGGTACCATATTTTGGGTTTACTGGAGTGCCATCCCGGTCGGGACGGGAGCTTCCCGACCGGGACGGGTATGTCATCCCGACCGGGACCACCCATCCCGACCGGGATGACCCCCTACTCCTCTTTGTGCCTCTTCTTCGTCATTTGAGTCCACCCAACCATTGTACACCCCCTCCCAACCTCCCTTCTTCTCCTTGTTCCTATCATACGACCCTTACACTTTATTTACATGCCATCACTTCATTTCCTCTTCACTTTACACCGAGCCCCACATCAAATCTCACCCCCTCACACCATTACTACATCAACCATGCGGTACTTTCAAGTTTGAAGCGGGATGACAATGATGACGACAAGCAAAGTGCTTAGATTGACCAATGAGACAATTGAGCGAGTGAGTTGCTAACCGCATGGTACGACAACTATCCTTTCTTTTCCGTCTTTGATAGCTTGTTTGCCCTTGTTTGTTCCCCTCCTCTTATATACTTTTATGTCATGGTGGCCCTCGGGGCCTTGGTATTTGTTGCTCCCGACTCTCGATGACGTGACTACATCGAGAGTCATTTCAAAATCCAAAATTACAAGATTTTCACCCTTTTGCAGGATTTAGTCGGATTTGGGTGGAATCCGGGCAAGGTGACTTGATCACACCTAGTCCTCCCCTCCCATTCCCCTTTATTTCTTTCTTTTTATTTTCTTCCCCCATTCATATCTTTTCTTGTCTCGGCCCATGGTGACTTGACTACATCCCGGCCGGACACTTTCTACCATTTTCTCCACTTTATTTTTGATTTTTAGCTTTATTTTCGTAGTTTCTTTTCTTTTCTTTTGTGCTCCCATGCACTACGGTCGAGCATGAGGACATTGCTCGGCTTAAGTGTGGGGGAGCGATATTGTATCATAGTTAGTTTTATTTTCGTAGTTTTTCGAAAAATCTTTAAAAATCCTAAAAATTTGAAAATTTTTCACAAAAATAAAAAAGATTTTCCTTTTGTGTGTTTTCCTTTTTTTGTCGTTGTATCGTATATGTGTTTTGTTGTGCGTGTTTTGCCTCCCTTTTTCCTCTTAGGTCGCCTAATCGCCGCTAACTTTGGAAAGCTTTCAAGACATCCGGTAACGCCTTTATCCCTTTTTCCTCTTTGCCCCTTATGATGTTCGGAGGAGATTTGTGATGTTGTGTGCTCGAGAGGAGCATTGTAGAGTTTGGTGTTGTTTGGTTGCTTATTTGGAAGGTAGGGATGGTGTTTGTTCCCTTTGTTTGTTTGTTTTGTTTTGTTTTTGTTTTGTGGCCTTTTGTCTCTTTTTCTTTCGTTTTCATCATGTCTTCGTTTTGTGTGTGTATTTGTGTCTTGTGTGTAAAATGGTTTTCGAAAACCCGGTTTAGAGGCTAGTGTACAAGTGTTTACTTTCCCTTCCTAGTGGTATAAATCGTGTCTTGGACTTTAGTCTAGTAGAATGACCCTAAATCAATGATTTCGTTGGTCCTTTACCTTGAGTCCACCTAGCTTACTAGGGATTTACTACGGGATTTGCATTTGACCATTAAGACCACCCACGGTGTGAAAAGGCCTTGGTTGCCGAGTCCCGTCCCTTAGATGACCGTGTACGAAATTGTTTAATTAGTCCAAGTTCTCCCCTTTTTGTGGGTTTGAAGGGAAGGGCCCGTCCCGACTTACCCATTCACCTACCTCCTACACATATCCACCAAATAAATTTGCAATTTGTTGAAATCTCCCTTTCTTGTTGCAAAGAAATGCCTACAATTCAAATCAAGCCAAAAGGGCAAAGAAAAGAAAAGAAAGAAAATGAAAGGAAAGAAAAGATTGAAGAAAAAGAAAAGGCACAAAAATATAGCCAAAAAGAAAATAGAAAAGAAGAAAAAGAAATGGCATGGCAACACACAAAGCAAATATGCAAAAGAAAAGAGAAAATGCCAAAAGAAAATAGTCTCAAAAAAAGATCCTAACCCCACAAAAATAAGCCTTTTTCCGACTTTTGCCGTGAAGAGCCTACCAAAGGACCGAGTCCCTAGGAAGGATGATAGCGGCAAAAGTCGGTCTTCCCTCACTTTGCAAATATTTTCACCTTTTTACTTGGACTAGTTAGGCGGTTTCGGACATGGGACGACCCTCTTGGCTCATTGCTAAAGGGGCGGGGTCTCACTTACCTACAGTGTCGACTAACACCGTGGTTCATCCCTTTTCCATCCCGCCGATCGTCCCGTGGTACGTTCTTAGAAAGTTAGGAGGACCTAGGTAAGTTATCAACGTTTTTATTGATTTGTCGTCATACTATTAGGGTTTGGTCCATTTTGGTTTGTATTGCTAGCTTGGGAACGTTGTCACTTGCCTCGAGTCCTAAACTGATGCTTCTTTCACCGCTTTTTAGAGGGAAGCGGTATTTGTTTCTTTTTGGGTGCAACCTTTTGGGTGTTTATTTGTATGTTTGTTTGTTTATGTGTTTTTGTGTCCGGTTGCATCCACGGTTTTGTCGCAAGACCTCACTTGCCTTGCGGAAACAGGACACAAAAACAAACAAACACACAAACGAACACACAAAAGGTTGCACCCAAAAGAAAAGAAATACCGCTTCCCTCAAACAAGCGGTGAAAGAAGCACCGGTTTAGGACTTGAGGTAAGTGACAACGTTCCCAAACTAGCAATACAAACCGAGGTGGACTAAACCCTAATAGTATGACGACAAAGCAACAAAAACGTTGGTAACTTACCTAGGTCCTCCTAACTTTCTAAAAACGTACTACGGGACGATCGGCGGAGTGGGAAGTGATGATCCACGGTGTTAGTCGACACTGTAGGTAAGTGAGACCCCGCCCCCTTTAGCAAAGAGCCAAGAGGGTCGTCCCATGTCCGAAACCGCCTAACTAGTCCAAGTAAAAAGTGAAAAACGTGCAAAATGAGGTAAGACCGACTAATGCCGCTATCATCCTTCCTCGGGACTTGGTCCTTTGGTAGGCTCTTCACGGCAAAAGTCGGAAAAAGGCTTATTTTTGTGAGGTTAAGATCTTTTTGTGAGACGATTTTCTTTTGGCATTTTCTCTTTTCTTTTGCATTTTTGCCTTGTTTTGCCATGCCATTCTTTTTCTTCTTTTCTATTTTCTTTTCGGCTTTTGTGCCTTTTCTTTTTCTTCATTCTTTTCTTTCTTTCATTTTCTTTCTTTTTCTTTTCTTTGCCCTTTTTGGCAAGATTTGGCTTTTTTGGCATTTCTTTGTATGACAAGAAAGAGAGGAATCAACAAGTTGCAAGTTATTGTGTGAATATGTGTAGGAGGTAGGGTAATGGGAGAGTCGGGAGGGCGCTTTCCCTTCAAACCCACAAAAAGTGGAGAACTTGGACTAATTAAACAATCCCAAACACGGTCACCTAGGGGACGGGACTCGGTAACCAAGGCCTTTTCACACCGTGGGTGGTCATAATGGTCAAAATGCAAATCCCGTAGTAAATCCCTAGTAAGCTAGGTGGATTCAAGGTAAAGGACCAACGAATTCATTGATTTAGGGTCATTCTACTAGACTAAAGTCCAAGACTCGATTTACACTACTAGGAAGGGAAAGTAAACACTCACACACTAGCCTCTAAACCGGGTTTTCGAAAACCATTTACACACAAGACACACAACAAAACACAAAACAAAGACTCAACGAAAACAAAAGAAAAAGAAACAAAAGTAACAAAACAAGAACAACACAAAACGAACACAAAAGAAAACACGAACACCACCCCTATCTTCCAAACAAGCCACCAAATCATCCACACTTTACAAAGCTCCACCCGAGCACATAACATCACAATCTCCTCCAAACTCCGCAAGAGGTAAAGAAGAAAAAGAGATAAGATGTTACCGGGAGTCTTGAAAGCCTTCCAAAGTTAACGGCGATTCAAGTAACCTATAAGGAAGAGGGAGGCAAAACACACAAAGAAACAAATATACGACACAAAAGAAAAACACACAAAAGAAAATCTTTTTGATTTTTATGAAATTTTTTCAAATTTTTAGGATTTTTTTAAATGTTTTTAGAAAAACTACAAAAACAAAGCTAACTATGCTAGAATTTCGCTCTCCTACACTTAAGTCGAGCCATGTCCTCATGCTCGACCGTAGTGCATGGAGCACAAAAGAAAAGAAAAGAAACTACGAAAATAAAGCTAAAAATCAAAAATAAAGTGGAGAAAAGGGTAGAAGGCGTTCGGCCGGGGTGTAGTCAAGTCACCATGGGCCGAGACAAGAAAAAGATATGGATGAGGGAAAAAAAATTAAAAATAAGGAAATAAAAGGAAATGGGAGGGGGGGGGCTAGGTGTAATCAAGTCACCTAGCCCAGATTCCGCCTAAATCCGACTAAATCCTCAAAAAGAAAGAGTGAAAAAAACTTGGAAAATTTGGATTTTGAAAATGACTCTCGATGTAGTCACATCATCGAGAGTCGGGAGCAAGCACACCAAGGCCTCGAAGGCCACCATGACACAAAGGATAAGAGGGAAAGGGAATAAACAAATAAGACAAGCTATAAAAACGGAAAAGAGAGGATAGTTGCCGTACCATACGGTTACCAACTCACTCGCTCCATCGTCTCATAAGTCAATATAGGCACTTGGCTTGTCCATGTCGTCGTTATTCCTCTCCAATTGCACTCCGGTTCCATGGTTGGGGCACAAATGCAAAGTGAGGCGGGTTTTGGATGCGAAAGTCGGTTTGAAGTGAATAGAAAGTGAGGTGAAGACATGTATGTGAGGTGTAAGGGTCATACAATGAGAGTAAGGACATGTAGGGAGGTTGGGAGGGGGTATAAAGTGGTTGGGTGGTCTCAAACAACGAAGAAAAGAGCCAACGGAGGACAGGGGGTCCATCCCGGTCGGGATGGGTGGTCCCGGTCGGGATGGGTGGTCCCGGTCGGGATGACCATCTCGTCCCGGTCGGGATGAGCTGTCAGTGAACCCAACTTTTGTGCATCTCATCCCGGACGGGATGGCATCCTTCCCGGTCGGGATGGGCCTTCCATCCCGGACGGGATGACCTCTTCTAGGTCGGGAAGAGTCCCCAAACCTTCTATAGCTCCCAAAAGCTCGTACCGAGCTTCAAAAACCGACTTCCCTTCACACAATCCAAGCTCCAAAAATGACCGCTCTTCCCTAGGAATCACTTCCACTTCACACCTATCACAATAAACTCAATTAACACATCAAATTCCCTCCCTCACAACGCTCATCAATCATCCAAATAATCAAGAATTTCACAAAAGCAAACAAACTATAAGGGAAAGAGATATATACAAAGGGACGGTTCTTGTGGAACTCCGTCAAACCAAGGTGGTACTTTCTTCAATCTTTTTCAACAACCAAAACTAGTTCCATCTCCATCAAGGGCACGAAGAAACAAGTCGAAGGCCCTAGCAAAGTCTTCAATCAAGCTAGTAACATAAGCATCCACAAACCAAGGCCCTTCATAACCTTGTCTTGACGTTCCCAGGGCATCCCGATCTACTAAGTTCAATGGCTTGAACTTGTACTTTCGATCCTTCGGTATATACCCAAACGTCCACCGGTCTTCATGTGGCCCCAAGGGAGGCTCATCTTCATCCTTTTTGCTCTCCAACTTGTCATTAAGCCCATGACACGGGCTCTCATCCTTCTCCATATCGGAGTCATCATCCTCAAGTACATAAGATTCCTTGTTCATGCTTTGTCCCGGCTCAACCCCTAGATCGATGTCTTTCTTGGCTTGGATCATATTGCACGACTCATTACTAGTAGGCGGAGTGTTGCCTTGGAGGTCAAACACTAACTTCTCTTCGCCTAACTCGAAGGTGATCCTACCATTCTTTACATCGATCATGGCACCGGCAGTGTGTAGAAATGGGCGCCCAAGAATAATAGGAGTGAAAGCATTTTCTGGCATGTCGAGCACAATGAAGTCAACCGGAATGAAGAACTTTCCAATTTGTACCGGCACATCCTCAAGCATCCCCAATGGTCGGTTGAGTGAACTATCGGCCATTTGGAGTGTAACGGATGTACGCTTAAGCTCCTTCATCTTAAGCCGGTAACAAATGGAATAGGGGATGATGCTCACACTCGCACCCAAGTCACATAATGCCCTCTCGATCTTGTAGTTGCCTATGGTGCACGGGATCGAGAAACTACCCGGATCCTTCAACTTTGGAAGCGTAGAACCTTGAATGAGCTCGCTCACCACCCTTGTGAACGCGACGGTCTCTTCCTTGTCGATGGATCTCTTCCTAGCCAAGATTTCTCTCATGAATTTTCCATATGCCGGGATTTGGGTAAGTAATTCGGTGAACGGGACACTTACATCCAACTTCTTCACAATACTAAGGAACTTGTCATATTGAGAGTCTACCTTGGTCTTCATTTGCCTTGTTGGGTAAGGCAACTTGACTTGGTATTTATTTTGCTCAATCGGGGTGGACTCTTCAAATGACACTTTCTTTTTACCCTTATCTTTAGCTTGAAGTGGGGGAAGCTTGTCTTGTTGAGGTTTCTCAACCTCCCATAAGACTTGCTCCTCCGTTGGATTATCAAGGGTTGAGCTTTCTTGAGTTGGAGGTGTCATCTTTCTTGTCGGTTCTTGCATTGGCTCTTGCTCACTCGGGAATGGGGGGGAGTCATAAGATGTACCTCTCCTTGTGGTGATGGCATTGACATGCTCAAAAGTCGGAGTTACACCTTGAGGGGGTAATTGCCCTCTTTGTCTTGAGGAACTTCCCGATGCAAGTTGTGCCACTTGATTCTCAATCATCTTCATGTGAGTTTTCATTTCCTTGTTTTCCATTAAAATTTGATTAATGGCTCCTTGTTGTGACATTTGTGCATCCAATTGCCTCTTTTGCATTTCTTGAGTATCCCTATGGATATCCACCATTTGCTTTTGCATGTCGAAATCCCGTGGTGGTGATGATGGATTATGCGGAGTATTGGTGAGGGCTAATGGAGTACCATAGTCATGAGTAGGAGATCGGCTCCTAGGCTTGCTTTGTTGTTGATTGCCTTGAGTTGCTTGATGTTGACGGTTCCCTTGGAACCCATGATAATTGCCTTGATTAAGGCCTTGATTGTTGCCATGGTTGTGGTTTTGATAGCCTTGGTTGAAGTTCCCTTGTTGGAACCTGTAGACACCCGCATTTTGACTGCCAGGTGTCTATGGCAGTCTCCGACAAACACCCGATGATGATCGGACGCAAACGTGACTTGGTATAATCGGATTTGGGCTCGGAATCAATAATATCCGACATGGACTTTTAGCGGAGTAATAATCTCACAAAACTGACCTCAAATCCAGGCCCAGTGGGTCGTTTCGAGCAAAATAAGACTAATTTGGGCCAAAACCGACACCAAAAATAAATCCCGTCTTTTAGCGACCGGGTCAAAACCCGGTCAAGGACGAACCCGTCACACAAACCAGCCAAGTTCAGCTTCTAGAAGATTGCGCCCAAATCAGAATTCAAAAATGCAAAATCAAATCAAAAGGTCAACCCTTCCTAAATTAACCCTAATCACCCAACTCCCTTGACTCACCCTATAAATACCTCCCTAACCCTCACCATTTGAGAGACCTTTTCAGCATTATTAAGCATTAAAAAAGCTTAAGAAAAAGCCTTTGCAAACCCTCACTTACCCTACAAAATTCTACCCTAATCCTCCTAAACATCCCACACTACAACCCTAAGCAAAAACCATACAAAAACCGAGCCATTTTGCTCTCAAGCAAACCGACACACACACACACGCATATACACACCATAACTCACATTCATCCTCGATACTCCGGCGTTCCGTCGCTATTCATGAGTCTATTTCCGAGGCCTATACCAAGCATGTATGTTGAGGGTGTCCTAAACCCCATCTCGATCCTTTTTTACTTCGTTACTATTTACATTTTCGCGTTATTTATGTTATAATTATACTAATATCGTAATACTAACACTAACACAACGCTAACATTTTTATTTCTCGCATACTAACTTTATTTTATCGTTATTAACACTATAATACCGCGTATATATTAATACTAGTATTTCGGTTTCAAATACGTTTGACTACGAGGATCGCCTAAAGTCCGTCTAATCCCTTTACGAGTAACGACGGAGGTGGAGCCCTTTCGAGGAGCCCCGCCCCAATGTTCTCAAGGGCGTGAGGTGATTGCAATCGGTCGTAGTTGAACGCATTCGATCCCATTTCAATTAGTACGAAACCCGTTGACACGAAAATCGACATCACATAATCCGAAAGGGTTAGTTTCGATGTCGTGACGTAGAGGGATACAATTTCGTCACTAATTCAAAATTCTTAATCTATAAAAAACATAAATCGAGTAAATAAATCCGTAGTGGCACGTGATTATAAAAATTGACGAGTTTTCGACAAATAAAAAATGCCCGACCAGACCCGCACGCGAGTCGCGCGACCGGCCATGCGACTCGCGGGCAGGCCTGTTTGGCCGAGCCTACTTTTTCTCGATCTCTAATAAAAAAATGCCCGACCAGACCCACGCGCGAGTCGCGCGACCAGCCATGCGACTCGCAGGCAGGCCTGTTTGGCCGAACTCACTTTTTCTTTTTCTTCCGACTTTCTACCTTTTCCGGTCCTTACATTAATATGCGACCTTCGCGACATACGACCATATTTTAAAACTCGTCTTTGCTTTACGACTTTTTAGTCAATGCGTGTAAAGACCATCATGTGAACCCATTTTTTCTAAAACTACATCACGACACTCAAAACGACTTTGATCGACGGTCTCACACTATTAATTTTTATGTCGACGACTCTTTAGTCGTATCCGACACATAATTAATTTAGACTTCATTTTTCGAGATGATAGGTCGGGACAAGACATCGAGGTTCGAGATCGGGTTAAATTCACGCCTAGGTCTCGAACCCCCTGTCATTTGATTAATATGCAATATAATGCGTTATTAATTAAGGTTCGTCCGTCTAACTAATTCACGATCTAGCAAATATTTATTATATACGGGTCTTTGTCGAGTCGTGTATTTTTATTTTTCGCTTCTCTTATCTAGTTTATTATTTCTTTTAACCGTTATAATAATCGTTGTATTGTGAATTCCAGGTTGTATTTCCGCCCGTGTAACTTGTACGTTACTTATTTTCGAGTTTCGTTTATTTACTTGCTTATCGCTTTATAAATGAACCTCGCATGCTAAACTACTTCGACCATAATTAGATGCATTAAATGACGTAATTCATATATAATTCACATGCTTAGCCCGAAAACGCTGTTTGCATATCATTTCATCATTTTACTAGCGCGCGTACACGAACGGTGTCTTAGTAGAGGCCTCCATGTGCGGGCGGGGTTGGGTGTCCTTAGTGGGCTTCCCAACACGTACCCTCACCCCTTACTCAGAACCTTTGGTTTCCGGATGTCCGAAACCCTTGGCGCACGAGAGTCATTCTATATACGAAAGCCGGTTTAGACGGTATCGATATTGCAATGCAAAGGGACGAGCTCAATGAACTCTGAAATCGAAGTGGGCTTACTTTGTGTATAGCCCATGACGACATAGAGTGGGCTCGTATGGTTCCGAATAACCACAAAATTCGGTGGCGACTCCATTTTGACTTAAATTTCGAACCCGAGAGCAATCTCACCACGAGATTCATTCGCCTACCCAAACCCGCGCGTGGCCGCGTCGGGGTGGACCTACGTCATGTCCACAATTTGGCGACTCCGCTGGGGATACCTGATGTACCACATGTCATCGGGGTTCCTAGGGTGAGACTCGAAGAGAAATCGTTCGAATATTAATGTACGCGCATTAGTTTAATGATTCATGCATAACCCAAATTTTGCCCGGGCCGGTTACTTGTGACCGACGTCCCACAATACCACGGTGCACTTCTACATGGGTGCGCTAAAGATATCGATGGTGGAACTCGTCTCGGTTTCGCGGCATGTCCTAAGACCAACTCGGTTTAGGGAGTCCGTCCTTCACACGAGAAAGCCATCGTTGTTGGTATAGACCCTATTTTGACCGACCGAGACTTAGTATAAAGCATACATAAGCGTCGTTATAATGCTTGCTTGACTACGTGCTATTTGGTTTCCGTGTCATTTTTCAAAAAACCGTCATTCCAAAAATGCATCTTTCCAAAATACCAAATTTTGAAAAACCCGAAATAATGTCCGTTTCAGGACCTGTCTTTTCAAAATATCCAATTTTCAAAAACTCGGAATGCCGCCGAAATTTAGGATCAACGATTTGACTCAAAATATCCTTTTCTTTAGTCGGCATGCCGTCCGTTTTAACTCTCGAATTTCCGAAACCACCCTGATTTTCTGAATTCTTCAAAATTCTAATCTCGGTTTTCGAAACTCTTTTTCAATTCTCGGAAATTCACCCATCTCATATTCAAATTTCAAACATCCAACCTCTTTAGTGAACCTTCCTTATTATAGGACCTACCGTCTAACCGTGTGTCGGGTCTTTGCATGGTTTGTCCAAGGTTTATAGAGTCGAAACTCCGTCGATCTTACATCACGAGTTTCCCCTCCCTTTCCCGAGTCCGCCTTATCTGTCAAGGCACGACCAACCCCCATAGGGCATACCCCTACAAAGGAAAGTCCGTCCATACACTCGAGTCAAAAGTCTGGGGAAAAGTCTCACGTGGACCTTCCTTCGAACGGGATTAGGCCCACAAAGCCGAAGTCCTAAGGAAGTCGTCCCACCTACGAGTCATCCGTCTAGGTGTCTTTCTCGAATATTTAGTTTTCTTTCCTAGTGTCGCTCGGGATGAACTTTCTTTATGATTCCAAGATCTGGGTTTGGTTACTGATTACACGGTGTTCTTACAGACAGGCCACCGGCAACCAGGCACGCCCGCAGGATGGCTACTTTGAACAGTCTGCAAACCGCTTTGGACGCCATGGTCGCGAAGCAAACCGACATTGAAGCCCAACTGACTGAAATGAGGGCTGGCCAAGTGGCCATCGTTGCTCGCCTAGCTACAGTGGAGCAAGGGACTCCTAATGTCGAGACCACTAGGCCTTTAGTTGAACCGGTCAGCGCAGTGCGCCGACTAGAAGAACAAGTCCATTTGACTGGGAGTAACAGTATCCACCGGGAGAATAGCCGAGAGTACTCCACGGTGAGTGACAAACTACCCGCAAACCTGAACCTTACAGGCTTGCCCATGTTTGAGGGAACTGAAGACCCGTTACTACATGTACGGGCCTTCAAGGAATTCATGGCCATCAAGGGAGTGGATTCATCGATGTTCAAGAACCTCTTTGCTGCATCTCTCGAGAAACACCCGCGGGCCTGGTACTACAGGCTAGACCCGAAGAAGTTCCCTACCTGGGATGATGTGGCCACCGAGTTCGCCCGGAACTATGCTGACAACACCGAGATCCAAACCACAATGCGATCTCTGGAGGTTATGGCCCAAGAGCCGAAAGAAGGTTTTACTAAATACCTTCAACGCTGGAGGGCCGAGAGCGTGAAACTGGTTGACAAGCCCAATGAGAAGACCTTGGTAGAGGCTTTTGTCAAGAACCTCCTCCCTTCCTACCGGGTTCACCTCCGGTACGCTGTCATACCCAACTTCACCACCCTTACTGAAATGGGTATGAGGATCGAAGACGATCTGAGACTGGAAGGCCTCACTAAGGCCGCTAGCAAAGGGTACCAAGGGGCCTCTTCCTCCACCACTAAGCCCCAGGCTGCAACTCGCAGCATTTTTGACGCGGTTAATCTACTAGATGCCCCGTCCAAGAAGAACATCCCACCTCGGGTTTTCACTGATATAGGTACCACCTATACCTATGCCTTACAAAGGCTGTCCTCCAAAGGCCTGATCCAACCGATAGGCCCAACTCCTGAAGTTCCGGTCGAGCGACGCTCCAAGAACTACAATGCTCAGGCCTATTGCCAATACCACCGGGGCAATGGGCATGATACCGAAAAGTGTTGGAAGCTGAAACACTTGATTCAAGACTTGATCGAGAGCGGTAAAATCCCGCTACCCGGAGATAAGTCAAGCAACAAGGAGAACCCTTTCAGCTCCCATGCCATCTTTACCGGGGAGGTGATTGATTGCTCTCAACTTATCTCTCCATTTATCCCGCAAGTGAACGGGATCTGGTTTGATGACGAGGATGATGTCTACCTCGCTAAGGGGGAAACCGTCCCCATCACCCCTGAACAGATTCGAGAGGCCAAAACTCGAGTCTTAGCCAGCAACAACCTTGGTCGTCCCTACTTAGCCACAAGCACTAGGGACACCCCTATCCCGGCAACCATCACCGATCCACTCGGGATGGAAGTCGCCCCTAAAGAGCCAACCGCTGAAACGGCTATTATGAAACAACTGAAGAGAACCCGAGTTGACCTCACTATATGGCAACTCCTTGTTAGCTCTCAAGAACATCGAGAAGCACTTACAAAGGCTCTCGATCAAGTCAAGATCAACTCTTTGGCTACCCCTGCTGAAATGGTAGCCACGATCCTACCCCACCTAAAGGGTAAGGCCAAAGAAGGAGGCCCAATGATCACCTTTTCCGAAGCCGATCTGCCGCCATTTGGGGCCTCCCACAACCTGGCCCTCTACATCACGGTGATTTGCCGAGGAAAGTACCTCCCGATGACCCTAGTCGATGACGGGTCAGCCGTGAATGTCCTTCCCCTAAGGACCGCCAAAGCCCTCGGCATTACCGAGGCTGACTATATCCCGACTGCTCAGACCATCCAAGCTTTTGATGGGAGCCCAAAGTCGGTAGCTGGGGCCATAAAACTGACCATCATCACGGGCCCGATAGAAAAGGAGCTTGAATTCCAGGTGATTGATGTCACTTCGTCATTCAACTTGCTCCTAGGAAGGCCGTGGATTCACGCGGTGAAAGCCGTGTCCTCCACCCTCCACCGTAAGATCAAGATGCCTCTACTCGACAATGTTATTACTTTGGAGGCAACCCCAATGACCGTGGCTAGCTGTAACGCCACGGGCCGCACGGACCTCTGGGGGTTCGACTTTGTGGGGATGATCGAGGAAGAGTACCTTTTTAGGCCTTACTTCACCACAAGCATTGACACAATGCTCCAAAACCTAGGGTACCCTCCGGGGGCTACCTCTCGACCCGACCTTCCAGCGGGGAAGATCATCGAGGTTCTCAAGGACGAAGACTCTCACTTCGGCCTTGGCTATGTCATCACTCCGGACAACGTTGTCCGAGCAGGAATCGAAAAGGCCTGCAACATCATGAAGGGTATCCACTTGAGCCCTTATAGCCCACGGTTGTCTGACTACTTTGTCACACCCGTATTTGGGGCTGTCCAGGTTGGGCTGTACCAACCCAATGCTACGCACCTCGGGACCCACTCGGCCCGGGATTGCAACTACATCCCGGATGATGTGTTCGCCCTCATCCAGTCTAATGAAGCCAATGATGTTGAGCCCGCGCTGGGGCTGCTCTTCGGGGAAGACATCATAGCCCCGACCCCAAAAGAAGACTTGGTCAACCTGATTCTCCGCAGCAACAGGTTCGACCCGACCAAGCTGATCTCGGATGTTGGTTCCGAGACGGGAAAAAGGGCCTGGAGGAAGACTGTCAAGTGGACTGACAGTCAAGGGAAGATCTACAAGCTGGTCACCAGAGAGGGAGACATGCCTGAGTCTGAGTCCGAGTCTGAGTCGGAGTCTGAGTCAGAGTCTGAGGTCGAGTCTAGGGAAGTCGGTGCTAGAGTCACTCCTGTAACCCCTCTCCCTTCTATCATTCCTGCTGCTGGCACTTCGGGGTCTGTCCCGAGTGCCTTACCAATTCCGCCACTGACCAATGATCTGATGGCTGCTCTCTTTGAGCTGTTTTCCAAATTTTCAATCAATAATAACAACCGTTCTGCTTACGACTTGTCTGTTTTAAATTCTACTTTCAAAAATGTTTTGTGCTATGACATTGAGAAATCCGACGAACAGGTACCCTTACCTCCACATCTGATCGAGCAACTAGAGCAAAGGGAATCCCGTAATCCGGTAATCGAAGAGACCGAGTCCATAAACGTGGGAACAACCTTAGAGCCTCAGATACTTAAGATAGGGTTATCCTTAGATCCCGAGGAGAAACAACAATTCATAAACCTCCTCCAAGAATTCAAAGCTGTCTTCGCATGGTCCTACAAGGACATGCCGGGGATAGACCGGGAAATAGCTGAGCACCACATACCCATCAAAGACGGGTGCAAACCGGTCAAGCAGAAGCTTCGTCGAATGAGGCCCGAATGGTCTCTCAAAGTGAAAGAAGAAGTCGATAAACAGTTCAAAGCCGGCTTCATACAAGTGTCCGAGTACCCGGACTAGGTGGCAAACATCGTACCGGTTCCTAAAAAGGACGGTAAGGTGCGAGTATGCGTAGATTTTCGGGATCTTAACAAAGCAAGCCCGAAGGATGATTTTCCGTTACCACACATCGATATACTGGTGGATAACACGGCCGATCATGCCCTTCTATCATTCATGGACGGGTATGCCGGATATAATCAAATCAAGATGGCAGAAGAAGATATGAGTAAGACCACCTTCACCACACCTTGGGGTACTTACTGCTATACCGTCATGCCATTCGGTCTCATTAATGCCGGGGCCACATACCAAAGGACCGCTACCACTTTATTACACGACATGATGCATAAAGAGGTAGAAGTTTATGTGGACGACATGATCGTCAAATCCAAAGAACGGGACGGTCACATCACCGCCCTAAGAAAATTCTTCACCCGATTGCGCAAATACAACATGAGGCTAAACCCTCAAAAGTGCAGTTTCGGGGTAACGTCAGGCAAATTACTGGGTCATATCGTTAGCCAACGAGGTATCGAGGTCGACCCAGCTAAAATCAAAGCCATTACCGAGATGCAAGCTCCTAAAACCGAAAAAGAAATAAGGGGATTTCTCGGGAAAGTCCAGTATATTAGTCAGTTCATTTCCAAACTAACCATGGTATGTGAACCAATTTTCAAAAAACTGAAAATAGGGGAACGAATATTGTGGGACGACAAGTGCCAAGCTGCTTTCGACAAAATCAAGGAAGTTCTGTCTGCTCCGCCAGTCTTAATGCCGCCTCAGCCCGGTTTGCCTTTGTCGTTATATCTAACAACGACCGAGACAGCCATGGGGGCTATGCTGGCCCAGACGGTTAACTCCGAAGAAAGGGCCATCTATTACATCAGCAAGAAGTTTTTAGAGTATGAATGCAAATATACCATGCTCGAAAAGACGTGTTTGGCTTTAGTCTGGGCCACTAAGAAGCTCCGGCACTATATGCTTAGCTACGAGGTCCATGTCCTATCCAAGATGGACCCCATAAAATATCTCTTCGAAAAACCAATCCTCAATGGCCGAATTTCTAGATGGACTCTAATGTTGGCAGAGTTCGACCTAAAATTTGTGCCGTTAAGGGACGGGTGGTAGCTGAATTCCTCGCTGACAGCCCGGTAACCGAAGAAGGACACACCGACACCTGGTCCTTCCCAGACGAAGATATTTTTCATACCGATGCCGAAACGTGGGATTTATACTTCGATGGAGCATCTAATTTTCGAGGGTTCGGAGTCGGGATCCTCCTAATCTCACCAAGAGGGGAACATACTCCCGTCTCCATCAAACTGGACTTCGATGTTACCAATAATGCAGCAGAATACGAAGCGTGCATTTACGGGCTACAAGTCGCCGCCAATCTGGGGATCACAAATCTCCGGGTACATGGTGACTCATCCTTGGTCATTAACCAGGCACTGCAAAAATGGAAGACTCGGAATGCTAATCTCGTGGCTTACCAGGCACGAGTAAGGGATCTCGAGAAACAATTCCAGAAGGTAGAATATATATACCTACCTCGGGAAGAGAATCAGTTTGCGGATGCACTTTCAAAATTGGCATCTCTATTAAATATTCCCGACCACGTGACCAGTATGCCAATTTGCGTCGAAAGACGGTCCGAGCCGGCATATGTTCACGATATTGAAGACATTGAGATAACTGATCCCGAACCATGGTACCAGGCTGTGTTTAAGTACCTGGCAAACGGAGAATATCCTCCCGGGACGGAAGGTCGAGCCAAGAAAGCCTTACGAAGGCTAGCCACTCAGTTCATCCGTACTGATGACGGACAACTGTACAAAAAGACGGCACAAGGGGCTCTTCTCCTTTGTGTTGACCAGTATAAGGCTGAAAAGGTCATGGCCGAAGTACATGATGGTGAAAACGGCCCGCATATGAATGCTCACATGCTGGTCCGAAAAATCATGAGGCTCGGTTATTACTGGAATACTATGGAAGCCGACTGCCAGTTATATGTCAAACACTGTCACAACTGCCAAATCTTCAGCAATGTGCAACATATGCCGTCATCTCTGCTCTATACCATGACGTCACCTTGGCCATTCTCAACATGGGGTATCGACATAATCGGGAAAATAAATCCCTCTGGTACTGGTGGGCACTGTTTTATTTTAGTAGCTATCGACTACTTCACCAAGTGGATCGAAGCTGAATCATATCGCATCCTCAATGCTAAACATGTTGCCAAGTTTATCCAGAACAAGATAATATGTCGGTATGGGATCCCACATGAATTCATCAGTGATCACGGGACTCATTTTCAAGCTGAGACCGCAGCCTTGCTGACTAAATATAAAATTCAAAGGCACACGTCCTCGCCTTATCGTCCCCAGACGAACGGAGCAGTGGAGGCGGCTAATAAAACATTTGTCACCATACTCAAAAAGATGGCTGATAATTACCGGGATTGGCCCGACAAAATACCTTTTGCCCTATGGGGGTATCGGACGTCAATTCGCACCGCAACCGGGGCAACACCATATTACCTAACCTACGGGATGGAAGCAGTCCAGCCCGTCGAATTGGAGGTACCGTCCCTCATAATTCTGCTAGAAAGCCAAGTACCCGAGGCTGACTGGGTTCGAGCACGGTATGACTCGTTGGTTCTACTAGATGAACGTCGAAATCGTGCCCTCAACAATATCCAAATCTACCAGAAGAGGATCCAACGGGCCTTCAACAAGAGGGTAAGGCCCAGAAACATTAAAGAAGGGGATCTAGTCCTTAAATCTATTCGAGCTTTACTACCGGTTGACCCAAGGGGAAAATTCAAACCCAACTGGGCTGGGCCATATCTGGTAAAGAAAATATTATCAGGGGGAGCAGTGATACTGACGGACCTGGACGGGAATGAGTTCGTCAACCCAACCAACCTGGACCAGCTGAAGCGTTACTACCCTTAGCCATTTCTCAATGTCATTAGCAAAATTTATCAATTTTTTTTACAAAAAACAAGTCAATGAGCTAGAATTATTTATTCTACTGTCACAAAACATCTTGAACCATTAGTCTTGGTGTAATTCGAGATTGCAAATTTTACTAAGCCTGAACTACGTTTGGTTTGATTCTGCTAATTGCGGATACGTAGGCAGCCCCTCAAAAGGGCACAACCAATGCAATCGAGAAAAGACAGGAACGGTTTAATAATAAACTTTCTTTATTAATTCAAAAAAAAAAACCCCGATAAACTCGGGAAATTACAAAATGCAGGAATTCAAAAAAATACAAAAAAAAACACACGACCAAAAATAGTAATAATACTTAAATAGTAATAAAGCTGAAGGACTCGCCATTCAGGGCATCTTGCCCTTCCCTTTGTCCTTGGCCTCCTTAGCCGTCCACTGGCGACGACGCGGAGGGGAGCGTTCCCGAGTCACCACGGGAACCTCTCTGGCTCGGGCTCGCCCGCTTGAGCCCGAATCCTCCATCACCTCGATAGGCCCAAGTCGGGCCCTCACGGCCGCAGGAAGCCGGTCACGCGGACCCAGTCGGTCCCGGGCCGCCAGCCTAGGCCCAAGGCGTCTCTCCAAATCAGTCTGGGGGCTCGGCCGCCCCCGTTTGCTGCTAGAACCGATCTCCTTAGATCGAGTCTTAGTTTGTGACTTAAGACCCGATTCTTCCCGGGCTGCAGCTTCAGGAATATCTCCCCCAACGAAGAGATCCCTGTTATCTTTCGCCGTCTCGCGGCGAACCAGTTCAAAGGCCTCATCAAGCTTTAAGGCCTTGCGAGCTTCCTCGGACTCCTCAGAAGTCCATTTCTGGTAAGCCCTTGAAACCCAAGCGGATTGGCAAGGGCTGGGTATAGTCCATGTGGGACGAGTGAACCATCTTTGCAACCAGGTGTCACACATAGCGTCCGTCAGTTGGAGCGAGACGCTGATGATGGCTTCAGTCTCAGGAATGCGCTGAGACGAACCGAACTGCCTCAGGATGCGGTCCGGATAAATGTGAACTGTCCAGTCAAGGGACAGAATCACCAAATAGCGAGCTTGGTCTCTCTTGGCCAGCCCCGTCAGCCTAGAAAGAAACCACCAAGCGACAGTCCACCTTATAAAGGGACCCCCTTGGAACACCAGCTCCTCATCCCAGTAAGCTCGGTTTATTAGATGACTCGAGCTTATCCGCCGCCTTCGGGAGCTAAGCTGACTGCTCCGATAGCTGGGAATACTCGGAGGGGGCTCTATGATTGATAGCCGCTCCGACAGCCATATCTGATAAGAGTACGCGAATTTTGTAAGCAACAGAAGAATTCGCCAGATAACTTTCAAGGATTCCGCGAAAAAAAAAAAAAAAAAAAAACGCGAGATGTATACCTGCAGGATACGGGTACTCCCCGTCAGTGGTCGGGTCGGGTCAAGTCGCCTAGCATCTAGACCCATGATAACCTCCCCAGTGGCTAGCCAGGCAGGGCTATGACCAGTCTCCATCTGGTCAACCACTCCAATCAACCTAATTTGACCCCTGCATGAGTCAAGTTCCATCAGCCCTTCAAAGACGTAACAGTGCAGCATGCAAAAGGCGAACGCCCTACGCCTGTGAGCAGGGGTGGCCCTCACATCCCGACTGTTCATAAACTTGTCGGCAAGGTCGAATAGGGAAACAGTATCCCCCTGCACCATCCGATCTGTCTCGGCATGAAACAAACCCAAGAATTCCCTTAGCCTCCTCCTCGTGTCCGGGTAGAACGAGGGAATGGCAGGCTGAGCAGCTAGGCCCCAATCTCCTATGGCTGCGACTTCCTTGGGAAGAGGGCATATCTCTCCCCGTGGGAACGCGAAGACGTGATGGGTAGTATCCCAAAACGACAGACAGGCGTCCAAGAAGTGTGGGTCAACTATCAGTCGTTGGAAGGGAAACAGACTGACAATCCCCATCTGGGTCAGCCGAATCTTTTCCTCGTCCCGAAAGTATTGGGACCAGGCAAGAAGCATGGCGGTTAAGTGATCGATACCCATGACGGAAGTTTCTAACTTTCTTGAAAGTCTAAAAGATTTTGAGAAGTTTAAGAGAGAATTTGAGTTAGGATGCAAAAAGCTGAAGCAGAGAAACCTATACTTATAATAGGAAACCCCACCTGTAACCCTAACTGTTGTGCCTCCTCAGCTAATCTGGGCCCCATGCGCGCGCAGGCCTGATTTCAAACAAGAAACCCAGAATAGGAATCGAATTGTCCCGAGCTTTCCTAAAAATTTTTAAAATTTTATGTGTCAAAAATTATGATAATCTTCTTTTTCGAAAATCGTGGCATTTTCAAAAAATTCGGTATTTTTCCTCCCCAGCGCGAGTCAGTGTTTTGCCTATGTGTTACATACAAATTGTTATGTGTCAGCATACAGGTACACTCCAGACTTCAGAAGCAAGTCTCCACAGAGCTATTTTATCTCCCCAGCATAGTCGGTGATTCCTCCGAAATGCTACATCCAAGGCAGGATGTGTCGGCATACAGGAACACCTACATCCCCAAAGGCAATTCCGACTCCCCACGGAGCTACCATCATCAGGACAGGTATGATCCTCTGCTTATGGCTGGCGAGCCCTTCACGCAAGTCTACTGGACTATAAACGACCCGACCGGAAAGCTGCCAGGTCGTAATCTGCGATTGGCCTGGTAGCTACTCTGACTTTCGCCTTGTCCAAGCCTCAGTCAGAGTGGGGGCTCTGTAGACACCCGCATTTTGACTGCCAGGTGTCTATGGCAGTCTCCGGCAAACACCCGATGATGATCGGACGCAAACGTGACTTGGTATAATCGGATTTGGGCTCGGAATCAATAATATCCAACATGGACTTTTAGCGGAGTAATAATCTCACAAAACTGACCTCAAATCCAGGCCCAGTGGGTCGTTTCGAGCAAAATAAGACTAATTTGGGCCAAAACCGACACCGAAAATAAATCCCGTATTTTAGCGACCGGGTCAAAACCCGGTCAAGGACGAACCCGTCACACAAACCAGCCAAGTTCAGCTTCTAGAAGATTGCGCCCAAATCAGAATTCAAAAATGTAAAATCAAATCAATAGGTCAACCCTTCCTAAATTAACCCTAATCACCCAACTCCCTTGACTCACCCTATCAATACCTCCCTAACCCTCACCATTTGAGAGACCTTTTCAGCATTATTAAGCATTACAAAAGCTTAAGAAAAAGCCTTTGCAAACCCTCACTTACCCTACAAAATTCTACCCTAATCCTCCTAAACATCCCACACTACAACCCTAAGTAAAAACCATACAAAAACCGAGCCATTTTGCTCTCAAGCAAACCGACACACACACACACGCATATACACACCATAACTCACATTCATCCTCGATACTCCGGCGTTCCGTCGCTATTCACGAGTCTATTTCCGAGGCCTATACCAAGCATGTATGTTGAGGGTGTCCTAAACCCCATCTCGATCCTTTTTTACTTCGTTACTATTTACATTTTCGCGTTATTTATGTTATAATTATACTAATATCGTAATACTAACACTAACACAACGCTAACATTTTTACTTCTCGCATACTAACTTTATTTTATCGTTATTAACACTATAATACCGCGTATATATTAATACTAGTATTTCGGTTTCAAATACGTTTGACTACGAGGATCGCCTAAAGTCCGTCTAATCCCTTTACGAGTAACGACGGAGGTGGAGCCCTTTCGAGGAGCCCCGCCCCAATGTTCTCAAGGGCGTGAGGTGATTGCAATCGGTCGTAGTTGAACGCATTCGATCCCATTTCAATTAGTACGAAACCCGTTGACACGAAAATCGACATCACATAATCCGAAAGGGTTAGTTTCGATGTCGTGACGTAGAGGGATACAATTTCGTCACTAATTCAAAATTCTTAATCTATAAAAACATAAATCGAGTAAATAAATCCGTAGTGGCACGTGATTATAAAAATTGACGAGTTTTCGACAAATAAAAAATGCCCGACCAGACCCGCACGCGAGTCGCGCGACCGGCCATGCGACTCGCGGGCAGGCCTGTTTGGCCGAGCCTACTTTTTCTCGATCTCTAATAAAAAAATGCCCGACCAGACCCACGCGCGAGTCGCGCGACCAGCCATGCGACTCGCGGGCAGGCCTGTTTGGCCGAACTCACTTTTTCTTTTTCTTCCGACTTTCTACCCTTTCCGGTCCTTACTTTAATATGCGACCTTCGCGACATACGACCATATTTTAAAACTCGTCTTTGCTTTACGACTTTTTAGTCAACGCGTGTAAAGACCATCACGTGAACCCATTTTTTCTAAAACTACATCACGACACTCAAAATGACTTTGATCGACGGTCTCACACTATTAATTTTTATGTCGACGACTCTTTAGTCGTATCCGACACATAATTAATTTAGACTTCATTTTTCGAGATGATAAGTCGGGACAAGACATCGAGGTTCGAGATCGGGTTAGATTCACGCCTAGGTCTCGAACCCCCTGTCATTTGATTAATATGCAATATAATGCGTTATTAATTAAGGTTCGTCCGTCTAACTAATTCACGATCTAGCAAATATTTATTATATACGGGTCTTTGTCGAGTCGTGTATTTTTATTTTTCGCTTCTCTTATCTAGTTTATTATTTCTTTTAACCGTTATAATAATCGTTGTATTGTGAATTCCGGGTTGTATTTCCGCCCGTGTAACTTGTACGTTACTTATTTTCGAGTTTCGTTTATTTACTTGCTTATCGCTTTATAAATGAACCTCGCATGCTAAACTACTTCGACCATAATTAGATGCATTAAATGACGTAATTCATATATAATTCACATGCTTAGCCCGAAAACGCTGTTTGCATATCATTTCATCATTTTACTAGCGCGCGTACACGAACACGAACGGTGTCTTAGTAGAGGCCGCCATGTGCGGGCGGGGTTGGGTGTCTTTAGTGGGCTTCCCAACACGTACTCTCACCCCTTACTCAGAACCTTTGGTTTCCGGATGTCCGAAACCCTTGGCGCACGAGAGTCATTCTATATACGAAAGCCGGTTTAGACGGTATCGATATTGCAATGCAAAGGGACGAGCCCAATGAACTCTGAAATCGAAGTGGGCTTACTTTGTGTATAGCCCATGACGACATAGAGTGGGCTCGTATGGTTCCGAATAACCACAAAATTCGGTGGCGACTCCATTTTGACTTAAATTTCGAACCCGAGAGCAATCTCACCACGAGATTCATTCGCCTACCCAAACCCGCGCGTGGCCGCGTCGGGGTGGACCTACGTCATGTCCACAGAACCCTTGATTGTTGTTGAATGAACCTTGGTTACTTTGCTTGAAGTTGTTGAAAGGCCTTGAGTTGCCTTGGTAACCTTGGTTGTTGTCCCTTAAGGGAGGTGGAACATAAGGACGATGTTGTTGATGGTGTTGAAAGGCTTGTTGTTGAGGGACTTGATTGGAAGCTTGGTATTGATTAGAATAGGAAGTACCTTGCTTGAATGCTTGAAAGGCATTCACTTGCTCAATACTCCCTTTACAATTCATAGGGTCATGACCAACGATTCCACAATTATCGCACATCCCATAATAAGGCAATGGAGGTGCAAATCCCAAAGCATTCACTTCATGAATTGAGGCTTGGTTGGAGGAACCGATGCTTTGGACTTGAGTGAGGTGATCTTGAAGCTTCTTGTCAATGGATTCCATGTGTGTCTTCAATTGAGCCCCAAGGTCAATGCTTAATTGAGTTATAGCATCAACCTCGTGCCTACCTCCTCGGTTTGCTTTCCTAGGCCTAGAGTATTGCGAATTATGCACCGCCATCTCTTCGATTCTCGCCCAAGTTTGGTCATCATCGACCTCGGTGAACCTACCATTGGAGCCCATGTTGAGTATAGTTCTTGAGTCCTCATAAAGACCATTCCAAAATTGTTGGACTAAGAACCATTGTGACAGTCCATGATGAGGGCACGATTTAACCAAAGACTTAAACCGCTCCCAAGCTTCATATAAGCTCTCCTCATCCCGTTGTTGGAAACCGGTGATGGAGGCCCTAAGCAAATTAGTCTTCTCCGGAGGGTAGAAAGTTTGGTAGAATGCCAATGCAAGTTTCTTCCATGTGTCGATGCCCATGGTTGCCCTATCGAAACCTTTAATCCATTGCTTCGCTTTTCCAATCAATGAAAATGGAAATAAAACCCATCGGATTTGATCTTGAGTGACCCCGGGTTGAGATATAGCGTCACAATAATCGGAGAAGGTCTCCATATGTTGGTGCGGGTCTTCGGTGGGCAAACCACTAAATTGATTCCTTTCCACAAGTTGAATGAAGTGGGTCTTGGCCGTAAAATTTCCGGCATAAGCGGCCGGTAGAGCATTGGGTCCCGGCAAGACGTCTTCCGTGAATGTAGAGTGAGAGGAAAACTTCGGCATTATTGGATGTAAGGGAGAAGATGGTGTAGATGGAGTTGAAGTAGATGTAGAAGGGGAGCTAGGACTAGAATCTGCAAAGGGATTGGTGAAATTCCCTTCGGCCGTCTCTCGATATGCTTCCTCAATATCGCTTCCTTGAGCTTGCTCTTGATGGGTATTGCTTGCACTTGGTTGAGAGATCCTAACCCGATTAATCGTCCGTTGGCAACAAGATGAATCAAATATGGAAAAGAGGTAGGTTAGGTCGGGTTCATAAGTGTAGTAGGGTGACTTGGGTGGTCAAGGGTGTCCGCATACTAGGCAAACAATGAGTAGAGGGAGACTAGCATGAGAAGCATGGCCACTACAACCCAAACAAGCATTTCAACAAACACATGGTGTGCCAAGAATGTGACTAACAATAAGGATTTACCCTTCACCCCTAATCAAACCCTAATCACCCATAATCTACCCTTAATCCCCCTACTAACCCACAAGTAATCTACTCACTCATAATCAAAGAAGAACTAACAACAATAACAAGAGAAAACCACATCACAACCTTAACATTCATCATCAAGAACAATAACAATCAATAACAATAAACACTAAGTAAAGATTCAAACTTGATTCAATAACAATAAACAAGAGAAAAGAAAGTTATACCAACAATAGGATGATGAAAAGATGATATCTTGCATAAAAGAGAAACCCAAATAATCCCAAGGTTGTCAATCTTGGAGAAGTCTTCAAGTATCTTCTTAATACAAGAACTAATTAACTAAGATTAACTAAGATTAACTAAGGATTAAAGAGAGATTTAAACTAATGTGAGGAACTAAATCTAGGGTTTATAACTTGTAGAGAGGCTTGAGAGAGGCTAAACTAATGTAGGGTGCATAACAATACAAGAGGTAAGTATTTATCGGGTTACAAATGGAAGGGAATTAGGAAGAAACAAAGCGCGGCTGCCAGGTGCCCTTCCCGGCCGGGAGGAGGTGGTCCCGGTCTGGAAGGTGTCGGTCCCGGCCGGGAGGAGCTGGTCCCGGTCGGGATGGACCCAAAACAGGAGCATCCTCTTTTGTGCACCTCATCCCGGACGGGTTGAGGTCATACCCGTCGGGGATGAGTCTTGTAGGCCTCCAATATGATCTTTAAGGTTCCTCCTTGCTTCACATGGACTTCTCATCGATTCTCGGGACTGGGGATCGGGTCTCGGAGGCTCGGGATTGGGTCCCAAGGTCTCGGGGTCGATCCCAAAGCATCGAGTCATCGTTCCTTTATCTCGTTGGCTCCAAAATGTGTATGTATCGAGTCGGAATCGCTCCAACTCTTCCAAATCGGTCTCGGGAACCTGAAACGAACTAAAGGAAGCATAAGAAGCCCAAAAATCGCTCCCAAAGAGCGATTCCACAAGGAAATGGGACCAAAATACTACAAAATAGGCACTACAAACTACACTAATCATGCAATCTTGCTATTTGCTATTTCTGCCTATGTATCTATGTAGACACCCACTTTTTGACAGCCAGGTGTCTATAGTAGTTCCCGCCAAACACCCGATGATGATCGGACGCAAACATGCTTTGATTGACTCGGATATGGGCTTGAAATCATGGACATTTGGCTTGGGCTTATTACGGAGTACAAATCTTACAAAACCAACCTCAAATCCAGGCCCAGTGGGTCGTTTCGAGTTAAATGAGACTAAGTTGGGTCGATTCCGACACCAGGGGTAAAACCGTCTTTTAGCGACCGAGTCAAAACCCGGTCAAAAATATTCTCGAGACACACGAGTCAGCCGTGACGCCTCACGTGGCTGATTCGGTCTCAAACACCACAAAAAATCAGCTTCAAAAAATATTAAACAAATCCGTTTAAGGATAGAATTCGGTCTCAAGTAGGAATTCTATCCGAAAGCCGAATCAATTACCGACCGAGCATCAAAATACTCGGCCAACTCCCCCCAACCAGACGAGATTCCTTGCTTCCTCCCCAAGCAACGGACTTCTCGTTCCTTTCAAACTCTCGCGTTTCCTATCCAAATCGGTATTTCTTGTTGTCTAAGCAAGATATCTCTCCTAAACCTCTTCGCCTATAAATAGGACCCTCTGTTCAACACAATTCATTCATAAACTATCCATCAATAGGCGATCAATTATTCCCATACATGAAATATACATCTATCATTCATACAGCCTCGACATCTAGCAAAAAAAATAATCTCGACATACATCCAAAGAAGCACCGAAATACTGTCAAAATACCGACGAAACCCGACCCCACCATCCGGCCGAATTCGTCACCTCACACATAAAAAAACGCACCATCCTAAACTCATCCACATCATCTCGATGCTCCCGTTCCTAAGCCACCGTCCGATGAGCTCTATACCGAGAAAGCAAAGCATGTAGGTTGAGGGTGTAAATCAAACCCGACTCTTTCCCTTTTCTCTTCCTTCTCCACGTTTTTTCTTCTTTCTTTTCGTTGCGTCGTCGGTCGTTTCGTATTTTTAATATGGGTCGTTCGTCACATATTTTTTATTATTTCTAATAATCGGTACTTCAAAAAACTATTTCTTTTTATATAACGTTCTTAAAATACGATATTGATTTTCTAATCAAATATCGTATCCAACAAGAACTAAATTAATTAAAACTCGTTGATGCAAAAAATCGTTACATCTTTTTTAAACCAAATTCGACGATTTTACGCGGAGATAATTAACATCTTTTGTCTCCTTTCATTCAAATTTATTTTTTTTCTTCTTTTCGTTCAAAGCAAACTTTTCTTTTTTCAAAACCTTTTCTAAAAACCTTCCGACTATTTGATATCGATTTCATAATCGAATATCGAATACGACGAATATCGAAAACATAAATCGAGTATAAATTAATCCATATTTGTACGCGACTTATCAAAATTATCAATTTTCGAAAACTGAATCCGAGACAGTCACCCGCGCGAGTCGCGCCCCTCCCAGGCGAGTCGCGCGGACTGCTGTAAACCGCGGCCTGTTTTCTCGTCTTTTCCGATTTTTTCCAGCATCGTTTTCTAACATAAAACAGCGGTTTTCTCGGTATATTTTCAGATTTCGACGAGTATTTTTCGAGCGTCATAAAATCTTTTCCAAAATCATGCATATTATCGTATTTACATCTTTATTCGATTTATTCAACCGTTACTAACTCGTTTGCTCCTTGTTTGTAGCGATTTATTTTTATCGTTTGTTTTATTAGACTAAAACGAACTTCACATGCTAAAATAACTTTGACGTTATTAGTTTAATATGCATTAAACGACTTAGCAACCCATTTATTTTTCTCTCACATGTCTAGGGAAAATAATATTTGCATATCATTCAACCGTCGAACTAACGCGTGTACACCAAAAACGAACGATATCTTAGTAAAGGCCGCTAAGTGCGGGCGGGGTTGGGTGTTCTTAGTGAACTTCCCAACACGTACCCTCACCCCTTACTCAGAACCATGGTTTCCGGATGTCCGAATCCATTGGCAACGAGAGTCATTCAAAACACGGTATCCGATAATGTCGGTATCGGTATCGTAATGCAAAGTGACGAGCCCAATAAACTCTCACATCGGAAATGGGCCGTATTTTGTATATGGCCCAATACGACATAGAGTGGGCTCGAATGGTTCCAAATAACCACAAAATTCGGTGGCGACTCCTACTTCGATTTAAAATTCAATTTGACCATCTCATATGGAGATTCATTCGTCTCCCCAAACCCGCGCGTGGCCACGTCGGGGTGGACCTATGTCATGTCCACAATTTGGCGACTCCGCTGGGAATTAACTGATGTGTCACTTACCATCGGCATCCTCAGGGTGAGACTCGAAAAGAAATCGTTCGATTAGTAATGTACACGTTTTAGTTCAATGGTTCATGCATAACCCAATTCTTTCCCGGCCCGGTTACTTGTGACCGACGTCCCACTATACCACGGTGCATTCCTAAATGGGTGCACTAAAGACTTCGATGGCGGAACTCGCATGGGTTTTACGACAGGTTCTAAGACCAACTCGGCTTAGGAAGTCCGTCCTGATTTGCGAGAAAGCGATCGTCGTTGGTATAGACCATATTCGACCGACTGAGACTTAGACTAAGAGCATACATGGCGTCGTTATATTGTTTCTATGACTACGTGCTACCTGATTTACAAGTCGTCTTTCAAAAACCGTCATTTTCAAAAATTTGCATCTTTTCAAAACATCCGTTTTCAAAACCCGGAAAGCTACCAAATTTAGGACTTATGATTTTGACTCAAAATAGCCTATTTTTTAGCCGGTATGTTGTCCAAACTTTCCAAAAAAATCAAAATCTCGGCCCGGTAACCTTTTTTTTCGATTTTTCAAAAAAATCGGGCCTTCCATTCCGACCTTGCTCGGTTTTCAAATCCAAATTCCCTTTTCAAAACTTTCTTCTTCTTAGAACTTCCCGTATTTAGCAGTGTCGGGTCTTGTCATAAGTTGTTAGAATCTATAGCGTCGAAACTCCGTTGATCTTACATCACGAGTTTCTACCCCATCCCAAGTCCCCCTTATTTGTCAAGGCACGGTCCACCACGTAGGACAAACTCCTACAAAGGGAAGCCCATTTACACAATCGAGTCCAAAGTCTGGGGATTTCACACATGGATCTTTCTTCGAACGGGACTAGGCCCACTTTGCCAAAACCCAGGGAGAGTCCACCATCCATGAGTCACCCGTCTAGGAGTCGGTCTTCAGTCCCACTTGGGGGCTACCCTTTAGCGGGGCGATCAACCGCGTTTGCTCTAAGGATCAGGTCTTACACGTGTTGGCTCACGTACCCCACTTTTGAGTCACTTAGATGTCGCACCATTTGAGTCCTATCAAAGTCTTTAGTCTCACTCGGGGGATGTCCTCCACCCGAGCAGTCAACCACGGTCACCTTAAGGGGTACCCTACGTTCATCCTGCACCGGCGTCCTTATGATGCCTTCTTCGTGTCGTACCTATGCTACGAATACTCGAGTCACCTAGGGTTAGGTCACCACGGTTGGTCCGAGCACGTGATACGGTCAAACACGGTCGCCCCCATTTTCGGATTCACCCTTATGCAGCTCGAGTCCAATTCGCAGTCGTTACCTCGTTTAGATCAACGCTCGAGTATCCCGGTCCAAGAGCCTTTGTCGACCCGTCACCCCGGGCCGTGTCTAGTTTGACTCCCTCTCTTGCACTTGCGCAAAGCCGAGTTTAGGCGAGTCGTGGCACCCGTCTTTCTCTCCAATCAAAGACCTTACCAAAAAAAAAACAACCAACTGAGCGTCCGAGTCCGGATTTGATTCGAGTCTAAGTCTGAGTTCGAGTCTAGGATACCCTACATCCTCATTTCCAAAGTCAGAGTCAAAGTCAGTTGTATTCTGTCCTCTTTTTTCAAAATTCAATAAAATCAGCTTTTCTATTTCTCATACATACTTTCCTTATGTGTTTCCGAGAACATGATGAACACCATCATACACTGTGAGCACACGCACGTGACTATTATAGGCACATCTATAATGACTGCAGGAAACCGAGCCCGTGTTTTCCTTTTACCTTTTCCATGTCTGGTATAGAAAGCCACATAACTACCCGTAGCAGGAACATATCGAATCCTATGACAAATCTGGGTAGTCTTCTAGTTTGGGTTCACGACGGGAGGCAAGCCCACTTCCCACAATAAACACCCATCCAATAAGACTAGCCAGTCCCTACCTTAGGTGTTAGTCTGACCGACAAAAAAAAAAGCTGGACAAAAAAATCAAAAGTCCAAGAGAAAAAAAGCAAAAGGCCAAAACAAAAAAGCTGGCCATGATCAAAAAAGAATTATCAACATCTCTCGACCAGACACGGTCAACTCAAATGAAGAATCCCATGACCGGGGCAAAGAGGTCAACCCAAAGAATTCAAAAACCCATGACCGTGAAACGGTCAATTCAAAAATTATCAATACCCATACCATCCAATAGGGGAGAGACAGTCAAGCTGGTCAGCTAACACCACATCTAGCCTTCCCACATTACAACCCTCAAGACCTTCTCGAGACCTAGGCTAGAGATAGCCCAGAATTTTGAGGATTCAAGCACCATAGGATACACCCTAACCTTTAGGGCCAGATATGGAAACCAGATCTCGCATTATCAACCTGCCCGATCGTATTCCGAGTCATTTTTACTCAATTTCCCCCTTTCCTACCACATTACAATACCTTACCCTCGAAGCCTTAGCTCCACAAAATCGAGCTCTAGATTTCAAAACATCAAAGCCACTTGCGACCTAGCTCCACATTTCCAAAAACATCTAAACCAGTTACCAGCCCCAAACACGGGAACTCAACTTGCAGTCGGCATAGAACATGCCCAAATAGTTCACACCACCTCTGGGGGCTATCCCGGAGAATGCTCACAGTCACAGAATCAACATCCTAAATATTATAGCCCTTTGATCAAGACGTCATTGGGAATGCACCTAGCCTACACCATTGCTATGGCTAGTTACACACAAACCCTAATAAACTAGGCACCATAATATATCTTTCGACACTGAACTACGGCTTGGTTTGATTTCACTACACGTGAATACGTAGGCAGCCTTTCGACAAAGGCACAACCATTCACATTCACACAAATTCGAAAAAAGCATCATCATTCCGGTCACGACATACACTGTCATGTTCTCAGCAGCTAGCTTTGTCATCCTGGGGGCTTTTCCTAGGCAGAAGTTCTCCATCCACTCACAAAATCCAAATAAATTCAAAGAATAAAGATCTAGCCTCCTTTCTATAGTGTGTCCTAGTACTCGGCTCAGTTGAAGACGAGAATTGTTCAGGGACTCGAAGCAATACCCACTTTGGGAATGTACCCTTAAATCAAAAGAATATCCAAAAGAACACCAGTCTACGACATTTCTACCACAAAGCCCTGTCGTACGGAAACAGTCCCATTCCGAGGATTCGACCGTGTTGCCACTCGCCTAGGCTACGGAATAGCGCAACTTAAGAGTCTTGTCATATTAGGTGGCCCATCCCCTACCGGGTCACGGTCCAACCCTTAGAGAGTCCAGTCATGTCTGTCAACTCGTCTTGGCGTCCAGAGTCGAGTCGGTCGGTATATCTCTCTCTTCAAATTCTCATTTTAAAATTCGCAAAACTTAGCCATTTGAGAAAATCCCTTTCCTAGTCACCACGGGAATAGGAATTTTTATCACCCTTCATCTAGGCATACAGGCCTAACCAGAGACTTTAGGAGTCCGTGTCAGAATCGGATTAGGAATCAAGTCATCCCAAGCATTCTAATTTCCAAAAAAAATCATTTTCTTTCCAAAAAATCAATCAAAAATCATTTCTTCCCCAGCATGAGTCAGTGTTTCTTCTAAATGTTACGTGCAATTTGTTATGTATCAACAGACAGGTACCCCAAGACTCCCCGAAGGATTCTCAAAGACTCCCCAGTGGAAGGATCATGCAACATTTCTATTAAGGAATCGGGATATATCTGTAAGCAGATACACCCAGAGCTTCCAAGGCAAGCTCCCACGCAATTCCAAGATGGGATGTGTCTGTAAACAGACACACCCAAGACTTTTTAGGAGAAGTGCCCGCGCTATTCCAAGATGGGATGTGTCTGTAAACAGACACACCCAAGACTTTTTAGGAGAAGTCCCCGCGCTATTCCAAGATGGGATGTGTCTGTAAACAGACACACCCAAGACTTTTTAGGAAAAGTCCCCGCGACATTGTAGACAGCTACCCAGGTATGATTTCTATCTTATGGCTGGCGAGCCCTTCATGCAAGTCTAATGGACTCTAAACGACCCGATCGGAAGTCTGCCAGGTCTTAATCCTCGGTTGGCCTGGTAGCTACTTTGACTTTTGCCTTGTCCAAGCCTCAGTCAGAGTGGGGGCTTTGTAGACACCCACTTTTTGACCGCCAGGTGTCTATAGTAGTTCCCGCCAAACACCCGATGATGATCGGACGCAAACATGCTTTGATGGACTCGGATATGGGCTTGAAATCATGGACATTTGGCTTGGGCTTATTACGAAGTACAAATCTTACAAAACCAACCTCAAATCCAGGCCCAGTGGGTCGTTTCGAGTCAAATGAAACTAATTTGGGTCGATTCCGACACCAGGGGTAAAACCGTCTTTTAGCGACCGAGTCAAAACCCGGTCAAAAATATTCTCGAGACACACGAGTCAGCCGTGACACCTCACGTGGCTGATTCGGTCTCAAACACCACAAAAAATCAGCTTCAAAAAATATTAAACAAATCCGTTTAAGGATAGAATTCGATCTCAAGTAGGAATTCTATCCGAAAACCGAATCAATTACCGACCGAGCATCAAAATACTCGGCCAAATCCCCCCAACCAGCCGAGATTCCTTGCTTCCTCCCCAAGCAACGGACTTCTCGTTCCTATCAAACTCTCGCGTTTCCTATCCGAATCGGTATTTCTTGTTGTCTAAGCAAGATATCTCTCCTAAACCTCTTCGCCTATAAATAGGACCCTCTGTTCAACACAATTCATTCAGAAACTATCCATCAATAGGCGATCAATTATTCCCATACATGAAATATACATCTATCATTCATACATCCTCAACATCTAGCAAAAAAAAATAATCTCGACATACATTCAAAGAAGCACCGAAATATTGTCAAAATACCGACGAAACCCGACCCCACCATCCGGCCGAATCCGTCACCTCACACATAAAAAAACGCACCATCCTAAACTCATCCACATCATCTCGACGCTCCCGTGCCTAAGCCACCGTCTGACAAGCTCTATACCGAGAAAGCAAAGCATGTAGGTTGAGGGTGTAAATCAAACCCGATTCTTTCCCTTTTCTCTTCCTTCTCCACGTTTTTTCTTCTTTCTTTTCGTTGTGTCGTCGGTCGTTTCTTATTTTTAATATGGGTCGTTCGTCACATATTTTTTATTATTTCTAATAACCGGAACTTCAAAAAACTATTTCTTTTTATATAACGTTCTTAAAATACGATATTGATTTTCTAATCAAATATCGTATCCAACAAGAACTAAATTAATTAAAACTCATTGATGCAAAAAATCGTTACATCTTTTTTAAACCAAATTCGACGATTTTACGCGGAGAGAATTAACATCTTTTTTTCTCTTTTCGTTCAAATTTCTATTTTTTCTTCTTTTCGTTCAAAGCAAACTTTTCTTTTTTCAAAACCTTTCCTAAAAACCTTTCGACTATTTGATATCGATTTCATAATCGAATATCGAATACGACGAATATCAAAAACATAAATCGAGTATAAATTAATCCATATTTGTACGCGACTTATCAAAATTATCAATTTTCGAAAACCGAATCTGAGACAGTCACCCGCGCGAGTCGCGCCCCTCCCGGGCGAGTCGCGCGGACTGCTGTAAACCGCGGCCTCTTTTCTCGTCTTTTCCGATTTTTTCCAGCATCGTTTTCTAACATAAAACAGCGGTTTTCTCGGTATATTTTCAGATTTCGACAAGTATTTTTCGCGCGTCATAATTTTTTTTCCAAAATCATGCATATTATCGTATTTACATCTTTATTCGATTTATTCAACTAACTCGTTTGCTCCTTGTTTGTAGCGATTTATTTTTATCGTTTGTTTTATTAGACTAAAACGAACTTCACATGCTAAAATAACTTTGACGTTATTAGTTTAATATGCATTAAACGACTTAGCAACCTATTTATTTTTCTCTCACATGTCTAGGGAAAATAATCTTTGCATATCATTCGACCGTCGAACTAACGCGTGTACACCAAAAACGAACGATATCTTAGTAAAGGCCGCTAAGTGCGGGCGGGGTTGGGTGTTCTTAGTGAACATCCCAACACGTACCCTCACCCCTTACTCAGAACCATGGTTTCCGGATGTCCGAATCCATTGGCAACGAGAGTCATTCAATACACAGTATCCGATAATGTCGGTATCGGTATCGTAATGCAAAGTGACGAGCCCAATAAACTCTCACATCGGAAATGGGCCTTATTTTGTATACGGCTCACTACGACATAGAGTGGGCTCGAATGGTTCCGAATAACCACAAAATTCAGTGGCGACTCCTACTTCGATTTAAATTTCAATTTGACCATCTCATATGGATATTCATTCGCCTCCCCAAACCCGTGCGTGGCCGCGTCGGGGTGGACCTATGTCATGTCCACAATCTAACATTTCAGGTAGCAGCCTGTGCTTCCCAACGGAACATCAAAGGATATGTTTCTCCTGGAATACTACATCCAAGATGGGATGTGTCTGCATACAGATACACCCAGGACTTCAGAAGCAAGTCCCCGAGCAACTCCTTTACTCCCCAGCGAAAAACCTGAGGCGGTATTTCTTCTGGAATATTACATCCAAGATGGGATGTGTCTGCATACAGGTACACCCAAGACTTCATAAGCAAGTCCCCGCGCAACTCCTTTACTTCCCAGCGGAAAACCCTAGGCGGTATTTCTTCTAGAATATTCAAGATGGGATGTGTCTGCATACAGGTACACCCGAGACTTCGAAGGCAAGTCCAACTCCCGACGGAGCCATCATCGCCAAGACAGGTATGATTTCTACCTTATGGCTGGCGAGCCCTTCACGCGAGTCTAACGGACTATAAACGACCCGACCGGAAGGCTCCTAGGTCGTAATCCTTGAATGGCCTGGTAGCTACTCTGACTTTCGCCTTGTCCAAGTCTCAGTCAGAGTGAGGGCTCTGTAGACACCCACATTTTGCCTGCTAGTGTCTATAGCAGTCTCCAACAAAATACCCGATGATGATCGGACGTAAACGTGTTTTAATGCGCTCGAATATGGGCTCGAAATCAATAGTATCTGGCATGGGCTTTTAGCGGAGTACAAATCTTGTAATCCCCTAGAAAATCTAACGCGATACAGTGGCGGAAACACTATAGAGTCGGGATTAAAACAGGCTGTAACTATGTCCTAATAAAATTAAAATGGTAAAGTCAAACAATAGGCCTTAAATAAAATGGCCAAAATTTAAACAATCCACAAAAGTGGGTTTAAACATTCCACAAGACATAATTATTAAAAGAGAGTAAGCAGGATCCACAATGCGCGCTAGCCCACACCCGGAAACAAGTATACCTGCCATGTTAAAACATAACAGCCACAATCAGTAGGGATCAACGTTCTCCCAGCTGTATGACATGATTTTAAAACTGTAATTACTAATATAGAAATATAGTAAAAATGGGAAACAGTAAAACAGCATATTAAAAATAAGCTTTCAGCGCAAAACCAAAATAATAAATTGGGTTTCCAAAGAAACAAAAAAATATTTGCCAACCTGCAAACCAATTTGTATCGATAATAAATAAAATAATCAAAATGGCGTTATGGATAGGATTAGTGATGAAGAATAGACTTTCACTAGAAGAATACTAAAACTAGCTTCGAGAACTTAGTTCAAACAAATCAAACTTCGGTCTCTAACTAGCTAGGCTAGTCAACCATAATAGGACGGCGACTTATAAATGCGTTACCCTAGTTTAAGATGATATGTACACCCCTCCCGAGCACCATAAATACTCAGTTCAACCCGACGGCGTCTTACACTGCGAGACACGAGCTTAAGAAAATATACACACACTCCCGAACACCATATATGCTCGGTTCAACAACCAGTGTGCCCCATAAAGACACACCAGCCTTATAGTTAATGGCAAAAATGTAAACCCAAGAATGTATTACTCTAACCCCACACTTGTCCTTATTCCATAACTCCAAAATCAAGCCATTATCGATATTCAAAAGATATAATCGTTATAAAAAATATGGAGATAAAAGGAGTAATCATTATATTCTAAAAGAGGAAACTTCTATTTTTAGAAACTTTACTAAAAAAAGCACCATATCAAAATAGCAAAAATATTTGTTTTTACTAATACAACATTTTTCGTAAACGATATAGATTTATAAAACTAGTACTTTCGGCCTTAACGATATTAATTATCAAAGTGCATTTAGGTTTATGAAATTATTAAAATACCTTACAAGTGTTTATAAAATGATTAAAATGTCTTAAACATTTTAATACTACTAATCAGGATGTTTTAAAAATTTACGAAACTAAAATTCCCTAATTATTATTAGTTTCGACAATACAATTATAAATGGGATTTTACGGCAAATGTCAAATTAAATGTTTTAACGTCTTTTATTTAATTAAACCAATGAATATATTCAGAGTATATTAATGGATGATTTAACTCACGAAGTTTCAGATTTAAATACTTTAAAAATGGCTGGAAAAATAATTTTTTTAGGTGAAACAGATCGTTTTAACGATAAATTGTAATTTGTCCAAAAATCATTACTATTTAATAGTACAAAAATTACGTGAAATAGCTAAAACATATTTATGGACATTCTGTCCAGAAAAGAAAATTTTCCAGAATCCTAAAACTCAGTTTTTAAAGAGTTTTCCCGTTAATCGTGATAAAACTCAGGTTGGTTTATGCATAAATGAAATTAAAATGAGTGATGAAAACAAGGTGCTTATTAGCCTAAGGTGACCGGCCAACATAAGTGAGGAAGGAGTATGAAGAGTTTGATAACAATGCATCAAATAAATGAAAAGAAAATAATCTTACGTTTACGTTTTAATGTGATAAAATGAAACGTATTAATAAAACGTAGTTAAATTGTGACAAGATGCTTTTTCGGACCAAAATATGAGGAATAGGTCTCAAATAATTTGTAAGTTGATAAAAAGTATAATCGTCAAATAGTTAAAGGCATTTCAAAGTAATTCGAGTAAACCTCGCGTAAGAAAATAATTATTTGCGAAACTTGGTATAAAAATCATAAATGGCTACTCTTTAGTAAATAAAAATATTTCTTAGTTGAAAATATTATGTAAATGTATTTAAACACTTTTAGAAAAAGAATAACTTAAATCCAAGCTTAAAAACGTCAATTCAAAGAGAAATAGAATTCCTCGTGGAAAATTAATTAGTTTACGAAGAAAACCAAATAAATGGATTTAAGAGAAATAAAATCTTTAACAATAAAATTAAATCTCATTAAACTCAAAAACAAAATAAAGCTTGGTAAAACGATGAAATATGAGGCCGAAATGTGATAGAGTTATAACGATTTCATAACGGTAAGGATAAAAATGCTAGGAAAAATAGCGGGTGTTACAAAGCTCACAAAACCGTCCTCAAATTCGGGCCCAGTGGGCCGTTTGCAATAAAATGAGACTAATTTGAGCCGAAATCGTCACCGAAAATAAAACTGTCTTTTAGCGACCGAGTCAAAACCAGGTTAAAGTCGAATCCTGAGACGAAACCAGCCATGCATGTGACTAGATACAAAGTCAAAGCAGTCACAACAACCAAATCAATTCAAATAAAGTCAAGAATCTTTCCTATTTTAGCTCCACCCGTATTGACTCACTCGATCGAGTGCCATGAGCCCACTCGATCGAGTGCACCCACAAATACAACCGGACCGCCTTCAAACCGGGCACTCGATCAAGTGCACATAGGGCCACTCGATCGAGTAACCCTAGACGGTTGCCAACTCTATGAATACTCACCCATTTCACCACCTTTCTTCAACATTCAACCCTACACATTTCACAACAACACACAACACACCTTTTGCAAATCCTACACCTCTTTTCACCCATTCAACCTTTACACAATACAACATATACAAACCCTTTGAACTTGGCTTCAAACTCTCTCTCTCTCACACACACATACAATCAATCCCGAGAGCAAAACTCGTCAAATCCTCTCCCCAATCACACACACCATAACTTGCCTACATATCTCGACGCACCCGCGCCTTTGCCGCTACTAGACGAGCCCGTGTTCTGAGACTAAAGCGTGTAGGTTGAGGGTGTAAATCAAACCCCGTCATTCTCATTTCTTCCCTTCTCTTCTGCATTTTTTATATATATATTTATGTACTAATTATTATTAACTAACATTAACATTTAATCCTTTTGTATACTAACTTTTAATTTTATGTTTACTAACCATCTAATTCACTAACATTTATTCTTTTCGCGATCTAACATTTTATTTATTGTATCTAACACCTAACACCTAACATTTTAATTTTTGTTTATTTACATTCAATTATATCATTAATACCGCATATAGTTATCTAGTATTAAAACGGTTTCGGGTCGAACATGACTAATTTTGAATTCCGTCTAAAGTCTATTTAATCCCTTTACAAGTCGTATTGGAGGTGGCGCGCCGCCTTAAACACTTAAGGGCGTGATAGATCGTGTAGATTCATTATTAGATAAGTCCGACACCGTTTGTAACACCCTATTTTATCCAAGAGCCTTAACTAGGCCTTCCCTGATAAATGAGAGTGTTACCATCTCGGGTTGACCGAGGCAGTAGTCCCATCACAAAACAATACTGAAACACAATCGAATTTAATAAATTATTCAAGGATGCAAACCAAGTTCGAGAACTAAGTATGGTTACAAAAATCCAAAACGACTACATGAATTAAACGGTCTATTAAGTACTAATAATGGAAATATGCTAAGAGTATAGCAACGATGGCCACACACTCCCTTCCCGAACAATAATTCCCCTCAGTTAAGCATACATCAACGGTCCATATCTGCATCAATACTCTGCTCCCCAAAAGACCGAAAATGTCAATTTGATCGTCGCTGGTCCCCAATAAATTAGGGTGACAATTTAAACAGGGAACACGGTTAGAACATGCTAACATTAATATACATGTACAGAATAAAACATCCAATCTCAACAGTCTTAGTACCATCATTGGTACCAATTAATAATATCATCTCAATATTCTCAGTACCAACGTTGGTACCAATCAATATTCTCCTCTCAACTCTTCTGGCAGGCCCTTTCATTCCGAGTGTGCACACCCCCCGCAGGTTCAACAACCCACGAGGAGAAATCAGGGAGGAGACCGTGATCAAAGGTCCCGGCTAGGTTTAAAGCTAGCCTCACCAATTCCATTATTTCAATATTCAACAATCATTCTCCCATCAATATTCAACATTATTCTTATCGTCACAATATCACATCGTACCCGTAACTCATACATGCATAATAATATTAACGTGTTCTAAGTAAGGAAAACCTTACCTAATTAGCAGGTCACCACAGCGTCGGTAGTATAAATATATCACCGCGGAAATTCTACGAAGTTCGACCCTAGTAAAATAGTATATACATAAATCAATATCAGTTCTAACAATTTTAATATATAAAAAAGGAATTGATACTGGCACCGACTTAGTAAAACTAAACCTAACTAACTGGCTGCAAATAAACTACGTAATACAACCACTGACTAACATAATAATACTGCCACACTAGTACACCATACCCTTATATGTATATAATAATCATGATTACTATTATTATTATTATTATTATTATTATATTGTTATTATACTAATAAGTAATAATAACCCATTAACAACTCATTGCCACCATCGTATACTAGGTGTTTTAATACGACGCTAATAATGGCGAACAAAACCAACAACAACGATACGAATATTCCGTCAACAAGATACACTAACAATGACAACAATACTTCAGCCACTATAACCAACTCGGTAACTATGGAAACCCTCAGCAGCACTTTACGAGCCTAGGACCAGCAACAGCGATGATTTCAAAGCCCTCCCGACGACAACGACAACAACAACCCGAGGCCCCGACCTAATAACAATGACGACCCGACAAAATAGTGACGAACCGCCACCCGACATGACAACAAAACAGTACGCATCAACAACAATACCCCAATGCCGACACAGCAACCCCGACAACACAATATTCAACTACATCTATTTCGACATAAGAATTCGGGAAACGATGTTAATACAAAAAGGATAAAAGGATGATGTGGGCATACCGAAAAATGATCTTAGGAGACGGACCAAGGTGATAGCACACTAGAGGAGGTGATATGAGGGTTGACGGTGAAGGAATTCAGCGAGGTTGAAAAGGAAGGGAGATGAATTAGGTTAGGAGCGGCGTGCGTGATGAATTAGACGAGGAAATTTAAAGGGAAGTGATGGGGGTCGGTAGCGTGCAATGGGTCGCCCGCCATTTGGGTCCCAGGATGGCCCGACCCAAGAATGAAGAAGAGCCTACCCGGCAGGCCATCAAGCGAGGAGTCATCACTCCAAGGCACCTACCTGCCCGGTAAGGCAATACCGCCCGCCGAGCAGGGCAACCAAGACCCCCTGCCTTCTGGTCCTCAGGGTGTTCGCATACCCAGCAGGGGCAGGGGAGACCAGGGGCCCTCCCGTCATTTTGCCTAAGGTAAAGGGGAATGAGGGGATGAGGTGAAGCCACATGTCACCCTCTCGTCCACCTATTCTCCCACTCTCTCTCTCTTCCTTCCCCTCTCTTGTGGGAAGGTATAAATACTCATCCATTTCCCACAAAGAGGGGGTTGGAATTTTCTCTCTCTAGACTCTCACTCTATAACCGCCAACTAGTTCCTCACGAGCTAGGTTCCTAAAGGCAATTCACGAACTGACTTAGACATCGGAGAGGGTTCCCCCGGACACCTTCGGGGCCCTGTACGTTCACTGTGCAGGGACAGACCGTCTCCGTCGGGGAAGTTTGATCATCGGAGTGAGGAGAAGGGGAGATCAAAGGAAGACTAGCATTGACTGCTTTGAACATCAATTACACTTGTCAAGATCCGAATTCAAAGTCGGGTTTAATTGTTTCCATACCGGAACAATTTGGCGCCGTCTGTGGGGACAGATCTGGTTGTACCCATGAATCACCCACAAAAATCACCCACAATCAATCACAACAAAAATGCCTGAAATCATAGAGGCAAGCTCCGGGGCGGGTCCGACGGTACCACCGGTGATCCCCCCATATGGAATGCCTGCACCTGGGAGAACACCTGCTGCAACAATCCCAGGGGTGGGGCGTACCAGCCTTTGTGAGACGCCTAATGAAGGCGCTGTAGTTACAGCTGGGCAGGTTGGCCATCAGAGGCCTAATTTAAACCTCACCCCTGCCCAGGTTCTGCAAACTGTAGCCTTCTTCTCAGCGATGCTTAATCAAGAGTTCACTCCAGAAGACTTGGTTGGCAGGATTGCTACTACTCCCAGGCAGCTTCACTTTGAGAGTGGAGGAGGTGCCAGGGGTACGAAGCGAACCGCCGCCAGGAACATCCAACAGAAAGCACTGAAGGTTGCTCAGGGGTACCAACAAGCCTAGAAACGCATTACCATCAATCAAGAACAGCCAGCTCAACAACAAGCGTTCTATATACACACTACGGAGTCCAGGGCCGCCAGGGAAAAGAAGGTTCTGTCTCAAGGACTCCAAGACCGAATTTGGCATAAAGAGCCTGCATCTAAACGTCTGGGAGAGAAGCAGGGCGGAGTCTTCTCCAGGTTGACGCCAGCAGCAGAGGAGCAGCCAGCTCCGGGGCTATCTCAAAGCCTGCAATCCAGGCTCAACCGGGGCCGACCACTCGAGTCAAGGCATCGCCAGGGCGACAACCTTGATCAGCCCCAGAGAAAGAGATCCAGACATCCCTTCCCCGATAGGGAGGACGAAGCTATAAACCAGAAGATCATTTGGCAGCATTTGAAAGTCACATAGGCATGTATGATGTAGACGACGCAGTCTGGTGCATAGTCTTTCCAACTACCCGGGTTGGGCTAGCACAGGGATGGTTCAGGGATCTTCGTCAGGGATCGATCAGCTTCTTCATAGAGCTAGCTAAAGCTTTCTTAGAGCAATACGCAGGGAACAAGGGGCGTCGGCTCACTCAGTTTGACCTGATGACCCTAAAACAGAAGAAGGGGGAAATTTTTAGAGAGTACCTAAAGAGATTTTGACCTGTCCTACCAGCAGGTCAGGAAGATTGACGACTCGACTGCTGCATACGCTCTGACCATCTCACTGCTCCTAGGGGAGATGAAGAACCAGATGCATACTGATAGACTCGACTCTGGACACGACAGGACGGGTTGACAGACACGACTGGACTCTCGAGGGATTGGACAGCGACTCGTTAGGGAGTGGGTCACCTAAGATGACAAGACTCTTAAGCTGCGCTATTCCGTAGCCTAGGCGAGTCGCAACACGGTCGAACATCGAAATGGGAAGGATGTGCTATACGGTGGCTGCAGTAGTCTGTAACGAGACTGTAACGACAGGACTTAGTAGTAGCAATGTTATAGTCTGGTGCTTTTTTGGATCTTTGGTTTTGGGGTACAGTCCCAAAATGGGTGTTGCTTCGAGTCCCAGACAGATTCTTGTCTTCGACTGAGCCGAGGGCTAGGTCACACTAAAGAAAGGAGGCTAATTTTGAAAATCATTTGGATTATGTGAGTGGATGTGAGTCTTCTGCCTAAGAGAAGCCCCCAGGACGACAAAGCTAGCTGTTGAGAACATGACAGTGTCGTGATAGGAATGATTGTGCTTTTTGAATGTGTGTCAATGTGACTGGTTGTGCCTCTGTTGAAAGGCTGCCTACGTATTCACGTGTAGTGAAATCAAACCATGCCGTAGTTCAGTGTTGAAAGATATGTTATGTTGCCTAGTTTATTAGGGCTTTGTGTGTAACTAGCCATAGCGATGGTGTAAGCTAGGTGTATTCGCAATGACGTCTTGATCAAAGGGCCAGAACAGTTAGGATGTTGATCCTGTGACTGTGAGCGTTCCCCGGGGTAGCCCCCAGAGGTGGTGTGAACTATTTGGGCATGTTCTATGCCGACCGCAGGTTAAGTTCCCGTGTTTGGGGCTGGTAACTGGTTTGGATGTTTTTGGGAAATGTGGAGCTAGGTCGCAAGTGGCCTTGATGATTCGAAATTTGGAGCTCGATTTTGTGGAGCTAAGGCTTCGAGGGTAAGTTATTGCAACGTGGTAGGAAAGGGGGAAGTCGAGTAAAAATGACTCGGACTTCGATCGGGGTAGGTTTAATAATGCGGGATCTGATTTTCCATTTCTGGCCCTAATGGTTAGGGTGTATCCTATGGAGGTTGAATCCTCAAAATTTCGGGCTGACTCTTAGCCTAGGTCTCGAGAAGGTCTTGAGGGTTGTAATGTGGGAAGGCTAAATGTGGTGTTATCTGACCAGCCTGATTGTCACCCTTCTATTTGATGGTATGGGCATCGGTAATTTTTGAATTGACCGTACCCCGGTCAAGGGATTTTGACCGTTGACCACGGTAATGGGTATTTGAATTTTTTTTTGGGTTGACCTCTTAGCCCCGGTCGTGGGATTCTTCATTTGAGTTGACCGTGCCCCGGTCAAGGGATTGACAGTATCTGGTCGGAGGATGTTGAGGGTTCCTTTTTTTGATGGCTGACTCTTTTGTTTTGGCCTTTTGCTTTTTTTTTGGACTTTTGATTTTTTTGTCCAACTCTTTTTTTTTTGTTCACGATAATCCCCTCCTATGGTGTTGGCAATAGGCATGGGTATTCCCGGATTTTTGGCGTCCATTTGTGGGTGGATCTGGGGTTGGGCCTATCAGTTGGATTAGGCTTTTGGAGCTAGACCTTTGTAAGGTGTAAGCATAGTTGGTATTTGTGTGAGTGCAACTCGCGATGGAGTACTCTACGGTAAACATGGTGGTTTGGATCTCGGTATTGTCATCATAATTCCGAGCAGGCTTGCCGGGAGCATCGTCCCGAGTTGGGTATTTTTGGCATCAAGTCTATAGAGTCACGATGCTTCTTTTTTGTTTCTGGTCGGACTAACGCCTAAGGTAGGGATTAGTCAGTCTTATTGGAGGGGTGTTTATTGTGGGAAATGGGTTTGCCTCCCGTCCTAAACCCAAACTAGAAGACTACCTAGATTTGTAATAGGATTCGATACCGCTCCTGCTAGGGGTAGTTTTGTGGCTTTCTATACCAGACATGGAACAGGTAAAGGATAACACGGGTCTGAGTTCCTGCAGTCATTATAGATGTGCCTATAATAGTCACGTGTGTGTGCTCACAGTGTATGATGGTGTTCATCATGTTCTCGGAAACACATAAGGAAAGTATATATGAGAAATAGAAAAGCTGATTTCATTGAATTTTGAAAAGTGGACAGAATGCATATGACTATGACTCCGATTTGGAAATGAAGATGTAGGGTATCCTAGACTCGAACTCAGACTTAGACTCGAATCAAATCCGGACTTCCGGATGCTCGCTTGGTTGTTTCTGTTTTTGGTAAGGTCTTTGCTTGGAGAAAACGATAGGTGGCACAACTCGCCTAAACTCGACTTTTCACAAACGCAAGAGAGAGAGTCAAGCTAGACATGGCCCGGGGTGACGGGATGACAAAGACTCTCGGATCGAGATACTCGAACGTTGACCTAGACGAGGTAACGACCTTGGCGTGGACTCGACGATGAGACTCAAGCTGCACGATGGTGAGTCCAAAAATGGGGCGACCATGTTTGACCGCGTCGCGTGCTCGGACCAACCGTGGCGACCTAAACCTAGCTGACTCGAGCGCTCGCAGCATAGGTAAGACTCGAAGAAGACATCTTAAGGACGCCGGTGTTTGATGAACGTAAGGTACCTCTTAAGGTGGCTGTGGTCGACTGCTCGGGTGGAGGATAGCCCCCGGTTGAGACTAAAGTCTCTGATAGGACTCAGATGGTGTGGCATCTAAGTGAATCGAAAGTGGCACACGTGAGACAACACGTGTAGGACACGACCCTTAGAGCAACCGTGATTGATCGCTCTGCTGAAGGGTAGCCCCCGAGTGAGACCGAGGACTCTAAAAAGGATTCAGATGGTGTGACATCTAAGTGATTCAAAAGTGGGGTACATGAGACAACACGTGTAAGACATGACCCTTAGAGCAACCGTGATTGACCGCTCTGCTGAAGGATAGCCCCCAAGTTTAATCGAAGGTTTTGCTAGGACTCGAGTGTCGGACGAGTGACCCTTAGTTGTAGGAATCACGAACCTTTTGTTATAGGGCTATGCCTTGTAAAAGGTTGACTCGGCCTCAAGGAAAGGCAGACGGGTAGGGGAAGAAACTTGTGATGTCAAATCGACAGTGTTTCGACGCTAGAGACCCTTGACTTGACTTGAATAAGGACAACCTTGTGATTAGGGTAGACCCTTAAGTTAAAGGACCCTTGAATTAGGAGGACTCGACTAACGGATTGAAAGATGGGCGAACTTCCCTTAGGAAAGGTCGTGGGGACCGTCCTGCTAGAGGGAAAGATCGTGTGAGACTTTCTAGTTAGGACTCGAGTGTTAAGACGAACCTTCGGTTTACGAGTGTATGACTCGTGTTGGTCGGTTATGCCTTTAGGTTAAGGCGGACTGGGATGAGGAAGAAACCCGTGATATAGGATCGACAGAGTTTCGACGCTAAAAACCTTCGACGACTTATGACAAGACCCGACACTGCTAAATACGGGAAGTCCTAAGAAGAGGGAAGTTTTGAAAAGGAATTTCTCAGAAAAAAAAAACCCGAGAAAACCAGTGGATGGCCCGATTTTTCGAAAATCGGAAAAGTGCCATCGGGCCGCAATTTTGAAGGTTTGAAAATATTTTTGAATTTTGAAACGGGCAGCATACCGGCTAGAAATAGGCTATTTTGAGTAAAATCATAAGTCCTAAATTCGGTAGCTTTCCGAGTTTTTGAAAAGTTGAATATTTGGAATTTTGAAATTTGAATATCGAAAAAAAGAATTTTCGATAATTTGAAAATTGAAGATGGGATCCCGAAGATTTGAAAATCAAAAACGGCATCTCGAAGATTTGAAAATTGAAAAATGGCATCTCGAAGATTTTGAAAATGGAAACCGGCATCTCAAAAATTTGAAAATCGCGAATGGCATCACCAGGATTTGAAAATCGAAACTGAATTTTGAAAATTCGAAAATCGAATGGTGGATCAGAAATTCGAATTTTGAAATGGATAGTATGCCGGCTAAAAAAAAGGCTTGTTTTGAATCAAATCGTAAGTCTAAATTTTGGCAGCATTCCGATTTTTGAAAATTGAATATTTTGGAAAGATGCATTTTTTTTGAAATTATGATTTTTGAAAATGACACGTAACCAAGTAGCACATAGTCACGTAAGCATTATAACGACGCCATGTATGCGTTACACTAAGTCTCGGTCGGTCTAAATGGGTCTATACCAGTGCTCATAGTGTAGACGAGAATCGGGACGGACTTCCTAAGTCGAGTTGAGCTTAGAACATGCCGCAAAGTCCATGCGAATCGACTATGAACACCTTTAACGTATTCAAGGCGGAGTACATCGTGGTATAGTGGGACGTCGGTCGCCAGTACCGGCCGGGGAAATTTTGGGTTATGCATGAACCGTAAAACTAAAACGCGTATTGTACTAGTCAAACGATTTCTATTCGAGTCTCACCCTGAGGATGCCGATGGTTAGTCACTCAACAGTTAATCCCCAGCGGAGTCGCCAAATTGTGGACATGACGTAGGTCCACCCCGACGCGGCCACGCGCGGGTTTGGGTAGGCGAATGAATCTCCATATGAGAATGGATCGAATTGAAATTTAAGTCGAAATGGAGTCGCCACCGAACTTTGTGGGAGTTCGGACCCATTCGAGCCCACTCTATATCGCTATGGACTGTACACATAGTACGACCCATTTCGATTTTAGAGTTTATTGGGCTCGTCCCTTTGCATTGCGATACCGATACCGTCAATACCGGTTATCGTGTATAGAATGACTCTCGTGCGCCAACGTTTTCGGGCATCCGGAAACCGAGGTTCTGAGTAAGGGGTGAGGGTACGTGTTGGGAAGCCCATAAAGAACACCCAACCCCGCCCGCACTTAGCGGCCTCTACTAAGACATCGTTTGACTTTCTAATATGTGCGTTAGTAATTCGGTAAAATGATATGCAAACAACATTTTACAAGATATAAATATTGAATGGGTTGCTACGTCATTTTAATGCATCTTGATTCACGTCAAAGTGATTTAGCATGCGATGTTCATTTAAGGCAATAAATCGCAAACATCGAAAATAGAAAACTCGTAAATAAATTACAATTTACACGGGTGGAATACAACCCGGAATTCACAATACAACGAGCGATAATATAATAATCGAATTAGAAAACGGTAAATATTAACTATAAACGGACCCGTAAATAGTAAATATAAGCTAGACCGTAAATTGAATAACCGGACAAACTTTGATTAAATACACATTATATTGTGCATTAAGCGGAGGATGGAGACTTTAATACGTATTCACGTATGGGACCGAAGAGTGGTGCTAGCTCGATCCCGGGTCTCGATGCCTTGTCCCGACTTATCATATTGAAAGAATGATGTCTAGACTAGTCATGCATCGGACACGACTAAGGAGTCGTCGACACAAAACTAGTCGTGCAAGACATTCGTCAAAGTCGTGAAAGTAGTAAAATAGAATAAAATGCATGAGTTTTGAATAAGGAATCACGTGATTGAATTAACACGTGATGACTTAAAGTCGTAAAAAAGAAATTGATTAGGCTTACGATATTTAGAAGGCTCACGGTTTAGGTATGATACAAGACACTTGACCGAGTCATGGCGGAGACTCGATCGAGTGCCCCTCGTGGAGGTCATCTGCCTGTTATTTGAGGTGTCACTCGATCGAGTGAGCCAAGGCACTCGATCGAGTACCCTCTGTTCGAGGTGCTACTCGATTCGGAAAAGGTAACAATTTCGATTTATTGATTTTGAAATCGACATGTAATTACACTAAATATAAATATTGTCTAATTTATATTAGTGTAAATTTCGATGGCTTGTCCTACTCAACATTCGGTTATAGAACCGTTATCTAGTAGTTAAAGCGAAATTTGCAAAATCGAGTTTGATCGGACTAGAATAAATATCGATTCCCTCCGCGTCATAATGTCGTAATCAATCCTTTCGGATCGTGTGAAAGTTAATTCGGCGTCAACGGGTTTTGTCCTAATTAGATTTATCGATGACCTTTTAGAATAATATTTTGAATGAAATGGGGTCGGACATATTTAACGACAAATCACCGCGATCTATTACGCCCTTAAGTGTTTAGGGCGGCGCACCTCGAAAGGGCGCCACCTCCAATGCGACTTGTAAAGGGATTAAATAGACTTTAGGCGGAATTCGTAATTAAACATATTCGACCCGAAAATTCGACCGTCGTCGCAAACTTAAGTCCTCGGCATTTTAATATCGTAATTTGGCCTTAAGGCCTATGATCATTAATTTAGCCTCAACGGACGTTGCTCGGATCGTTTTGAAAATAGTTTTGTTGGTAAGTATACGCGGTATTATTTATATAACAAAATGTAAATGAGCGATAATTAAAATGTTAGATGTTAGATACAATAAATAAAAATATGTTAGATTGCGATAAATAAAAGTGTTAGATTAGAGAGTTAGTATACACGAAATTAAAAGTTAGTGTGTTAGTAATAAAGAAATAAAAATGTTAGTGTCGTTAATATCCACTAATAATAATAGTAGTAATAATAATAATAATAATATATTGTACATATATATATAATCGAAAAAGAGAAAGGAGAAAGGAGAAAGGAAAGGATGTCGGGATTGAATGTTACACCCTCAACCTACGTGCTTTTGCTTCTCGGAATAGGGCTCGTCAAATGGTGGCAAAGTTATGGGAGCGTCGAGATATGTAGGGGAGTTATGGTGTGTATGTGGTTTTGTAGAGATGGATTTTAACGAGTTTTGCTCTCGGTCTTTGACGAGTTTTGATCTCGGGATTTTGAATATGTATGTATGTGTGTGTGACTTTGAAGCCAAGTTCAAAGGGATGTATTGTGTGAAGGTTGAATGAGTTTGAAAAGGTGGTAGAGGTTGGTAATGTATAAAGTTGAAGGGTGATAGATGATTGAAAAGTTGTGTAAATGTGATGGGTGACGGGGTATTTATAGAGAAAATACTCCGGTTTAGGGTCACTCGATCGAGTGGTGCGGGTGCACTCGATCGAGTGCCCGGTCTAAGTCCGGTTTGGCCGGGTCGTTGGTTTACTCGACCGAGTGGGTCTAAACCACTCGATCGAGTTGATCAAACCGCTTGGAGGCTCTTTAGGAAAGATTTCTTGACTATTTTTGAATGATTTGGTTGTTGTGTCTTGATTCATTTTTTGTATTTGGACGCAGTGTGAGGCTGGTTTCGTCTCGGGATTCAACTTTGACCGGGTTTTGACTCGGTCGCTAAAAGACGGTTTTATTTCCGGTGACGGTTTTGACCCAAATTAGTCTCATTTTATTGGAAACGGCCCACTGGGCCTGAATCTGAGGTCCGTTTTGTGAGATTTGTACTCCGCCAAAAGCCCATGCCAGACATTACTGATTCCGAGCACATATTCGAGCGCGTTAAAGCACATTTTCGTCCGATCATCATCGGGTGTTTTTTGGGAACTGCTATAGACACCTTGCGGCCAAATATGGGTGTCTACAATTCTGTAAAAATTAAGTTTTTAATGATTTTTAATAAATTGGTATTTTTATGATATTTTTGATATCGATTATTGAATTTTTACCATTTACTAACAAAAACGATTAAAAACCGATTTTTATGTCTAGCACTTAAACATTTTATTTTAATCTGAAATTTGACGTGGATATATTTCTGATGAAAAATCATTTTCTGAATTTTTTCATAATTTTTCGGTATTGTTAAGTGGGTGAATTAATTAATCATTTTAAATCATTGTTATTCGTTAAAACCGTCTTTGTCGTTTAAATTCTCAATTTTTGGCCTTTTAAATAAATCTGGAATTTTGGAAATTTGAAAAAAATAGTATTTTCTGGAAAATCATTATTTTTAAAGTTTAATAATAGTTTTTGGATATTAATACTTAAATCGTTTTGTAATTACTATTTTTATTAATCGTTATTGTCAAGTTTAGACGATTAACGAGAAAACCCTTTAAAAACCGAGTTTAATGATTCTGGAAAATTCGCTTTTCTGGACAGAATGTCCAAAAATATATTTTAGCTATTTTACGTAATTTTTGTACTATTTATTAAAGTCTTTAATTAATAGTAATGATTTTTGGACAAAATTACGATTTATCGTTAAAATGCTTCGTCTTACATAAAAGAATTATTTTTCCATTAATTTTGAAAATATTTAAATATGAAACTTTGAGATTTAAATCACCCCTTATCATATTCTAAATTTGTTTAATGATTTAAATTAAAGAAAAGACGTTAAAAGATTTAATTTGACATTTGCCGTAAAATCTTATTTACGCTTGTTTTGTCGAAACTATTAATAATTAGGGAATTTTAGTTTTATAAATTCTGGAAACACCCTAATTAGTAGTACTAAAGTGTGTATGACTTTTTAATCATTTTATAAACACTTGTATGATATTTCAATAATTTCATAAACCCATTTATCCTTATTTTGGAAATTAATATTGTTAAGGCCGAAAGTATTAGTTTTACAAATCTATATCTTTTACTGTAACACCCCGGCCCAATCCTAGGACCGGAAATGTTAACTGCAGTAGCCCGCCAGGCTTTGTACTGGTCCCACAGACCAACACGAGTCCTTTCCAGCACATTTTGTCCTCACTCATGCGCATCCCGGAAACCTTCCCAGAAGGTCACCCATCCTAAGATTGCTCCCAGTCAAGCACGCTTAACTTCAGAGTTCTTATCATGGGTAAACCAGAAAAGAAAGTGCACTTTTTTGATATGAGTAGTACTTCAAATCCCTTTAAGCAAAGCTCGTAAATAGGACATCTTCAATCAATGTGGGGTGTATCATTTACTAAAAATGTTTTATTAGTATGAACTAATATTTTCATTATTTTGATATGACGGTATTTTTGTAAATTTTCTAGATATAGAAGTTTCCTAAAATAGAAAGTTTCCTCTTTTGGAAGGCGATTCTTTTCCCCTTTTGTTCTCTTATTATTTACAATGGTTATATCTTTTGTTTATATCGATAATGACCCCGTTTTGGAGTTATGGAATAAGGACAAGTGTGGGTTTAGAGTAATATAGTCTGGGATGTACGTTTTGTCATCAACTGTAAGGCTGATGTGTCTTTATGGGGCGCATTGGTTGTTGAACTGAGCATGGTTTGTGTTCAGGAGAGTGTATATTTACCTTAAACTTAGATATCGCATCGTGTAAGTCGCGTCGGGTTGAACTGGATATGGTTTGTATCCAGGAGGGGTGTATATTACTTAAACCAGGACCTCGCTGCACGCAGTCTTGTTATAGTTGAGTTGCCTAGTTAGAGACTGGATTCTGTTATGAGTTAAGTCTACAGTTCTCGAAGCTAGTTTCTAGTATTGTCCTGTTGAAAGTTTAGATTCTACATTAACCCTATCCATAACGCCATTTTGAATATTTTTATTATTATCGATATAATTTGATTTGCAGGTTGGCGAATGTTTTATGTTTTCTCCGGAAAACTCACTTTTATTATATTTTTCACTGAAAGCTTATTTTTATGAATAATGTTTTACTGTTTTCCGTTTTTACTATTTTCATAAAATAGTAATTACAGTTTTAAAATCATGTTTCACGGCTGGGAGAACGTTGGCGTTGCTCCCCACTGATTGTGGCTGTTATGTTTTTAACATGGCAGGTATATGTGTTTCTCTTCGGGTGGGCTAGCGAGCAGTGTGGATCCTGCTTAATTATTTTAACAATTATGTCTTATGGATTGTTCAAACCCCCTTTTGTGGATTATTTTAAATTTTTGGTCATTTTTATTCATGGCCTATTGTTTGACTTTACCATTTTAATTTACTAAGACATAGTTACAGTGTGTTTTAATCCCGATTCTACAGTGTCTCCGCCACTGTATTGCTTTAGAATTTCTAGGGGATTACAGTTGGTATCAGAGCATCACTGCTCCCAACGCTTACACCTGAAAATAGGGAAAATATCAGTAAATTATTTAAACAGTAAATAAAAATATTATTAGAGATGGGTAGAAACAAATAAGGACTTATTTGTTTAGTCTTCGTGTTCCTGAAACTCAATGGTTAGCATTGAATATTTGTTTTATTTGTCCAAGAAGAAGATAAGTGGACAAGAGGTTGACATGATGCTGCTCCAGATCGGGACAAGACCTGCTTAAAACTCTCAATGCCTGCTGACTCCAGTGGATAACTTGGTGCTCCAAGAAAGATGCCAATGGTGACTCTTCAGCTCCGGTTTAGTTCGCTTAAGCCACTGGCCAGATGATCAAGAGTAGATTCTAGTTCCATGACGGTGCAACAGACCCAGATGTGAAATCACTTTGGATCCGGATGGAGAGACCCAATTCTAGTATGCTCGTATCTCTACGAGATGATGAAGATATCCCGCGATTTCCTTTGTGGGACCTTAGAGGTCCGAACATTCCCGTCTCGTTTTAGATCTTAGTTATTTTGGATCATCGATTCTTTTCCTTCTTCCTCCACCTTCTTCCTCCATTTCTTTCAACTCTTCTTTTATAAATTATCGCTTTCATTCTTGAGGCATATCTTCGACTAATTTTCTTACTTTACCATATTTCCTCTTGAGATTCTTGGTTTGACCAATTTCCGTCTCAGTGGACCCCGTGAAAAGTCATAGAGGTTGAGGTTTAGTAAACCCTTGTTACATGGTTTGAGGATTGTGAGTATACTCTGTTATCTATCTTAGTAAGCTTTTGAGGATCGATTTGAATGATAAATTGTTGATTGATGGAATTAGGATGATACTTTAGACACTGAACCTTGGGTTATCGGTTAATTTGATTACTTTGGAGTACTTAGAGCTGAATATATTTTGGAGTAGTAAGAGTATGTCATATTTGATGGATACTTAGTACCTAACCTAGAACCGAACTAGGTGTAACTGATAATACTACCTTGGGATTCTTACCTAATGCTTATTGGATGAATACATCGCGAATATTTGGGATCATAGAGTATTGTTTAAAGTACTAGCCTGAGTGTTGTAGTACCATTAAAGGTTTCCATTATTGTTGTTAGAAATTTCGCTGACATAGATTCCCTGTGTTTCTTTTGGATTAAATCGTTGATTGTTGTCTAAGGTTGTAACCAACGAGCTTTGGAGTTGAGTGATCTAACCTGGATGAATTACTTTTAACCTTGAAGAAGAGAAATATCTTGCACAATCATAATTTGGGTTTATTGTGTTGTTTTGAGGAATACTATAATACAGATCATCTTATTGGGACTTTCATGTTAGAACTCTTTGACCAGCGAGATTGTGCCTTCGTTGAGTTATTAAATATATTGTGGTTGCACCGTGGTGATTTAAAATTTGAAGGACTCCTAGAAACATTATTCGAATGACATATTTGAAGATGTGAGTGTTCGCTATTACCAATAGATTTGAGCGTGTTTGAGGATTTGTTATACGTTCCTAACTCCTGTACTTGCGGCATTATAAATATATTGATGATCAATTTTGAGGATTTCGTACCCGAGCCTTGTTAAATTGGTGGACCTTGTTAGTGTTCCTTACTAGAGAAATTTGGAGTATACTTCGAGTTCAAACCTTATGAGCTTCGAGTTTAGAAACCTTATCGATTGCGAGTTTGGGTATGTTTTGATGACCGTTGGAATTTTAATTGATGAGTTTAGAATTTATATCATTTGTGGATTCTTACCATACTAATTGAAAGATTATATAAGTATGTAAGACTTAATTTTGGAGGTTGTGGCAGTTGATAATTTTGGAGGTTGTAGATTGAGTGGGACCACCTAGTACCGATATTGGACTTAGTATTGTTTTGATGGAATTAGGAACCCTTTTTGTGCAAGTCGTACTAGGAATCTCGAGATGGTTAATTTTTTCTGTAATCCTTGAGAGATCTGTCTGACTCTCAACTCTGTCTTCCTTTCTGCATCTCTTAAATTCTGTTAGCCCATCTGCTGCCAACCCCTTTGACATTTATCGATTTTGAAAACTTTTGTTTTAATTTATTTTATCCTTGTTTTATTTACCTGTTAACCTTTTTTTATTTGAACTTCCTATTTTATAAAAAGTTTGACTAGTTAAAAAAAATGGATTATCGTAAAATCTTAACATTTTGAGTTGTAATTTCTAATTGTGAACTCCCCGTTTTGTAAATAGTTTGACTAACTTTAACTTTTTCGATATCGTGAAATTTAACATTTCTGAATTTTAATTTAAGAACTTTATACTTCACTTTTGTTTTATCTTTGGTTGATATTTATATTTAGATCTGTTTCAAAATGCTTTAATAATTTATCTTAAATTATTTCAAAATTATTTCAATTTTTGTTTTTCAGGCGATCGGAATTTTACGAAGAATTTCATATTTCCAAATACTTCAATTTCTATAGGATTATTATGTTAAGCGTTTTAACATTGTCGAAATTATTTTGTATGTTCAAGTTTGATAACATTTTTGAAAACTTTCATAATTACTTTGATAACATTTTCGAAATTTTAATGTTTTGAAAATTGGTTTTCGTTTTATTGTTGGTGGATTTTTGAATCTGTTATTGAAAATGTTTGACGACTGGTTCAATTTCTACTAACTACAAAATTTGATTTCTCCAAACTAAATTTTTTTTCATCAGAAAAAAAATATTATCGAATTTCTTAATCAAATTGTTTTACTTTTGTTTTGAAAATGTTTTGGTTACCCTATTTTCTTCAAGCTCATTACAAATGCTATTTAGCGTCATTATTTTATCAAATAACTTTACTTTATGATTTCACTGATTAAAAATTTTTTCAATTTCGGGTAGCTTAGCCCAATTCCTCTTGGAATAAATATTTGCATTTGATTTCATATCACTTTAAAAGTTGTAAAATTTTCTTTTTTACAGCAAACTTAATACAAATTTGTATCCCCATCTAGGGTAATCTTGATTCTCTTTCTGCTTATTCTTAGTTTTGAGGACGAAACTTTCTTTTAGTGGGAAGGATTGTAACACTCGCTATTCTTTCTAGCGTTTTTATTCTTTCCGTTATGACTTCGTCATAATTGTCACATTTCGGCCTTGCGTTTCATCTTTTTCCAAGCTTTATTTCCATTTTTGGGTTTAATGATATTTATTTATTTATTTTAAAATTTTTAATTCTTTTAAATCTATTTATTTGATTTTCTTCGTAAACTATTTATTTTTCCGCGAGGAATTTTATTTCTCTACGAATTGACGTTTTTAAGCTTGGATTTAAGTTATTCCTTTTCCAAAAAATGTTTAAATACATTTACATAATATTTTCAACTAAGAATTATTCTTATTTACGAAAACTTAGCCATTAATGATTTTATTACGAAGCTTCGCGAATAATTATTTTCTTACGCGAGGTTTACTCGAATTGCTTTGAAATGCCTTTAACTATTTTATGATTCTTCTTTTTAACAACTTATAAATCATTTGAGACCTTTTCCCCATATTTTGGACCGACAAAGCTCCTTGTCACAATTTTACTACGTTTTATTAATACGATTCATTTTATTACGTAAAACCGAAAAGATATGATTATTTCCCCTCTCATTTAATTGTTGCATTTTTGCTCAAACTCTTCACACTCCCCCTTAACCTCATTGGATTCTTCATTGCATTTCACATTGATGATACCACATTGGATTCTTCATTCATTTTAATTCCATTTATGCTTAAAACCATTCCTCTCTCCCTTACATTCATTTGTCCATTAAAAAAATTGTTACAACATCATCTTCCTCATCATCCTTTGGCCGTGTTACTCATCATCTTCTCTTGGCTGATTTTTGTTCAATTCGAGTCCTAATCGTCTCATTTTTTTAGCGTCAAATTAATCCTCTTTCCGAGTCTATCGTTAAGGTAATAATCGATGATGTTTTTGATCGTTATTCACCATGATTTTCTTAGTTTTTCTCATGGTATTTTTCTACCATGAATTTCGTGTATGGTAGGTTTCGTGGACGATCCCGAGGTCGACAAGTATATTATTGATTCCGATTTGGACTGGAGGTAACGTCGATGTTACTCGGTATTTCGTGTTTTTAATTGTATAACTGCATGTATATTTTTATATTTCATTTTTGACAATATATGTATGTCATATAATCAGGAAAATTTTTAAAAGTTGAAAATTTGCATGTTTCGGTATTTTTATCGCTATTACGAGATTAATGATTGAATCGTCATATTAAATTGCAAAATCGTAATATTCGGCCTAAACTTGTAATATATGATTATATTCTGTAAAAATTAAGTTGTTAATGATTTTTAATAAATTGGTATTTTTCTGATATTTTTGATATCGATTATTGAATTTTTACCATTTACGAACAAAAATGATTAAAAACCGATTTTTATTTCTAGCACTTAACATTTTATTTTAATCTGAAATTTGACGTGGATAATATTTCTGATGAAAAATCATTTTTTGAATTTTTTCATAATTTTTCGGAATTGTTAAGTGGGTGAATTAATTAATCACTTTAAATCATCGTTATTCGTTAAAACCGTGTTTGTCGTTTAGATTCTCAATTTTTGGCCTTTTAAATAAATCTGGAATTTTGGACATCTGAAAAAAAAATAGTATTTTCTGGAAAATCATTATTTTTAAAGTTTAATAATAGTTTTTGGATATTAATACTTAAATTGTTTTGTAATTATTATTTTTATTAATCGTTATTGTCGAGATTAGACGATTAAAGAGAAAACCCTTTAAAAACCAAGTTTAATGATTCTGGAAAATTCTCTTTTCTGGACAGAATGTCCAAAAATATATTTTAGCTATTTTACGTAATTTTTGTACTATTTCTTAAAGTCTTTAATTAATAGTAATGATTTTTGGAAAAAATTACGATTTATCGTTAAAATGCTCCGTCTTACATAAAAGAATTATTTTTCCAGCAATTTTGAAAATATTTAAATCTGAAACTTTGAGATTTAAATCACCCCTTATCATATTCTAAATTTTTTTAATGATTTAAATTAAAGAAAAGACGTTAAAAGATTTAATTTGACATTTGCCGTAAAATCTTATTTACGCTTGTTTTGTCGAAACTATTAATAATTAGAGAATTTTAGTTTTATAAATTTTGGAAACACCGTAATGAGTAGTACTAAAGTGTTTAAGACTTTTTAATCATTTTATAAACACTCGTATGATATTTCAATAATTTCATAAACCCATTTATCCTTATTTTGGAAATTAATATTGTTAAGGCCGAAAGTATTAGTTTTATAAATCTATATCTTTTACTAAAAATGTTTTATTAGTATGAACTAATATTTTCACTATTTTGATATGATGGTATTTTTGTAAAGTTTCTAGATATAGAAGTTTCCTAAAATAGAAAGTTTCCTCTTTTGGAAGGCGATTCTTTTTCCCTTTTGTTCTCTTATTATTTACAATGATTATTTCTTTTGTTTATATCGATAATGACCCTGTTTTGGAGTTGTGGAATAAGGACAAGTGTGGGTTTAGAGTAATATAGTCTGGGATGTACGTTTTGCCATCAATTGTAAGGTTGATGTGTCTTTATGGGGCGCATTGGTTGTTGAACTGAGCATGGTTTGTGTTCACGAGAGTGTATATTTACCTTAAACTTAGATATCGCATCGTGTAAGTCGCGTCGGGTTGAACTGGATATGGTTTGTATCTAGGAGGGGTGTATACTACTTAAACCAGGACCTCGCTGCACGCAGTCCTGTTATAGTTGAGTTGCCTAGTTAGAGACTGGATTCTGTTATGAGTTAAGTCTACAGTTCTCGAAGCTAGTTTCTAGTATTGTCCTGGTGAAAGTCTAGATTCTACATTAACCCTATCCATAACGCCATTTTGAATATATTTATTATTATCGATATAATTTGATTTGCAGGTTGGCGAATGTTTTATGTCTTCTCCGGAAAACTCATTTTTATTATATTTTTCACTGAAAGCTTACTTTTATGAATAATGTTTTACTGATTTCCGGTTTTACTATTTTCATATAATAGTAATTACAGTTTTAAAATCATGTTTTACGGCTGTGAGAACGTTGGCGTTGCTCCCCACTGATTGTGGCTTTTATGTTTTTATTATGGCAGGTATATGTGTTTCTCTTCGGGTGGGCTAGCGAGCAGTGTGGATCCTGCTTATTTATTTTAATAATTATGTCTTATGGATTGTTCAAACCCCCTTTTGTGGATTGTTTTAAATTTTTGGTCATTTTTATTCATGGCCTATTGTTTGACTTTATCATTTTAATTTACTAAGACATAGTTACAGTGCTCAAACAGTCAACTCCGAAGAACGAGCTATCTACTACATCAGCAAGAAGTTTTTAGAGTATGAATGCAAATACACCATGCTTAAAAAGACATGTTTAGCTCTGGTTTGGGCCACGAAGAAGCTTCGACATTATATGCTCAGCTATGAGGTGCAGGTACTATCTAAGATGGATCCAATCGAGTACCTCTTTGAAAAGCCCATCCTCAATGGCAGAATGTCAAGATGGACCCTAATGTTAGCAGAATTCGACCTAAAGTTCGTACCTCTGAAAGCCATTAAAGGCCGGATAGTAGCCGAGTTTCTCGCCGATAGTCCCGTGATTGAAGAAGGACACACCGACACTTGGTCCTTTCCAGATGAAGATATTTTCAATAGCAATACCGAGACATGGGACTTATACTTCGACGGGGCATCTAATTTCCGAGGATTTGGAGTAGGGATTCTTCTAATCTCACCAAAAGGGGAACATACTCCCGTTTCCATAGAATTAGACTTTGACATTACTAATAATGCTGCTGGGTACAAAGCATGTATCCACGGGCTACAAGCCGCCGCCGACTTAGGAGTCACGAACCTTCGAGTACACGGTGATTCGTCTCTGGTCATCAATCAAGCGCTCCAAAAATGGAAGACTCGGAATGCTAACCTCGTGGCCTACCAGGCACGAGTAAGGGATCTCGAGAAACAATTCCAAAAGGTAGAGTATATATACTTACCTCGGGAAGAAAATCAATTTGCAGATGCACTCTCAAAATTGGCATCTCTATTGAATATTCCCGATCACTTGACCGGTATGCCAATTTGTGTCGAAAGACGGTCTGAGCCGGCATACATCCACGAAATTGAAGATGTCGAGATACCTGATCCCGAGCCATGGTATAAAGCTATCCTAACATACCTGACGACCGGGGAATATCCTCTTGGAACCGACAATCGAGCTAAGAAAGCCTTGCGAAGGTTAGCAACCCAGTTCATCCGTACCGACGACGGGCAACTTTACAAAAAGACAGCACAAGGGGCTCTTCTCCTATGTATCGATAAAACTAAAGCTGAAAAGGTTATGGCTGCAGTACATGACGGCGAGTGCGGTCCACACATGAATGCCCAGATGCTAGTCCGAAAAATCATGAGGCTTGGATATTACTGGAATAGCATGGAAACCGACTGCCAGCTATATGTCAAGCATTGTCATAACTGTCAAATCTTTGCCAATGTACAGCATATGCCGCCATCCCTGTTGTATACCATGACGCCACCTTGGCCGTTTTCAACATGGGGAATCGACATAATCGGGAAGATAAATCCTTCGGGAACCGGTGGACACTGTTTCATTTTGGTAGCTATCGATTATTTCACCAAATGGGTCGAAGCTGAGTCTTATCGTATTCTCAACGCCAAGCATGTCGCCAAGTTTATCCAAAATAAGATTATATGCCGGTACGGGATCCCGCACGAATTTATTAGTGACCACGGGACCCATTTTCAAGCTGAGACAGCGGCCCTGCTTACTAAGTATAAGATTCAAAGGCATACGTCTTCTCTCTACCGACCCCAAACAAACGGAGAGGTAGAAGCGGCTAATAAAACGATTGTCACCATACTCAAAAAGATGGCTGACAATTACCGGTACTGGCCCGATAAAATACCCTTTGCACTATGGGGATACCGGACGTCAATCTGTACAGCAACCGGCGCAACACCGTATTACCTAACATACGGAATGGAAGCGGTCCAGCCGGTCGAGTTGGAAGTGTCGTCTCTCTGGATTCTACTGGAAAGTCAAGTACCTGAAGCTGATTGGGTTCGAGCCCGATATAACTCGCTAGTCCTGTTAGACGAACGACGATCTCGTGCCCTCAATAACATACAGATATATCAAAAAAGGATTCAACGGGCCTTCAACAAAAGGGTAAGGCCCAGGAACATTAAAGAAGGGGATTTGGTTCTCAAGTCTGTTCGAGCCTTATTACCAGTAGACCCAAGGGGAAAATTCAAACCCAATTGGGCCGGGCCATATTTGGTAAAGAAGATTCTATCAGGCGGAGCTGTGATGCTGACGAACCTGGACGGGAACGAATTTGTCAACCCAACCAACCTGGACCAGTTAAAGCGCTACTACCCTTAAGCCCTTTCTCAATGTCATTTGCAAAAAGTTTATTAAAATCATTTCTTAAAATAAACTTTCAAAAGGAAGTCAAAAGCTAGAATTATTGATTCTACTGTTATAAACATCTCGAACCATAGTCTTGGTGTATTTCAAGATTGCAAATTACTAAAAAAAATTTGAACTACGTTTGGTTTGATTCCATTGATTGTGGATACGTAGGCAGCCACTCAGAAGGGCACAACCACTGCAATCGAGAAAAAAGAAACAGGAACGGTTTTTAATAAGCTTCCTTTATTTATTTCAAAAAAAATCCGATAAACTCGGAAAATTACAAATTGCAAAAAATTCAAAAATAAACACACGACACTAAAATAAATAGTAATAATACTTAAATAATAAAAAACTAGGGGCTCTGCATTTAGGGCATCTTGCCCTTTCCCTTGTCTTTAGCTTCTTTTTCCGTCCACTAGCGACGACGGGTAGGTGAGCGCTCCCGAATCACCAAGGGAACCTCCTTAGCCCGGACTCATTTCCTCGAACTCGAGTCCTCAGTCACCTCAGTCGATCCTAGTCGGGCCCTTACCTTTTCCGGTAACCGGTCTCGTGGGCCCAATCTGTCTCGGGCTGCTAGTCTCGGTCCAAGTCCTTTCTCCAAGTCAGTCTAGGGGCTTAGCCGTCCTCGTGAGTTACTAGCACCAGTCTCATTAGCTCGAGTCTTAGTTTTTGACTTAAGACCCGACTCCAATCGGACAAGGGTAGCAGGAGTTTCTCCTTCATCAAAGAACCCCCTATTATCTTTCACTGTTTCCCGACGGACCAAGTCAAAAGCCTCGTCGGTCTTCAAAGCTTTACGAGCCTCTTCAGATTCTTCGGAAGCCCATTTTTGATATGACTCCGAAACCCAAACGGTTTGGCAAGGACGAGGTATAGTCCATATGGCACAGGTAAACCAACGTTGTAGCCACGTGTCACACATTGCGTCCGTTAATTGGAGCGAAACGCTAATGATTGCTTCAGTCTCAGGGATCTGCTGAAACAAAACGAACTGCCTCAGAATGCGGTCTGTGTAGATATGAACAGTCCAATCCAAAGACAGGATCACCAAATAGCGGGCTTTGTCTCTTTTAGCTAACCCCGTTAATTTCGAAAGGAACCACCAAATAACGGTCCATCTAATCAAGGGCCCACCATGGAATTTTAGTTCTTCGTCCCAATAAGTTCGGTTTATGTGATGGCTCGAGCTTATTCGCCATTTCCTTGAGCTAATCTGGCAACTACGATATTTGGATATGCTCACCGGGGGCTCTATGATCGACAAGTGCTCGGATAACCAGATCTGACAAAGAAGAAATGGGTTTACATAAATAAGAATCTGTCCACGGCCAGGCACTCGATCGAGTGTCATGTCTGACTCGATCAAGTGCCTCGACAGGAAGCAAACAGGAGGTTTTTATCAAGGTCACTCGATCGAGTGACAGATCCACTCGATCGAGTGGCCCCTGTACGTCAGAATTCGGAAAAAAAAAAAACGGGAGATAATACCTGCAAAAGACGGGTACTTCCCGTCAATTGCCGATCCGGCTCAAGTCTTCTAGCATCAAGGTCCATAATAATCTCCCCAGTTGTCAGCCAAGCCGGGCTGTGACCCGTCTCCATCTGATCAACTATGCCTATCAGCCTAATTTGACCCAAGCACGAATCAGCCTCCATGCATCCTTCAAAGATATATCGGTGTAGCATACAAAAAGCGAAAGCCCTGCGCCTATGGGTGGGAGTAACTCTTACGCCGCTAGAATTCATAAATTTTATCAGCTAGATCAAATATGGAAACAGAATCTCCCTTCACCATACGGGCTGTCTCAGCATGTGACAAACCTAGAAAGTCCCTTAATCTCCTCCTTGGATCAGGATAAAACGGGGGAATTGCAGGACGAGCATTAGGGCACCAACCGCCGATAGCTGCAATTTCTTCGGAAAGGGGCCATATTTCTCCTTGAGGAAATGCGAAAACATGATGGGTAGAGTTCCCAAAAGGATAGGCAGGCATCCAGGAAGTGCGAATCTACCCTAAGTCGATGAAGCGGGAATAAAGCCGTAATTCCCATCTGAGTCAGCTGAACTTTGTTTTCATCCCGAAAGTATTGGGCCCACGCCTGAAGCATCGCGGTCAAGTGTTCGATACCCATAGCAGAAGTTTTTTAAAGTCTAAAGGATTTTAAGAAAAGAAGAGAAGATTCGGGTTTGAATATGAAAATTAAAAGCAAGAGCCCTCTATTTATAATAGAGAAAATCTTTTCCTAATCGCCTCAGGAATAGAGATTCTTATCATATCTCCTAATTCACATAGGCACACAGGCCTAACCTAAGGACTTTAGGAATCCGCTTCAGAATCTGATACAGGAATCGAGTCATCCCGAGTATTACTATTTCTTTAGCCGAGTCCAAATTCTTAACATTTTCAAAAAACTCATTTTCTTCCAAATTTTCAAAATTTTCAAAATCACTTCTCCAGCGTGAGTCGGTGTTTCACCTAAATGTTACATACGAATTGCTATGTGTCAGCATACAGGTACACCCAAGACTTCAGGAGCAAGCTTATACAACTCTTTAAAACTCCCCAGCGGAAAACATAAGATGTGTCTGCACAAACGGACACACTCATAGCTTCCTAGGCAAGCTCCCGCGCTGCTCCAAGATGGGATGTGTCTGCAAACGGGCACACCCAAAGCTTCTTAGGCAAGTCCCCACAGAGCTTAACATCAACTCAGGTATGATTTCTGTCTCATGGCTGGCGAGCCCTTTTACGCAAGTCTAATGGACTATAAACGACCCGATCGGAAGTCTGCCAGGTCTTAATCTTTGATTGGCCTGGTAGCTACTCTGACTTTCGCCTTGTCCAAGCCTCAGTCAGAGTGGGGGCTCTGTAGACACCCACATTTTGACCGCCAGGTGTCTATAGCAGTTTCCAAAAAAACACCCGATGATGATCGGACGCAAACATGACTAAATACACTCGATTTTGGACTCGGGATCAATAGTAGTTGGCACGAGCTTTTAGCGGAGTAAAAATCTCACCAAACAGACCTCAAAATCAGGCCCAGTAGTCGTTTCAAGTCAAATGAGACTAATTTGGGTCAAAACCGAGACTGAGGGCAAAACCGTCTTTCGACGACCGGGTCAAACCCCGGTCGAGGACATTTCCGAGACGGAAAATCTGTCATGCGACATTCAAAAAATCCTATTAGAAGTCAGATTCCTCACAAAAATCAGCCACAAAAAATAATAAACAATTCTGTAAGAGATAAAGTTTTATCTTTTGAAGAGTTATACCACCCGTCCAGCTCCACTCGATCGAGTGGAGTGGCTCACTCGGTCGAGTGGGCTCGCAAAAAGCAATCAGATTCGAGTTTAGACCAGGCACTCGATCGAATGTCACGAACCACTCGATCGAGTGGCTTCTTTTTTTCAGCCAAAACTGGGAGTATCTTCCTCTTTAAGCAACTTCTCCTATCCACAAGCGGAATCATACTTCCTCCCAACCGTTGCTTTCTTCCTTGGCAAGAAACCATTTTCCTATCCAAATACTAGGAATCTCCTATCCCGAGTAGGGGTATCCCATCCTATAAATACCCCAACCTCGCAACACAATTACACCAACTATCACATACGATCCATACATCTACACACATACAACAAATACAAATTTCTCAATCACACTAGAATCTCTAGCAAACCTCAGGCAAACCATACCAACCATACAACACCTTACTCCTCCTATATTCTCGTTACTCCTACGCAAGCGCTGTTACTACGAGTTTCTAATCGAGATCAAATTTAGCATGTAGGTTGAGGGTGTTTCAAATCCCGATTTCTCTCTTTTTTCTTCTCCTTCCTCGTCCGTCGTCTTTGTCGTTCTCATTTCGTTTCGTTTCTAATATTCTTACTACTACTATAATTAGCAATAACAAGTCGTCCCTAAGGATTCGATATCAACTCTATAGTTTGAGTATCGGATCTAAAGGAATCATTCAAACAAAACCGTTTTCAAAAACTTTTTCTCGTTGATGCCGAAGTAATTGTCACATAGTCCTAAAAAGACTAATACGACAATACAACGCGGAGGGATTTATTTCAATTCAAAACAATTTCTAAAAAAACGTCTTTTTTCTGGCAATCACTCTAAATATCGGATATCGATTTCGTAGTCGAATATCGGATATTTAGGAGATTTGAAAATCTTAAGTCGGGTATAAATTACGCCATATTTCTACACGACTTAACGAATTTATCGGTTTTCAAAAATTAAAAGTAATTTCGAAATTTGCAAATTGAGTCACCCCTCGAACAGGGGGCACTCGATCGAGTGTCATAGCCACTCGGTCGAGTGACACCCCAAAACGGAACCAGAAAGCTTTTTTTGAGGACCACTCGATCGAGTCCCGTCATGACTCGATCTCAAAATCCAAACAGAAGGCTTCTCCCGAAGTCCACTCGGTTGAGTCCATCCATGACTCGATCGAGTGGCCTTTGTCACGACACCTTCAACATTATTTCGAACTTCGATAAAACCTTTTTTACGGCTTCAGTCAACACGTGTCAAGTCAATCACGTGTCCAAATCCTTTCAAAACCTTGCTTTATATTATTTATGTCATTCTAATCTTTTCTGTAAACCGTCACTAACTCGTTTGTTTCTATTTTGGCATCTTTTTTGTTTTATTGTACTAAAACGAATCTCACATGCTAAAACAACTTCGACTTAGTTCAACATGCATTAAACGACGTAGAACAAACATAATTCACATGTTTAGCCTAAAAAGCCTTGTTTGCATATCATTCAACCTCGAACTAACGCGCGTACACCAAAATCGAACAATATCTTAGTAAAGGCCGCTAAGTGCGGGCGGGGTTGGGTGTTCTTTGTGAACTTCCCAACACGTACCCTCACCCCTTACTCAGAACCATGGTTTCCGGATGTCCGTATCCATTGGCATACGAGAGTCATTCAATACCCGATTACCGATAACGTCGATATCGGTATCGCAATGCTAAGGGACGAACCCAATAAACTCTGAAATCGGAATGGGCCGTACTTTGTGCACGGCCCACTACGACATAGAGTGGGTTCGAATGGGCCCGAACTCCCACAAAGTTCGGTGGCGACTCCTACTTCGATTTAAATTTCAATTCGAGATCCATCTCACATGAGATTCATTCGCCTCCCCAAACCCGCGCGTGGCCGCGTCTGGGTGGACCTATGTCATGTCCACAACATGAAACAACGAAAACTCATTGGTCTTAAGAGTCATGAGAATCATGTGTTAATGCAAGATATTCTTCTTGTAGCATTAAGAGCATCCAAAGCCACTTCTGTCATTGACTTGCCTGGTGAATTGTCTTCCTTTTTCAAGTGTTTGTGTTCTCCAACTATTGGTTGCGATGATCTAGACTCTCTTGAGTCAAAAATTTCACTTATACTATGTCGAATGGAAATTGAGTTTCTACCAACATTTTTTACCGTCGTGGTTCACCTACTTATCCATCACGTGGAAGAGGCGAAGCTCGGTGCGCCTGTTCAATATAGATGGATGTTCCCTATTGAAAGGTTAGTATCACAAACTCATTGTATTTTTTTCGACTACTACTATATTTTTTTATTGACTAACAGTTATTTTCATACAGGTATCTGGCTCACTGATGGGAAGGATTTGTCGTGGATCCCGCCACCAAATAAAAACCAACTAACCTAACTAGGGTAGCTAGGGCAAGTCGGGTCGAATCCACAGGGACGGGAGGTCGGACTAAGGTATGCTACGGTCTAGGACTAGGTTCGAGACGAGCTAATCTAAGGAGGGGAAGACTAGGACTAAGCTAGGTCTAAAGCAAGAAAACAATCAAAGGAAACGGGCTAGGATTAGGTCGGGGTCAAAGGGGTAACGGAATGGTCAAGGAGGAGTTAGAGTGAAGGAGGTAGTAGGGTAATCTAGGTAATCTAACTTAGACTCACCTAGAGGTTCCTCATGGAAGCCATTTCGGCGACACACATGACAAACGGGGTTCTAGCACGCTATGGTGGCCTAGGTCGAATCCGGGCGGTCGCAACTTAGACCGACCTAGGGGTCATCCTCACCGGGCTCTCGCTACTTAGTGAGGGAACCGAACCCACAAGCAAACTATCACCCACAAGAGAAAAGCAAGAAAAACAAGCATTCGCAACTACATGTCATTCAAGCATTCCAACAAACATGTGATATGCATCAACCAAGAGGAAACCCAAATCTTCCACCAACATCTCCAACAATCCCTTAATCATCCAATTAACACCCTAATCACCTTACTAACCATAGCAAGATACTACTCTAACATATCTAATCTAAAACTAACAAAAACAAGATAACCCAACACAAGAACAAGAGGATGCATATATAAAACTAACAAAGATGAAGAACAAACCAATAAACAAGAACTAAAGATTCAAACTTGATGAAATAACAAAGGTTAAGAGAAAGGAAAAGAGATTATACCATACTAGAAGATGAAAAGAAGAAGGAAACTTGCATAAATGGAAGAACCCAAAAGCAATCAACCAAGGTTGTCAATCTTGGTGGAGATCTTGAAGAATTCCCAAATTACAAGCACTAATCTAGGATTAACGATAATCTAAGGACTAATCTACACTAATCTAATCTAATCTATGGTAAAACTAGGCTAGGGTTTGTGGGTAATGTCTAACATAACATAACATAACAAGGGAAGAGTATATATAGGGTTACAAATGGAAGGAAGATGAAAGAAAAGATGCGGAACAAGGACTGGGACATTCCCGATCGGGAATGGGAAATCCCGATCGGGAAACTTCCACTTTCCCGATCGGGAATATGTGATCCCGATCGGGAAGGCTTCACAGTGAGCGCGTCCTTTGTGCACCTCATCCCAATTGGTTTGAGGCCTTCCCGATCGGGATGGGTCTTGTAGGCCTCCCTTAAGAGCTTTTTGGTCCCTCCTTGCCTCTCATGGGTTTCTCGTCGATTCTCGGGACTCGGGATCGGGTCTCGGAGGCTCGGGATTGGGTCCCAGGGTCTCGGGGTCGATTCCAAGGCATCGAGTCATCGTTCCTTTACCTCGTTGGCTCCAAAAAGTCTATGTATTGAGTCGGAATCGCTCCAACTCTTCGTGATTGGTCCCGAGAACCTGAAACGAGCTAGAGGAAGCATAAGAAGCCCATAAACCGCTCCCAGGGAGCGATTCCACAAGGAAAATGGGACCAAAACACAGTAAAATAAGCACTAAAAACTACACTTATCAACTCCCCCACACTTAACCCTTACTCACCCTCGAGTAAGCACATACTAACTACTATACTAGCCGAATGGGTATTAGCTCACCCTACGCCCTTTCAACTCACACGAGTGCACTTAGAGGAAAAGTGCACCCCACAAGGCAAGTCGGGTCTTGCGACAAAACTGCGGATGCAACCGGACACAAGACACAAAAACAAACAAACACACAAACGAACACGTAATTGGTTGCACCCAAAGAAAAACAAATACCGCTTCCCTCTAAAAGCGGTGAAAGAAGCACCGGTTTAGGACTCGAGGTAAGTGACAACGTTCCCAAGCTAGCAATACAAACCAAGGTGGACTAAACCCTAATAGTATGACGATAAAGCAACAAAAACGTTGGTAACTTACCTAGGTCCTCCTAACTTTCTAAAAATGTACTACGGGACGATCGGCGGAGTGGGAAGTGATGATCCACGGTGTTAGTCGACACTGTAGGTAAGTGAGACCCCGCCCCCTTTAGCGTGAGCCAAGAGGGTCGTCCCGTGTCCAAAACCGCCTAACTAGTCCAAGTAAAAAGATGGAAATATGCAAAATGAGGGAAGACCGACCATTACTGCTATCATCCTTCCTAGGGACTCGGTCCTTTGGTAGGCTCTTCACGGTAATAGTCGGTAAAAGGCTTATTTTGTGAGGTGTGAGGTTTCTATTTTTGTGAGACGATTTTCTTTTGGCATTTTCTTCTTCTTTTGCATTTTTGCTTTGTTTTGCCATGCCATTCTTTTTTTCTACTTTTCTATTTTCTTTTTGGCTTTTGTGCCTTTTCTTTTTCTTCTTTCTTTTCTTTCTTTCATTTTCTTTCTTTGCCCTTTTGGCTTGATTTGGCTTTTTGGCATTTCTTATTGCAACAAGAAAGATGACTTCAACAATTTGCAATTTTATTGTGTGGAAATGTGTAGGAGGTAGGGTAATGGGTGAGTCGGAAGTCGCGATCCCTCTTCAAACCCACAAAAAAGGGGAAAACTTGGACTAGTCGAGCAATCTTAAACACGGTCATCTAAGGGACGAGACTCGGTAACCAAGGCCTTTTCACACTGCGGGTGGTCATAATGGTCAAAATGCAAATCCCGTAGTAAATCCCTAGTAATCTAGGTGGACTCAAGGTAAGAAACCAACGAAATCATTGATTTAGGGTCATTCTACTAGACTAAAGTCCAAGACTCGATCTATACTACTAGAAAGGGAAAGTAAACACTCTCACACTAGCCTCTAAACCGGGTTTTCGAAAACCTTTTACACACAAGACAAGACAACAAAACACAAAACAAAGACTCAACGAAAATGAAAGAAAAAGAAACAAAAGCAACAAAACAAGAACAACACTAAACGAACACAAACATAACACAAACACCACCCCTAGCTTCCAAATGAGCAACCAACCAACAACAAACTTTACAAAGCTCCTCCCGAGCGCATCACATCACATTCTCCTCCAAAATCCGCAAGAGACAAAGAAGGAAAAAGGGATAGAAGATGTTACCGGACATCTTGAAAGCTTTCCAAAGCCATCGGTGGTTTAAGCAACCTATAAGGAAAAAAGGGGGGGCAAAACACGCACAACAAAACAAAAATACAACATAACGACACAAAAAGGAAAAGACACAAAAGAAAATCTTTTTGATTTTTGTGAAAAAATTTCAAATTTTTAGGGTTTTTAAAGATTTTTCGGAAAAACTACGAAAACAAAACTAACTATGATAGAATATCGCTCCCCCACACTTAAACCGAGCCATGTCCTCATGCTCGACCGTAGTGCATGGAGCACAAAAGAAAAGAAACTACGAAAATAAAGCTAATAAAAAACAAAAAGTGGAGAAAAGGGTAGAATGTGTCCGGCCGGGGTGTAGTCAAGTCACCATGGGCCGAGACAAGAAAAGATATGGAAGGGGGAAGAAAATAAAAGGAAGGAAATAAAAGGAAATGGGAGGGGAGGGCTAGGTGTAATCAAGTCACCTAGCCCGGATTCCGCCTAAATCCGTCTAAATCCTCAAAAAGAAAGAGTGAAAAACTTGTAAATTTGGATTTTTTCGATTGACTCTCGACGTAGTCACGTCATCGAGAGTCGGGAGCAACCATACTAAGGCCTCGAAGGCCGCCAAGACACCATGTCTCAAGGGGAAGGGGGGCAAACAAGAGAAAACAAGCAATAATAGACGGATAAGAAAGGATAGTTGCCGTACCCATAGGATAGCAACTCACTCGCTCCATCGTCTCCAATGATCAATAAAGGCACTTTGCTAGTCTTCCTCATTGCTATCCCACTTCGAACTTTATAAACACATGGTAGAGGAAGTAATGGTGTGAGGGGAGTGGGATTCGATGTGAAACTCGGTGTAAAGGGAAGAGAAATGAGGTAAGGGTATGTAAATGAAGTGTAATGGTCATATGACATGAGCAAGAATGGGTAGGGAGGTTGGGTGGGGGTATACAATGGTTGGGTGGGCCCAAATGTCGAAGAAGAGGCCAAAAGAGGAGAAAGGGGACCATCCCGATCGGGATGGATGGCCCCGGTCGGGAAGACACACTCGTCCCGGTCGGGAAGCCACCTTCCCGGTCGGGACAGCACTCCAGCAAGCTCCAATTTTTGCACCTCCATCCCGATCGGGACGGCTCCTTCCCGATCGGGATGGCATATCCTTCCCGGTCGGGAAGCTCCCATCTCGCCCGGGATGGGTCTTCTTGACCTCCAAAACCCCAAAAGCTTCACCGAAGCTTCAAAAACCGACTTCCATACTCACGACCCAAGCTCTATCATTAACCATTCCTCTCTAGGAATCATCTTCACTTCACACCTATGACAATAAGCTCAAATGCAACATCAAATTCCCTCCCTCACATCGCTCATCAAAATATCAAATTCCAAGAATTCCACAAAACTAACAATCCTACAAACCAAAATATCCAAACAACCATAAACACAAATACAAGCACAAAGAGAAAAGGGAAAAGATATTTACACTAAAATACTCTCTCCAACTATCCCTCCATAGCCATCAAGAGCTCGAAGGATTAAGTCAAATGCCCTAGCAACATCTTCATTGAAGCTCACATGGCCAAGCCTAGCCACTTTCAAAAGTTTCCAAGTCGGAGGTGAGAAGCGATCATCTTCATTAAGCTCGGGGTTCTCGTGATCTTTCGGGTCTTCGGAACCAACATAGCTACGACTCTTATGACCATCCGGTAGGTATAGTGGTCTAGAGTCAAGCTCGGCATCATGATGTGGGAGATCACACCCTAGGGGTGTCGCTTCTTCTACGGGGTCGAGAGTGGGACTCTTTTCCACCGCCCGACAAGGATCCTCTTCACCAACCGTTCCACAAGTCAAGGGACTAGGCATCGAGTGCGGTAGAGGAGGACAAGGCATCAAGTTTTCTTCATTGGAGGGTTTAGGATCCTCCAATTTCCCGTTCAAGGCAAGTTCCAAGGCATCTACTTCTTTTTCCCAAGTATTGCGCTCCTTTTCACTCACCTTGTCTATATGGCCTAAAGAAGGTATGTCTTCACTTGGCTTTGGATTGTCTAGTGGTTCATCACGAAGAAAATCGAACAAATCCAATTTGATAGCCAATACATCGGCTCCCCAAGAGTTATCTTGAGAATCATGTTCACTCCCCTCCTCATTGTTGGCCCTTGAAGCTTCAACTTCCTCTATTCTCTCCCTATCTTCACCGCCCAAGCAACACTCAACAATGGTCTCTTGATCGACCCTCTCTTCTTCATTTGTAGCTTCAAGGTTGGGTTGACTTTCTTGTGGAGGCACCCGACCTTCTTGCCCAAATGAACCTTCCTCAACATGTAGTGGAGCTCAAGTGGCCAACATCGTGATATGAGCCATGAGTGCATCGATTCGAGCATCTTGCACCTCTATTTGGGCCTTGAACTCCTCCCTAACCCCTTGTATTTGAGTCAACATCAATTGTTGACCCTTTTGCAATAACATCAATGTCTCATTTTGACCCATTTGCGTTTGGACCAACATTTGACAAGTCTCAAAGTTAGGGATATTTGGTTGTGGGTTATGTGAGGGTGTTTGGTAGTTGTTAGGATGTGGGAACGATCCTTGACAACTTTCTTGGTAACCATAAGAAGAGGGTTCATAAGATTGTTGATGAGGTTGATATGGTTGGTAAAGTTGTGGGTTTTGGTAATTCGCCCCATAGTTGTCCCGTGATGATTGATGGTAGCTTGGACGCGCCATGTCCATAACGTTGCTTTGGTACCTAGGATGAGCTAGAAGCACTTGAGCAAACGTTAGTATCCTAGTGCTTTTGAGGCACTAGGAAGAGAGAGTAACACACAAGAAGAAGAACGGAGATACACAAGGAGAAGAGAACACAAAAATCAAGAACAAAGTCCAAAACTAAGCAAACAAAAGTCTAAACTACGCTGTCCCCGGCAACGGCGCCAATTTGATGGGAAGGATTTGTCGTGGATCCCGCCACCAAATAAAAATCAACTAACCTAACTAGGGTAGCTAGGGCAAGTCGGGTCGAATCCACAGGGACGGGAGGTCGGACTAAGGTATGCTACGGTCTAGGACTAGGTTCGAGACGAGCTAATCTAAGGAGGGGAAGACTAGGACTAAGCTAGGTCTAAAGCAAGAAAACAATCAAAGGAAACGGGCTAGGATTAGGTCGGGGTCAAAGGGGTAACGGAATGGTCAAGGAGGAGTTAGAGTGAAGGAGGTAGTAGGGTAATCTAGGTAATCTAACTTAGACTCACCTAGAGGTTCCTCATGGAACCCATTTCGGCGACACACATGACAAACGGGGTTCTAGCACGCTATGGTGGCCTAGGTCGAATCCGGGCGGTCGCAACTTAGACCGACCTAGGGGTCATCCTCACCGGGCTCTCGCTACTTAGTGAAGGAACCGAACCCACAAGCAAACTATCACCCACAAGAGAAAAGCAAGAAAAACAAGCATTCGCAACTACATGTCATTCAAGCATTCCAACAAACATGTGATATGCATCAACCAAGAGGAAACCCAAATCTTCCACCAACATCTCCAACAATCCCTTAATCATCCAATTAACACCCTAATCACCTTACTAACCATAGCAAGATACTACTCTAACATATCTAATCTAAAACTAACAAAAACAAGATAACCCAACACAAGAACAAGAGGATGCATATATAAAACTAACAAAGATGAAGAACAAACCAATAAACAAGAACTAAAGATTCAAACTTGATGAAATAACAAAGGTTAAGAGAAAGGAAAAGAGATTATACCATACTAGAAGATGAAAAGAAGAAGGAAACTTGCATAAATGGAAGAACCCAAAAGCAATCAACCAAGGTTGTCAATCTTGGTGGAGATCTTGAAGAATTCCCAAATTACAAGCACTAATCTAGGATTAACGATAATCTAAGGACTAATCTACACTAATCTAATCTAATCTATGCTAAAACTAGGCTAGGGTTTGTGGGTAATGTCTAACATAACATAACATAACAAGGGAAGAGTATATATAGGGTTACAAATGGAAGGAAGATGAAAGAAAAGATGCGGAACAAGGACTGGGACATTCCCGATCGGGAATGGGAAATCCCGATCGGAAAACTTCCACTTTCCCGATCGGGAATATGTGATCCCGATCGGGAAGGCTTCACAGTGAGCGCGTCCTTTGTGCACCTCATCCCGATCGGGTTTGAGGCCTTCCCCATCGGGATGGGTCTTGTAGGCCTCCCTTAAGAGCTTTTTGGTCCCTCCTTGCCTCTCATGGGTTTCTCGTCGATTCTCGGGACTCGGGATTGGGTCTCGGAGGCTCGGGATTGGGTTCCAGGGTCTCGGGGTCGATTCCAAGGCATCGAGTCATCGTTCCTTTACCTCGTTGGCTCCAAAAAGTGTATGTATTGAGTCGGAATCGCTCCAACTCTTCGTGATTGGTCTCGGGAACCTGAAACGAGCTAGAGGAAGCATAAGAAGCCCATAAACCACTCCCAGGGAGCGATTCCACAAGGAAAATGGAACCAAAACACAGTAAAATAAGCACTACAAACTACACTTATCACTCACTTAAAGTCATATGTAAGCAATAAAGCTCAACCCGAGGGATCAATTGCTGAAGGGTTTGTGTTTGAGGAGACCATCACTTTTTGTTCAAGATACCTCGAAGGTGTGGAGACAATCTTTAACAGGTCCAAGAGAAATGATGATGATGCTTTGGATATTAGTTGTTACTTATACCATTCTGGTGGTAGGGCTATTGGTATGAAGGAGAACATGCGTATAGATGATATTAGTTTAAAACAAGCGCACCGTTATGTATTGCTTCACTCCGATGAGATGAAAGAGGCTCTCGCGTAAGTATTACAACTATTTATTTTATGATTTTAAATCATCACATGTTATCTTTTAACACAAGTTTGTTCATTTGAAGTGAATTCATCAAACAAAAGAGGCAACATCATCACGCTAATGTCTCTGAAGAGGATGAAAATAAGTGGTTGATAAATGAATTTCCCGAGTGGCTTCAACTTCAGGTTTTATTTCCGAGTAATTTTATTTTTCATCAATTTATTCTTAAGGACTGCAAGTTTGTAATAATATCTCTCGATTAATTATGTGTAATTTCATGGTTTATTGTCGTAGGTTCATAACTTAGACGCGCAAGTACCGATGATGGACGGTTGAGAAAATCATTAGCCGGTGGCTTAAGCATCTATGGTAAAAGAATGAAAGGATTTATAATAAACGGGTATAAATTTCAGACAATTGGTCGTGAGCGGCAAAGAAAAACACAAAGTTCTGGAGTTATGGTTGAAGCAGACGGAGATCATTATTATGGGAAGTTGACGGACATTTATGAGCTAGATTCTTTTGGTCACTACAAAGCTGTGATGTTTCGGTGTGATTGGGTACATATACGCAAGGGGATAAAGTTGTCTCCAAATGGAAGTGTTTGTGTAAACTTTGATAAATTGATGCACACTGGGCGTAGTATATCAGATGATCCTTTTGTATTCTCATCTCAAACAAAAAAAGTTTTTTATGTGGAAGACGAGATGAAAAAAGGATGGTCGCATGTGATTAGGACCAAGCCGAGAGACTTGATTGACACGGGGGAAATGTTGTCATAGTAGTTACTAATGTTGGTTTACTGTTTGTTTTTTAGTAATGGATGCGGACCAATTCGAATTGGGAATCTTTTATACCTTTATTTTCCTTTTCTTTTATTGTTAGTGATTTTGTGGTTAGACAAATGGCTCATGATGCAATAGTCTGATAAATATTTGTTGTTGATCTTGTTTCAACTCAAAAATTGTCTACTGATTAATGATTGTTGTTAATTCTTTGTTTTATGATCATTTAAAGATACTGATATTTTGTTTCTTGTTACAGAAAATATTAACAACATCTTCAATCGACAATGAACTACCGAAGTAAAAGAACAATGGCTCAATGAACAAATGCTCAAGCGACAAAAGATGAAGGATCAAAAGTCGCAAAGAAGTTGACATTTTCTGAAGTACTGTCGACGTTAGAAGTTCCACCAAAACAAAATGATGGCAGATGGGGACCATTTTGTCATACAAGTAAGGTGACATCGCACCATGATATTGGGAAAGATCAAAGCTCTTATGTTCCTGAAGCTCCTGTTACCAAGTCAAATTCATTCAAACCACCTAAAAATAGCATACATGCTTCTACTCAAAGAGCCCGGCTTGATGAAAATAACCATGTAAATGAGGTCACAAAGTCTGCTTCCATTTGGATAAACCGTCCACTTGAACCTTCAAAACATAATCGTCCTACTGAACCAGCAAAATAGAGTCGTCCTACTCAACCTACAAAACAGAACCGCGTGGGTTTGCCAAGTACTGTGGGTAGTTTACATCCCCAAGTTCCTACTGGTGGTGTAGCTGCTATGGAAACCGATGATGTGATGCACACTTCCTCAATGCCAAAATAGAGTAAAGATCCCAAAGCCAATAATACGAAGATGCTGCAGCATGTGTCTAGTAACCCCACAGAAATCAGCAGGTCTACAGAGTTGAGTAAATTGGCGAGGAAACCATTGTTGGCTACTGATGCGACAAAACGGATTTCTTCACTTGCAGGACATCACATTGCTTCGTCAGTGCTTTCTAAAATATCATCTAGTGCGCAGTATGGAGGTGTGCGTTTACCAGTAAGTATTGACGAACATGTGCCTACTTTACATCCCACTGAGGGTAGTCTAGCTGCTACGGAAACCAATGATGTGAGGTACACTTCCTCAATGCCAACATCGAGCAAAGTTCCCAAAGCCAATAATACAACGGTGTTGCAGCGTGTGTCTAGTAACACCCCAGAAATTAGCAGGTCTACAGGGTTGAGTAAATTGGCGAGGAAACCGTTATTACATAATCAATTTGGTGCATTCCTTGTTGATACAAATGTGGCACCTGATGCTGAAAAATCGCCATTAAGAGCTCCTGATACAGGCTTCGGGTCAGCTAATAAAGAAAATGAATCAGATGGATCAATACCATTTAAACTTAGGCGTCGAAGTTTGATACCGGAGTGGCCCGATGATGTCAAATTTGATGAGAAAGAAGTTCTAGCCATAGGTAAGTTTCTTCATCACTTTCTTATCCTATTCTATAATTTACTTGTTTTATTCCGATCCAAGTCATGTGCTCTGAATGCCCATACTACCCACTGCTTCAAACAGGCTGTTATTATGTTGTTTGCTGAAACACCACATCGAATGACTTGATTTATTCCGTTTATTAACAAAACACAGTATATGATAGATTAAAACAGTAAAAACACAACCGGTTTACTGTTGATGAAAGGATAAAAACCTTAAAATCATGTAGAAAATCATCATCTAGAACTTGCTTAGTAGTTGGCTTTCGGATTAAGTGCAGGGAGGTGAGAACGGTGTTGATATTTCCAGTGACCTTAATAATTGTTCCCATGGATTGAGACACGAAATGTTCACCTACATATACAAATGAAAATGTATGTTTCATTCATTCTATCGAATTGAAATCAAAACAATTAGGCATTAGCACAACCCAATAACACACACACACACCTATGGAAATGACAACAATTTCTGAAGCTACCAAAATTTAGGTTAACACAATTGGCTTGGAGTTTAAAGATTGTAATTGATTAGAATAGAATCTGATACAGTATTGATTAGATACGAGGTTCCTTATATAGTGTAGTGCTTAGATGATCTTAAGCATGTTAGTTATTGTAGTATTTATGCCAACATCATATCATGTATATATCATGATGAGTACTGCATTAGTGTTGAAGCAGCAGGATCGATCTCTGAAGCTATGCAGTTTTAGTGATTTGTGATTTGTGATTTTATATGAAATATAAGATCCGTATTAACAAATACAGTAATATTTATTTGTTGAGAATCTGGATCAAACAGCAAGCTATCTATATTCAGGCCCTAGTCATAAATTATGTTTATATGTTGGACCAAACACCCTCGATCATATTAGATTAGTGACCAAACAAGCAAAATTAAAAGAGTTTGGCAATTAATAACAACAGTAAGCAAGCAAGCAGTCTTGTAATTGTCTCCCTCTCCAAAATATTTATGAGATGGCCTGGGTTGCATAGTAATTAGCTTGCACTAATCTAATATGATCGACAGGTGAAGTCTTACGCTTCCACACATAACCCTAACATCTACATATGCATACATTTGAGAGACAGGTGTTCTAAGTGTGTACTTATATTAGTTTTTTTTTACAGATTCAGAAGGACATTACCATATGATTCATACTGCCATTCAACCTCGTGATGTTTGGCTTTCGACAGATAAGAAGCATTTTGTGACCTTTAACGAGTTTTGTCAACCATTGAGAAGAGGGGGACATGTCCTTATAAAATTTATTGGGACTATTGCAAAGACTGAGCAATTTTGTTCGATTAGGGTAACCAATTGGCGGACTGTTAATGCACAATGCAAAGCTGACATCATTAAGATAATCTGAGTAAGTATTATCAATTGAAATGATTAATTATTTTTGTTAATGTAATTATAAATTTTTATTTTTTTTATTCTATTTCATTAATCGGGAAAATATAATATTTCGTGAATATTGCTCATCGTCAATAATTCTATTACAAGGCCCACTTTGTTATCCCGGATGGTGACTCTTACGACAAAAGAATACTAAAGAGAGCGGGTAAGAGTGCAAGGCAGTACAGGTACTACTTGAAGGATGAATTTTTTAAGCCAGAAACCAAAACAAAATTACAAATCTATGACAATGGGCCTAATGGACATCCTCGCAATAGTTGGATAGATTTGGTGGATTATTGGTATATATTCCGAGAAGGGAGAGGTATGTATTAATGTATTTATTATTGTAAGAAGGATAATATTAATGTATTTATTATAAGTCACATATAGTAAAAACGCGCACACATGTCTTAATGTAGAAATTTGCTGAATGTGGGAAAGATGCACGAGCATCCCAAAATCATGCTCATACGACAGGGTCTACAAGCTATGCTGATGTTCGAGCTAACTTTGTAATTTTTTTTTTTACCATTTTGTCATTTGTAATATTTTGCTATTATAGATTATCATAACTAATTTTAATTTATTGTATTGTACAGGAAGATGAGAACAAAAGAGAGCCAAGCAATCTCAAAAATTTTGAGCGTACCCATCGGAAAAAAGATGGTACATTTGTTAAAGGCACAGATACCGAAGATGTTTGGGTAATATATATTAAATCAAGCTGGACTTGTTGCTTCTTTTTATGATATTAACTACATTGTTTTTTTTGTTTTTTTTTTACTTTTTGAAGTGTTAAATTTATTTTAACTCAGGCGGACGCTGAAGCATATATTCAGAATGAAATTGATTGCAATCCAAGTAACAAAAAATCTCGCGTTCAACTTGAGAATGAAGCATTCGATAAGTTGATGTGTGTGAGTGATGTATCACGCCCGTTAGGATACGGATTTGGTGTGAAAAAAAGTGATATATCTGGAGTACATAGAGTGTTAAGGAAAGAAAATTTTGACGTTGGTGAGAAAAATACCTTAGTCATACAGAAGATGGAAAAAGTTGTCACTAATCTGACTAAGGAGAATAAGGCATTGGTGGAGAAACAAGAAGAATTACAAATGAAGAATGATTCCCATGCTCAATTATTAAAGGTGATGTCTGGACAGTTAGGCCAAATCTTGGATGCTGTAAGTTCTGGAAAGACACCAATTGAGTATCTAAGTCTTGCAAGAAATGTCATACATACGACAAATCAAGAGGTAATCTTACACCCTACATTATATATAATTTTGTATACTTGCATTACATTGACAAAAGAGCTCTAAAACAAAAATACTGACCTGAATGAAGCAAAATTGTACTCCGTATCGGCAAACATGGACATATGGATTATGCAGAATACATATTATAGTATATACTATGTAATACATATGGCTTATGGAATAGTAGTAAGTTCTACTATCATAATCATATACTTAGGAATTGCTTCGTAATGGAGTTCTTAGTGTAGGATTAACTAGGTTATGAATTTATGATATCATATTGCTTCGTTACGGAATTCTCGTAATCTGACCTTTCTGCCCTTTCCGTAGATGTGATTTAGTCTTCTGTATGGACTTCCTCTGGAATTTATGCAGGATCTACATTGCAAAATTGTTGAATGTGAAACAAGTCTAGGGGAAAAAATCTTATGTGGGATCTTTGATCTTGGGTGTAACCTTTTTTGTTCTGTTCCTTTTTAACGTATCTTCTATGCTTGGTTAAGCTTCCCGAAACAGCTTGTGTGACTAAAGTATTGATTAGTCTGTTCAGATCTTATCCCCTTTCATGCCTTTGAGGCACTATATGGTAATGTTGTGTATACGCTTGTGTAAACTACTTTTGTCATCAAACGTGACAAATGTGCATGAACCTAGAAGCTTTCATCTTAATCTTATCTAAGCTTGTCATCTTAATCTTAACCTTTCATCACGTTTGTGCTCATATAAATTGGTTATTATTTTGTAGGTTTCAGGTTCTGCAAAAGATAATTGTTCGTCGGAGTAATTGCAAGAACTTGTTTTCAGACTATTCTATTAATTAAGACGGTTGTTGTTGCATGCACGCGAGTTTTGTTATTTAATACTCGTGATGAGACATTTTGTTACATATATTTTTCTTTTCGAACGATATTAGATTGGGTTATTGATTTAGTACGTACTCAATTATGTTTGAGAGCAGATATTTTCACGTAATTTTTTTAGCCTCCCATTTTGTACGAGACATTATTGAATCAATCATGATACTATATTTGCATGATTGACAATCGTACACTACTATATATATCGGTTATTATTTAATATTTTATTTGATTTAATTTTGTTAGATACATGGTTTTTTGTTTTTTATTTATTTCGTATTATATTTAATTTACGATAAAAATGTTGAAGGTTTATTATATATCCTTTTGTCAATATCTAAAAAAAAAAGAATTATGAACCGTTAACTTTAAAGTAAATCTTGACGCTTTTTTGCGTCAAGGCTAGTTACCGCCAATTTTTTCCTTACGCACATTAGTGTCAACCTCTAAATTCTTGACACATAAAAGCGTCAGAAATCTTGACGCCATAAAGTGTCGGCTTGAATTGTTGACACAAGAAAGTGTCGAGAATAGTGACACTTAAAAGCGTCAGAAATTCCTGACGGCCCAAAATCTGACGCTTTTTTGAAGCATCAGGAATATAATTCTCGACGCTTTAAAGCATCGAAAATCAAAAGAAAAAGCGTCGAGATTCATAGGGATTTGAATTAGTGCTTGTTCATTCATCTTCTTCTCGATAAAAGAAACAAATATTCAATGCTAGTCAATAAGTTACAAGAACAAATAATCCTAACAGTTAGGTCCTTATTTTGTTTTTACCCATCTCTCATTAATGTTCAAATCATTTACTGGTATTTTTCCTATAATCAGGTGTAAGCGTCGGGAGAAACAATGCTTTGATACCAACTATAATCCCCTAGAAATTCTAACGCAATACAGTGGCGGAAACACTGTAGATTTGGGATTAAAACACACTGATGTTCTATATTTTAATAAAAGAACGGTCAGTCAATACAAAGGCCACTTTTTACAAATGGACTAAAGTAAATATTCTCCAAACAGGGTTACAAACATCCATAAATAAACATGAACAAAGAAAGAGTAGGATCCACGCTGCTCGCTAGCTCATACCCAAAACCCAGCAGCAAATACCTGTCATGTTATAAACATAATAGCCATATCAATGGGGAGTAACTCGGACGTTCACCCAGCCATAATATATCATATGAAAAAATAATAGTATTATTATATCAAAATATTTAAAAAGCGACAATATAATAAAAATAAGTTTTCAGCAAAACTTAAAGCACTTGCCAACCTGCAAGTCAAAATCAACCGATAATAATAATATCCGAAAATAGCATTATGGAAATTCGATCAGTGTGCACAAGACTAGACTTTCACTAGGGATAATACGGGAAACTAACTTCGAAAACTGTAGGCTTAACTCATAATAGAATCCAGTCTCTAACTAGGCAACTTAAGTATAACAGGACTGTGTGCAGAGAGGTCATGGTTTAAGTAGTATACACCCCTCCTAGACATAATACATGTCTAGTTCAACCCGACGCGACTTACACGATGCTATATCTAAGTTTAAGGGCACAATGCACACTCTCTTGAACACAAACCATGCTCAGTTTAACAACCAATGTTCCCCATAAAGACACATCAGTCTTACAGTTGATGGCAAAAACGTACATCCCAGACTATATTACTCTAACCCCACAGTTTTCTTTATCCCATAACTCCAAAACATGCCATTATTGATATAAACAAAAGATATAATCATTATAAGAATAGGAGGATAAAAGGAATAAACATTTATATTAAAAGGAAAACATTCTATAAATAGAAACTTACTAATTTTAGAAACTTATTTAAAATAGAAATATTGTTATAGAAAATTCGTAAGTTATTAAAATAAGTGAAATGTATAAAAATAGCATTTCTAACAAAATTAACATTTTATTATTATCATCGTTATCGTAACTTTAATATATTTTTAAATTTATTACTCAAAATATAAATAAAATATAATGAGTCAATATATAGTATTTTATAAATAATTAGTGTAGACACCCGCATTTTGACTGCCAGGTGTCTATGGTAGTTTCCAAAAAACACCCGATGATGATCGGACGCAAACGTGTTTCTACGCGCTCGGATATGGACTCAAAACCATGGATTGCTGGCTCAGGCATTCACGGAGTACAAATCTCACAAAACTGACCTCAAATTCAGGCCCAGTGGGTCGTTTTCAATCAAATAAGACTAATTTGGGTCAAAACCAACACCGAGAATAAAACCGACTTTTAGCGACCGGGTCAAAACCCGGTCAAAGCCGTTTCCAAGTAGCTCACCCACGGTCCACCTTCAGACGGGCCATCAGGTCAAGGCACAAAACCCTAGACACCAAAGTGCATAGCTTGGCCTATATATACACCCTCATGCACATGCATTTAGACATCTTTTCGAACCCTACTTTCAACCCTAATTAATCTCTAATCTACACTACACTCAAGCCCTAACCCTAGCAATTAGGAGACAAACCCTAATCACCATAACTTAACTTACATCTCGATTACTCCCGTGCAAGCCACAACTACGAGTCCCGTCCGAGAACAAGAACATGTAGGTTGAGGGTGCAAAACCCCGTTCTTTTCCCTTTCTTCTCTTCCTCACGTCATCTCCATCTTCTTTTTTTGTTTTTTTTATTTATTTTATCGTTGTACCTATAATATCGATAATATAACTAGTATAAAATACTAAAATATTCGTTGATTCGTGTCGAGTGTGAGTGATGGTGGGATAAGGAAACCCGAATATACAAGAGTATTGCACTCAGCGTTGCAAGTCGCTTATCCCATCACCCCGATCGCTTGATTGTTGAGACGAATTAACATCAACCATAATTTTCTTATTCCATCATAATCGCATATTTCGTCGATCTTTAAAACTATTTCCAAAACAAATACTTTTTTTTATTAGGGTCGAAACCCATTGACGCGGATCCGACATCACGCAATCCTTAGGGATTTTTTACGATGTCGGGAAGGCGAGGGAATCAAGTCTTTTAATAATCGCAAAATGTCAATCAATTGGATTCGATACCAATTCAATAATTGGCCATTGAATCCAAACGATTTAGTCAATAAATTAAACTGACACGATTTTCGTTGATGCTAACGTAGATGACATTTAATTCGGCAATAATTAATTACGACACTATAAACGCGGAGAAAAATCTATATCGTTTTAGTTAATTTAAACGACTTATATTATTTTCTTCAAGTTTTCGCTCTAGCATTTCATACCGATTCAATATTCGAATATGGGATACGACGAGCATCAAAATTAGAATCGAGTATAAATTATTCCAAGTACTTAATATCGATTTCATAATCGAATATTGAATACGACGAATATCGAAAATATTAAGTCGGGTGCAAATTACACAATATTTGTACGCGATTTAATAAAGTCATCAATTTTTCGAAGAAAACAATTTCGAAACAGCCCGTCACGCGACTCGCCAGTATCCCGGGCGAGTCGCCTGACCCGTGCAAGTCGCGCCGTTCCCAGGCGAGTCGCGCGACTGCCTGGAAACGCGGCACAATTTCGCTCTTTTTATTATTCTTCGAACATCGTTTTTTAGACAAAACATTTTTTTTAGATCTCGATATATTTTTCCCTTGACCTCGGTCAACACGTGTTAATCCATCACGTGACATATAAAACTTTCCAAAATCATGCATTCATCGCATCTATATCTTTATTCAATTTATCAATCGTTATACCGTTACTAACAAGTTTGCTATGTTCTTGTTGATTTTTCATTGTTTATTTTATTGTACTAAAATGAACTCGCATGCTAAATTTAACTTCGACGTTAGAATTAGTCGCATTAAATCGACATAGAAACCCATTCAATTTTTTGCATGTCTAGGAAACATATTGTTTGCATAACATTTTCATCGTTCAACTGACGCGTGTATTAGAAAGTCACTCGATATCTTAGTAGTGGCCGCCAATGTGCGGGCGGGGTTGGGTGTTCTTTGTGGCCCACTACGACATAGAGTGAGTTCAAACGGGCCCGAACTCCCACAAAGTTCGGTGGCGACTCCACTTCGATTTAGATTTCAATTCGATCCATTCTCATATGGAGATTCATTCGCTTCCCCAAACCCGCGCGTGGCCGCGTCGGGGTGGACCTATGTCATGTCCACAATTAGGAAATCGACTTAAAACTATAAATTTTCAGAAAAGAGATGTTTTAAGAAAATGATATCAAAATTAATTGAGTCGACGAATTTTATAAATTAAACGAGATTTTATAAAGGTTTCAAATTAGTTTTAGGAAATAAATTTTATCAATAAATAATACTGGTTTTACTAAAAATAATCAATCGTAAACAAACGAGAACTTATTCGAGAAAATAGTCTTGACTAAAAATGTATTTAAAACAAAATCGACTACTTTCTCATTTATTAATATAAGTCGTAAAACAAAATTAATTTATTGAACAAGTATACAAATCTCGATTATAATAGAAAAATACGATTTTGATTTAAAATTAAAAATTAACAAAATATGACGAAAATATGAAATCGATATTACTTAGTTACTAGGTCACGATAACCAACAAAATATTATAACGATCATAAATAATAAAATTACTCACAATTTATAAGACGATATCAAAAGTTGTAAAATATTTATAAGGCATACGATTTAAAATAATATTATTAGGAAATAATAAATTGCTAAAATTAGAAAATCGAAGTTAAAATATATACTACATGCTACTGCTCAAACATACGACAGTGGCGGATAGAGGGGGGGCCTCGGGGGGCACGTGCCCTCCAAATCCAGTCTGGAATTTGTATTAAGTATGAAAAAAAGTAGAGTTATATCAATTGGTTGCTGTTGGATTAGTGGTAAGAACTGCACCTTTCACTCACTCCACCTGAGTTCGAAATTGGGTGATAGAAGAGGTGCGTGAATGTGAGTGTTGGAGAACAAAGAAAAAGGGGAAAGAACGTAAGTGGGGGATGAATCACTCAATTAAAGCGAGTAAGAAAATACGGATTAATTAAATGAATCGGGTAGGAGACGAATTTCGTAACGTTAAGTTGATTGACCCACGAAAACGAATTAAAATCGAATTAATACAAATAATTGAGCAGACTAATAAAATGAGTAAAATAAATGTTTCTCGAGATATACATAATTATTCGAGACGAAAATGGAGTATATAGAAATAAATAATTAGACGATGAAATAGAATTCCCGATAAATAATAAATCTTCGATAAAGTGAATTAAATTGATTTCTCGAGAAAAGGTAATAGATGTTTTGACGAAACTTAAAATAGATGAGCTTCGAGCTGAAAATATAAATTCGAGCTTAAATATAAATAAATAAATAAATAAAATTTGGAATTTAAATCACCGAAATAGACTTTCGATAAGAATTAAATTAAATGTATAAAATAAATCGAAACAGAAATAAAAATATGTTTTAAATATAAGAAGAGTTTCGGAACCAAATAGAATTTTAGGACTTCGAAACGATTGAAAAAAATAAATTTGTTTTATAATAATTTTTAGATTTACGAGTTAAATTGTAAATAGAATAAAAATTAAATAAAATTAAATTTATAAAAATCAGGGGTGTTATATAAACTACATTGACAACAAAGCGACAAAAACTCAACTGAATATAAGGAAATTTACCTGAAAATTTCAGTTGTAAAGCATAATCGCCAAAATTGTCGGACATACGGGTTCCTCGTCGGAGATTGGGGCATACACACTATTCTCCATCCGGTGATCTTCGAAATTTCGATCACGCATCGTCGTCAGAATCATCCCGGTGCGTTACACTTTGTACAGTATTAATGGTGTAGATTCCTGATAAATACCAAAATATACATCAAATAAACGATATGTACAAATGAAATTTTATATTTTTAATTGCCTAAGATGGAGAGAGTCGGAGAAAATAGGAGATGACAGGAATCAGTTTTTTGGATCCATGGTGATTGATGAGAAGGAGAAAGAAGAAACAATAAAAGCGGTTTCCTTTTTAATTGTATATTGGGTAGTGGAGTTAAGATGGGAGTTAATGACGTTTTTTTTATTATTAATATATTGTAGCAGTGGGGGAGTTAAAGATAGGAGTTGCTGGTGGTTTATTTTACATTGTGTATTGCACAGTCAGTTACGGATCATTGTGTAGTGTCCACGTAGGTGTCACGTTTGCGCCATATCACACTCCATGTAGGATGCTGACGTGGGTCAATGAGAGACTGCAAAATGTTTTTGTTTTAATATACTTCCTCCTATTCCAAGTATTCCTCTCACTTTCCTTTTTGAACTTAATTGGGTTTTCTTCCCACTTTCTTTTTTTGGATATAATTATAATCATTCTTTATTCTTCCTTCAATTCTTTATTCTTTTCCTCCACACCTAAACTCAACGCATTTTCACTTTATACCCCAGCTTTTACACTTCATACCCCACTTTCTATTCATCTCTCTTACTTTAACTCCACCATTTATTACTCCTTTCGAGTTTCTATTATTGTCCCATAAGGTTTTGGGGTGAAAAATAAGAAAGGGGAGATGAGTGGTTGAAAAAGGAAAGAGAAGGAGAGAAAAATGAGAGAGTAATTGTGAACCACACATTGATGGCTTAAAAAGGAAAGTGAGACAAAAATCAAACTCAGTCCAAAAAAGAAAGTGTGACAATAATAGAAACTCGGAGGGAGTATTATTTACCCCTCATTGATTTCCCCCAAAAAAATGGGAGAGTAATACTTGGAATATGAGGGAGTATAAAAGATTGGTTCTATGCTTGGATGGAAAGTATCATTATAGTTGCTCCAAGTAACTCTTTTCGTACACATTCTAACCTTGCTTATTTTGTTGCTCTTGCTCACTCTCAATTACCAATAGTTTTCTACTCATCTACTGTACTTGCTACCATGGGTACAACATAGCGATGTCCCATCAAATATTTGGCCTGTACAGTTACGTAACTTACGTTATTACTTGGTACGAATTTGACCAATACCCCCTTCACATTGGATTCACGATTGCTGAATACGGAGTACTCCGTACCATGTCCATGTATAATAACCAAGCAATATAGAGTACTACGTATATGGTTATTTACATATGTTTGTGGTTTGGAGGAAAATCATGACGCATAAGCACAATACAGATCAAATAAGACGCCTATCACTCAGCAATAAGTGATCTACGGCCTACAGTACTTATTATTATTGTTGTTGTTGTTGTTGTAACACAAATTTGATTTTTATAGATACTCTATAAACAACAATGTAACTTGAGGATCTTCTTGTCTTGAAATCTTGAATCCAGACGCCAATGAAATGCAGCTGATTTTTTCAAATTCCTCATGAATCTATATCCGACAGACCCCAAGAGCAGTCAAGGGAAAAATGAATAGTGTATAATAAAGAGATGGTAGCAATGATCTCACTAGCTTTATTTGTATGACTTGATTTGAGGGTAGAGTCCCAATATGTGCTCGTCCATGAAGTCATGTCGTGTCAAAATCCCCACAACTGGAGGTCGCTGCATAAAGAGAACAAGTCAGCAAAGTAAAATGTTGTTCAGTTTTAACTAATCCATGGCCCCCAACATGGCAAAATGCCCGGTCAGGCTGATGGGATTAGGCTTTTGTACAAGCTCTAGTTTATTCTATAGATTTCTAAGAGGGCACGAATGCAGGATTTAATATCTCAATCTAAAGAAGAAAGAAGCTTACCCCTTGACTTTTTGGCACAACACACATGTGCCGGAGACCAAGCTGTCGGAAAAGAACTTGAGCTTTGGCTAATGACATCGACTCAACCACCGTATACGGCGATGCATTTGTGATTGGGTGGAGATCGATGTACATGTCCATCTCTTCCTCTGTAAGAATTATGTCGTCTAGCTTAAGCCCTTTTCCAGTCCCTGGCTTAGCAAAGTCAAACGGAGAAAACTTGTTCAAGATATCTCTACCAGAAAGCTCTCTGGCACTTGAGAAATACTTTGCCTTGAGCAAAACAAGCAAATGCGACCTCAACACCACCCCAAACAACTCGGGTGCCTCGGAAAAAGGTGGTTCATCAATAACAGGAAATCCATTATGCCCCGAACTTTTCAGAACATGGAAAATGGTCTCCACCTTCTCCACACCCGAAAACGAGATGAGTGGGCCTGAAACAGCGTCTCCGGCCACCAAGTGCTTCATATAGGGCTTTGAATGTGCTTCCATAAATGGCAGCCCCTTCAGCTTAACTATTTGCTCATATACTCCTTTGTTGAAGCAATCAGCCACAGTTTTTGATATAAGAAGAGATATCATCACTAGAGGAAGCAATAATAGATCATTGGTCAACTCGAGCAGTATCACACAAAGAGAGACCGTCATTCTCATCGTGCCTCCTAGGAACGAGGCGGCTCCTAGAAGTGAAAACAGACCCGTGTCAAGGGCTAGCACTGGCTCAAAAAGTCTACCCACTAGCCGGCCATAGACGGACCCTGCTAAAATTACAGGGATGAAGAGCCCGGCAGGAACAGCAATCCCATAGGTGATAATCCCGAGACAATAGATTGTGGCGAAGAAAATGAAGAGTGAAGAGATTTGAAATTCTTGGGTTACTCTGGCACTAAAAAGATTGCGGATAGCGTCATCGTTTGTATTAAGAAAGAGGGAAGCAAGATCATTGTAATGACCAGGTGGGCAATCGAAGCTCTTGTAGTTTCCTGATTGATTGACAGTTGGACAAGTTACTCTTGAATCCAAGGGACATGGAATACATTTAGCAGCCCAAGGAAGGAAGAATGCGCAGCATGTCGTCAAAACTGAAATAACAATCACGAGTAATACTCGGAAATATGGCCCTTTCCTGCAAGATAAAAGAGCAATAGAGTCAAGTTCGCGGTTCATAATATTCTGAAGACAGGCAACTTTAGGATTTGGTGAATCGGGGTGCATAAAATTGTTTATTAAAGAAAATTAAAAAAAAATTTTTTTAAAAAAAAATTATTCGATGAGACAAAATATGAATACTGACCCCACATAAAAAAAGTTTTATTACACGTATTGAACACATGACCAACAAGGCCACAACTAAGGTAAGTTTCAGTATTCATAAGACAAATACCCAAAAAGATGGCCCTTTCTTTCCTGCTAGACAAATGAGCAATAGGTTTAAGTTTCTCTATTCATAAGACCGTCTTGCCTACTAAGGTAAACTGACGTGAGTCATAATTGTAAGAGCTCTGGGAAAAAAAATCAAATCAACATAAAAGAGTTCAAATGTCGTACTCATTAATAATGCTGTAAGTACGGAGGACCTTGTCCACACAATAGTTGTACAAGCTCCCTAAAACACCGCCAATGACTCCAAGAAAAATGACTGCCAGTACATCGTAAATGCCATATGTAGTTACTTCTGCTGCACTTATATCGTACATAATCAGCCCACCCTCACCAAACAGACCGCATCTTCCAGTCCAGCAATACTGAATAAGGCTTCTTAAAACTATAGCAACCACGGCTGTTGTGAAAAATGTCCTCCATAGAAGAGCACTCCGCCACCTGAAGCACATTGACGAAAAAAGTAATCAGAGAATAACACAACAATGATAGACAAGAACAGTTAGTTAGATACGGTTTGAACCCTCACTTAAGTGATATTTATCCATTTTCTTCTTTATAACCCCACCGTTTCAAGAAGAATGATCACTTCCGATTTCGAGTAGATAAAATATTTAACGAAAGGTCTTTTCCCTAGAAAACTACAATTAAATACTCTAAATAAATACCAGGAGGCTGCTTCTTCAAGAGCAAAAAGGACACCACCTACAGGAGCACGAAAAGCTGCAGCTACCCCTGCAGCAGCACCACAGGTGATCAAATCTCGCCGGTCTCGGTCATTCTTGAAATATCTGAGCCAATTCCAGGTCAGCCCATATTTTCGAGAACCACCCTGCCCAAGCAAATTGGCTATACAAGCACCAGTATGTACCATAGGTCCTTCCTTTCCAACAACAAACCCAGCAGAAACACCAAGAATAGAACCAAAAATCTGATCAAATTGTTTTATGTTAGTTCACTGAAGAAATTGAGCTCTAATATATCACCCTTTCACCGCTTTTACATCTCCCCTACCTGGCCAATATCCAAGAGTATATAAACTATAAATCCTACTGAGAAAGACAGTTACCTTTACGAAGAGTGTGCTAGGAGCTAAAATCGAAGGAGCATCCACGCCGTTGAGATAAGCTTTGACCTCCGGAATCCCGGATCCCGCAGCAGCAGGTGCAACAAACGCACAAAGAGCTCCAGCAAGAGTGGCCAACCCTATGTTGCAGCCAGCAAATGCAAGAAATGCCTTGAAGTATCTGTACTGGAAGCATATACATGAAAACATCGGCACTTAACTTTTGCAGCGAAAAAATAAAACAGCAACATCGGCACTAACACAGATCATCTTTTGAAAAGTTCAACGACTTTAAGACAGTGAAAAGAAAAATGTAAATAAAACAAAGTCCACATTTTCAATAATAACAAGACAGGAGGCGTTAGTTGAAAGAAGTGGGTGTGTTCAATAAAAGACAACAGTAGAAATAAATGACATGAATAAGACGAGAATGAATTCAGCATTTGACATACTTTCCGTTCACCATCAAGTTGTTAGTGAGCAACAACTTGAAGCCAGCTATGTTCTCAACTGCTATATTACTGAAGAAACCAGCAAGCCCAGTTCCGAGCCCGATAAGGAGTGCCAATCCCCACTTGAGAAATACATACTGAACTATTTGAACCTTTTTCCTCGACCTCCAATCTTGCTTAAACAAGTCATTTTCGATAATCCTAGAAATATAATATCAAATTATCAGTCAGTAATGTCACACATTTGTAGGGTGCAACATGTAACAATCGAAAGCAGTTTTCACAACCTCTTTCCGGGGACCTGCAAGACAAATATTTGCAGAAGGCGAGTCATAGTTTAATCAGATTATATGACTTTGCCAATATCCTGATCTGCTCTATTACTAAGACTCTCAGACTTTGACATGACTGTAAAATACAACCTCATTCAACAACCCGGAGTCCGGACAATATATGAGAGCAAGAACATCACCAAAGGTCCTCTCTCCATCCCATATATCTATCGTCTCATTCACAATTTCGGTTGTTCAATGATGTTAGCTTTGACAATATACAATACACAATAATTCATGACGGCCTTTATAATTTATATCTACATGTTTTTGAGAAATCAATGGTTAAAGTAAAATGATGAGAATACACATAGGACAGAGGTAGTATAATAATCCCTCCTTTCAAGTCATTTATTTATGTTCAAATTTTCCCCTACATATGTTAAGCAAAAGTATGGAAATGACCTGAAAGAACGGAGTAATACAACAAGATATACGAAATTACACATAAAATGTGCCAAGACACCCACACAGAGAAGAAAGAGTCTGCTTGACAAGCCGAAAGGATGTTTATGTAGTAAAGTCTCTCCTATATTTATCCGTGTATGCCACTCACACTCGTGTATGGACAGGAGTACGGGAAAATGTCATACTAAGTGCTCTCTTCACAATATCTCCAGGGAAAAGCAGATTGTCTAGGCCCAAGCAACACGGAAGATACAACAGTAAATTGATGCTACCAATAGAAAGAGGTTTAATAGAGCTAGCAGACAAACAGTCCAGCTCTACAATAAAGGCAATTTAGGACCCATTTCAATTATAGATAGTTTTGATTTCTCCTTACAAGATAAGCTTAATAAAAAAAGGTGACCCATCAAAGAAATGGAGTGGCTGTTACAAGATAGAAGTTCTTACTCATAGTCCAGGCTTTCGATAGGGCAGACATTGGCACCAATCACAGCAATTTGCGAGGTGTTATTCGTCCTCCTTCTCAAGAGAGGTTGTCTAATGGACGTGTTCCATTCTGACATGGACGGCCAATGTTTCTCTTCCTCCTCCTTGCCATCATACTCTCCAACATTTTCCAAATCATTGTCCTCGTCATTGTGGTTGGCTTCTTCGCGGGGATCCATACCGCTAGACTATATTATATTCAAGATCACTACTCTAGAAAACTCGAAAATCAATATTTGCTAGTCCCCCTCTGTTGGCACACAAGACATAAAAAATTTCACTCATCACACCCAAAAACAAACAGACAACATGAATGTACTAGAAACTAATGCTAATCAGATGATTAATTGATCTCTTCCAGAAAATAGGCATATTGGCAATCAATGGTTGAAAAAACCAGCCAAGAAATAATACCAGGATACATGATTTTACGAATTACTCATAAATAACATAATGGTGTACTTTGCATTTCTGAAATCTGATAATGATGGCAAGCAAAAGTCCCATCCACATAAATTCCAAAGAGAGTTGCAGTTGGAAACCCCATAACCAATTTTGAAAATGCAATGATCTATAAAGTTGAAGAAAAACATGATAGGATAACACTTAAAATAAGTAAAATAATCACATGCTACTTGCCAAAAGTTACAACCATCTTTTTCAGTAACACCACTTTTTGATAATTATAATTATAATAATAGTAGTAGTAGTAGTAAAAATTCATGAAGAAGCTTTGATGAATCTTATGATAGCAATTAGTCAACTCTCGTTGCTATTATTAATTACGTCCAACTGCTCTTTCTAGATCATTCTTCAGAAATAACAACCACTTTAAAGGTTCTACAGCAACTAGAAACTGCTGATAAAATCATAAAAGCTCAATTACTAGCAATTCAACAAACTTTGATCATACTAAAATGACATTATCATACAAAGAGTGCATTTTGAAAGGAAATTATCAATGATCAATGATCAATTATTGTTGATTATATTGAACACCCACCAAAACAAAAGGACAAAAGAACAGATATTAAGGACAAAACCCAAGAAATGAAATCTACCCAGTATAAATTTATGAATATAAAGTAGAACCCATATACCAGAATAGCAGAAAAGATTAAAACTTTAGGAGGAAATGGGGGAATATGGAGCGTGAAGAAAAAGACAAGACAATTGCTTACACTTGGAAGCAGAGAAACAATTAATTTTGGTAGAAAATCAGATGGAATATGTCACCTTTTGTGTCGTAAGAGTTCACGCAAGAATAATGTGAGAATGTTGAAAATTCAAAGGATGATACAGTGGGCGTATTTGTGATGTAAAATATGGAGCAATTTGGAAGAATTAAGATGCCTAATATTTATTTAATTTTCTGGTGATGATGTGACGCCTAAATTAAGAAGAGGATGTGCAAAGATGAATGAATGAAGAAGTTGTAAAGAGGAGAGGTTGGCATTTTGAGGTAGGCGGAAATGCGGGATGTAGATTTAAGTAGTAGTAGTAGTAGTGCATCAGCATTACCATTGTTATTTCCTTACAGGTCGGCGAGTGATCAAGCGAAGAATCGTGTGATATCCGTGAAAAAAAATTCACCGAATGTGGTTCTTCATTTGTTATTTTCTAATGAAATACGTTACGGTTGGTGTTTAAGTATGTTAAAGAAGGTATCCATACGCGTGTTAAAAGGTTTGAGTATGGTTATTAAATCTAAATTTTCATTGTCGACCCAACAACATGAAATTTATCGGTGTGTGATAATTAAATATGTATAAAGGAGGTTCACAGTGAATAATAGGATTGACGCACTTATTTTGTATTATGATTGTTGTAACGGAGGCGTCCCGTTACCAACGGTTTGTTGACTACGCGAGAAGAACAAAACAAATACCCCCTCGAACAAAACAAATACCCCCTCCATTCAACTCCAATTTACTCATTTGGGTTTTGGACACTATTCCTAAACCAAAAGAATCATCAAAATTCTACACGATTTATAAGACAAAATATTATCATGTGGGATCTTGTTTTATTCGTCTTGACAACTAGAACAAGAATATAAAAAAATTATAATTTTTACAAATACGTAGTGAAAGATATTGACGATTTAAAATTCGCCTCGGCAAATGTGCAAAAAGAAATGGGTAAATTGGAGTTGAATGGAGGGAGTAGCAAACAATAATAAACTGACACACAGATTTACGTGGTTCACCAGCAAAATCACTGGCTACGTCCACACCGACAAGGAGACCAAAATCACTATTGTGGAGATAATAGTACAACAGGATCGTAATACACGCGCTTAATAGCTCACAACTAAAGCCAAAAGTACTACCAATTCTACCAACCAAATAGTAATCTCAAACTGGAAAGAGACTACCCAGACTGTTCGACTTGCAAAGAACTCACCGACGAGACGAAGGACAAACGATCTTGCGGCCAACCAAGATACGAACAAACTCCAACGGTCTCCAACGAAGACGAGATCAATAGAACCACCAAATAATAGGGACTCGGAACCAACTGAGTTTTTCCCTCAAGAAAACCTCACAGATCAACCCTCTATATTGTGCTCTCAAATCATCTCTCCGTCCTAATTAACCCTAGAAACTAGTCAGGTCTTTATATAGTATTATTCCACCTAAACTAGTTACCTAAAGTAATTAGGAAACAAAGGCTAATATTTCCTAACACTAAACAATCTTATGTAACAATAGTGTTACCCAAACAAAACGATCAACTTTTGGAAAGATATCAGGAACAAATCAATTCAAGGCCCAAAAGAACAATTGCTAGACACTTATTTCCTTGAATGAGAGGGTGACAGGGGAGGTGAACGACAAGCGGTGGAACAAAAAGAGGAAAAGGGGAAAGAACATAAGTGGGGGATGAATCACTCAATTAAAGTGAGTAAGAAATACGAATTAATTAAATGAATCGGGTAGGAGACGAATTCCGTAACGATAAGTTGATTGACCCACGAAAACGAATTAAAAACGAATTAATAAAAATAATTGGGCCGACTAATAAAATTAGTAAAATAAACGTTTCTCGAGATATAAATAATTATTCGAGACGAAAATGAAGTTTATAGAAATAAATAATTAGACGATGAAATATTATTTCCCGATAAATAATAAATTTTCGATAAAGTGAATTAAATTGATTTCTCGAGGAAAGGTAATATATGTTTTGACGAAACCTAAAATAAATGAGCTTCGAGCCGAAAATAGAAATTTGAGCTTAAAAATAAATAAATAAATAAATAAAAGAATTTAGAATTCAAATCACACCGAAATAGGCTTTCGATAAGAATTAAATTAAATGTATAAAATAAATTGAAACATAAATAACAAAATGTTTTAAATATAAGAAGAGTTTCCAAGACAAATAGAATTTTAGGAGTTTGAAACGATTAAACGATAAATTCGTTTTTTAATAATTTTGAAAATTACGAGTTAAATCGTAAATAAAATAAAAATACGAACATAGATTTAATTTAATTTAATTTATAAAATCAGGGGTGTTACAAGTTAGGAGTTTGTTCATAATTTTATAGATAGTAGTGCAATAAGCTATGGGCCAGAAATCCATCACATTTAAGGGCACATCGTGCTTTGGAATGAGAGTTAAGACGATGGTGTTCACTTGCTTGCGCATTTTTTTCTTAGCAAAACTATCTTTAATGGCACAACATAAATCAGGGCCTAGGATATTCCAAGTGGATTTGAAGAAACCAGAACCAAACCCATCATGTCCTGTGCTCTTGTTCTTACCAATACTCCAAAGTATCTGTTTTATTTATCTTTCATTTAATTTCTGTTTATATTAATTTAAGAAAATTTGATGAGAATAATCCAAACTATGATGATCCTTTTTATATTACTCCCAACTTAAGTTTAAGCCATAAAAATCTAAACTACACCTACAATTATCTTTCTTCACTCCCCTTTTGTTTTGACCTAGGATTGCCGGTTAACCCTGTTTTTCTTCTTCTTTATTCCTCATCAACTCCACTTTTCTACTTGTGATTTGCACCTTTTGGCATTCCGATTATAAATTTATAACTCATGGAGGAGATCTCCCAAAGCGGGCCTTTCGACCCCAGCCCCCTTCTTCGTTCTTTTGGTCTAGCTTAGTCCGCAGGTTGATCAAGGCGTCAATCTCAGCTTTAGACCACCTCGACGAACTGTGATGCACCTCGTTCTCACTACTTATACACCCTTTACTGCCCACCATCGATGCCCTGTTGTTGAGCCAGGTGTGGCTGTGGTGGTGCTGTTTGAGTTATTTGTATTTGTTGTGGTGTTGTCACTGATACAATATTGTCATACATATGGACTTGAGTCATTAGTTTTGGTTGTGGTGCCCTTCTCTTGCCTAAGCTACACAACATTTTGAGAATTGATTGCTCGACTGCGCTGGAGAAGAATTCGGGTTTAGCCATCCCATGGGTGGGCTAACCATCCCTTGTAATCAAGATACATTCATCCATGTTTGCCAACTATCTACTCAGATGCTTGTCAGATGATACGAGATTGATTAGCAACCATAATTTTCACTTAACTGTATTCATCCTTAGATTTCTTAGGATCTTAATTGAGTGTTGTACTAAGCGGCGCCAAACTGTGTATATAGATTCTTAAAATCAGTTCATTTTCACCAGTTTGAGCAATTGAAAATAAAAGCATTTCATATCTACTAATATCATTCATTATGTTCAAATTGATTTTGTATTATTTGTGAATTTGCTCAAATTGTAATACTCCATTAGGCAAGTTTATCCCGATGATCCAACATATTCAAGTCAAAATGATCTATTGTAACCAGAATGTTGATTTGCATATAGAGTATTGATGACGGTGGTGTTCGTCAGGTGTGGCTGTGGTGATGGTGCTTGAATTGGAGCAACAAGTTTTGGCTGCGAGGGTGCTGATGCTCCTTGTATCGGAACAACAGGTGCGAACTAAAACACCGCGTTAATTGAAGATGTCTGTAGACACCCGCATTTTGCCTGCTAGTGTCTATAGCGGCTTCCGACAAAACACCCGATGATGATCGGATGTAAACGTGACTTAATACGCTCGAATACGGACTCAGAATCAATAGTATCCCGCTTGGGCTTTTTACGGAATAAGAATCTCACCAAACTGACCTCAAATTCAGGCCCAGTGGGTCGTTTCCAATCAAATAAGACTAATTTGGGTCAAAACCGACACCGAAAATAAAACCGTCTTTTAGCGACCAGGTCAAACCCCGGTCAAAGCCATTTCCGAGACACAAATCAGCCACACAAAGCTTCAAGAATTCGACTCAAAGTCAAAAACTCAAAATATCTCGCTCCAGCTGACCCACTCGATCGAGTAGGCCTCCAAAAAGCCCGTTGTTGCCTTTTAGTTGGGCCACTCGATCGAGTCAGCAGGGGCACTCGATCGAGTGACCCTAGGTCAAGGGGATGATTTTTCCTATAAATACACCCCCTTTGCAACCTTCATTTAACACACAATTTACTACACAATTTTACAACCCTAAGTAACCTACACATACATACACAATCCTGAGATCAAAACTCGTCAAAGACCCGAGAGCAAGCTCTCCCTAACCAATCACACCATAACTCTTCCTACATTCTCGACACTCCCGCGCCTTTGCCGCTACTACGAGTCTGTTTCCGAGATAATTAAGCATGTAGGTTGAGGGTGTTAATACAAATCCCGATTCTCTTCTTTTTCTCTTCTTCATCTCGTTTTTTTTTTTAAATTTTTTTTGTCTTTTTTATTTTATTTCGTCACTAACATTGCATATAATTATATATAATTAAAACATTTTCGTATCGAGTATATCTAAAGAAAAATCCCGTTCTAAGATCCTCTTAACCCCTTTACGAGTCGTAACAGAGGTGGCACCCTTTCGAGGTTCGCCGCCCTAAACACTCAAGGGCCCAGTGCGATCGCAGATATTTGTCGTTAGGTGTACCCGATCTTGTTTTTAAGGCTAGTACGGAACCTGTTGAGGCCGAATCGAATATCACATAATCCGAAAGGATTAATACGATATCGTGACGCGGAGGGAATCAATTTCGTTCTAACCGAATCCAAATTGAATTTACATCACTTTTTACAAAACTTCCGATGTCGGTCTTATAATCATACAATGCATATTATGAGCACCGTAAAACCGAGTTTATTTTAAATCGTACAATATTTTCTCATAAGCTTGGTTTGTCATCGATTTTCAAAGCAATAAAATCGGATTCATCATCTTCCGAAAATGAGTCGTAGCTCGTACAGGAGGCACTCGATCGAGTGCCATAGCCCACTCGATCGAGTGGTACTCTAAAAAACCGGCAGAAGGTTTGTAATAGGACCACTCGATCGAGTCTAGTCTGTGACTCGATCGAGTGACCTCTTTACGCAAAGTACACGAGTTCCCTACATCGTGTAAGCACTATCAAATGTTTTTTTTACGACTTTTAGTCGTCACGCATCAAGACTATCTTTCACGTGCCTAGATTTTCAAAACCATGCATTGCATTGCCCGATACAATCCATTATTATCGTTACTAATTCAATTATTTCGATTTTTGCGTTTGTTGTATTGTATTTCCAGGTTGTATTCCGCCCGTGCATTTGTAATCTACTTTCGCGCCTTTATTTTCGTTGTTTGTTTTATCGTACTAAAATGAACCTCACATGCTAAAATAACATCGACGTTAGTTTAGATGCATTAAATCGACATAGCAACTTATTCAATTTTCATATCTCGCAAAACACTGTTTGCATAACATTCAACCGTTAAACTAGCACGCGTACACGAAAAACGAACGATATCTAAGTAGAGGCCGCTAAGAGCGGGTGGGGTTGGGTGTCCTTTGTGGGCTTCCCAACACGTACCATCACCCCTTACTCACAACCATGGTTTCCGGATGTCCGAAACCATTGGCATACGAGAGTCATTCAATACACGATTCCCGATAACTCGGCGTCAGTATCATAATGCAAAGAGACGAACCCCTAAACTCTAGCATTGAAAGCGGGCCGTGCTTTGTGCACGATACGCCTAAATGTAGAGTGGGTTCGAACGGGTCCGAATTCCCACAAAATTCGGTGGCGACTCCTAAATAGATTTAAATTTCGATCCGAGATCAATCTTACCCGAGATTCATTAGCCGCTCCAAACCCGCGCGTGGCCGCGTCGGAGTGGACCTATGTCATGTCCACAATGTTCTATTTATGAGTTTTGCTTAAAGAGATTTGAAGTACTACTCATATCAACAAAGTGCACTTTCTTTTCTGGTTTGCACATGATAAGAACTCCTCAGTTAAGCATGCTTGACTGGGAGTAATCTTAGGATGGGTGACCTCCTGGGAAGGTTTTCGGGATGCGCATGCCTAAGGACAAAATGCACTAGAAAGGACTCGTGTTGGTCCGTGGGACCAGTACAAAGCCTGGCGGGCTACCGCGGTTAACATTTCCGGTCCTAGCTTTGGGGCGAGGTGTTACACGAACGATACAATATTTTCATGCATATGAACATTGAACCTCTTTTGCAACTCCTCGTTCCTATCAATTATCTCCTTTGGAGAAACAGAGAAATGATGAAGTAGATAAGAAAAGTGGTGTTGATGAAGAAGAAGATGAGGTAACTGGCAATCCTAGGTCAAACAAAAGGATAGTGAAGAAAGTAGAAGAAAAAGAAAAAGGGGTAACCAGCAATCCTAGGTCAAAAATAAAAGGAGAGTGAAGAAAGATAAACGACGGTATAGTTTAGTGTTTTACGGATTAAACTTAAGTTGGGAGTAATATGAGAAGGTCCCTTATAGTTTGACTTATTCTTATTAAATTTCCCTTAATTTTAGTGGCAAATTAATTAATATAATTATCATTATGGAATTATTATTTTTACGAAAAAACTAAATCATAATTATTTTCACATAATTTGAATAAATATTATTATATTATTCACTTTTTAAATTTAGTATTTTGAAAAAAAATCTTTTGTTGATATTTTATCATTTTATTTTTTATTTTAAAACTTTAATTAATTGATGTAATAATTATTAAGTGAATTTATTGACATTTTAATCTATTATTGTAAATGTTTATTCTGATTTTTTAAATTTTGATGCGGAAAAGGAAAAATTTTAAATTAAGGAAAGAAAAAAATAGAGCAAGCAAAGGGAGAAGTGACTTGTTCATCATTTTACATGAAATATTTGAATTTGGTTGTAATTTGGACTGTATTCGTTGGTCTTTTGTTTCGCGCCAGTGTAATCGTGTTGCGCATGAGCTCGCGTGTGCTATGTCTTTATGTATCGAAAAATACGTTTGGGAGAACTATGGTCCGACAAACGTGCATGTTGTTATTGTTGATGATATTAATGTAATAGTTTAAACCCCCTTTTGGGTTTTTTTTCCAAAATAAAATAAAATACAGGAATCAATCAAATGATAAAATTGAAAGTTTAGAAATATTTTTAATTTTGGTTACTTAAATGGAAAAATCAAAGAAAACTTTACTCCCTCTGTCTTGTTCATTTGTTTGCATTTATATTCATTATGAAGATTATTTTAATGAAAGACAAATAAATGAACGAGACGAATGGAGTGTATATGTAAACAAATCAAACTAAAAAAGGAAAGAGATAAAAAAGGGTATTGTTGCCTACTGTTTAGGCTGAATATTTATTTGATTTTGTTTCTTAAATGTCAAGTATATTACACTAAGAAGATTTTTTTTTACTATTTTACAAATAAATAAGAAATTAGCTTGATTATTTTATTTAATTATGATTACTTTAACTTTTAAATTATTATTATTAATTTAAAATAAAATATGAATCTCTTTGAAATTTATTCATATTTAAATTCAAACAGGAGATTTTGAACAAAAATATCAATTTTATTTTATTTAATTACTCTATTACTTTATTAAATTTTATTTTTGTTGAATAAGTAATTAGGGATTTGAGTTGAAAAAATTAAAGTGATTGGGAAGAGAACATGAAATGTTAATTTTTAATTTGATTTTGTGGACATGACATAGGTCCACCCGGACGCGGCCACGCGCGGGTTTGGGGAGGCGAATGAATCTCATGTGAGATGGATCTCGAATTGAAATTTAAATCGAAGTTGGAGTCGCCACCGAACTTTGTGGGAGTTCGGGCCCATTCGAACCCACTCTATATCTTGGTGGGCCGTGTACAGAGTACGGCCAATTCGGATTTCAGAGTTTATGGGGTTCGTCCCTTTCCATTGCGATACCGATACCAACATGATCGGTAGTCGTGTATTGAATGACTCTCGTGCGCCAATGGTTTCCATTGCATTTATATTTCGGATATCCGAAACCATGGTTCTGAGTAAGAGGTGAGGGTGCGTATTGGAAAGTTCACAAAAGAACACCCAACCCCGCCCGCACTTAGCGGCCTCTACTAAGACATCGTTCAATTTTAGAATACGCGTATTTTGACTAAACATGTGAATTATGTTTGATCTATGTCGTTTAATGCATATTTGAATTATGTCGAAGTTGTATTTAGCATGCGAGGTTCGTTTTAGTATAATAAAATAAACGACGAGAATAAAAAACAAAAGAAGAAACAAACGAGTTAGTAACGATAAAAATGGTTTGTGAATAGTATAGAATGACGTAAAAGACATGATGCATGGTTTTGAAAAGATTAGAACACGTGATGGACTTGACACGTGTTGACCGAAGTCATACAAAGAATTTTATCGAGGCTCGAAATATGTTGAAGGGCTCACGGTTTTGACGTGACAGAGGTCACTCAATCGAGTCATGGAGGGACTCGGTCGAGTGCCTCTTGAAAAACCCTCATGCCTCAATTTTGAGGTGCCACTCGATCGAGTCAGGCGTGACACTCGATCAAGTGGACCTCGAAAAAGCTTTCTGCCTCTGATTTGGGGTGTCACTCGATCGAGTGGCCTATGACACTCGGTCGAGTGACCCCTGTACAAACTATGGTTCGTTTTGAATTTTAGTATTGATTTCGAAATTGCTTTTAATTTTGAAAATCGATAATCTTGCTAAGTCGTGTAAAAATATGATACGATTTATACTCGACTTAAATTTTCGATACTCGTCACATTCGATGTTTGATTATGGAATCAATATCTAATATTTATAGTGAGTTATAGAAAAGACGTTGTAAGTCGTTTGAAATCGAACTAAGTCGAAATAATTCTCTCCGCATTGTAACGTCGTAATTAGTCCTTTCGGACTATGTGACGATTATCTTAGCATCAACGAGATCGTACTAGTTTCATTTATTGACTAATTCTTTTAGACATGATATTCGACTATAGAGACGATATCGCATCTTAAGAACGATTGCCTTTATGTAAATTAGATAGTAGTAGCGATAACATAGATATTAGAGACGATAAAAACTAAAAACACATGACGACAACGAGAAGAAGAAGACGGACGAGAGAAGGAGAAGAGAAGAAAAAGGAGAAGTCGGGATGTGTAACACCCTCAACCTACATGCTTAATTAATTGTCTCGAAAATGGACTCGTAGTTGCGGCCTAGGCGCGGGAGCGTTGAGATGTATATAGGAGAGTTATGGTGTGTATAATTGGGAAGGGATTTGACGAGTTTTGCTCTCGGGTCTTTGACGAGTTTTGATCTCGGGTTTGCTAAAGGTTGCTGAAATTTCGGGGATGAATTGTTGTGAATTGTGTGTTGTCTCTGTATATAAATTCTGTGTATATAAAAGTTTTGTTTGCAAAGGGGTGTATTGATAGGAGAGGTTCCCGGCTTTGGCTAGGAAAGGTACCCGGCTTGGGTGAGAAGAAACACCCGCTTTGGATAGGAAAGGTATACAATTTTAGATAGAAAAGGATTCTGACTTTGGGTGGGAAATGAATCCTTTCTCGGCTGGGAAAGGAGCCACTCGATCGAGTGGTGCATAGCACTCGATCGAGTGCCTGATCTGGCGCCGGTTTTTGCAGGTTTTACGAGCCTACTCGACCGAGTGGGCTGGTCCACTCGATCGAGTGTGTCTGGTCGGGTGGGAATTCCTTTTAGAGATAGAATTTTATTTCTAATGGAGTTGTTTAATCCTCTTTCGTAGCTGGTTTTTGTGTAGTCTTTAACTTTGAGTCAGATTTTAGAAGTGGCGTAACTGATATTTATGTCTCGGAAATGCCTTGACCGGGGTTTGACCCGGTCGCTAAAAGACGGTTTTTCCCTTGGTGTCGGTTTTGACCCAAATTAGTCTTATTTGATTGGAAATGACCCGCTGGGCCTGCATTTGGGGTCGGTTTTGTGAGATTTGTACTCCGTAAAAAGCCCAAGCCAAATACTAACGATTTTGAGCCTATATTCGAGCATATTAAAGCATGTTTGCGTCCGATCATCATCGGGTGTTTGTCGGAAACTATTATAGACACCTAGCAGTCAAATGTGGGTGTCTACAGAGCCCCCACTCTGACCGAGGGTTGGACAAGGCGAAAGTTAGAGTAGGTACCAGGCCAATCGAGGATTAAGACCTAGCAAACTTCCGGTCGGGTCGTTTATAGTCCATTAGACTTGCGTGAAAGGGCTCGCCAGCCATAAGATAGAACTCATACCTAAGTTCTGTTATCAGGGATAACTCCGTGGGGACTTGTTTTTGAAGCCCTGGGTGTATCTCCATGTGGATACATCCCATCTTGGAGCTGCGCGGGAGCTTGCCTAAGAAGCCCTGGGTGTATCTATTTGCAGATACATCCTATGGACATGACATAGGTCCACCCCGACGCGGCCACGTGCGGGTTTGGGGAGGCGAATGAAACTCCATATGAGATGTGTCGAATTGAAATTTAAATCGAAGTGGAGTCGCCACAGAACTTTGTGGGAGTTCGGGCCCGTTCGAACCCACTCTATATCCTAGTGGGCCATGCACAAAGTATGGCCCATTCGGATGTCAGAGTTTATTGGGCTCGTCTCTTTGCATTTGATACCGATACCGACATTATCGGATACCGTGTATTGAATGACTCTCATGTGCCAATAGATTCGGATATCCGGAAACCATGGTTCTGAGTAAAGGGGTGAGGGTACGTGTTGGGAAGTTCACAAATAACACCCAATCCCGCCCGCACATTAGCGGCCTCTACTAAGATATCGTTTGATGTTTTAATACGCGTGTTAGTAATTCGATTGAATGATATGCAAACAATATTTTACCTAAACATGTGAAGATTTTGAATAAGTTGCTATGTCGATTTAATGCATCTAAGTTAACGTCAAGGTTATATTTAGCATGCGAGGTTCGTATTAGTACAATAAAACAAACAACGAAAATAAATCGCTAAAGCATGAGCAAACAAGTTAGTAACGATGATAACGGTTTGCAAATAATATGGAATGATATAGAATGATGTAACGAAATATGATGTATGATTTTGAAAATTAGTACGACACATGATTGACTTGACACGCATTGACCGAAGTCATAAAAATGTATTCTCGAGACTAGAAAGTCGTTGTGGGACTCACGGTTTTGACGTGATAAGGCCACTCGATCGAGTCATTGACAGACTCAACCGAGTGGACCTCAGAAAAATTTTCTATCCCGAATTTTTAGGTGTCACTCGATCGAGTCATTGAGGGACCCGGCCGAGTAATAGTCCACTCGATCGAGTCATTGCGAGACTCGACCGGACTCGACCGAGTGGTTGTCAAAAAAAACCTTCTGCCTCGGTTTTTGGGATGCCACTCGATTGAGTGGGCTAGGCACTCGATCGAGTGCCCCCTGTACGAACTAGGGTTCGCTCGCAATTTATTATTGATTTCGAAATTGCTTTTTGATTTTAGAAAGTCGATGATTTTATTGAGTCGGGCAGAAATATTATGGGATTTATGCTCGATTTGGACTTTGATGCTCGTTGTATCCGATATTCGATTATTGAATCGATATCGAATATTTAGAGCGAAATCTAAAAAAATACGTTTGTAAGTCGTTTAAAATCAAACCAAAACGAAATGAATTATCTCCGCGTTTATAGTGTCGTAATTAACTCTTTCGAATTATGTGACAACTATTTTTAGCATCAACGAATTCGTATTAGTTAGATTTATTGACTAATTCGTTTAGATACGACATCCAATTATTGAATTGGTATCAAATCTAAAGAATGACTCTTTGTGACTACTTGAATTAAAAAGACTTGATTTGATTTCCTCGGCATCCCGACATCGTAATAGATCCTTGCGGATTGTGTGATGTCGGATCCGCATCAACGGGTTCCGACTCAATTAAAAAAGTGTTTTACTTAAAAATGGTTTTGAAATTGATGAAGACGCGATGAATGATGATTATGACGCGACAAAAATAAAAAAAGAGACGATTTTGTTGCAATTGACTCGCTTCAACAATCAAACATTCGGGGTGTCGGGATAAGCGACCGGCCACGTAGGTGAAACACCTTTGTATTCGGATTTTCTTATTCCGTCATCCTTCATATTCGACACAAATTAGCGAGTATTTTAATGTCTTATACTAGTAATATTATCGATATTAGAAACGCGACGACAAAATAAAAAACGGAAAAAAAGACGACGACGACGAGACGGACGTCGTGAGAAGAAGAGAGGAGGAGAAAGGCCAAAATCGGGATTGTGCATCCTCAACCTACATGTTTCTTTTCTCGTATGTGACTCGCTTGATTGTGGCTTGCACGGGAGTATCGAGGTTTACGTACGTTAAGGTATGGTGGTTTAGGGTTTGCTAGATGCTAGGGTTGTAAGTTGTATGTGAAAGTTGTAAAGGTGAAAGTAGGGTTGAAAAATTTAGGGTTTGGAAAGTTGTGAATGGTGTGTGTAGAGAGGGGTATTTATAAGAAACCCTCCATCACCGTCCTAGGGTTACTCGATCGAGTGCCCTGATGGACTCGATCGAGTGGCCCAGTTGAAAGGAGACAGCGGGCCTGTTGGAGGCCCACTCGATCGAGTGGGAGGACACTCGATCGAGTGGATGAGGTGGGCCAGATATTTTGATGAATTTTGAAATGGCTGTTTTGTGCCTTGGAAACGGCTTTGACCGGGGTTTGACCTGGTCGCTAAAAGTCGGTTTTATTTCCAGTGTCGTCTTTGACCCAAATTAGTCTTATTTGATTGGAAACGACCCGCTGGGCCTGAATTTGAGGTCAGTTTTGTGAGATTTTTACTCCGTAAAAAGCCAAAGCCAGAAACTAACGGTTTTGAGCCCATATCCGAGCGCGTAGAAGCATGTTTGCGTCCAATCATCATCGGGTGTTTTTTGGAAACTGCTATAGACACCTAGCAGCCAAATGTGGGTGTCTACACATCCCATCTCAGAACTTCGATGGAGCTTGCCTAAGAAGCCCTAGGTGTGCCCGTTTGCAGACACATCCCGATTACGCGGGAGCTTGCCTAAGAAGCCCTGGGTGTGCTCGTTTGCAGACACATTCCAATTACGTGGGAGCTTGCCTAAGAAGCCCTGGGTGTACCTTCATGTAGGCACATCCTGTGTTTCTTTAGGAGAAATGACACCTTTGGCTTTTCGTTGGGGAGTTTTAGTGAGTTGCGCGGGCCTGCCTCTGAAAACTTTGCATGTAACATTTAGGTAAAACACGACTCACGCTGGGGAATAAAAACTTGAGGTTCCGTTGGGAAGCACAAGCCGGTACCTGAAATGTTAGATATATAGGCCGAAATAGCAAATATAGCAGATAACAAGATAGTATACAGGAAATGCAATTAGCATCTATAGACGGTCTTGCACTGGGGAAAATGATTTTTGCTTAATCTTTGAAATCAAATTCATGAAAGCAACTCACGTGGTAGGAGATAGGTTTTTAAAATTGAAAGGGGTAGAAAAGAAATTTGCATTTTAAATAGACTGAAGTTTGACCTTGTCGAAAAGAATTTTCTCAAATGGCTATGTTTTGCACATTTTAAAGCAAGAATTTGAAGAGAGAGGCCTACCGACAGACTCGACTCTGGACACGACAGAACGAGTTGACAGACACGACTTGGACTCTCTAAGGGTTGGACCATGACCCGGTAGGGGGGTGGGCCACCTAAGATGACAAGACTCTTTAGTTGCGCTTATTCCGTAGCCTAGGCGAGTGGCAACACGGTCGAACATTGAAATGGGATAGATATGCTATAGGGGAATGCAATAGTCAGTAATGAGACTGTTTCCGCGTGATAGGACTTAGCAGTGGCAATGTTGTTGTCTAGTGCTCTTTTGAAAATTTTCGGTTTTGGAGGACATTCCTGTTACGTTTTATTTTGTAGTACCGCAAGCGTACGGGTATTGTAGCATACGGGTCGATCTCAGGGAGGTGAATGATTAAGTACTAGCTAATTTTGACTATATGTTATCTACGTCGAATAAAGAAGGTGTTGATTGTATAACTAATTTTAACAAACTAGAAATAATAAATCGAGATGAAATCAATAATAAAAAGACCTAGGGCAATGGTTCACCATTAACATGGATTATCGATGCAATCAAAATGTGACACAACTTTGTCAAATTACCGTCTTGGGTGAGACTAGCATTCCAATTTTAATCAATACTTCAAATTCTCCGTCGAGACATAAAAAGCCTATCTAGCATGTTATAAATCCTATTCTCATGGCACGTATAACAAAACTAGACGCATTAAGAATCGATACTAACATGTCCCAATTATTCCAATTCACTATTCTCATGTGAAAGTTCAAATCTTGTTTCGGTTCTCTAAATTAAAATCCGACTCTCGTCGTAATTAAAATTGAGTAGAAATTAATCGACAAAGATACAAACTTTTAGGCATGATTCATATGAAAACATTCAACTCTCGTTGTAATGATAATCTAGACTCAAACCTAGCGATTCAAACTAATCAATCAATTATTAAGCATAACCGACACAAACCCAATTCAATAATTCAACAAAGCGCGATTAAAATCTAAGCATCAATAACCCATATTATCGGCTCACCGAGCCTTAGATAAAAGAACTACTCACAATTCATCATCACAATAACAATCAACAAATAAAATAAAAAGTAGAGAATTAGAAAAACTTATTGTTGATTGATGATCAAAATGATGAACGATCGTCTTCTTCAAAGTCTTGGAGTAATAAAACTAAAATGCCTAAATTTAATAAAATTGTATAACTTTTATGTATGTAGTCTAGAAATGATATGGTTCTTCTAATAATAATAGTAATCTAATATAAGTAGGATAGAATAGAGGGAGATCAAAAGTCACACGCGGGTAGCTATTCGCTAGTAGCGGCACATTTCGCTACTAGCGGCACTCTGGAAGCTTCACAAATTGCATGAATTCTGATGAAGCCTCTACTAGCGGCAGTTTTGCTCTTCGTCATCCGCTAGTAGCGGCACTTAAAGACTCCCAATTCTTTCTTCTTTGCTTTTCCTTTAATTTTTTCTCTTCTTTTCTTCATTCAATCCTCGTTATAACCCAGCATTTGACACGTAAACCACCACTATAATCCGGGCATAATACATGAATTTCTCGGCTCTTCAAAATAGCTAGAAGCGTCATTAAAAAACACATATATATTCAAACCATGCGAGATCATCGGAAATGCTTCAAATGTCACTATATCGCCCCAAAATTAACTCTCAACACCACAAATACGACGATATATACTCACGATTAGTGCTAAAAATAGCACTTAACAATTCCCAAAGTGGGTGTCACTTCGAGTCCCTGACGGACTCTCGTCTTCGACTGAGCCGAGTATTAGGACACACTATAGAAAGGAGGCTATATTTTGAAAGTATTTGGATTATGTGAGTAGATGGAGATCTTCTGTCTAAGAGAAGCCCGCAAGACGACAAAGCTAACTGTTGAGAACATGATAGTGTTGTGACCGGAATGGCGGTGTTTTTTGAATGGGTGTCAATATGGGTGGTTGTGCCTTTGTTGAAAGGCTGCCTATGTATTCACGTGCAGTGAAATCAAATCAAGCCGTAGTTCAGTGGATTGAAAGATATATTATGGTGCCTAGTTTATTAGGGCTTTGTGTGTAACTAGCCATAATGATGGTGTGGGCTAGGTGCATTCCCAATGATATCTTGATCAAAGGGCTAGAATGGTTAGGATGTTGATCCTGTGACTGTGAGCATTCTCTGGGGTAGCCCCCCTAGAGGTGGTTTGAATTATTTGGGCATGTTATATGCCGACCGCAAGTTGAGTCCCGTGTTTGGGGCTGGTAACTGGTTTGGATAATTTTGGATATGTGGTGCTAGGTCGTAAGTAGCTTTGATTATTCAAAATCTGGAGCTCGATTTTGTGGAGCTAAGGTTTCGAGGGTAAGGTATTGTAATGTGGTAGGAAAGGGGGAAATCGAGTAAAAATGACTCGAACTTCGATCGGGGTAGGTTTGATAATGCGGGATCTGATTTCCATGTCTGGCCCTAATGGTTAGGGTGTATCCTTTGGAGCTTGAATCCTCAAAATTACGGGCTGTCTTTTAGCCTAGGTCTCGAGAAGGTCTTGAGGGTTGTAACGTGGGAAGGCTAGATGTGGTGTTAGCTGACCAACTTGATTGTTTCTCCCTTTTTTTGATGGTAAAATTTTAAATTGACCGTACCCCGGTCAAAGGATTTTCACTCGAGTTGACAGCTAAACGTGGTCATGGGTTTTTTTGGGTTGACCTCTTAGCCCCGGTCGTCGGATTGACCGTATCGGGTTGGGGGATGTTGAGAATTCTTTTTGATCATGGCCAGCTCTTTTATTTTGGCCTTTTGCTTTTTTCCTATTGGTCAGACTAGCACCTAAGGTAGGGATTGGTCGATCTTATTGGAGGGGTGTTTATTGTGGGAAATGGGCTTGCCTCCCGTCTTGAACCCAAACTAGGAGACTACCTAGATTTGTCCTAGGATTCGGCACCACTCCCTAAGAGTAGTTATGTGGCTTTCTATGTCAGACATGGAATAGGTAAAGGAAAAACACGGGTCTCGGTTTCCAGCAGTCATTATAGATATGCCTATAATAGTCACGTGCATGTGCTCACAGTGTATGATGGTGTTCATCATGTTCTTGGAAACACATAAGGAAAGCATATGTGAGAGATAGAATATAGAAAGCTGACTTTATTGAATTTTGAAAAGAGGACAGAATACAGCTGACTCTGACTCTGACTTTGAAATTGAAAGAAATAGAACATCCTATACTCGGACTCAGACTCGGACTTAAACCATATGTAGACTCTCAGATGATGTCGTCAGTAGTCTTCGGCTTCTAAGGACTCGAATTGATGTCCGGTATAGCCTTCGGTAGAAGCTTCACCCAGATCTTCATTATGTCGAAGATCGTTGAAGGTATTTGGTATAACCTTCTTTGTGCTTCTAAGCCATGACTTCTAAAGCACGCATCGTGGTCTAGATCTCGGTATTATCGGCGTAATTTCGAGCGAACTCCGTCGCCACGTCATCCCAAGTCTTGTACTTCTTGAAGTCAAGCCTGTAGTACCAGGATTTCGGGTGCTTCTTGAGGGAGGAAGCAAACAGGTGCTTGAACATGGTGGATTTCAATCATTTGACGGCCATGAACTCCTTGAAGGCCCAGATGTGAAGCATCGGGTCTTCGGTCCCATCAAACATTGGTAGGCCCGTAAGGTTGAGGTTAGCGGGCAGTTCGTCATTCAAAGGTGAATAGGCACGGGCATTTTCCGTGTGGATAGTGTTGTTAGTTGACAAGTGGAGCTGTTCTTCCAGCTTGCGGACCGCGTTGACCAGTTCAGCTAGGGGCCCGGTAATCTCAACCTCACCATTAGGAGTCCCTTGTTCCATGGCGCTCAAACGGGTAACAATAGCTATCTGGTCGGACTTGATAGCTGTCAGTTGGGTTTCAATCTGAGCTAGCGAGGCTGTCAACTTGTCCAAAGCTTCTTGCATCTTGTGTCGGTGTCTGGTTACCGGTGGCCTATCTGTAAGAATACCGTGTAATCAGGAAAGTTGCTTCGAAACTCAAGCACAGGCATAGGAAATAGCGCGGGAGGAGAGACGACTCCGGTTTGACTCGGGTTAGACTCTCCTAAGACAAATATGTAGGGTATGATTCTCGGAGTGACTGTGATTAATCGCTCCGTCGGAGAATAGCCCCCAAGCGAGACTAAGGACTCAGATGGTGTGATATCTTAGTGACTCGAAAGTGGGGTACGTGAGACAACACATGTAAGACATGACCCTTAGAGCAACCGTGATTGATTGCTCTACTGAAGGGTAGTCCTAAGTGGGATTGAAGATTTTGTTAAGACTCGAGTTCTAGACAAGTGACCCTTTGATGTAAGGATTACGAACCTTTAGCTACAGGGCTATGCCTTGTAAAAGGTTGACTCGGCCTCGAGGAAAGGCAAACGGGGTAAGGGAAGAAACTTGCGATGTAAGATCGGTAGAGTTTCGACGCTAGAGACCCTTGACTTGACTTGAATAAGGATGGACCTTGTGATTAGGGTAGACCCTTAAGCTAACGGATTCTCGAATTGGGATGACTCGACTAACGGATTAAAAGATGGGCGAAATTCCCTTAGGAAAGGTCGTGGGGACCGTCCTACTAGAGGGAAAGGTGGCATGAACTTTTCTAGTTAGGGCTCGAGTGTTTAGACGAACCTTCCATTTACGAGTGTATGACTCGTGTTGGTCGGTTGTGCCTTTAGGAAAAAGGCGGACTAGGATGGGGAAGAAACTCGTGATGTAAGATCGACGGAGTTTCGACGGTAAAAACCTTCGACGACTTATAAAAGACCGACACTATTAAATGCGGTAAGCCCTAGGATAAGGAAGGTTTTGGAAGGGTCGACTTCCTAAAATAAGGAAAGTTTTTGAAAAGGATTGAATTTTGAAAATTGAGGGGACGGTCCTGAAATTGGATGTGGGCCAATAGGACCAGGCATTTTAAAAAAGTCAAATATTTGGAATTTTGAAAATTTGAATTTCGAAAAATAAATTTTCAAAAAATTGAAAATCGAAAATGGCATCTCGAAGATTTGAGAATGGAATCTCGAGGATTTGAAAATCGAAATTGAACTTTGAAAATTCGAGAATCGAAAGGGATCGAAAATTTGAATATTGAAATGGATAGCATGCCGGCTAGAAAATAGGCTTGTTTTGAGTCAAATCTTAAGTCTAAATTTCGGCAGCGTTCCGTTTTTTGAAAATTGGATATTTTTTAAAAGATGCATTTTTTGAAATGACGGTTTTGAAAAACGACACGAAAACCAAGTAGCACATAGTCATGCAAGCATTATGACGACAACATGTATGCTTTACACTAAGTCTCGATCGGTCTAAATAGGGTCTTTTACCAGTGCGCATAGCCTTTTCGAGAATCGGGACGGACTTCCTAAGTCGAGTTGATCTTAGAACATGCCGGGAAACCCATACGAATTAGCTATGAACACCTTTGACATAACCAATTTGGAATATATCATGGTATAGTGGGACGTCGGTCGCCAGTACCGGCCCAGAAAAAAATAGGGTTATGCATGAACCGTAAGACTAAAACGCGTATTGTACTAATCAAACGATTTCTCTTTGAGTCTCACCCTGAGGATCCCGATGGTTACACATCAGTCTTCCCCAGCGGAGTCGCCAAATTGTGGACATGACATAGGTCCACCTCAACGCGGCCACGCGCGGGTTAGGGGAGGCGAATGAATCTCATGTGAGATGGATCTCGAATTGAAATTTAAATCGAAGTTGGAGTCGTCACCAAACTTTGTGAGAGTTCGGGCCCATTCGAACCCACTCTATATCTTGGTGGGCCATGCACAGAGTACGGCCCATTCGGATTTCAGAGTTTATGGGGTTCGTCCCTTTGCATTGCGATACCGATACCGACATGATCGGTAGTCGAGTATTGAATGACTCTCGTGCGCCAATGGTTTCGGACATCCGGAAACCACGGTTCTGAGTAAGGGGTGAGGGTACGTGTTGGGAAGTTCACAAAGAACACCCAACCCCGCCCGCACTTAGCGGCCTCTACTAAGTCATCGTTCAATTTTAGAATACGCGTGTTAGTAATTTGGTTGAATGATATGCAAACAGTATTTTGACTCATGTGAATGATGTTTGATCTACGTTGTTTAATGCATCTTTGAATTATGTCGAAGTTGTATTTAGCATGCGAGGTTCGTTTCAGTATAATAAAACAAACGACGAGAATAAAAAACAAAAGAAGAAACAAACGAGTTAGTAACGATAAAAACGGTTTGTGAATAGTATAGAATGACGTAAAAGATATAATGCACGGTTTTGAAAAGATTAGGACACGTGATGGACTTGACACGTGTTGACCGAAATCATAAAAAGAATTTTATCGAGACTCGAAATATGTTGAAGGGCTCATGGTTTTGACGTGACAGAGGTCACTCGATCGAGTCATGGAGGGATTCGGTCAAGTGCCTCTTGAAAAACCTCCTGCCTCGATTTTGAGGTGCCACTCGATCGAGTCAGGCGTGACACTCGATCAAGTGGACCTCGATAAAGCTTTCTGCCTCTGAGTTGGGGTGTCACTTGATCGAGTGGCCTATGACACTCGGTCGAGTGACCCCTGTACGAACTATGGTTCGTTTAGAGTTGATTTCAAAATTGCTTTTAATTTTGAAAATCGATAATCTTGCTAAGTCGTGTAAAAATATGATAGGATTTATACTCGACTTAAATTTTCGATACTCGTCATATTCGATGTTCGATTATGGAATCAATATCTAATATTTAGAGTGAGTTTTAGAAAAGACGATGTAAGTCGTTTGAAATCGAACTAAGACGAAATAATTCTCTCCGCATTGTAACGTCGTAATTAGTCCTTTCGGACTATGTGATGATTATCTTAGCATCAACGAGTTCGTACTAGTTTGATTTATTGACTAATTCTTTTAGACATGATATTCGACTATAGAGTCGATATCGCATCTTAAGAATGATTGTTTTCATGTAAATTAGATAGTAGCAGCGATAATATTTATATTAGAGACGAGAAAAACTAAAAAAAACGTGTCGACGACGAGAAGAAGAAGACGGACGAGAGAAAGAGAAGAGAAGAAAAAAGAGAAGTATGGATTTATAACACCCTCAACCTACATGCTTAATTATCTCGAAAACGGACTCGTAGTACCGGCCTAGGCACGGGAGCGCGTTGAGATATATATAGGAGAGTTATGGTGTGTATAATTGGGAAGGGATTTGACGAGTTTTGCTCTCGGGTCTTTGACGATTTTCGATCTCGGGTTTGCTAAAGGTTGCTGAAATTTCGGGGATGAATTGTTGTGAATTGTGTGTTGTCTCTGTATATAAATTCTGTGTATATAAAAGTTGTGTTTGCAAAGAGGTGTATTTATAGGAGAGGTTCCCGGCTTTGGCTAGGAAAGGTACCCGGCTAGGGTGAGAAGAAACACCCGCTTTGGATAGGAAAGGTATACAATTTTAGATAGAAAAGGATTCTGACTTTGGGTGGGAAATGAATCCTTTCTCGGATGGGAAAGGATCCATTCGATCGAGTGGTGCATAGCACTTGATCGAGTGCCCGTTATGGCGCCGGTTTTTGCAGGTTTTACGAGCCTACTCGACCGAGTGGGCTGGTCCACTCGATCGAGTGGGTCTGGTCGGGTGGGAATTCCTTTTAGAGATAGCATTTTATCTCTAATGGAGTTGTTTAATCCTCTTTCGTAGGTGGTTTTTGTGTAGTCTTTGACTTCGAGTCAGATTTTCGAAGTGGCGTAACTGATTTTTATGTCTCGGAAATGCCTTTAACCGGGGTTTGATCCGGTCACTAAAAGACGGTTTTGCCCTTGGTGACAATTTTGAAACGAATTAGTCTTATTTGATTGGAAATGACCCGCTGGGCCTAAATTTGTGGTCGGTTTTGTGAGATTTGTACTCCGTAAAAAGCCCAAGCCAAATACTAATGATTTTGAGCCCATATTCGAGCATATTAAAGCATGTTTGCGTCCGATCATCATCGGGTGTTTGTCGGAAACTGCTATAGACACCTAGCTGCCAAATGTGGGTGTCTACAGATTTAAATAAAAATGATTGTTAACTTACTTATTTATTATAATGTTTATTAAGAAATCTTTGAAATTTTGAAATGCTTACTAATTTTAAAATATTCAATTCATACCTAGAAAATATAACATATTTTTGTTAAGATTTTATCTTAGTTACAAGCGAGATCTTTGTCCATCCTATTTAAGTATAATTTTTTTTTGATATCATCCTTTATTATCTCTTAGATTTATATATTCCGTTTAAAAAAAATATCTTTATTTATTTTTCGATTGCCATTCATTTACTTTTTATTATATGTTGTTTGAAGATAAATTGTTTATTGATTTTTTAAAAATATATGTAGGGAAAAAGATCAAGATCTTTGTTCTTATAATTTTATTACTACTTCGACAATTAATGTTCTACCCATTACATATTCATTTAGGTGCTATATTTTAATCAAATGGGTAGAACATAGAAAGACGGAGGAAGTATAATATTTTCCTTTATTATCTCTTTGAAATATTTATTCCCTTTAAAAAAAATATCTTCCTTTATTTTTTAAGATCCTTGTTTATTTATTATTTATTACTCCGTATATATTTTTTGAGGATAATTTGGATATTGTACTTATTACGTATATATTCATATGTACGCTGTCACCCGTTCGCCGCGCGCACCTGCGCGAACCGTCGCGGTGGCCACCCACACAGCACGCCGAACGCCGTGCGTTCGGGGCCGATCCGATCTCGTGTTCGGGGTGAAGTGTCGGACCTCGATTTGGTTGACAATTTGAATTGTACTAGATAGATGTATGGACGCATCTATGTTCCCGTTGAATCGATCGAGATGTGGTTGTAAATGTTTAACGGCCGATTTGTTTGGTTTGACGACCGTTTTAATTAACCAAATTTGTTGCCGATTTGTGGAGTCGTCATCGAGTAATTTTGGTATACTCGGAAATCGTTCAAGTTAACTTTAATCCTTAGTCGGCTCAAAGTTGAGTGACATGGGGACTTAAAGATAGAGACTTGTACCCTTAAGCATTACATGTCAAGAATGAATCTCATTGCCAATGGTTTCGGACATCCAAAAACTGTAGATTTTGAGTAAGGGGTGAGAGTACGTATTAGGAAGCCAACATCTATTAGACATCAACACCCAATCCCGCCCTCACTTAGCGACCTCAACTAATCTATCGATGTGCTGATAACTTCTTTCCAATTGTGGCGTATAAATGCGATAACATCCGTTGTTTTAACCCTATGGCTTTGCAATGTCGGTTGTTTAGGGACAAGTAAGTTTGCCATCGAAGTAAGTGTTTTTAAATTCTTTGCATGCGATTTCACGTGACAAGTATAAGTAGGCCGTGAAAAGATGCACGTAGGAGAGTAGAGAGTACTAGATAGTATTTGTATTAGCAAATCAGCTTTAAAGTGATAATACAGATATTAGTTATTTTCATAGTATACCTTGGTATTCTGCTTAAAGTGCATCGGTTCGGTATTAATAAGGATGCGTCGAACCATATGTGAGGTGTGAGCATAGAGATTAATACGAGACTAGACCACTGCTCGTTTTGTTTAAGATTAGTTTGTTTACGTTTTGATTTCATGTTAGGTGATTTAGCATGCGATTATGGTTATAAAAGTTATAAATCATATGAAAGCGGTAAAATGCAAAATGTAAGTAAATCACATTGTATGAGGAGTTGCACCCTCATAATGTACACTAAACGAAGTACGATGTGTACACAATCAAGAATGAATCTTATAACGATTACTCGAATTCGATTTAGATGTTTTTAGTACTTGACGTTGAAGTTGTGGACGTTATGTATTTTGAACGAGTTGTTCTTGACTGGGCCAAACAGGAGTAAGGCTTGTACACCACTTGGAGTGCAAGTGGTGGACGCGTCGTGGAATTAGTATCCACATAGGTTGGACTCGACGTTATCGAAATGGATAACTAAAGTGCATTTTTTAAAGTCTGGTTTAGATTACAACCTAGTGATGATATCGACTTTGACGGGATGATTCTCCTAGCGTCCTGCGGTGATTTCGGCAAACCTTCGCTACGGTGGGGGCAAGTCGACGAGCCAACACAGGTGCCCTATTTCATTCTTGTCGAGTCAGGAACTCGAGGAACTACGAAGATTAGTGTTGATTTGTAGAATGCCAATCGAGGAGATAACGATCGAGTGGATCGTTCCTAATGTCGTGGAGTGCGATGCGAAAGAAGAGCTGCAAGTTGTGTGAATTTCGTAGAGGAAGAAATTGGTGTGTCAATCATGATCGGAGAAGGGGGGTATTTAATTATATTTTTTCACGTCATGCGACCCAATACTGAGACGCCCGGCTTCAAGCGAAGGACTTCACAGGTGCCAGTAGTGAGGCGGTTGAGATTTTGAAGATCCGATTTGAAATGTTTCCAAAGCGTAGATATACGTGATCTTTGTATTTTCTTGGACGTTAAGACTCCCGTCCGTTGCCCTAGCGCGATAACCGTTGGGCTTCGGGAGCGCATCCCAAGGTTCGACTCGGCCTGAAGCGCTGACTCGGGTTTAACTTTGCGTGTTTCAGGACCGATTCAGAGCTCCGGAGTTGGAATTGACTCTAATTGACGCGACCATAATGACATGACTAAGACCATCTTGATGTTGAATTAATTTTCTCGAGTATTTATTTTATCTGTTCTGTAGAAAAACCGTCTAAAACATCGTAAAATTGTGTCGTGTTGCAGTCCGATCATTATCGGGTGTTTTTCGAGCACTTCTGCAGCCACCAAGTCCAAATCTGGGTGAATAAAGCTCATTTCCTTGTTCCTAGTTGTGGTCACTACAAGTTTCGGCCCTAAAAAGCCCACCCTAACCGATATCAGGACCAATCGACCTCTTTGCGGTAAGATCTTTAGGGACACGCGAAGAGATCCTCGATTGACGCTCCTGCCGCCTAACGCGTACCCTGCGAGAATAATAAGCGGATAGTTCCGAACCGACGGTATGACACTCATCTCCCTAGATGATTTGTCAATGCCTAAGTAAAGACTATTCGTGGGCGGTAGCCTACCCTAACCTACCCGTGTCTGCATTCTGCATGAGTGTATGCATTCCTAGTTACGTGTAGCGTGTTTGCAAACAACCCAAATAAAACACTAAAAATCTGGATTCAACCACGCCAACATATTCAACCGCACCCGATTCCCTTTTCGAAAAAAAATACCTCATCTTTTCAAAACGACCTTTTAAACGCCGATACTCCGGTCAAACTGTAATTTCTAAAAAAGGAAAACATTTTAGATACCGTTATCATGGCAAATTTTACACTCACTATTTTCAAAAAAATTTAAGTGCCATCACTTTGGCCAAAGTAAAACCCGTCAACAACGAATACCGTTAATACCACCGAGACTCCCGATCAATGGGATCAAGGTATACCAAACGGTTACATTTTTTATTTTCAAAAAAAAATTGTTCTTACACACATACCGTTAACACAACCCGAAACTTCAATTAATGAAGTCTAGGAACCCGAAACGGTTACATCCTCAAGGCACTTTTCACACTACACCTCCCACCGTTAAATGCTAGTTAACGCAATCGACGAACGTGGGTCATTAGTTTTGAGAGTTTTTCTAAAAGAAAAAAAAAGAACAAAAGTTTTCTAAAACACCATTCACCACTTAAATCCCTTAATAAGGATTTGGTCACACCTTTATGACACCGTCATCAGACTTCACGCTCTACCACGAGCACCACATACACCATAAGTATCGAACTGGCTAATTAATAGTAGTCTCGATAAAGGCATCACGTCATCATTTTCAAAAACCGGAACCATGGTCCTTTCAAGAAAAAAAAAAACATTTCCACTTTTGTTATCGCCAGATTCCCGACGCACGCATATAGCAACACGCCTTCACGTCACAAACGATGTCGTCACGCCATCGTCACCCCATTTTTACAAATTATCCTTTTCAAAAATTCTCTTCTGCAAAGATTGGTCGTTTTAAAAAAAAAGACATATATAAAAATTCTTTGATCCTGAGTCGGGATCGCGATAAACTTCTTACGTCGTACAACCGTGTGATTAACTAACTGTCTGTGTTAGTAACTAGGATCGCCTCTACTTGAGGCCTTACATTTTGGGTCCTCTCATTCCGAGAAGTCCTCTTTGAACCTCACCCCCGAGGTTTGTGTCAAATCGTCTCGTTACAGAGACGTAAAATTCATTAGGCGTTTCGCCGGATACACCAAGAGTCTAAAGCACCTGAGTCCCTAACCCAGTGACCGCACACGCACGCGAGTCAAGGGTCTCAGTTCCGAGTCGCTCGATTACGAGCATTCCTCGAGTCTTAGGTTGTTCGGTGGACCCGTTCTGATCTTTTGATCCTTTCCCACAGAATCACTCCCCAACATGTCGATAGATCCGAACACCATCGAAAGCATCTGCAACGATGTCAATACCCTAACCAAATTAGTTTGAAACATCCATACTTCGATAACCCGTCTGGTTTCCTCCACCCGTCACATCGATAGCCGCCTCAATTTCCTTGAGATTAGAGACACAGAAAGTGAAACGAACGCCAATCCGGGCAATCACAACGCCCAAAAGCCTACCCAGGATAGATTATCCCAACGCTCCGCCCGATCGAAGTTTACCAATATCGATACGGAAAGAACACCAAGACCTTATAGTACCACCTCAACCAAATTAGAAAGATCACCGAGGGAGTTTACCCCAATCAATTCATCTTACACCGAAGCTCTTAAGCACCTAGTCGATCAAGGGTTACTCTTGCCCATGGGTTCCATCCCGGACCTACCAATCGGCAACCGAGGCAAAAGTTGGACCCCTAATGCCTATTGCCTATATCACCAAGGTAACGGGCACGATACTGAATCCTGCTATCAACTCAAACATGTCATACAAGACATGATCGAAAACGGGACGATTCCTCTCCCTCCACTCGAGAAACCAAGCAATACCACAAACCCCTTTAGCGTTCACGCTGTCCTTGACGACACCTTCGGTTGTTCCCACCGCGACCCTATGAAGGAGAAGGCCCTGAATATCGAGAAAGATCCCGACGACCCACGGGCATCCACCGAAACGAGTAAATTTGTGTCCGAGTCAGAGTCTAGTTCGTCTTAGGGCCTAGACCTAATAGTATAACAAATGTCTTTTGTTTTTACATCGAGTCAGGAGGTGGGAGGGGACCTGTCCTCCACCTCCCCGAAAACAATACCTCGGGCGCATAGCCCACTTATTACTATCAATAAAAAGAAATCAACTGTTCTTCTTTACAATGCGCCTCGACAATCGCTTGATTTTAACATAATGCACCTTCTTGCTTACGACTCGATGCTATGCCATTTATCGATAACAATCAAGCATACCTCGAAACAACTAGGAATTACAAGAACTGAGATCCCGTGTTCTTTTCTTTTACCTATTTCATGTTTGGTATAGAAAGCCACAAACTATCCCTTAGGACGAGCATTCCCGAATCCTATGACAAATTTAGATAGTCTCTTAGCTTGTGATCAAAGATGGAAGGCAAACCCATTTCCCACAATAAATATCCCTCGAATATAGACCGACCAATTCCTACCATAGGTGCTAGCCTGATGTACAAAAAGAAAAAGGAGTCTGAAATGGCCAAAAGGAGCCAAGGAAAAAATTAAACCAAGGCCAAACTAAACCGGCCCAATTCAATGATCAAGACCAAACTCGACGGTCAAAATGAAACCCCCAATCATTGAACTCGACTTCAAATGCAAAGTCCGAACAAAAAGCAAAAAAAAGAGAAAAAGAAAAATGAACAGACCAGTCAACTAGCACCCAAATACTAGCCTCCCTACATTACAACCCTTAAGACCTTCCCGACACACTTGTTAGGAGACAGTCCGGAATTTTGAGGATTCAAGCTCAATAGGATAATCACAACCTTAAGGGCCAGACATTGAAATCAGATCCCACGTAATTTACATCCCATCCGATTGAAGTCTGAGTCATTTTTACTCAACTTCCCCTTTCCTACCACATTACGAAACCTTAGCCCATAGCCCTAACTTCACAAAAATCAAGCTCCAGATTTTGATCTATCGAAACCACTTACTACCTAGCTCCACATTCCAAAAGCATCCCAAGCCAGTCACCCTGACCCAAACATGGTATCTTGGTAATTGTCATTTTCAAGGGGTCACACCCAACCACTCCACCTTAGTTCTTTAATTAGGGTGAATACACTCTAAACATCTCACATCGATAATTGGCATAGCAAGTCTAAAGCAAAATCACTCACACCTATTATGAACTACGAACATGGGTTAATTCCGTCTAAACGCGGATACGTAGGCAACCCTTCCAAGGGTACAACCAACAAAAATAGCAAAAAATCGATAACAAGATCCATATGCAAATCGGAACCCCCTATATTCTGATTAACGAGTGATTTCAATGATGAAGCACAAACGACGAGCCGAGGACGTGGTGAGAACTCGAAAGGGTGCCTCGGGCAAAATGAAGGAACTAGTTGCGAGCCGTCGTAAAAAAAAGAAAAAAAAAAGAAAAAAAAAAGAAAAGAAAAAAAAAAGCAAAAAGGATGAGACGAGGACGGAGTGAAAACCCAAAAGGGCGCTCCGGGCAAAAGGAAGAATCGAGTTGCGAGCCACCACAAAAAAAAGGGAAAAATAAAAAATGTGCTTCTCATTAATGAAAAATCAATTATATCAAGCCTTTGTCGAGGCCTTTTACATCGAGCATCTAACATCCGGCCACCCCGGAAAAATGATAACATGTCAAGCAAATCCCACAAAAACTAGTACTAATACGCCACATAATATCAATTAATAGAACATAGTACTAAATGGCTGGGCTCTACCGGTCCGACTTTCCCCTTTTCTCGCCATTCGGGTATGCTTGTTCGGGTCTCTCGCCATCAGCCCCTTCGAACCCAAGCTTCCACCGCCCTAGCTAAATGCGAGCCCAGCCAATCCCATTTCCCCTCCTCACTCACATTCTCAATATGGGTCTTGTCGGTCTCGGCCCGTTTAGATAAACTGACGAATACTAGGATCGGTAACGCCGTCTTCGGTCGGGTGCTTAGCGACATTAGCCCACCTAGCTTCCTTGTTCTGTAGTACGGTCATCTCCACATTCCTTAACCTTTCTCTCACATCCGACAATCCCGGACGTCAAGAACGACCTCCTAAAGCCACTAAACCCCTTTCGAAAAGCCGAAATGCCCGCGCAAGAGTAACATGTCCACACGGACAGTACATTTCGTCCATCGGATCCACCGGACTTCGACATTTTTTAATTATATTTTTAGGGGGATAAGCTACCCCACCTAAGCGTGTTGTAGCACCGAATAACGTCTTCAATTTGCGTCTTTAGCCCAGCGCGACGTTGTCACTAAGATATAAAAGTGGTCTAACTTTTTTTCAAAAGGGGTCTAACTTTTTTGCCTCATTTTAAACATGAATGTCGAGACAGTCACACTTGTCTCCTAGCATCGAACACGTACTCGGCCAAAGCAGTTTTAGCAATTCTTATATTTTACACGTCTTCAATCGAACATTTTAAACGACGTACTAACTGATCCGATTCCCAGCTCAAACTAACGCATTTCAAAATGTCCGAAAAACCGTTTTCGTGCTCTCGTGCAATCTCAACGCATTAAACTAAGATTAAATCGCAAATAAAATGAACGCGAAATGAATACTTGTCAATCTAAGTAAACAATTCACCAAACGAAAACACAAGGCTAATCCAACTAATTCAAATACTAAAAATCTCAGGAAAATATACAAAACATACAAAGTCATACACAAATCGGGTTTACAAACTAGGGAAAACCCCTTGAAACTGCGCCTATAGCTATCCCAAACTCACCGATGTTGTCGTCCAAACCTAAGTCCTCTAAAGCAAAGGTAGGAGACTCGCTACCGACCATTCCCGACAACATGTCTAGGGTAACCGTCTCGGGAACTTTTCCAACCTCCCCAGTAGCACCTGTAGCACGACCCATAGCCTTAGCCTTAGCCTCTCTTTCTCTCTCAACCCGATGACTAGCCTCACCTTGTGCGAAGGTCTCGCCATGAGACCGAGCCAGCCACTCCTTAAGTTAAGCAATCTCGTCGGCCCGAGATTGCAGAAGCTGTCGCGCCTCAGCCGCTTCCACCTCAAGCTCGGTCACCCGAGTCTCCAGCTGTCCCACCATATCGGGAATGTCCTGCAAACATAACCCGCACTTGAGGAAAACACACAAATAATCTAAGAGCCAACCCTAGGTACACGCACTTACCGATTGAGGTCCCGAAGTGTCACAGGAGACCCTCGAGGCATAGACCCTGAAGCAGTTCGCGGCCTGCCACAACCGTTGATGGCAAGCCGACGAAGCCTAAAAGATGAAACCACGCAAGTTAGCCAAACAAAACTTAACCCTTAAAATCCAAAACAGAAACCGAAACTTACCCGGTATACCCGGTCATGCCACTCCATCCCAGCCTCCATCTCCTCAGCAGAACACGGAGAAAGAGGCTATGTAAAGGTTACCCCAGCCACATCGACCCTGAACAGTGTTAAGGGGAAGTCTAGGGGTTGAACAGCATCAGCCGAGTCGGCCAGCTAAAAGAATAGCGAACCGTTCAAAATAAAAGCAAACACTAGACCATAGGACAAAACGAACGATAAAACCAAAGTCGACACTTCCATAATCCTAAACTTTGGGGGCTACTAAATAAAACAAACTGTAAGAAAGAAACTTACATCTGCAAGGCGCAGCTAGTTCACCAGCGCATTCTCCGACGAGTAGTAACTCATCATGCTCTTAGCCTGAGCCAACCTTCATTCAATCCCCGCCGAAAACCTAATCGGACGAGCACACACCGTCTTAGATGCCAATCGAGGGAATTAGGAGTAAATTCAAACCCGTAAAGCAAGCCTTAAAACCTTCTCTAGTCAAAATCGACCCCCAGCAATAAAGGAACACGAGAACCACGATTAATAAGAATGCTCGCGCTTGACCGCGTGATAAAATGAACAAAACAAATCTAAAATCCCAAAGCACTCAATCTGTTAGTCTAAAACAAGCCCCAAAGCACTCAAAGCAATCCGTTATCCTAGCAAGTCCCAAAGCACTCAATTCACATCCCAGGGGGATTATTATTTTAGCACATTCTCGGAATAATTCACTAAGCAAATGCAAGGCGAAGAACTAATGCAAAGAGCTTACACATCAACGCTAGTAATTTAAAGGCAAAGCAATCACTAAATCCAAACAACCACTCATCAATAGGCTAAGGATGGTCAGAAACTTTCCCGAAGAAAAACAATAGACCAGGGTTAGTCAGAAACGTTCCCAAAGAAAGCAATAGACCAGGGTTAGTCAGAAACTTTCCCGAAGAAAACAATAGGCCAAGGATAGTCAGAAACTATCCCGAAGAAAGCTATAATAGTCAGAAACTATCCCGAAGAAAGAAATAGTCCAGGGATAGTCAGAAACTATCCCAAAGAAAGCAAAAGTCCAGGAATGGATGGGATCCTACTCCAAAGAAAACAAAACTAAAATCTAACGCAGCCACCCGAGAGGGATAAATCTAACGCAGCCACCCGAGAGGGATAAATCTAACGCAGCCACCCGAGAGGGATAAATCTAATGCAGCCACCCGAGAGGGATAAATCTAACGCAGCCACCCAAGAGGGATAGACACAAATAAATACTAAAGCAAAAGGTTCGAAATTACTAAAACAGAACAAACGAGGCTTAACATTCGACGAATACGAAACACGCACCTTTTAAGACAAATAAAACAACAATAATGGAACAATTACTAATCGACATCGACAAAACACGCTCGATAATAAAACAAGCATAAGAACTGCACTTAACACGAACGTTGCACCCGAACGCGTAACAAAACAATCTGAACCGAACTATTCTAAACAAACTCTAAACAAATCTCAAATGCATAAAAAACCAAAACAAAGCAAGAACAAACCCAAATAAAATAAGACAAACTCACAAAACGAAAACACTTAACTAAAACAAATAAACAAACAATAATTTTTTCGCTTAACGAGTCTTAGTTATCCGAGAGGCGACGGAGTCTGAAACCTCCACTGCAATTTTTTCGAGTGGATACCAATGCCCTCGAAGGAGACTGAAACCTCCACAACAAATTTTCAAGTAGATACCAACGCTCTCGAAGGAGTCTGATACCTTCATAGCATTTTTCATTCGAGAGGAGACCGACGCCCTCGAATGGTTTATTTTGTCCTAGGGATCAGAGGCATCCCAAAATACAGCTACTCGAGTGGAGACTGACGCCCTCGAGTAGTTTATCCCATTTTGTTTTGTCCTAGGGGTCAGAGGCATCCCGAAAGACAGCTACTCGAGTGGAGACTGACGCCCTCGAGTAGTTTATTTCATTTTGTTTTGTCCTAGGGGTCAGAGGCATCCCGAAAGACAGCTATTCGAGTGGAGACTGACGCCCTCGAATAGTTTTATCTCATTTTGTTTTGTCCTAGGGGTCAGAGGCATCCCGAAGACAGGTGTTCGAGTGGAGACTGACGCCCTCAAACATTTTTGTTTCACTTTATTTCGCCCAAGGGGTCACAGGCATCCCAAAGACGACCGCTCGAGTGAAGACTGACACCCTCGAATGTTTTATTTTAGGGTTCACAAGCATCCCAAAAATATTTGTTCAAATAAAAGCCAACACATATGGGAATTCTTTGCACTTACGCTTAACGCGTCACCTACAACATGAAAACATTTAAAATTAAACGAACCTAAACAATCCGAAAAGGCAAAGCGCTCAAGCATGAAGAACTGAAGAACAAGATGACAAGCAATGGCACGGGCCCAAGCAAGCAACCGCAAGCAAAGACGTCAGGTATGATTTCTAAGCTATGGCTGGCGAGCCTCAACACTGATAAGTGTAGTTTCTAGTGCCTATTTTGCTGTGTTTTGGTCCCAATTTCCTTGCGGAATCGCTCCTTGGGAGCGGTTCATGGGCTACTTATGCTTCCTCTAGCTCGTTTCAGGTTCCTGAGACCATTCATGAAGAGTTGGAGCGATTCAGACTCAATACATACACTTTTCGGAGCCAGCGAAGCGGAGGAACGATCACTCGATGCCTTGGATTCGACCCCGAGACCTTGGCACCCGATCCCGAGCCCCTTAGACTCGATCCCGAGACCCGAGAGTCGATAAGAAGTCCATGTGAAGCGAGGAGGAACCTTAAAGATCATATTGGAGGCCTACAAGACTCATCCCCGACGGGTATGGCCTCATCCCGTCCGGGATGAAGTGCACAAAAGAGGGGTGTTCTGTTTTGGGTCCTTCCCGGTCGGGACCATCCCTTCCCGGTCGGGACCATACCCTTCCCGGTCGGGACCGGTCCTTCTCGGTCGGGACCGTGGTGCTATAACCCGCCCTTGTTTCCCTTCTTCTCCTTCATTCTTGTAACCCTATAAATACTCCTCCTTTGTAATGTTTAAGCACACCACCTTACCCTAGATTATTTTAGGCCTCCATTAAGCATTCAAACCCTAGATGAGTGTTCCTTACATTAGTTTCAATCTCTCTTTAATCCTTAGTTAATCTTTGTTAAGCTAGTTTAGTTAATCTTGTATTAAGAGGATACTTGAAGATTCATCCAAGCTTGACAACCTTGGAGTTGATTTGGGTTTCTTATTTATGCAAGTTTACATCTTTTTCTTCATTTGGTTGTTGGTATAATATTCTCTACTCTTATTCTTGTTTATTCAATCTGGTTTCAATCTTTTTATATTGTTCTTGTTATTGTTCTTATGTTCATAATGGATGTTTGGTTTTTCATGTTGTTTTCTCTTATTATGGTTAGTTTGTTCTTGATAATGAGTGAGTAGTCTCCTTGTGGGGTTAGTAGGGGGATTAAGGGTAGATTATGGATGATTAGGGTTTGATTAGGGGTAAAGGTGACTCTTTTGTTGTTAGTCACATAATGGGCACTCTATGTGTTTGTTGATTTGCTTGTGTGAGTAGTAGTGGCCAATGCTCCCCATACTTGTGCTCATCTTCTCATTGTTTGTCTATTTTGTGGTTGTGTTGAGGTTAGTCTTAGACGCGAGAGCGCGAACTTACCTCGGCGTTGGTCTACGTAGCGAGAGCCCGGACCGACTCTAGCAACTAGGAGACACCTATACCCATGATCACCCCAATTACCCTACTACACTTATGAACCCGACCTACCCCACTTCCTTTCATATTTGATTTCATCTTCTTAGTTAATCACCATTTTTCTAGTTCATTGTGTAGTTTGTATTTAGTTATTACATTTAGCATTGTTTTAGCCTAGTTCATTGTTAGTCCACTTCCTTCATCTCCTCCCATCATAATTCGTCAATTAGCATTTCTTTGTGTTTGTTTGTGACTTAGTCTCGTTTTTAGGCCGACCTAGTCTAGACCTTACAATACCGTCTCCGTGGATATCGACCCTACTTGCCCTAGCTACCCACTAGGAATAGTCGGTTTTATATTGATCGGCGGGACCCACGACAAATCCCACCATCAAACACGCAGTCCAATGGACTCAAAACGATCCGGCCGGACAGCCACCAGGTCGTAATCTTCGATTGACCTGGGCGGCTATACTTTGACTTTTGCCTTGTCCAAGCCTCAGTCAAAGTGGGGGCTTCTGTAGCTGCAGAAGTGCCCAACAAACACCCGATGACGATAGGACTGCAACGCGACGCGAGTTCGCGATGTTTTAGGTAGTTTTTCTATAGAATGGATCAAATAATTACTAGGAAAAATTACAACTAACATGATGGCAGCCTTAGTCGTGTCGTTACGGTCGCATAGACACTAATTAGAGTCAATTCTAACACTGGGACCCCGAGTCGGTCCTGAAACTCAAACCGAGTCAGCACCGCGCCAAGCAAACCTCGGGATACACACCCGAGGCCCACTAATGTTCACGGCCCTAGGGTAGCACACGGGAACCTTAACCCTCAAGTATCATATTATCCTCCTCCCTCTCTGTTTTGGAAAGTATCAAAATCGTATCTTCAAAATTCCAACTGCCCCACCTTATGCGTCTTAGTCTCCCCGCGCCTAAGCCCAGGCACATGAGTCTTGGTGCGCCCCAAATCAGACGTCCATATGGGCGACGAGGGCCCAAAACACCTATAAATACCCCCCTTCGCCTCATTCATTCAACACACCTCAACTCTCTCTTCTCCCCCTCCACTTTCTCGCTAAGGGCTCGCACTCCGACACCCGAGGCAAACGATCCACTCGATTGTAGTTCCGATAAAAGCGACATCGAAGCTACTCCTCACCTTCGAGTACCCCACTCGATACCGAGGTGCCTGTGTTCGACTAGCTCAAGTCTAGTAGCGAAGCTCTGCCGGAATAGCCGCAGACACTAATAGAATTAATGCCATTGGAACCTATTAAAAGGAACCGGTTGTAAAAATAAGAGGTGCCTTAGACCCCAAAAAAAAATCTTGTACCAAAGAAACCGGTTGCTCACTAACAAGAGGTGCCAAAGGTAATGAGTAAAATATTTGGGCCTTATTAAGATGTTTTTGCACCTGTTGTAAATTAAACCGGTTCCAAAGAGCACATCAATAACACCTATTTGTACAACAGGAGGTTCCAAAGAGTAAGAAATTCTAGATAATAGAAACCTACAAATTCTTTTTTCAAATAAAATAAAGTTAAAACCTACGAAATGAGAAATTGTAACCAAGAACCCACGAAATGAAATCAAGGCAGCCACGAAAAAAACCTTACTGAAACTTTAAATCAAACCCAGCCACGAAGAGAAGACGAATTGAAGAGAACACGAAGAACACGGAATGAAACCCTAATTCCTAGACATGATGTAGAGGAAGACACAGTAATTCGATTTAAGTTCCCCTCGCCGGCGGCCTCCGAGTCTCCGTCGCTCACTCCGTCTCCTCATCATTCATATCCCTCCGTCTCACGACTCCTCGTTGCACCTCCTCGCTTAATTTCCTCTTCGATTTTCAGGTAAGCAATCCGGCATGAGCGATTTTGGTTGTACTGTGTTTCATACCTAAGTAAAGATAGCCTTCTTCTCAGTTCCCACTGGGTTGTTTTGTAATCAATTGTGTTAAACTTTCATCTTATTTTTGACTAGATTCATTCCTCTGTCTCTATGTTTGGTAATGGTGTAAACAATTATTTATGTATTAGCTTGAATTTACTCGATTTCTACAATTTTTGAGGTAAGTACCTAATTGAACACAATTAGGTTAATAAATATTTGATATCATGAGTGTTTGAACTGGTATTGCTGATTTAACCAAAGCGCCATTTCCGCATATTGCATCCCAGAGCCGAAAGTGTTATAGCTGTTCAAAGCCTGTACTAATTTTAAGTCCACATATCCCAACATTCAACTTTTCTCTGAGGAGGATTTCTTCAGGACAACGCCTGATGATTTCAAAGCAATCTTCACATCTTCCGACACCCACAATTTCATGCTCAAACGCCTCAACAGTGAGCTTTTCCAGGTTTGATTTGTTTTTTTCACTTTTTCTTTGCATTTTTGTAGCCTAAGCTTTTCCTTCTAAACTATGAGCTCCAGACATCGGTGCAAAATAAGGTGAAGATTAGTTCAATTATGATTCGGAAATAGCTTGTTTATTCAAGTTTTTTACACATTGTTGCTTGTTCTCTTTACTTCATCTTGATTAGATGAAGATTACCCTTGTAAATGAATAATCCGTCTCAATGGCTGAAGTGTAAGAATTTGTACCACCGGTGAACTTGTTACTTTGTAAGTCTCAGTTGCACTGGTGGATCATCATGAGGTCTCTTCTCTCCTCTGATTTTGTCTACTTCATTTTCATTCTCCTCATGCCAACATTTCATTTATCTCTCGTCCCGCAGAAGTATACTCCGTATTTCGTTACTAAGGATGAGGGTGGACGTCATACTGTCTTCGTCACTAACTACGCTCCCCAGTTTTATCTGAGAACTGCAGATGTAATAGGAAAAGTTCAATTGCGTGAGGATGTGAAGATAGTGTTATCCGATGACAATGTTACTGCTACTTTTGAATTGATATCGCTCGTGCCTCTTCCACCAGGTTCGTATATATCAACTTTCATCAATACTAGCTGAGTGCAAATAATAAAAGTTGGTTATTTATGTTTGTCTACAGATGAGGATTGATGTGATTTGTCTTAGACATTTGGTGGTCCGATAAGATTCCATTTTACTTGATTTATTCTATTGCATGGCGCCCTCAGTTCTGTTTTTTAAGAAAGTTCATCTTTATGAAAGTAGAGGCTTGAATCTGTGAGAATTGTTAGTCGTTAGAGGCAGCTGATACTATGATAGTGTTATTGTTGAACTTTCAAACTAACTAATCTAGCTTTGAAGAGAATTGAAAGGCCTTAAAATCACTAGAAAATGTGGGTGAAGTTGTAGGGAGTGCATGTTTCCAAACTCCTAAGTTAACCCTTAATTTGAGACACCCAAATATAGAAAAGGCAACAAATTAATGATTGGGACGGATCAAAAGAAGTATCTTTTTCTGTTTAGTAGTATTTGTTAAACGATCTTTATATTTTACGAGACTTACTCAATGAATAATGTTGCAATGATGATTATATAATGAGTTAATCTCATTTGTAACATATGTATCTTAACAAACGACGAATCAACAGATATCATCTACATGGATTAATGGATAGATATGACGAAAAACAGAATGACTTGAGACGATATTATTACGTACTCCGTATATGCTTGTATTTATCTAAATAGGTAATATTTGACTCATTAAAATTTGTGACAGAATGAACCGAATTTGTGTTATATAAACGTTGGTGGTATTATTAAAAGAAAGATTCCATTTATTTAATTAGCTAAAAATTAATATGTTCAAACCTCATATGTGCAAACGAACAATTTATTAATAAACTTTTGATTAATTTTACTGAAACTCGAATATGACATGATTTTTACGCATTTTAGTACATTTTTTATTCACTTTGAACTTCTTTTTTATTTTGAATTTCAGGAATACTACGTCGTGTATTAGTTAAAGTGAGAGCAATAGGTGACACCTCATATGCTTTCTTTTCTAAGCATTTGGTTTAAAATAACCCTGTAGGTGAAGTTGTTCGCCCAAGAGTGCCCCTAGAAATTGGCCTAGCTAGCTATATTCTGCTCCGGAGGAGGTGAAGAATTTCTATAGTATATCTTTGAAAGCTAAGATTACTGCGACAAAGTAAGTATTTTTATGATTTTTTGATGATTACATTTTATTGTGAACGACCTAGGTTTGCAGGATGATGTTCTTGTCGCTTCCCATCCCGTTTTACCCTGATTTACTTTGTCGACGACCTAGGCGTGCAGGATTTAAAATGCTAGTAGATCTTTCTAATCGAATGTGGTGGTTTCTCTTTTCATGAATTTGAATAAAGATCAAAGATCAGTTGGTCGCAAAGATTAAAGATCGAAACTATTCTCTCAAGTAAGAACCATTATACAACATGTTTATAAAAAAAGAAAGCAATGCATGATGCTAACTAAACATTCTCTTGATGATTGCCCTGGAAGTATGTGATATGAAGTTTAATGTGCTTGTCAAATCCTGAGTTCATCATGTTCAAAACTACTTATTTATTGAGCAAATGCTTGTTTTCTCTCATCTCCGCTGAATTTAATAATTCATGTTGCTTGTTTTCTTTGTAAATCATGCAGACCCTTAACACATTCAACAGAGCTTAGTTTCTCATGTCATGTTCACTTCATTTATGATATTGGCTAGCGTGATCATGTTTAAGGTACCATTTATGATTAGTTAAAATGATAATTGCTTATGTCTTCTTGTTATCACTAGACTGTATATTAAGGTTGATAAAGTTTTGCAATTGAAGATGAAGCTGAGCGTATCTATAAAGATGGGCGTGGATTGCTTGTGGACGGTATATTACCATGAATAGTAAGAAGATTGCATTATGTATGATGATATATATATATATGGTGTAATTTTCGGTTTTATATCAATAAAAATATTGTATTTTCAGTTTTAATCAATTAATATATCAAGTATGTATATATATTGTTGACATGCGTTGGATATCTTTTATATACTATTGCTGTGGATTTGAATATGCTTTTTTTTTTTAAAAAAAAAATTGCCACCTTTGGAACTGGGTGTCAAATACAACAGGTTCCAATGGTATACCCTATGGAACCGGTTGTGAATTACAACAGGTTCCAATGTGATACCTTTGGAACCGGTTGTGATTACATTAGGTTCCAATGGTATACCCTTTGGAACCGGTTCCACCAACAACCGGTTCCAAAGGTGACCTTTGGAACCTTCCTACAACCGGTTCCATAGCTCCAGACCAAAGGAATCTACGGCAGTAGAACCCATGAAAAAAGGTTCCAAAGGGTAGTTTACAACCGGTTCCAAAGGGTAGTTTTCTACTAGTGAGAACCGGTCCATAGTAACGAAGCTCTGCCGGAATAGCCGCAGAACTGGGTCAACGGTAAAGGAGCTCTGCCGAAATCACTAGGAGGATCCGCCTTGAAGTCGAATCGTCATTAGGTTGTCATCTAAACAAAACTTTCCATATTTGTACTTTCTTTTATTACGCACTACGAAAACATAAGATGTGGACACTAGGTCCACAAATGTCTACTAAAATACGTAACGTCCCAACTTCAACCACAAGCACTAAAATACACTAAATAGACCCGAGTAATTTCGAGATTCGTTCTCAACTATCTATGCATTGTGTCCCGTTTAGCGTATACTCCGAGGGTCCAACTCATCACAATGTGATTTACTTACATTCGCATTTACAGTTTTTCGTATGATTTATTGCTTTTATGACCTTATAATCGCATGCTAAATCACCTAACACAGAATTCGTAAAATAACTAAAACTGAACAAAATGATGGTCGGGTTCCGTATTAGTCCAGGTGCTCGCCTTATTAGGTTCGACGCATCTCTATTAATACCGAACCGACGCATCTTAAGCAGAATACTAGGTAAGGTATACCACGAGAACGACTAATATCCGTATTATCGTGTTAAAACTGATTTACTAATATGTATAATACTAGTACTCTCTACTCTCCTACGTGCATCTTTTCATGGCCTGCTTGTCACGTGAAATCGCATGCAAAGAATTTAAACACAACTATTTTGACGACAATACTTACTTATCCCTAAACAACCGACGTAGCAAAAGGTATAGGGTGAAAACAACGGATGTTACAGTATTTCCACCACAACAAAAAAACTAGGTTATCAGCCTACCGATTGATTAGTAGAGGCCGCTATAGTGCGGGCGGGATTGGGTATTGACATCTATCGGATGTTGGCTTCCCAATACGTACCCTCACTCTTTACTCAGAATCGACGGTTTCCGGATGTCCGAAACCATTGGCTATGAGAGTCATTCCAGGCATGGAGTGCTTAAGGGTACAAGTCTTTATCTTTAGGTCCCGTGCCACTCAACTTTGAGCCGGCAAGGGATCAAAGCTGACTTGAACGGTTTCCGAGTCCCCATAATTGACTCGGTGGTGACTCCACAAATCGATGACGAATTCAGTTCACTAAAAATGTCGTCTTACCAAACGAATCGGCCTTTAAACATTTGCAACCACGACTCGATCGATTCCAAACGGAAACACGGGTGCCCACACCTGTCTAGTACAAGTCTGGATCGTCATCCGAATCGAGGTCCGAGACATCGCCCCGTAGGCGAGATCAGACCGGCCCCCGATCGAGAGGGGGCCGGGTGGGTGGCCGCTAGGGATGGCAACGGGTCCAGGACCCGGTCCAGACCCGGCGGGTCGGACCCATATGGGTCGGGTCTGGGTCTCATTTTTTCAGACCCGGCGGATCCGGGTCGGGTCTGGATCTTATTTTTGAAAACCGGGTCCGGGTCCGGGTCTGAAATACTGGACCCGGACCCGACCCGTGCACCCGGCACTTTAATTAAAAAAAAACAAACAAAAATCTACCCACATACATAACCAAAACAGCTAGCAAACAACTAAATTACTAAAATAGCTCACTCTCTCACTTCTTTCCTCACCATTTCAATGTTCATTCAAGGTTTCCTAAGACCGTTATGAATGAGTTTGTAAGAGTGTTTAATTTCTTAGTACAATATATGTCGTAGATAATTTTGTCCGTGATAAAAAATACCGGCAAAATTTGAAATTCGGAAGAAATGAGGAATGTAAGACAAAATAAAATAAAATAGTGAGACCCGCGGGTAGACCCGGACCCGAACCGGACCCGGCGGGTCTGGATCCGGGTCTTAAAATTTTGGACCCGGCCGGGTCCGGGTCGGGTCCGGGTCTAGGGTAATTTTGACGGGTCCGGGTCCGGATCCTAGTGGACCCGGTCCAGATCCGGTCCATTGCCATCTCTAGTGGCCGCCAGCACACGTTGAAAAACCGGGTCGGTTCCGCACGAGCGCGCATGCACGGGGCGCCGGGCAGTGCAGACGGACGTCCACACCCTAGCCTTTGTGATTGTATTCTTTGGAAAAGGTTCCAACTATTCCTGGACTTTGCATATTGTATTCTTTAGAATAGATCACCTATCTATTCCTGAACTTTGCATATTGTATTGTTTGGAACAGGTTCATGTTTGTTCCTGGACTTTGTATATTGTTTTCTTTTGAATAGATTCCTATCTGTTCCTAGACTTTACACATTGTATTCTTTGGAACAGATTCCCTATTAATTCCTGGACTTTGCATATTGTATTCTTTGGAACAGATCCCTGTCTGTTCCTGGACTTTCTATATTGTATTCTTTGGAACAGATTCCTTATCTATTCATGGACTTCTCATATTGTATTCTTTGGAACAGATTCATGTCTGTTCCTAGACTTTGCATATTGTATTCTTTGGAATAGGTTCCATCTATTGTTCCTGTTCCTGGGCTTTGCATATTGTTTAGTGGTTGCATAGCTTTGGATAGTTGTATTTGCATTTTGATCTCTCCTAGGATCGTTGCACAAACTTTGGGCGAGTGCATAATTCTCTTTTTATTGCATCTTGCTCCTTTGTATTTTGGACTAGGGTTCGTGGTTTCCCATTGGGGATGTGAGTTGATTGCTTTGGATTGAGGATTTGCTGGGGTAGTTGATTTGTACTTGCAATTTTGTTTAAGTGTTTACTATTTGAACTTGGTATTGTGAGAGTGGTTTGAATTGATGGGTACCGCTGGGGATTTCACTGGTTTGCATAATGGGTTGTACTGGCTTACGGGATGCTTCGTTGGGGAGGGTAGTATAGTTTGGGTTGCTTTGCTGGGGATTATAATGTGGTTTGCTTATTGTTTCTTTGTTATATGATGGGTGTACGTCCTTCGAGTACTGGGAAATGTGTCTGGATTAACCCGACTTTGCCTTAAGCTAAAAGGTTAGGCGCGTGTCTCCGGAAAACCCAATACTGAGGCGCCTGGACTCCAGTGCTGCAAAAATCAGGCACGGTCGAAGTTTTGTTTTATCGACCCACGATAAAAGCGCGATTTGAGGGGCGATGGTTCAATTATTTTAAAAACCCGATGCCTCTAATCCCTCATCTCATAATCATCCTTTGCCATTGTTACCGATTTCAAGCTCAATACTTGCTTAATCTCGATAATGTTGACCCCTAGTAAGTGTCCTTTACTCACTATTGTCGATTTGAACTTAATTGGTATGATTTTGAATTGCTTTTGCTTAAACCCTAGAAACCGATTTGGGTGTTTTGTTCTTGCTACGTTTTGATGCTTGTTTTCCGTTCACTTTTTGAATTAGGGTAGTATAGAACTTGTAGGTGTAGTTGTTTGCTTGAAATGAAAGCTTGAAGGTCCTTTAACGCATGGCCTCCCATGGCCAAAATTCAAAAATTAGGGCTTAGGGGCCGTTTACCCGGTTGTTCCTGTACTTGACTCTTGTAAACTTGCTAGTTTCTTGCTTGTGACGTTGTGGGTAGCTTATATGTTGATTTTCGTGACTCGGAATGCACTCTTGGTCACTTTTTGTGAGATCGTGAGGCTTACGATGGATCAAATAAGACCGTAACGATGCCGAATTTTCCCAAAACCACTTATATTGTGATCGGAGTCGAAAATATGTGTTAGTGGGCTTTTTGGAAGTTTGGTATCTTCCTTGAAAATTCTGAGCTTATTTTGACACGTTTAGGTTGTCCTATCTCGACCCTGGATGTTTATTTTGCTTTGTTTTACAGCTAGAGATGGCACGAGACGTTCTGACGAGGTCCCTATAGTTGGCACGACCGACGAGGCTTCCGGTTCGAGTTCCCTAACTCCCCAAATGGCCCATAAGAGACGTCAAAGAGCCCCTTCGCCTAGGCTAGAGCCCGGGGCAGTAAATGAAGCTGATTTTGGCCAAGTTAGGAAGTGTGCCTTGCCCGTGACGATCCATAGGAGAAGCCAGGTACCTAGGCCAGCTGACGAGGCCGAGGAGGCAGCCTACGTAGATCCCTTTGGGCTAGGGACTGGGATGGATGACAACTACTACTTCGTCCGGATTTGCGTGTCTAGCCGTACTATTAATGGCAAATGAGTACTTTTGATTATTTTTATCATCGATTTGTATCTGATATCGATTTGTACTAGTAAGGTTCGCTTATACTCTCGTATCATCATGGTTTGCAGCCCTGAGGTCCGATGAGGACCTTTTCGAGGTTTATGACGTGCTTGGAGGTATACTCCCAAAAGCTTAGTCCTGAAGCTAAGAAGTTGATCACGGGGACGGCCCTAGGTCCCTTGTCGGTCATAGGGCTTAATTGGTTGGTTGCCAAACCAAGAGCAACCTAATGAAAATCCGGGTGTTAGTGGATCGATTTTATGACACAACCTAGACATTTCACATGTCGTTCAGCGAGGTCGGCATGACATTTCAAGACTTTGGGTGATTAAGAGACTGCCTTGAGGTCCTGAGTTGATTAGGTGGGCGTCAAAGGGCCCTAGGTTAGATAGCGCCGATGTTAGGGGTTTGATTGGAGACTGCCTAGCGCCTTCTGCTTACGGCTTGCCCCATGCCGACCAATTCTTATATCATGACCACTTTGAGAGAATGACGGTTTTAATGAGTCGAGAGCCCAACACGGTGGTGCAGGATGCCCGTCTAGGGTCGTTGTATTTCCTTGGTTCTACCACTTCTCGAACAAGGGCGAGAGGTTTAGTACTAGGATTTTGTCTTTCCTGGATGACTTGAGTTAGCTGGGTCATTTTGACTGGGTGACGGCGGGTTTTGCGAAGATGACCCGCTGTTTACAGGCTATGGTGAGGCCACAGAGGGTGGCCCGGACTAGACCATACCCATTGTGGGTCCAGGTCTCGTGCTGGAGGTAAGCTACCTTGCTTTCATTTGGTTTGGATTTTGTTGGTTTTGTTTTGTTTGTTCACGGTGTCTCGGGTTTTGAAGGCGTACATCTACACTTACTTTTCGTGTTGGCACTTAAGACGGTGCCGGTTCGCCCGGCCAGGTTCCCGACTGGGATTGAGTGGAGGTTGGCTCGTACCAAGACGACTACGAGCGATTACTCGACGGAGAACGTGTTGGTGAACCAGCTACGCGTCGAGGATGCAAGTTTTTCCTTTAATTATTTTCTTAGGTAGCTACCAAGGTTAGGAGTTTTGAGATGCAATATGTGTTTGGTTTTGCAGTTTGTGGCCCACACTTGGGCCAACTACGAGGATTTACCCGAGTATGTGAGGGCAGAGTTGAGGTAGAGGAGCTATAGGAGGATGCTTCTCACCGCGCTATTCCGTCCGATTTTTTATTTAGGGGAGAGGCTAGTGCATCAGTGCCTCTATGATGAGTTTAGGGTGTTGGTTAACTCTCACTAGACCATGTTTAGGCTTCTGACTATGGCTGAGACCCGCGAGGATAGGGATGGTGAGGAAGGCGAGGCGCTACTAGTGCCCGGTGCCTCGTACGTGTCTCAAGTTTGTTAGCAGTTGTCTTGCCACCGCATCGTGGTAAGTATTTGGTTATGTTTGTTTGTTTCTGCTATCGGGTTTGGTTTTGTCGTGTTTTGAAATGATATGTTTTTGTTCTAGTTGGCCGATCCGGTTGACGGCGTTACTTAGGGTGGCCTTCACTAAGCCTCTTCCTCCCTGCTCCGTGGAGGAGTTGGAGATCGGGATGGAGTGACACGACCGGGTGTACCGTGTAAGTTTTTGTGATTTAGCTTTGAAATTGCTCTTGTGGGTTAGGTTTTGTCGGCTAAGTTGTTTGGTTTTGTTGTTCAGGTTTCGTCAGCTACCCATCAGCGGTTATGGCCGGTTGCTAACCACTTTTGGGCTTACGCATCGGGAAGAGCTCTTGCGTCAACTCGCGACACATCGGGGCCTCGATTGGTGAATGTTGTTTTTGTAGGTGGTTTTAGTCTAGTCGTTTGTCTTGTTTTTTTTGCTTTTCCCTAAGGATAGTATGCCTTTTGTAGAATGTTCCCTACATGGTAGCGCAGTTGGGAGCGCGGGTAGCTGAGGTTGAGGCAATTGAGCTCAGTCGAATCCAGTCCGTACGGGCTCGGGACATCGAGAATGCCAAGCTGAGGGAACAACTAGCTCAGTTTCAAGGTGAGACCTTGGTGTAGGGCAAGGCTAGGGCTGAGATTGAGGTAGGAACCGGAGCTATGGCTGAGGATTGAGCTACCGGTGTTATTTAAGAAGTTGGGCACTCAAGAGAGCTTCTTAGTACGGGGATGGCTACCGTGGATATGTTGGCCGGTCTAGGTCTTTCAGAAGATGACGAGGCATGGTCTTCTACTTTCGATCCGGTGAATCTAGGCTTAGATGATAACATTGATGAGCTTGTACTGGCTGTAGCTACAGCCTCTAGGGGTTAAGGAAATAATCCGCAATTTCTTAATTGTGGTGCGATTAAGGTTATATATGCGGGTTATAGGTGCTCGTCTTAGACATAATGAAATACTCATAGTGTCTTTATAGCTTCTTGTTTTATTTTAAGTCATGTCGGGTTTTGGTAGTCCCTTGACCGTGTGGATGGATCGTCTCAAGAAGGGTGATCTTGAAGTTTTGCTAGGTGATGGTTTGTCAGCTATTATCGCGCTAAAGCAAGTTAAAGTGCAAGACAACTTTTTGTTGGCATGTTCTCATTCTTGAGATGCTAAGAACCATGTTTGTACATTCCCGAGGGGTGATGTTGTCCTCTCCCCGAGGACCTAGATTCTATTGGAGGATGGCACTCGGTTCATCCTTGTATACTTATTGAGGGTGACGTTCCCGTGGAACGACTTCGACATTTCTTGGACATCCCTTTGTTGGAGGAGGCTAATGTTTTCTTTGGAGAAGATGCTATTTACTTAATGTTACTTGTTAAGGTGTTCTCACGGGAGGACTCTCGTGATATATCACCTTTACCCCATAGGCGGACTCTTAGTATCGCGATAGTATGCTATTATCTATTTTAGAATGCATCGGTGCATGAAGGCTGGGGTAACCCTTGGGTTCTGGACATTGTAATGGAGATGGAGCATGGGCGATCGCCCTCTTGGCTTATTTTGGGTGAGCTTATCACCGTGCTTCTTTTTGTAGTTCTAGAATCATTTTGCATGTACGTCGGGGTACTACTTTCCTTATTCAAAACTTGCCTTAGTTAGAAAGTTTGACACTATGTTGTACTGTGTAGGTTTGGCTACAAGAGAGGCTAGGTTTAATCAAGCCTCCTCAGCTTATTAAGAGTTATAGCTGTAAAGGTTTTGGTGCTCAGAATGTGGTGCAGTCATGGAATGCCGGTTATACCAAAGAAGAACGGTTCTCCTATCTTTGGGCTAATGGAGGGGTTGCTATTAAGTGGATAGTCCCATGGTGGCATATTAGGAGGTATATCGGGTTCCCGTTTTCAGCACATGCTCGTACTATGCAAATACTGTCCTTGGGTGAGTGTGTTTATGTCTACCCGAACAGGCTAATGCGCCAAATGGGCGTGGAGCAAACCGTTCCCAAGGTTATTACCGATGTTATCAACCCCCGTCCGTGGGAGGAAGGTTCTTTTAGGAAGTTCGAAATGTCTTGGAGACGGAGGATTATACTTCATATTCCTCTAGAAAACGTTCGACTGACAATCCCCAACTATGCCAGACGGAAGGTTTACGAATATCCGACAGGGCAGGACAAGTCAAAGGTCGGGAAGACCGTAGTGCTACAGGATAAGGAAGCTACACAAGTTAATGCCACTAAGCGCGACCAAAGACAGTGTTCCCGATCCTAGTGCCGTCAATTCATCTAAACGGGCCAAGACTAACAAGACCCATATTGAAAGTATGGGCGAAGAGGGGAAATAGGACTGGTTGGGCCCACAACGGGCTGGTAGAGTGGAAACTTGCATTCGGAGGGTCTGTGGTGAGAGACCCAAAGAAGCACACCCGAATGGTAAGGGAAAGGAAAAGTTAGACCGGTAGGGCCCAACCGTTAGTACTATGTTGTATTAATTGATATTATATGTGGTGTATTACTACTAGTTTTTTGTAAGGTTTTGCTTGACAGGTTGTCCTATTTCCGGAGTAGGCGGGTAATGGATGTTAGATGTAAAAGGCCTCGACAAAAGGCTTGATTTATTTAATTTTGCATTAATGAGAAGCACGTTTTTTTATTTCTCCCTTCTTTTTTTTGCGGTGGCTCGCAACTCGATTCTTCATTTCGCCCGGTGTGCCCTTTTTGGTTTTCACCCCGTCCTTGGCTCACCTTTTATTTTGTTTTTACTTTTTTTTGCTCTTTTTTTACGGCTTGCAATTCGATTCTTCATTTTGCCCTGAGTGCCCTTCGGGTTTTCACTCCGTCCTCGGCTCGTCATTTTTTTTACGACGCCTCGCAACTCGATTCTTCATTTTGCCCTGAGCACCCTTTCGTGTTTTCACTCTGTCCTCGGCTCGTCGTTTGTGCTTCGTCAATGAAATCACTCGTTAATCGGAGCCTGTGATGAGTCCGATTTGCATATGAATCGAGTAATCGATTCTGTTAGTTTTGGTTGTACTCTCGGGGGGTTGCCTACGTATCCATGTTTCGATGGAATCAAACCATGTTCGTAGTTCGTAAAAATGTGAGTGATTTTGCTTTAGGCTCGTTATGCCAATTATCGATGCGAAGTGTTTTAAAGTATTTTTGCACGGGTTTTCACCCTTGCCTAGAGATAGGATGAAGTTGTCAGAAGGCTAAGAGTAGTAGCGTTTAGGCTGGTCCATGTTGGTTGAGGTTGAGAATTCTTGACCATCTAGGTTGGTGATGATCACAGCACCTCCGGTTAGTATTTCCTTGACAAGGTAGGGACCTGCTCAGTTCAATTTGAATTTTCCCCTGGAGTCGACGGGAAGGGGTGGTTTAATGGACTTAACTAGTAGATCTCCCTTGTATATGTTTCAAGACTAGTTATGGAAATACAAACAGTCAAGCAAGATGAATTTGAAAGCCTAAGTGAGGATTGGGAGAGATTTAGAGATTTATTACGCAAATGCCCTCACCGTGAAATACCCGATTGGATAACAACCCAAACATTTTATAACACCCTTTCATCGAGAACTAAGGAAAACCTTAATTCGGCCGCCGGAGGAGATTTCTCTTTCCTTACCGATGAGGCATCTAAAAGTCTTATCGAAAAGATGGCAAGGAGTGATTCTAGAGTAGGTCAATCAAGGGATTCAAGGAAGAAAGTTGAAGTGAACTCATCTAAGAGTTCTAATGAATTGAAACTTGAAGCAAAAGTTGAAGAATTGACAAAGAGAATGGATGCCATGAATTCAAAGCCAACTCCTAGAGGTATGCACCAAATTCAAGGGAGTGTTCCAACAAGGCAACCATCACCTCCTAAGCAACAAATAACATGGGAAGTTCAATGTGATCATTGTGGAAATTATGGCCATGATTCTAGCTCTTGTATTCCTAATGAAGAAACTTATTTTGAAGAGCCAAATGAAGTCCAAGTTATACAAGTTTATGGGCAAAGACCTTAATTTGATCCCTTTTCTAATACTTACAATGCCGGCACAAGATTTCATCCCAATTTTTCTTATGGAAACCAAAATGTTCAAAATTCAATGCCACGTGCCCAAGGGAGTCAAGCGAGGCCCTTTAACCGAAGTCAACAAAGACCCTTTAATCAATGTCTTCCAAAGATGCCCCCATATTTGTCTCCTCACGAAAGGCGCAACTTTAATCAACAATGTAGTAACTTCCATGTTCCCAACAATTACAACAATTACCATAATCAACATGGTAATAATTTCAATCCCGGATACAATCAAGGGGTCCAAGGTAATTTTCAAGGTAATCAAGGTTACAATCAACAACCGTTCAATCAACCCTCTCAATCTAATGGCCAACCAAGTAATTTTCAATATGGTCAAGGAGTCCCGTGGGATAATACTAGTGAATCGCAAAGAGCCACTAGGCACTTACGGAGTGAGAAACTAGATACAAAAGCTAGGCTAAAGGTTTGAGAATCATAAGAAGCAACAAAAGCCTTAGCCACCTCAATTCATCCACCCCATGGTTTGCCCGAGCAACCCCAAAACCCAAGAGACCCTCCACATCAAGCAAATGCCGTCATTTTGAGAGGTGACAAAGAACTTGAGGACCCGTATAAGAACTTGAACTTGAACACTAAAACCACCACATCCAAAGTGAACCAACAAGGTGCACCACAAGCCACATCTCCCACTTCCCCCAAACAAAATCGGGGAATACAAGCGGAGTTTGATATTCTCCAAAATGCGGAGATTGAACAAAGAGAACTTAGAAGAAAAAAAAGGAGCAAATGGAAGCGGAAGAAGCAAAAAGAAAAGAGGCAAAGCGATTAGCCGAAGAAGAAGAATCTAATATTCCACCGCCTCCCGCTTTTGTCCCACCATTGCCTTTTCCCGAGCGAGCTAAGCCACACAAGGAGAATGCCCAATTTAGCCGTTTCGTGGATATGTTGGAGAAAGTGGAGGTAGCTTTACCCTTCACCGAGGTAATTTCTAAAATGCCCCTTTATTCTAAGTTTTTGAAAGAAGTCTTGACTAAAAAGAGAACAATACACTACTACAAATCCCCTTGAATCTCGACGCTTTTTTCTTTGATTTTCATCGCTTTAAAGCGTCAAAAATTATAGTCTCGATGCTTTACAAAAGCGTCAGATTTTGAGCCGTAAGGAATTTCTTACGCTTTTAAGCGTCGATATTCTCTACACTTTCTTGTGTTAGCGATTTAAGACGACACTTTATGATGTCAAGATTCCTGACGCTTTAATGTGTAAAGAATTCAAAGGTTGTCACTAACGTGCAGTGGTAACTAACATTGATTCAAAAAAGCGTCAAAATTTCACTACAACAAATCCCTGACTTTCTTGACACTTCACGGTTGACGCTTTAAATAAGCGTCTCCATCATTTTACCCTATTTTCATTTTTAACCGCTCACTTATACCCAAAAACCTAAATCAAGGGCTTTTCACATTTCATTCTCGCGCTTCATAAAAAAGTTCTTACCCCTCTCTCTCCTTCTAATTAATCAATTACAAAAATGTAGACCTAGGTAAAACCATTCATTGTCTTCTTTTGCAGATTTGCCCATCCATATTCATATGCTCCAATTGTGATCGCATATCTAATCTATGAACCATATTTATCCTCCTCAAAATTGTCCATACATGAAGATGTGTGGTGTACTGATGTTGTCATTTGTCAGTGAACATCGTCCTCTTCTTTTGAAAGGTATAATTTTTTGTGCTTCCAGTTCCTTTATGGTATTTAATTACTTGGTTAATTGTTTTTTTTTATTATGGCGTTTTAGAGCTAGATTGTTGCTTTATTATTTAGAACTTTTGGGTTAAATTAGGGTTTAAGTAAGATCTGATTTCTATATATTCCCTCACATGCCATTCAAATTGCACTTCCCCTACAGATCTAGGAAGGTAGCAATTTTAAACGTAGGTCTTATTTGGTGTAGAATATGGTCTGAATTAGCAAATATTATTCACCGTGGACGGTAAGACATCCATGGACAAGGAGAATTGACCCCTGGGTAAGTTTGTTTCTATTGCTTTGTTTGATTCATGAATGACATTAACTAACTCTCTTCCTAATGGTATGAACTATCAAGGGAACTGTGAGGTTGTTTTCTTATGGAGGCCTTGCTTTATACTTTCTTTAGTCTTTGTTTTTTTTTCTATTCAAACAACGTTTTGTTAGTATGTTTTTTTTCTTATGAAAGTTCAACCTAATGAAAATTTGAGGTATGTTTCCTCTGAGTGCTGGTGAGAGGTTTTCATGTACTCGTCTTAACATGATTTCCCATGACACTTTTTGCTAACACCGCATGCTTGACATTCGATTAAGAAGCGTTTTTTTGCTACAGGTGAGACGCAGTTGAACCTGTTGTCTACAAAGCATAATTTCTAATTGTTTTTTCTGTTAAGGTTATTGAACAGTCTTCTTAGTTTTCTTGATTATTTTATTTTGTCTGTTAAACATAGCTTCATATACCTTTATTCAGAGTTTAGCTAGCGTACATACTCCTATTCATATACTCAAGCTCCTTTTTTTAGCTCGGTCATGGGAGTTAAAGGACTTTTTTCTGCATTTCATTTTTTTGAGTTTACATTCTAACTTTTGGAGTTGATGAAACCTGTACCGTTCTTATCTTGCAACTATGACTTTATGTTTCCATGGAGGGGGTCATGTACAATTTAAATTGTGTCATAGCCAGTAGCTTGCTTCTCAGTCAAGTGCTATCTAAGATGAAGTAGATAGGATTAGGTTAGGTTTCCTAATTCTACAGAAAGATGATTGGTATATATATTAGTGTGTTGCTGAAGGAGCGGATATGCCTTTTTTTGCTCCAACTCATCCATTTTCTTGCTCTTTATCATTTACAAATTAGCATATCTTATTATTTATGCTATGTTAGACACACATTATGTGTTCAGAGTTTGATAGCTTGTTTAATGATCATTTGCCTAATTTGTTATATTCACGAATTTAGTAACTTTTTTTTTTTATGAATTTAGAGAGTCCGGTGAGTTTGACAGCTGAATCTTATTCAATTTAATTATATATTTATCTTCTTTTAATTCATATAATTCATTAACCCTTCAATCTATTTCTCACTTATATTAATTCTATCATTAGTAACTTTTTTCATCTTATGTGTTTCTATGCAGTTTGCGCGATATCAAGTTTCAGCTATGAATGAGAGATTAAATAAGTTGAGGTACAGGAACACGTGGCTAAAACTATGAGCCAGACAGATGATTAGCTGGACTTGCAAGATAAAGAGAATGTTATGCTTATGACAAAATGGTAATGTCTTTATTTTCTTAGAATAAAATTGATGTCTTTTATCTTCTTTGATCTACATTTTTTGTGACTTGTGACTTTATAAGTAGCCAGTTTATGAGGAATGCTTTTTTGATACGCTGCAATGCGTTGTGTGTTTGGACGGTGATCATACTCAATTGTTTATTATATTCTTGATCTTTTTAGTGTACGTAGGTGTGAGTGTTTGGTTGATCATGTTATCGAAAGGTTAGAAATGATAACATGTTTCACAAAAATTGGTGACTGAACTACATGAAAAGTGGTCTGTGTATGTCTAACGTAAGTCTTCTGCGATTTCATGTATTTTCTGCTCTATCTCGCCACCCTTTTAGGATTTTTGGAACTAGAACGTGTGAGTAAGAAGAAGAGGTTGTGAGTGATTAATAAGTTGAATTATGAGAATAAGAACTGTAGTGCAAAATTTTACTGAAGTGATTAGGGTAGAAAATTAAGTGCCCAACTAATCTGCAATTTGCGGTTTCAGAATTTCTTCAGGTTGCTTTAGGGTACTCGGAATTGATTTGAATATCAAGAATTCAATTCTTGTATTTGAATTTCTAGAATTCAAATCTAAATCTAAATCCAAAATGGTGTTTGGGTACCCTTGAATTTGGATTTGTATTTCGGGTGGGTGAAGTCGGTTCAATTCCACCAATTTTTATTTTTAAAAAATTTTCATTAGAAAAATTTAAATGTTCGAATACGGGAAAAAATGAAGAAAAACAAATACTACCACAAATTTATGCGAAAAAACAAAGAAACGACAAGTGACAAAATCGAAATGACTACCCATATACTAGGAATTTGAGAAAATCAAATTTAAACTAGGTTGGATTTGGTTAAAATTACAAATCCAAATTCCAAGGTTTTCAAACGCTCAAAATTTGTTAAATCCAGAATTCAAATCCAAATCTAAGTTACCAAACATTCCATCACTAAATTTGTCCTCTGATCTCTTCTGGGAATTGAATAATATAATATTAAAAATTTTGGGACTAGGGTCTTGAGGGTCTTCTAATTCCTATTCACCCTCCACTTGCATTCTTAATAACTTGGGGGCATAATCTATCTAACAAACCCCTTTATCTACTTGGTTGTACACAAACAAGCCACTAAAATACTTGTTTAACCTTGTATTAAATTGATGTTTTACATGTTATACCTTGTAATCTCTGAAACAACATGAATATTAGTGTAATTAAACTTTTAATTTGGATTTATATGTGCCAAGTCTCACTCTCGTATGGTAATTGGCGGCTCAAGGGGAATGTGGACAAAATTGTGATGATTGTCCTCTTATGTTAATTTGAAATCATGAGCATCTTACTTTTAATTGCTATGATCATACTACCTCCGTCCCACTAAGATTGTCACATTTCATTAAAATACTCCTCACAAATAATAGGCAAATGAGACAATCATTTAGGGACGGAGGGAGTATTATGTTAGGATTTATAATGTTCATATTTTATTCATGGCTACCATTGAAGGAGTTATGTCCACTGTCCTACGGGTTAACCCGCTTAAGTCTATGTATCTGATATGCCTTGTTAGAGGTCGATGTCGGGTTGACCACTACAACAATTCCCTTACTTTTATGACGCTTTTTAAGCCTATATATGACGCTAAAAAGCGTCAAAAAATATGTTCTTGACGCTTATAAAAAGCGTCAAAATTTGGGGTGCCTTAATTTTTTGACACTATTTAGCGTCAATAGTATTGACACATTTATGCGCCTTAAAATAATGACGCTCATTAGTGTCAATGTTTTTTGATGCAAGATTATGTCATAATGAGAATATTATTGACACCTTTTTCGTGTATGCAAAAAAGGTCCTAAGAATAGTTATTGACGCCTTTTCTCGTCACAAGTAACGGTTCTAATTAAATATTCATAAAGGAAAAAAACAAAATAAAGAACAATTATTCTCGAAGATCAATATACATACATAAATCATACATTTGAGGTTAAAAATAAATAGGATACATTTCTTCGTAGAAAAATATATATCCATTATCCACCTAATATTTAATGCATCGTAACTTACATTATTATTCCGAAAATTAACCATGGCGTATAGTCCGACAAAAAACTTTAAAAAAATGCTATATCAAATAATGTCGTTGCTCAAGAGCTTAAAAAAAGACGTGTTAAGGTCATTATCAATGCTAATTATAATAAGCACTACGTTACTATATCTTCATTCTAGAGCATCTTCACCATTTGGAATCTTTGAAACCTACAAAGAAAAAATGAGCTTTGATTAGTAAGCAAGTTTAGAAATTGGCAAAAAAGGACGCATTAACTAATTAATAAAAAGATCCAACTATCGCATAAAAAACGATCCAAAAAATAAAAGATGCCTAGTTTCACACGAATTACTAACCCAAATAGTGTCCGCTGCCAACTAGCTGCCAATCTTCGACCCAAGATTCACATCAGCATAACAAAACACACCCTTCAATAGACCAAATTTGACCGAATAACTTTGTCAATCAAACCAAACACTGCTCAGGGATAGCCACTCCTAACCCCTACTAAGTCTACAACCCTACTAGTCTTCAACTCTAGTGCACAACCAGGTACACCTGACAACAAATGACTCGGGCCAAAAGGAAATAATCTAGAAATAACCCACCAAAAAACTACTCGAAGCTGGGCACAACCTAACCCGATAATAACATTCACATGGATCCGACCGATTCGACATGTCTACACTATACACCCAACCATAGCTGATCATAGCATACACCAACTATAGCATCCCCGATGTTACAGCTCATGAATCGATTAACTACAGGCATCTGCTGCACCCTCCAATTAACGAAAACTTCATATTATATAGCATCATACACAAACAGCAGCACTTCATCCACACCACCAAATCATCATCAATGAGCAATCCCAATTAACTTCTTCAACAAGAAACCCCTTTCTATAATGAGAACCTCGAGCATAAGATGTAATAGAAACAACTTCATAACATACAACATAACATAGAATAGATTATAACTCTCATCATTAGCATACAACAAACCAGCAACAACACAACATATAATGCAAGAGGAGAGGAAAAGACAGGTGCAAGAGAGTATAAATCAGTTGCAAAAACTATGAAGAGAAAAGAAAGAGATTACCTCGGGATTGGCCATGTTTAAAATCGTCTTTGCAACGTCAAAGAACTGAATTGGTGCTTTCCAATTACTCATAACATCCAAGATGTGACTAAATTGTGTAGTCATTTTTTTCAACAAATTACTATTTTCATTGCACTTGATCTCCAACCTTTCATTTTGCTTGAGTAATCCTTCATTTTGCTTCATCAAACCTTCATTCTTCTCAGTTAAGTTAGCAACAGCCTTCTCCATATTTTGTAAAGCAAAGGTGCTTGTTCCACCACAACTAATTTCCTCTTTCCTTAAAATACTACGTGCCCCAAACACGTCACTTTGCTTTACACCATATCCATAACCCATATCCATACTACGTGCCCCATACACCTTTTGAAGGTTCTCTGAACTTCTGGGATTTAAATTGATGTCCATCAGCTGGAGTACAGTTGCTGCCACTGCTATTTTTGGCTGGTTTGTCGGGTAGAAACAGTCCCCATCTTTCACCCGTTACACCACATGGTGTTTCTAAAGGTTCAACTTGTATATGAGATGCAGTCTTTTTCGATGCTTTTGATTCCTCATCTTTTCCTAACAAGGCCCTTGTTCTTTTACTTCGATAATTTATCATTGAGAAATGTGTTCCTCGCTATATCCTGTAATACTAAGAAAACATTAATACAGTTTATTAACAAAGAAAACGATTTTTATGCAAAAGCAATGGAATATATATGTTATATAAAAATGATCAGTGTAACAAAACCAAAATATCAATCAATATAAATAGAATATCACCATAACGAAATGAGAATTAGATACCAAAATATTACACTAAATTGAACAAAAGTGAATTTGATTGTTCATATAAGCTATAGAGAAATTTCAAGTAACTAGTTAATCAGAACAAAACTCGCCAGTATCAACTAAATCTCTAGGTTTAGTTCTAATTACATGCAACCATCCCTTTTGCATCTCATCCTCAACGTAAAAAACTTGTTTTGCTTGAGATGAGAAGACAAAAGGATCATCTGACAAATTTCGACCAATGTGCATTAACTTTGAAAAGTTTACACACACACAATTATCTTTGTTTGCCTTTACCCCTTTATATATGTCTACCCATTCACAACGAAACATCACAACTCTATAAGCTCCAAAATAATTCAGCTCATAAATTTCTTTAAGCTTTCCATAATATATTTGTCCATCAGCTTCTACCATATTCCAGAATTTTGTGTTTTCATATGTCGCTCACGAGCCACTATCTGAAATTTGTACCCATTAATCATATAACCAGTCATTTTAGTACAATATGTACTTAAGCCACCAGCTACTGATTTTCAAAGTTGTCCTTCTTCGGTGCTTGTATCGAACTTTTGTACCTAAATCAATAACGTAGTATTACGATTTATCAAGTAGAAACAATTTTACACCTTCCAAAATTATAAAAAGGCGAGGGAAAACCTGGTTTTGAAGCCAATTACCAAACTCATTGATAATCCACTCATTTTCATTACTTTGAGCGACACTTGAATGATTCTCTTTCTTCTTTCGAGTAATAAATTCACTTAAAATAATAAGACAATTAAATCAATGAACAAATGTTTTAAAAATCTAAAGATTCAACTTCTAATAGAAATAAGTACTATGGATAAATACCTAAGAACCTCTTTCATCTCATCACAATGAAGCAAAATATAACGATGGGATTGTTTTAGACTTTTAGTATCTAGGCGTACTTTAACCTTCATCCCAATTGCTCGACCACCGGTGTTATACAAGTAACGACTTGTGTCTGAAGTACCATCATCGTTTTTCTTTAATCTACTAAAGATGGTCTCGATCCCTTCTAAATACCTAGAGCAAAATGTGGTCTCCTCGAATATAAACCCTTCCGCAATTGATCCCTCAGGTTGAGCTTTATTGGTTACATATGATTTCAAATGAGCCAGATACCTTTTATAAACATTAAATAAAAGAATTAAAAAAATTAAAATTAAAGTGAAAATTAAAATTAAAAGTTTTTAAAAATATTTAAAAAAAAAATCAAATACGGAGTACCTTTCAACCGGGTACATCCATCTATATTGAACTGGCCCACCAAGTTTAGCCTCCTCTACCAAGTGAATTATTAGATGAACCATAATCGTGAAGAAAGTTGGAAGAAATTCCATTTCAATTTGACATAGTGTTAGCGTAACATCTGACTGAAGAGTATCTAACTCACCCGGATCAAGAGTTGGAGAACAGAGATACTTAAAAAAAGAAGATAAGTCTCCAAGCAACTCTATAACGGTGGTGGCCTTGGATGCTCTCAATGCTACAGGAAGGATATCTTGCATTTGTACATGATTGTCATGGCCTTTTTAGATTATATAGCTTTCGTTGTTTCATATTAACACATCTAGAGATGTCAGAGCCATATCCATCAGGAACTCTAATTTTTTGCAATACCCTTAAAAATCTCTCCTTTTCCTCATTAGACATGGAATATGAAGCTCGAGGCATGAATGGATCTCGGCCTGGTTGTTCTTGAAGCCATAAATGCTTCTTTACACCTAATTTCTCAAGGCCTTTACTAGCATTCTCATCATCTCTACTTTTATCCATATCCAAAAGAGTTCCCAAGATATTGTCACACACGTTTTTTTCAATGTGCGTAACATCTAAATTGTGTCTTAGTGGGTTATGCTCCCAATATGGGAGTTCAAAAAATACACTTTTCTTATTCCACAAGTTAGCAACATCATCGTCATCCTCATTAGGGTCATCAATTATGACATTAGTTGACACCCCAACCTCCCTTGCTCTACTTTTCCTTTTTCGCGGTTTTTTGGACTTTCCATAAATGTAGTGAATCCCTTCTTGTTGCCTCAAAACGTCAGTACCACTTACAGATTTGGGAGCAGTACCAAACTCAGTGGTGCCATCAAACAAGTTGTCTTGAAAACGATAAGGATGATCAAGAGGTAACCATTTTCTATGCCCAATGTAACAAAATTTCCCTCCAAATCTACCAGAATTGGTTGAATGAGTGCACCGAGGACAAGCATCATAACCCACGGTACTCCACCCAGATAACATTGAATATGCAGGAAAATCATTGATTGTACTATGTAATGCTACCCTTAGTTTAAAATACTCCTGCTTATAAGCATTAAATGTATCAATACCTTCCCACAACAATTTCAACTCATCAAGCAATGGTTGCAAATAAACGTCAATGTCGATGCCAGGGCCAGATTTCCCAGGAATGATACACGACAACAAAAATGAGGATGGCTTCGTGCACAACCATGGTGGTAAGTTATAAGGTATCAAAATGATGGGCCATGTGCTATGTGTGGTATTCATTAGACGATATGGATTAAAACCATCACTAGCTAAAGCTAACCTCAAACTTCGAGGATCAGACGCAAATTCCGGATAGCGAGAATCAAATTGCTTCCATGCTAATCCGTCTGCAGGGTGTCGCATTTTTCCATCTTTCACACGTTTCTCATGATGCCACCTCATGTCTGAGGTTTTAGAAGACATATATATCCTCTTTAGTCTAGGAATGAGAGGGAAATACCTCATTACCTTAGCGGCTTCACCCTTCTTATAAGAGGCGGTCTTATCTTTATCACTAGTGTTGCCTCCATGACAACCAACTGATTTCCATCTTGACGAGTGGCATACATGACATTCCTCATTTTCAGAAAATTCTCCCCGATATAGCATACAATTATTTGGACAAGCATGAATCTTTTCATATCCAAGGCCTAAATTGTCTATTATCTTCTTACCCTCATAATAGGAGGTCGGGAATACATTTATTTGAGGAAATGCTTGAAGTATTAATTCAATTAACTTATTGAATGACTCATTAGGCCAGTGAAACATACATTTGATGTGAAACAAGTGCAAAAGAAACGACAATTTTGAAAAAGTTTTGCAGCCACTATAAAGTTCCTCTTTTGCAGCATCAAACAATCTTTTATACTTTACCTCATCCTCAACGTTGTTTGAACTCGGTGTTTGATTATAGTCGTCCTCGGGTTCATAATCAAATTCATTGTTATTGTTCAAATTATCTTCATGATCAGACTCATCAGTAGATCTAACTTCTACATTTACATCAAGCTCATCGAGTTCCTCATGTGAGTCGAGATGAAAATCAACATGAATATTATTCACCAAGCCAGTTTCGTAAAGTAAACCTTTCATATCATCACGACTGACAAATGGTCTTTCACTAGTGCTCCCTACATCAGACTCATGAAAATGACCAAGAACATCGCCTTTACCATGCCGAATCCAACTTGTATATCTCGGATAAAATCCTTTAAATAAGATATGTCCTTCTACTTCATTAAGTGTTTGCCAATAACGTAGTTTACAACTTTTGCAAGGACATTTTGTTTTTACTTCTACAAGACTTTTCTTAGCTAACTCAAGAAATTTCAAACACCCATCTACGTATCTAGGATGATCATTTGGCAATTCTATCCAACTAGTATTCATGTCTACACAATGAAAAGGCAAAAAGAAAATAAGAACAATAATTCATTATTTCATAAACCAAACACAAGCTACATATCAATATTAGTACAATAATACTCCTTACCACACAATGAAAACAAATTTGAAACATGTAGCAAGCAATAAGTAACAAATGAGAATCATAAGCAAGAATCAGGCTTATAAACCAATAAATAACTTCATTCAACGGTAATGTGTACTAAACTTATCAAAAAGAAAGGAAAAACAAGAACATAGATATAAAAGGTAATCACTCATCTAATAAGAGGTCTCACAGTATATGGGGTTGTAGTCGATCACAACACTGTGTCTGATCAAAGAATTGAAGTTGGTAAAGTAGCTTAGTCACTAATAACCAAAACATCAGTCACGGAGATGAATTATTATAGATAGAAATCTGAGATGCACTACTAAACATTAGTCTACTATGATACTAGGATAAGCATGTTTGGTATCCAAATAAAACAAGCAACACTCTTTAAAGCGTGAAATGATAAGAATTTGGATATAGTGGGAGAGAAAGGCATCCCCTAGACCGCCTTAGAACACCATCGTCGGTCTACCTCCAATACAGTTCACTTCGTTTGGTATACAAAAATAATGGTATCAAATTCAATTACTAAGAAAATCGCATAGACAATTGAATACTTCAGATTGAAAAACTGTCAGAAATTATCAAAAATTATAATCATAGACAATTGGATACTTAAGATTGAAAAACTTATGAAATAGAACAACACCTGATTGAAGTAGAATTGTCAAGTTTGTCGTAGAATTGCAAAGTAGTAGACGCCTTCGTGGGTAATCCAGGCTAATCCTGTTTCGGTAGGTCTTCCTAGGGTTTAGCTCTTTAATTTCTTTCAATTTGGGGATTTTAGTTGGGAAGATAATTATGCAATGTATGTATGTGTACGTATTAGTGGGGTTGATTTCTATTGGGGGGTTTTCATTTGTGAGGGAGTTTTTTATTTTTGTTTTTTCAATTTTCCTAAAACGTTTCCCAAATTTTGATTTCTAATTTTTTGCGCTTATTTTTTTTTTCTAATTTTCAATTAGCAGTTTTTATTGGGTTAGTTATAGTAAATTTAGCATGTGACATTAAAAAGTGTCACAATAAAAAAGAGGGAAGATTTTGAGGTTGACGCTTTCACAGAGCGTCAACGACAAAGCATCATAAAAACAAGGGATTTGTAGTAGTGGACATGTAAATAAGTTACGTGTCTGGTAGTCTTAAGTGGGCCCATTGGGTCACACACAATGTGTACGGATATTATTAATATATATCGATATATTAAATATATCGGGTCAGTAGTAATACGACCCATCTGCGTTGTCGGGTTATGGTAATTAGAGTTATAGTAATAATCTAATTATGGTAATTAGAGTTATTGTAATAACCTAATTCTACCTTCTCATCTCCTATATAAGGAGGTTCATATGATGAACCAATATATGGAATTAAGAGTATTGACTCATAATATATATTTTCTTCTTATAAAGAGTTATAAGAGAGATATAGACAAGTTGTGAGACGGTCTCACGTACCTTTATACTAGCATATACGTCGCAGTTCCGTACCCGTGTGGATACCAAAGGAGGCATCACGTTTGGGGTGCTTTATTCTGTCTGTGGAGATTATTTATTCTGTCCGTGAAGATTATTTATTCCGTCCGTGGAGATTATATATATTCTGGGTTTATTATACTTCTTATTAATACGCTGTTCCGCTGCAAATAAGGTATAATTGTTATTTCTCTACTTTTGTCTTTTCGGTTAATACTCGTAACAGGTCCTTGGGTTTAAGGGTTGTAACCCTACAGTGGTATCAGAGCCTCTGTTACGTAGTATTAATCTAATAGACGTGAATCTATGTCTCATAATTGGTTACGAGAGATTCACCCGCGTATTAATTTGATTATATTTGTCGTGGTGAGAATTGTTCTCACCGTTTGTTCAATCCGTAACATAATTTGCTTAAATCAAATAAGCCCATGTTCTTGCTGCCATGTGTCTTGTATCTTGTATCATATTTGCATAAGAAAGTCATCACATAACATATAATTTGATTATATAATGTCTTTTAATTTGCATAAGAAAGTCATCACGTAACATATAATTTGATTATATAACTTGATTTATTATGATTGGATATCATCATGACGTGGCATATTCATATGGGTAATCTGATTATTTTTCTTGTGAGGCTTGTTACGATTACGTAATTGATTATTTTGCTGCGAGTAACGTCGTTTCCGTTTAGGGTTTGTTATAATTTTTGAATCTAAATTGTTAAATTCTGAAATTGTCTATTAAAGATTAAATTAAGATGTAATGTAGAATATGTTTTAATTTAATTTATCCTAAATTGATTCACTATAATCCTAAATTTCTTTGTTGACGATGAGACTAATTACATTAGTCAAGATTAGATTGAAATTTGGAACGTAAAATTACAAGAATTTATCGTTGACGATAAGACCTAATACGATTAAGACAAGACTCGTTTTAATTATAGTGGAGACGGAACGAAAAAAGACCAACCCGGTTGGCACGAGTATGACTCAGTGGGCACGAGTGTGTCCCGGTCGGAACGGGATGACTCGGGCGGAAGGTTTGAACAAGACGACACAATATTTACTCGGACGACATGGTGTCGGGTCGAGCGACGCTTTTAAGAAAAGTCGTTTTCTCGCGTTTGTGTGTTGATTATGAATCAAAATGGATTATAATTTTATTTTTCCGAATCAATGAAAAATTAGTTTTCTAAATCGGCTAATGTTTTGCATTTTAATTATCATATTATCATAAATAGATCGGAAAAAGAGTTTCTCGAGTCTTATTTGATTTTGATGAATTGTTCTTCTATATGACAATTATAAATTGCAGATCGATAGTGAATCGAGTTTTGTATATCCGTTCAATAATTTTTTCGGGTGGGAAATTGTTCCTCGTAATTGGAAAAATGAAAGATATTGGTGAAATTGTTCAAACCAAATAGCAATTATGAATTGTAATATGATTATGAATCAAAATATGGGATCTCTTAACTTGTTTTATACACAAACCCCTAGTAACAATTGAATTATTATGTCATATGATGCATGATTTTTATTGTTTCAGACTTGTAACTTGTGTGCTTAGGTTGCCTTGTAAGTTGACTAACAACATGGTTAGGACCCATATGCATTTAATCCCTCACACAAATATTAACCATTGTTTTTCCAGAACTGACCACTACAACAATTTCATATCATTGGTTGAAGTGACTGCCTAAGCGGTGCTTTACCGATGTGTGTGGACTGAGTAGGTGGGTAACGGTTACCCACGGGTTAAGTCTGGTTTGTTTAACATTGCTATCAAGTCGGACTTGGGCTTTGAGGCAAATAGTTGGTGTCATATGATGACTAATTCCGACGAACCAGGAATTACATATATAGATGTAATTGACAATGTTGTTGTCTACCTTTACTTTTGGAGCTTGAGCAGTGAGCCCAAGTTCACTTGAGCGACAAAAAGTTTAGGATCTTGGAATATTATGCGAACTTGAGGGTAGTTTGCATGATTTTATCTTAAAATTGTTTAAGGTTGTTAATATTAATTATCGTTTTACTTTGCATATAATTGTAGTTGTAATTTAGTCCCTTTATCACATTTATTAAAGATGAGTTTGAATTGTTCAACCTTGTCAATTGGTATCTTGAGAATTGTTCTCAAAATTAGAGATACGGATTTTGTCCTTGTGAAGGATAATTCCGACAAATTATTACCAATGTTAATGTACAGTATGGACTGTATAATTAGAGTCATGAAGATGATTATAAGTACCAAAATCAATTGTTTCAATAAAGAGAACTGTTCCCATTAAGTGAGAAAATGTTGAAGATGATCTGATTAGTCCATGTCATACGATAACGTGATTATATTGATAATCAAGAAATTTTGGATGCTTCTTTCTAAAGAGTTAGGAATTGAAATCGTTTCAATTAGTCCTAAGTTTAGGTCACTTTATTATGAATAAACATGTGACTTAATAAGGTTTCTCACCTTTTAGCATGAGATGTTAAAAGACAATTGAACATTGTATCAAGAAGGCAAATAATACTAATGTTCTATGAGTTCATTAAGAAAATTGCTTGAGATAATGATTAATGAATCTATGACGTTTGTTAAAGTAAGGGAGTGACAATCGTTGTCATACCCAAACTTGTTGCCAAATTTAGATTAGGTACGATTTTATTAGTCATTAATGTAATGACAAATATACGACATTGGTTGATAGTTTCTAGAAATGCCTAGAAAATCTGCAAATCAGTTATTGAAGTATGACTTCTGGTGTATATGTTACTCGAGTAATTGTTACTTTCATTCTACTGTTTTGGTATAAGATATCAAATGCAACTATTACATTGTGGATGTGAGGTTCAAAGAGGGTGGAATAATGGTATATAAGTGAAGTATTTTATGATGAAATGTACAAATGTTGTTGTTTCATATATAAAAGGAAAATCACTTAATTTTACCATAAAGCTAAATACTGGAATTGAATAATTGTTATTCTTGTACTAGTCATAAGTAAGGACATTGATTCTGTTTCATGTATGGGCATGAAATGTTTTAATAAAAGTAGAACAATTGTTGCTCTATACCTTGCAAGAATAAGAGGTACAATAAGGCTAACATGATTGTTAAGCTCTACATTCCTAGTATTGAATGCTTTTATTTGTAACATAACAATCAAAGGGTTCCGTCCCTCGACACGAGTTTTACCCATCATGACATTGTCCTTAATCCGTGAGACAAGAATCATAAGAATAAGTTTCATAATGACGAAATTATAATCCTTATTGATAAGGATCAATTGAGGTAAATGAATCTTGTTTAAATGGATAAAGACATTAGAAGTGACTCCTATTAATTGTAGTGGGAGGGTACTTGACTTGTTGGATCACACATATAAAGATACGTGTGATTTTAACTAGTGATGTTGCAAAAATGGGTAACACGTATGTTCATTTGATGAAATTTAAATCTAAATGCTTTGAATTGTTCAAGGAAATTCAGATAAAAGTACAAGATCAACTTGATAAGTTGGTACAATTCGTTCGATATGATTGAAACAGGGAGGAATTGAACTAAAAGATTGTGATCATCTTAGAAGTACTGAAAAGTGTTTGAAACTACATCGAACCATATTTGATATGATTTGGTTTATGATGAGTCATATGCAGATTTTATTGAAGCTTTAGAAAGTTATGCACTATAAAAGTCTTTGTACAAATGTTGATGAAATTGTCCATGTAAGTCGAAGAATAGACACCATATGAGATATGGATTGAAATGTTCTACAATACTCTTTTCTTAATTATCAAGTCTTAAAGTTTAAAGAAAATTGTTTTCTAGAACTTAGACTCAATTATGACATGTGTTTTATTAGGAGTATTATGTTAATTCTACAAACCATCCAAAGAACAAAACTGTTTTGTTGCATGAAGTGGTATGTTTCTTTTAAAGAGATGTGATTTCTAATAGAAACAGTGGGAGTAGAATCGACCCTGAAATGTTCAAGATTAACAGGTGTTCTCTACAACTGTTGAAAAGGATATTAATGCATTCATGAAAAGTCAAGATCATCTTACCTGTAAAATATTACCCTACATAGTTTGACCTATGATGAAACAGTAATGGACAAAGACTCCAAAAGTCACATAAAATCTAATAGATTCTATATACCATATCTACCAAGTATAGACTTTGGTTAAATGGGTCTTATAGTGAAGAATAGTTTTCAATATAAAGATGATGTAGATTGATATAAGAGTATCTATGAAGCATAGTTGGTAGTTAAGGATTAATCTCATAGTAATGACTATGGAAAACCCCTTTTTACAACATTATGCTTAAGTCTATTAGGATTGATTTAGCATTTTGATTGTCGTCACTCATTTGATGAGTTTTGGACATATATATGTGAAATACATTTCTTGAAAGGGATGCAATATGATGTGTGTGCGACACATCGTATGAATTTCATATTATTAAAATGGCTAGGCAAATGTGAGTATTCCGATTTGATTCGATCATGGAGCAAGTATCTTCGTTCTGAATGTGGTAATTCAAAGATGTCTGTTTTCCTTTGAGACAAAGAAATACAGTGTGTACAAGAGGCTAGTGGGAGTGCATTTATCGTTATGATTTGGTATGTGAGTGACATACTTCTCTAACTAAATGAGTCTATGAGTCTTAGCAAGAAAGTTGTTTATTATGTGTTTGTGTGACGAGCAGATACTAATCTAGTGAATGTCACTAGACCGTTGTCTAAGGATCATTCCTAAGTGCTTAAGAAGCAAAAAGGGGAATTATTCTAGAGATGCGTATTGTGATAAGCGAATTGTTGTAAACAAGTTACAACGATTCATATTTCTAAATAGACAAGGATGACATGAGATTGTAATCTCAGTACATTTTGTTTTGGATGAGAAGTTGGGTGTTGGAACGGTTCCGAAGGACAACTTCGTGACTAGTATTATAACTAAAGTTAGTGTTCTATTGCTTTTGAAGCAAATAGACATTTGATTACGAATCAAGCACACACTCAACTTTAAAGTTTATGAAGCAAATGTTACTTATGAAACTAACAATTTACCTTAATTGAGAGAAGGTAGATTGATTATATGTTTGTAAATAACCGATACAAATGTTGTATGTCCCAAAACCTACTCTACATAAAGATCATATTGGTTATGATCGGTATAAGACGCATGGGCGAGTGGTCTTAGTACTTTTAGAGGTGTTTGGTTTAGTGGGAGTTATTTTGATAATTACTATATGTATGACATATTGTCATTTGGTTAATGTGACCAAGTTTTGTCCCTAAATAATTTACATTGATGAAATATATCACTAAGTACGTGACTTAGTCTTGGAACTCTATTTGGATGATGTAATTATTTTGTCTCTAGTCAGGGTATTGTGTTGGGACTTTTGAATACCTTTAAATGACTAGTGTGTGAGTTGGTTGATGACTAAGTTTCTTGAGTCATAGGTATTGATATACTAAACCAGGCACATGGGCGTATGTTGGGAATACGCATTAGACAGACCCGCCGAAAAGGATTTTACTAAGATTTCGCTTAGTGTCAGTAAAGTTCTTTGCAAGTTATGAACTTGTACGGTCTTTAGACCTGAGTCTTTGACTATCCTGTACATGTGATGTGTATGCTTTGATACTATTCCTCGTCAGCTGTGAAAGGGGACTATGGATGGTTATTGGGCATGCATGGATCATGTGATAGTATGTGGTTAGACAATAGTAGCAAAGAGACTTAACGCCGTTCTCGGGAGGACATGTACAAGTGGGAGACTGAAAAAGTTATGTCCACTGTCCTACGGGTTAACCCGCTTAAGTCTATGTATCCGATATGCCTTGCTAGAGGTCGATGTCGGGTTGACATGTAAATAGATTACGTGTCTGGGAGTCTTAAGTGGGCCCATTGGGTCACACACAATGTGTACGGATATTATTAATATATATCGATATATTAAATATATCGGGTCAGTAGTAATACGGACCCAGCTGCGTTGTCGGGTTATGGTAATTAGAGTTATAGTAATAATCTAATTATGGTAATTAGAGTTATTGTAATAACCTAATTCTACCTTCTCATCTCCTATATAAGGAGGTTCAAATGATGAAACAATATATGAAATTAAGAGTATTGACTCATAATATATATATTCTTCTTATAAATAGTTATAAGAGAGATATAGAGAAGTTGTGAGACGGTCTCACGTACCTTTATACTAGCATATACGTCGTAGTTCCGTACCCGTGTGGATACCAAAGGAGGCATCACATTTGGGGTGCTTTATTCTGTCTGTGGAGATTATTTATTCTGTCCGTGAATATTATTTATTCCGTCCGTGGAGATTATATATATTTCTGGGTTTATTATACTTCTTATTAATAACGCTGTTCCGCTGCAAATAAGGTATAATTGTTATCTCTCTATTTTTGTATTTTCGGTTAACACTCGTAACAAGTCCTTGGGTTTAAGGGTTGTAACCCCACAACCATAATGAAAGATGATCATTAGTGACATGTTGATAACATAAAAAATATGTTGCTAGAATGAACAGGGGTAAAGTAAATTGGTGATGCTCAGTAGATGAGATGACCATACTAGTGGAGTAGTAGATGAAATGACCATACAAATAATTTACTGTTAACAAACCAATCTCTTCCACTTTCTTTACCGCTTCCACTTTCTAACTCAATCTCTCTGTACTTGCCTCCCACTGCAATCATGACAAATGACGCCATCCCCACCTCAAAATCATCCTTCCATCCTGCCTATTCGGTTTCTAATATCAAAAATTTTGTGCAAATTACCTTCGAGATGGAAAACGTCTACTACGCATCATGGGCCGAACTGTTCTTGAACACGGCAAGTGCTTTTGATGTCCTTGATCATCTCGTTCCTCCTAAAGACAAGGTGATTGCTAAAGATGCAACTTGGACCCGTCTCGACGCCATTGTCAAACAATGGATATATAGCACAATCTCTAGTGATCTCCTTCACACGATTCTCGAACCCAGCGCAACTGCTCAAGCCACGTGGGATCGTCTCAAGGATATCTTTAACGATAACAAACACACTCGGGCCGTCATGCTTGAGCAACAATTCACCAATACTCACATGAACAGCTTCCCGAATGTGTCGTCATATTGTCAAGCCCTTAAAATGATTGCGGACCAACTCTCTAATGTTGGTTCACCGGTTTCTGAAACCCGTCTCGTTCTACAATTAGTAACTAATGTTTCTTAAGGGTACAAGGGGATCACAGCACTCATACAGCAATCCGACCCCCTACCTCCCTTCTACAAGGCTCGGTCTATGTTAGCCCTCGAAGAAAGTAATCAACGGGTTCAAGCTGCTCCTGCCACCACTAACACTTCCCTCCTTGCCTCGCAAAATTCCAAAGACGTTGATTCGAAGACTCAATCCAATTCGAATAAAGGTACGGGTAATTCTAATAATTATAGGAGCAGTGGTGGGCGTACTAACAGTCGCGGCCACCGTGGGAAGAAGAACAATGGGGGCAACTCCAACTACAATGGCCGCAACAACAACAATAATGCTCCTACTGGACAAATGCAGCGGCAGCAAGGAACTTGGACATGGGTACCTTTCAACTCGTGGCCCTCTGTGCCACCGTGCCCATATCCAACAACTGGGTGGACTGGTCCCTCTAACAGGTAAGTCAATACAAAGGTCTCTTTTTACAAAAGGGGCTAAAAGAAATTCTCCAAACGGGTTTATACAATTCCACAAAATTACAAGAATGGAGAAAGAGTAGGATCCACGCTACTCGCTAGCTCACACCCAAAACCCAACAGCAAATACCTGTCATGTTATAAACATAACAACCACGTCAGTGGGGAGTAACTCGGACGTTCTCCCAGCCAAATTATATCATATCGAAAAATAATAGTATTATTATATCAAAATACTTAAAATGGGAAAACGTTAAAAACAATATAATAAAATAAGTTCTCGGAGGAAACATAAAAACATTTGCCAACCTGCAAATCAAACCAATCGATAATAAAATCATATTCAAAAATGGCGTTATGGAAATTCGATCAGTGTGCACAAGGCTAGACTTTCACTAGGATAATACTGGAAACTAGCTTCGAGAACTGTAGACTTAACTCATAACAGAATCCAGTCTCTAACTAGGCAACTCAACTATAACAGGACTGCGTGCAGCAATGTCCTGGTTTAAGTAGTATACACCCCTCTTGGATACAAACCATATCCAGTTCAACCCGATGCGACTTACACGATGCGATATCTAAGTTTAAGGGCACAATGCACACTCTCCTGAACACAAACCATGCTCAGTTCAACGACCAAATGTGCCCCAAATGGGCACACCGGCTTTATAGCTGATGGCAAAAACGTACATCCCAGAATATTACTCTAACCCCACACTTCTCTTTATTCCATAGCTCCAAAACAAGCCATTATCGATATTCAAGAATAAATAATCATCGCAAATAATATGAAGATAAAAGGGGTAACCATTTTATATTAAAAGGGAAACTTTCCATAAATAGAAACTTACTAATTTTAGAAACTTACTTAAAATAGAAAGTCTTAAGGAAAATACGCAAGTTATCAAAATAAGTGAAATGTATAAAAATAGCATTTCCAACGAAATTATCATTTAATTATTATCGTCGTTATCGTAACTTTAATATATTTCTAAATTCGTTACCCAAAATATAAATGAAATATAATAAGTCAGTATATAGTATTTTATAAATAATTAGAAAATCGAGTTAAAACTATAAATTTTAGAAAATAGATATTTTAAGAAAAACGATATCAAAATTAGTTTTATAAATGAAATGAATTTTACAAAGGTTTCAAATTATTTTTAGCAAATATCTTTTATTAATAAATAATACGAATTTTACTAAAAATAGACAATCGTAGACAAATAAGAAATTATTAGTGAAAATAGTCTCGACTAACAATATATTTAAAACAAAATCGACTATTTTCTCCTTTATTAATATAAATCGTAAACGAAAATTAATTTATTGAACAAGTATACAAATCTCGAAATATAAAAATACGATTTGAAGTTAAAATTATAAATTAACAAAATATTACGAAAATATGAAATCGATATTATATAGTTACTAGTGTCACGATAACCAACAAAATATTATAACGATCGTAAATAATTAAATTACTAACGATTTATAAAATGATATCGAAAGTTATGAAAATATTGATAAGGCAAACGATTTAAAAATTAATATAATTAGCAATAATAAATAGCTAAAAATAGAAAACCGAAGTTAAAATATTTACTACATACTACTACTCAAACGTACGATATAAAATCGATTAACGTCCTAAAGTTACCTCGAACTGATATTCGAACGAACTCGAACTCGTCCTTCTTGATCAAATCAAACAACAAATTAATAGAAATGTCGTCTTTAAGCTCCAAGTTGTAGAACCGCTAGACTTTACTAGTAAGATTCACCACGACAATCGGGAAGACAAAAAAAAAATAAAAGAATGAGACATGGGTAATCGACACAAGATGGAAAGAAGAAAGATCAGAAGATGGATATAAAATGAGTTGATGGAAAGAATAGGGTCCCAAGTCGAGCAGCAAACGATAACATTCTGACAACAGCAACATCGACAACGAGGACAACAAAACGAAGAACAAGAAGAGAAATCAGAACGAGAACGAGCAGGAAATTATCGAATCAACAAAAATGAAATAAGAAGAGGAAGGACAAAGGAAACGGAATAGTAGCAGTAACGTCAAACGAAATGGAGCACAACAGGGACAACACAAGTAGCGTCAAATGCTAAAGTAACTGAAACAGCAGCAGAATCAAAAATTAGGAACATCTAACGACAAATGCAGCAGCCCGACAAGAGGAACGACAATATCAACAGCAACAACGAGAACAATGAGGAAAAAAAAGTAAGAAGAGTGAAATGGACAAAACAGCAAAACGATGCTACAAAAGCGAAAGACAAAACGAAGAAGAAGTAGCAGCATGCTGCAGTAGGACAAAATGCAGCAGCAGTAATAAAATGAAGTAGCAGCAGCATTAGACGGAACAAATAACAAGACGACAATAGTCGAAGGTGCAACGAAGAAGAAGAAGAAGCCGAAGAAGAAGAAAAAGCAGCAGCGACAAAACTGGGTGACATTACGACAATTTACGATCTGAACTAAAACAAACAGTAGTAGGAAGATGACCGAACCAGACCGAAACAGGGCCGAATCGAGTTGAAAATGAAAAGACAAAGAGACCACAGCAGAAACGATCAACAACAGAACAAACAACCTTCACGAATCGGGGAAAGCAAAGAGCAGCAGCACCGAGTCACGCCCAATAGCAGCAGCGGCAGTACGCAGCAGAAGAAGCAGCAAACAAACGCATATAATGATGAAGAAAGTAGAGAAGACAAGGGGAACGAAGAATATGGTAACCGAAAAACTGAAATTACGAGCGGGACGAAAGCAACACACAAACAACAGCTTCCATCAAAATCGGAGCAAAAATCAGAAGAAGAAGCACCAAAAAGAAGAAGAAAAAGGGGTGATGGCGAGATGAAGAGGAGGGAAAAGCTAGAGAGACAAAGGAGAAGCGTTGAAAATGTTGGAAAGAGATGAAGCGGTGGAAGAAGAGGTGCGTGAATGAGTATGGGAAAACAAAAGGAAAAAGGGGTTTTAACGTAATGCAAGTGGGGGAATAAGGGGATGAATAAAATGGTTGATGAATCAGCAGAGAGTAAGAAAAAAAAGAAAACAGATTAATAAAATGAATCGGGTTAGGAAACTAATTTCGTAACGAAGTTGACTGACCCATGAGTTGAATAAAAACGACTCAATAAAATTAGTAAGTAATCGGACCGTTAAATAAAATGAGTAAATAAAATATTTGAGACGAAAATGAAGCTTATAGAAATGAATAATTAGACGATGAAATAGTATTTTCCGATAAATAAATACACTTTCATTAAAGTGAATTAAATTAATTTCTCGAAGAAAGGTAATAAATATTTTGACGAAACTTAAAGTAAACGAGTTTCGAGCCGAAAAATAGGAAATTCGAGCTTAAATATAAATAAATAAAAAGAATTTAGAATTTAAATAGCCGAAATAGACTTTCTATAAAAATTAAATTAAATGTATAATACCCCCTCCGTTTCAATGAAAGATTCCACTAAAAAAGGGCACATTTTTTAAGGATAATAATAAAATATTCAAAAGTAGAGAGGGAATAAAGTAGGTGGGCCACCTAGGTAAGAGGGAAAAAGTTATAACAAAAAAGACAGTGGAAGCTATAAAAGAAATTTCCGAAAAAGGAAAAGTGGAAGCTTTCAATGAAATGAAGGGAGTATAAATCGAAACAGAAATAAAAATATGTTTTAAATATAAGAAGAGTCTCCGAAACAAATAGAATTTTAGGAGTTTGAAACGATCAAACGATAAATTCGTTTTATAATAATTTTAAGATTTACGAGTTAAATCGTAAAAATAAAAATACGAACATAATTTTTAATTTAATTTAAATTTATCAAAATCGGGGGTGTTACACAGGCCACAACAGGGCATTCTCGGACCAAGACCAGGGCCAAATGGGCAGGCCTTCATCGCACAACCTGGAGCTGGGTCGTCCTCTGGTGCGCTCGTGCCAACCGATCTTGCGGCAATGATGCAAACTCTGTCGCTAAAACGACCGGATGACAACTATTATATGGACACCGGTGCGTCGTCGCACATGACCTCCAATAATGGTAAACTCTCTTCTTATTCTTCTTTGAGTAATTCTCGTCATATAGTAGTCGGAAATGGTGAAATGATTCCAATTGTTGGTTGTGGTGCCATAACTCTTGCTTCCCCCCACCCACCTCTCCTATTAAAAAATGTTCTACATGTACCCAACCTCATTAAAAACTTAGTCTCGATTCGGAAATTTATTTGCGATAATTATGTCTCTGTCGAATTTGACCCTTTTGGTTTCACTGTAAAGGATCTAAAGACCGGGACGCCGATTATGAGAGGCAATAGCACGGGGGGGGGGGGGACCTCTACCCATTACATGCCACGAACCAGACTACCTCTCACCCACACACCTTTGCCGCGTTGCCGTCCACTTCTTGGCACAACCGTCTTGGTCATCCCGGTCATGCCATTTTTAATTCCCTTTGTACTAATAAAACTCTACCTTGTGGTTCCATGAATAATCTGTCTGTTTGCAATTCATGTCAACTAGGAAAACATGTTAAGTTACCTTTTTACCATTCTCTATCTCACACTGCTGTTCCTTTTGATATTATGCATACGGATTTGTGGACCTCGCCTGTTTTAAGTACACAAAATCATCGTTATTATGTGTTATTCCTCGATGATCACACTAATTTTTTGTGGACATTTCAGATTAGAAATAAATCTAATGTGTGTCAAATTTTCACCACATTTTATAACAAGATTAAAACTCAATTCTCCTCCCTAATTAAAACATTACAATGTGATAATGGCCGTGAATATGATAATTCCCCTCTCCATAAATTTTTCGCATCAACCGGTATGTTGTTCCGTTTTTCGTGCCCACACACCTCACCACAAAATGGTAAAGCGGAACGAAAAATCCGAACCATCAATAATATTATGTGAACTCTTCTAATTCATGCTCACATGCCACCCAATTTGTGGCACCATGCCCTAGCCATGGCCACATACCTTCACAATATACTACCTATCAAAGCTAATAATAATGCCTCCCTGACCTCGAGTTTATACTATCGCGTCCCTAGCTACTCCCATCTACGGACCTTTGGCTGCCTATGTTTTTCACGTAAACCATCCACTTCCATTCACAAACTTGACCCCCGTGCAACCCCGTGTGTGTTTCTTGGCTACCCGTCTAGTCACCGTGGCTACAAGTGTCTCGATTTGGCAACTAAAAAGGTAATTATCGCTAGACATGTCACATTTGATGAATCAGTTCTTCCCTTTGCGACCACTGCCAAGATACCCGATTCCACATATAATTTCTTAGCTACTGACTCGTCACCTTATATCTCTCACCTAGTTGCCACCTCTTCACCTCACACACAACCAGCCACCCCTGATCTGGCTAGCCCTTCGACCACACCCACGCCTAACAGAACCCCATCCTCCACGGCTGCCGCGGACCCTATCTCCCCACTCTCTACCTCGACCCCAGCCACCACAGACTCCCCTTCTCCACCTCTGACTCCGCCTTCGGCCACCATGTCCCCCCCTCCTCCGTCACCTCAAATGGTCACCCGAGCTCAACATGGTATTTTCAAACCCAAGCCCATCTTTGATTTATGTACCACTACTTCCTTGTCACCCATCCCAAAAAGTCCTATTAACGCACTTAATGACCCCAATTGGAATCGTGCTATGAAAGATGAATTTGACGCGCTCATTAAGAATAAGACTTGGGTACTTGTGCCTCGGCCTCCTAATGTCAATATTACGAGATGCATTTGGTTGTTCAAACATAAATTTAAAGCTAACGGTGATTTGGAGCGATACAAAGCTTGACTTGTTGTCAATGGCAGGTCTCAACAGATGGGCGATGATTGTAATGAAACATTTGGAGGTCCTATTTATAGGAGTCGAGGTAGTCTTGCTTGTGTGACAAGAAATACCGGTTTGGATAGGAAACACGAGAATTCGAAAGGAAACCAAAGTCTCGTTTCTTGGTGAAGAAACCAAACATCTCGGCTGAAAAGGAGAGTGTTTCGGCTGTTTTGGATGTCTTGGCCGAGTATTTGGAGCTTGGTCGGTGTCTGATTTGGTTTCCGGATAGAACTCCTACTTGAGATCGAATTCTACCTTCAATAACGGAATTGTTTAATATTCTCGAAGCTGATTTTTTGGTAGTGTTGGAGTCCAAACCGGACACTTGAGGTGTCACGGTTTGTCCGCGAGTCTCGGGAAAAAATATCTTTGACCGGGTTTGACCCGGTCGCTAAAAGACGGTTTTACTTCTGGTGACGGTTTCGACCCAAATTAGTCTTATTTGACTCGAAACGACCCACTGGGCCTGGATTTGAGGTTGGTTTTATAAGATTTGTACTCCATAATAAGTCTAAACCAAATGTCCATGATAACGAGCCCATATCCGAGTCCATCAAAGCACGTTTACGTCCAATCATCATCGGGTGTTTGGCGGGAACTATTATAGACACCTGGCGGTCAAAATGTGGGTGTCTACAGAGCCCCCACTCTGACTGAGGCTTGGACAAGGCAAAAGTCAGAGTAGCTACCAGGTCAATCAAGGATTAAAACCTGGCAGACTTCCGATCGGGTCGTTTAGAGTCCATTAGACTTGCGTGAAGGGCTTGCCAGCCATAAGATAGAAATCATACCTGGGTTGATGCTGATAATGTCGTGGTAGTTTGCCTTGGAAGCTATGGGTATACCTGTTTACAGGTACATCCTGTCTTAGAATTGCGTGGGAGCTTGCCTTGGAAGCCATGGGTACGTCTGTTTACAGATATATCCTGATTCTTCAGTAGAAAATGTCGCCTGAGCTTTCCACTTGGGAACTTTTCTTAGAATTTCACAGGAGTCTTGGGTGACTTGTATGCTGACATAATTTGCATGTAACATTTAGGTGAAACACCGACTCATGCTGGGGAAGGAATGATGATTTTTCGAAAATTTTGAAAAAGGAAAAAAAATGCTGAGTTTTTTTGAAAAGTTTGGAAATATGGATGCTTGGGATGACTTTGATTCCTAATCGGATTCTGACACGGATTCCTGAAATTTCCTGGTTAGGCCTGTATGCCTAGATGAAGTAGGGGAAGTGATATAAAGCCTATTTCTGTGATGACTAGGAAAAGGGATATTCTCTATTATAAATAGAGGGTTCTGGCTTCTTATTTTTCATATTCCAACCCAAATCTTTTCTTCTATCTTAAAATCCCTTAGATTTTTAGGATAAATAAAAGAATCTATTCTCGCAATGGGTATTGATCATTTGACTGCGATGCTTCAGGCGTGGGCTCATGACTTTCGTGACGAAGATAAAGTTCAGCTAACTCAAATGGGAATTGTGGCTTTATTCCCACTTCAGCGACTTATGGTAGATTCGCACTTTCTTGATGCTTGCTTATCCTTTTGGGATACTACCCATCATGTTTTTGTATTTTCTTGAGGAGAAATATGTCCTCTTCCTGAAGAAATTGCAGCTATAGGCGGCTGGTGTCCTAATGCTCGTCCTGCTATTCCCCCATTTTACCCTGACCCGAGAAGGAGATTAAGGGATTTTCTAGGCCTGTCGCATGCTGAGACAGCCCGTATGGTAAAGTGAGATTCGGTTTCCCTATTTGACATGGCTGACAAATTAATGAATCCAGTTGGCGCAAGAATTACTTCTACCCATAGGCGTAGGGCTTTCGCCTTTTGTATGCTGCATCGATATGCCTTTGAAGGTCGGATGGATGCTGACTCGTGTTTGGGTGAGATCAGGCTGATTAGCATAGTTGACCAAATGGAGACAGGTCACAGCCCGGCTTGGCTGATAACCAGGGAGATTATTATGGGTCTTGACGCTAGAAGACTTGACCCAGATCGACAATTGACAGGAAGCATCCGTCTCCTGCAGGTATTTAACTGTTTTTTTTTCTCTTCGAAAAATTGCTCGATTTCTCTTCGACAAATTAATGAATCCAGTTGGCGCAAGAATTACTTCTACCCATAGGCGTAGGGCTTTCGCCTTTTGTATGCTGCATCGATATGCCTTTGAAGGTCGGATGGATGCTGACTCGTGTTTGGGTGAGATCAGGCTGATTAGCATAGTTGACCAAATGGAGACAGGTCACAGTCCGGCTTGGCTGATAACCAGGGAGATTATTATGGGTCTTGACGCTAGAAGACTTGACCCAGATCGACAATTGACAGGAAGCATCCGTCTCCTGCAGGTATTTAACTGTTTTTTTTCTCTTCGAAAAATTGCTCGATTTCCCGAATTTTTCCCGAAATTTCGAATTTCCCGAAATTTCCAATTTTCAAAATTTTTTGGTTTTTTCCGAAATTTTTCGAAATTTCCAATTTTCGAAAATTTTGATTTTTTTTTTGAATTTTCCGAAAATTCGAATTTTCGATTTTTTTGTTTTTTTAAAAGTTTTTGACTTTTCAATTTTTTTTTTGTAGATCTGGTTATCCGAGCGTCTGTCAATCATAGAGCCCCCGGTGAACATATCCAGATATCGCAGCTGTCAGATTGGCTCAAGGTCCCGACGAATAAGCTCAAGTCATTATATAAATCGGAAATATTGGGATGAAGAACTAACATTCCATGGTGGCCCTTTGATTAGATGGAATGTCATCTGGTGGTTTCTTTCAAGGCTGACGGGATTAGCTAAAAGAGACGAAGCCCGCAATTTGGTGATCTTGTCTTTGGACTGGACCGTCCATATCTACCCGGATCGTATTCTGAGACAGTTCGGTTTGTTTCAGCAGATCCCCGAGACTGAAGCAATCATTAGCGTTTCGCTCCAATTGACGGACGCTATGTCTGATACGTGGCTACAACGATGGTTTACCCGTGTCATATGGACTATACCTCGCCCTTGTCAAACCACTTGGGTTTCTGAATCATATCGAAAATGGACCTCTGAAGAATTCCAGGAGACCCGTAAAACTTTAAAGACGGACGAGGCTTTTGACTTGGCCCGTCGAGAATCGGCAAAAGATAATAGGCAGTTCTTTGATAAAGAGGAGACTCCAACTACCTTTGCTGAGCCGGGGTCGGGTTCTAAGTCAAAAAATAAGATTCGAGCTAATGAGACCAGTGCTAGTCACTTGGAGAGAAGGCTCGGACCGAAACTAGCGGTCCGAGCTAGGCTAGGTCCGTGTGACCGGCTACCCGAGAGAGTGAGGACTCGGCTAGGACCGACTGAGGTGACCGGTGATAAGTGTGGTTTGTAGTGCCTATTTTGTAGTGTTTTGGTCCCATTTTCCTTGTGGAATCGCTCCTTGGGAGCGATTTATGGGCTACTTATGCTTCCTTTAGTTCGTTTCAGGTTCCCGAGACCGATTTGGAAGAGTTGGAGCGATTCCGACTCGATACATACACATTTTGGAGCCAACGAGATAAAGGAACGATGACTCGATGCTTTGGAGTCCACCCCGAGACCTTGGGACCCAATCCCGAGTCCCGAGACCCGATCCCGAGTCCCGAGAATCGATGAGAAGTCCATGAGAGGCAAGGAGGAACCAAAAGGGTCATATTGGAGGCCTACAAGACCCATCCCCGACGGGTATGCACCTCATCCCGTCGGGGATGAAGCGCACAATTGGAGAGGCTACTGCTGGGCCATCCCGGTCGGGACCAACCCGTCCCGGTCGGGATGGTGGGTCCATCCCGGTCGGGATGACCCGTCCCGGTCGGGACCACCCAAATTCCTGCGCGTCACTTTTCTTTCTTCTCCCTTCCATTTGTAACCCTATAAATACTTCCCCTCTTGTATTAAGACACCATCTCATGTGATGTTCTTAAAACCCTAGACTACTTTAGGTTAGATTAGTGTAGATTAGTGTAGATTAGTCGGTAATTAGTGGTTAATCTTAGTTTAGTACTTGTATTAAGGGAATTCTTCAAGATCTTCACCAAGCTTGACAACCTTGGTGGTTTGTTTTGGGTTTTCTTCATTAATGCAAGTTTCAATCTTTCTCCTTCACTAGTATGGTATAATTCTCTTCCTTTTTACTCTTTATCTTGTTTAATTCATCCAAGTTTGCATCTTTGATTATTGTAGTGTTCTTAGTTCATCTTTTTCAATAGTTTCATTATGGATGTTTGGATTCTTGTGTTGATTTCTCTTGTTCTTGTTAGTGTAGTTTGATTATGTTAGAGTAGTGTTCTTGCTAGGGTTAGTAGGGTGATTAGGGTGTTAATTGGGTGATTAAGGGTTTGTTGGAGATGTGGGTGGAAGATTTGGGTTTCCTCTAGGTTAATGCATATGACATGTTTGATGAATTGCTTGAATGACTAAGTAAGTTAGATTGCTTGTTTTTCTTGCCTTTCCCTTGTGGGTGTTAGTTGTTATGGGTTCGGTTCCCTCATTAAGTTGCGAGAGCCCGGTGAGGGCGACCCCTAGGTTAGTCTAAGTTGCGACCGCCCGGATGCGATCTAGGCCATAACACGCTAGAACCCCGTTTGTCATGTGTGTCGCCAAAATGGGTTCCATGAGGAACCTCTAGGTCGGTTTAAGTTGCGACCGCCCGGACCGACCTAGATTACCCTACTACCTCCTTCATTCTAGCTCCCTCCTTAACCATTCCGTTACCCCTTTGATCCCGACCTAATCCTAGCCCGTTTTCCTTGTTGTTCTTCCTAGTCATAGTCTAGCTCTCTCTCCCTCTATCATAGCTTAGCTTAGCTCGTTGACCTAGTCAAGTACTTGGGCCGACCTAGTCTAGACACCTCTTACCGTCCCCGTGGATTCGACCCGACTTACCCTATCTACCCAAGTTAGGATTAGCCGGTTATTATTTGGCGGTTGGGATTCCACGACAAATCCCTACCATCAAATTGGCGCCGTTGCCGGGGACGGCGTAGTTTAGACTTTTGTTTGCTTAGTTTTGGACTTTGTTCTTGATTTTTGTGTTCTCTTCTCCTTGTGTATCTCCGTTTTTCTTCTTGTGTGTTACTCTCCCTTCCTAGTGCCTCAAAAGCACTAGGCTACTAACGTTTGCTCAAGTGCTTCTAGCTCATCCTAGGTACCAAAGCGACGTTATGGACATGGCTCGTCCAAGCTACCATCAATCATCACGGGACAACTATGGGGCGAATTACCATAACCCACAACTTTACCAACCATATCAACCTCATCAACGATCTTATGAACCCTCTTCTTACGGTTACCAAGAAAGTTGTCAAGGATCATTCCAACATCCTAACAACTACCAAACGCCCTCACATAACCCACGACCACAAGATCTCAACTTTGAGACTATTCAAATGATGCATCAATTGCTTAAGAGTCAACATGATTCGATAGATCTATTGCAAAAGACTCAACAAGCGATGGTGACTCAAATACAAGGGGTTAGGGAGGAGTTCAAGGCCCAAATAGCGGTGCAAGATGCTCGAATCGATGCACTCATGGCTCATATCACGATGTTGGCCACTCGAGCTCCACTACATGTTGAGGAAGGTTCATTTGGGCAAGAAGGTCGGGTGCCTCCACAAGAAAGGCAACCCAACCTTGAAGCTACGAATGAAGAAGAGAGGGTCGATCAAGAGACCATTGTTGAGTGTTGCTTGGGTGGTGAAGATAGGGAGAGAATAGAGGAAGTTGAAGCTTCAAGGGCCAGCAATGAGGAGGGGAGTGAGCATGATTCTCAAGATAACTCTTGGGGAGCCGATGTTTTGGCTATCAAATTGGATTTGTTCGATTTTCTTCGTGATGAACCACTAGACAATCCAAAGCCAAGTGAAGACATACCTCCTCTAGGCCATATAGACAAGATGAGTGAAAAGGAGCGCAATACTTGGGAAAAAGAAGTAGATGCCTTAGAACTTGCCTTGAACGGGAAATTGGAGGATACTAAACCCTCCAATGAAGAAAAATTGATGCCTTCTCCTCCTCTACCGCACTCGATGCCTAGTCCCTTGTCTTGTGAGACGGTTGGTGAAGAGGATCCTTGTCGGGCGGTGGAAAAGAGTCCCACTCTCGACCCCGTAGAAGAAGCGACACCCCTAGGGTGTGATCTCCCACATCACGACACCGAGCACGACTCTAGATCACTATACCTACCGGAGGGTCATAAGAGTCGTAGCTATGTTGGTTCCGAAGACCCGGAAGATCACAATAACCCCGAGCATAATGAAGATGATCGTTTTTTCCCTCCGACTTGGAAGCTCTTAGCAGTGGCTAGGCTCGGCCATGAGAACTTAAATGAAGATGTTGCTAGGGCATTTGACTTACTCCTTCGAGCTCTTGATGGCTATGGAGGTGTAGTTGGTGAGAGTACCTTATTGTATATATCTCTTTTTCTTGTTCTTTTTGCTTTTGTGTGTGTATATATGTTTGTTTGGTACCTTGGTTTCTAGGATGGTTAGTTTTGTGAAATTCTTGTCATTTGGATTGTTGATGAGCGTTGTGAGGGAGAGAATTTGATGTTGTATTTGAGCTTATTGTCGTAAGTGTGAAGTGAAGATGATTCCTAGAGAGGAATGGTTAATGATAGAGCTTGGGTCGTGAGTATGGATGTCGGTTTTTGAAGCTTCGGTGAAGCTTTTGGGGTTTTGGAGGTCAAGAAGACCCATCCCGGGGCGGGAAGGGAGCTTCCCGACCGGGAAGGTTATGCCATCCCGACCGGGAAGGAGCCGTCCCGATCGGGATGAAGGTGCAAAAATTGGAGCTTACTGGAGTGCCGTCCCGACCGGGAAGGTGGCTTCCCGACCGGGACGAGTGTGTCTTCCCGACCGGGACCATCCATCCCGACCGGGATGGTCCCCTTTCTCCTCTTTTTGCCTCTTCTTCGACATTTGGGCCCACCCAACCATTGTATGCCCCCACCCAACCTCCCTACCCGTCCTTGCCCATTTCATATGACCATTACACTTCATTTACATACCATCACCTCATTTCTCTTCCCTTTACACCGAGTTTCACATCGAATCCCACTCCCCTCACACCATTACTACCTCACCATGCGGTTTGATCGAGAATGAAAAGGAATAGCAATAACGAAGACAAGTTTTGTGCCTACATTGATCTATGAGACGATGGAGCGAGTGAGTTGCTAACCTATTGGTACGGCAACTATCCTTTCTTTCCCGTCTTTTATAGCTTGTTTTCTTTTGTGTTTATTCCCTTCCCCTTGAGTCATGGTACCTTAGCGGCCTTCGAGGCCTTGGTAGTAGTTGCTCCCGACTCTCGATGATGTGACTACATCGAGAGTCATTTTCAAAATCCAAATTTTACAAGTTTTTCACCTTTTTTTTGTCGGATTTAGTCGGATTTAGGCGGAATCCGGGCTAGGTGACTTGATTACACCTAGCCCTCCCCTCCCATTTCCTTTTATTTCCTTCTTTTTATTTTTTTTCTTCCCCCTTCCATATCTTTTCTTGTCTCGGCCCATGGTGACTTGACTACACCCCGGCCGGACACCTTCTACCATTTTCTTCACCCTTATTCTTGATTTTTAGCTTTATTTTCATAGTTTATTTTCTTTTTTCTTTTGTGCTCCATGCACTACGGTCGAGCATGAGGACATGGCTCGACTTAAGTGTGGGGGAGCGATATTCTAGCGTAGTTAGTTTTATTTTCTTAGTTTTTGGGAAAAAAATCTTTAAAAACCCTAAAAATTTGAAAATTTTTCACAAAAATCAAAAAGATTTTTCTTTTGTGTGTTTTCCTCTTGTGTCATTGTGTTGTATATTTGTTTTGTTGTGCGTGTTTTGCCCCCCTCTTTTCCTTATAGGTTGCCTAATCGCCATTAGCTTTGGAGAGCTTTCAAGACTTCCGGTAACATCTTTATCCCTTTTTCTTCTTTATCTCTTGTGGAGCTTGAAGAAGATTTGTGATGTGGTGTGCTCGGGAGGAGCTTTGTAAAAGTTTGATGTTGGTTGGTTGCTCATTTGGAAGCTAGGGGTGGTGTTTGTGTTGTTCATGTGTTCGTTTTGTTTTGTTTTTGTTTTGTTGCTTTTATTTCTTTTTCTTTCGTTCATTTTCGTCATGTCTTTGATTTTGTGTTGTGCTATGTTGTGTGTCATGTGTGTAAACCGTTTTCAAAAACCCGGTTTAGAGGCTAGTGTGTGAGTGCAATTTTGTCCCTTTCTAGTAGTATAAATCGAGTCTTGGACTTTAGTCTAGTAGAATGACCCTAAATCAATGATTTCGTTGGTTTCTTACCTTGAGTCCACCTATCTTACTAGGGATTTACTACGGGATTTGCATTTTGACCATTATGACCACCCACGGTGTGAAAAGGCCTTGGTTACCGAGTCTCGTCCCTCAGGTGACCGTGTTTAGGATTGCTCGACTAGTCCAAGTTTTTCCCTTTTTTGTGGGTTTGAAGAGGGATCGCAACCCCCGACTTACCCATTTACCTACCTCCCACACATTTCCACACAATAAAATTGCAAATTGTTGATTCCCCTCTTTCTTGTCATACTAAGAAGTGCCAAAAAGCCAAATCTTGCCAAGAAAGGGCAAAGGAAAGAAAAAGAAAGAAAATGAAAGAAAGAAAAGAATGAAGAAAAAGAAAAGGCACAAAAGCCAAAAAGAAAATAGAAAAGAAGAAAAAGAATGGCATGGCAAAACAAAGCAAAAATGCAAAAGAAAAGAGAAAATGCCAAAAGAAAACTCGATTCACAAAAATAACACCTACCTCTCAAAATAAGCCTTTTTCCGACTTTTGCCGTGAAGAGCCTACCAAAGGACCGAGTCCCGAGGAAGGATGATAGCGGCATTAGTCGGTCTTCCCTCATTTTGCATATTTCCACTTTTTACTTGGACTAGTTAGGCGGTTTTGGACATGGGACGACCCTCTTGGCTCCTTGCTAAAGGGGGCGGGGTCTCACTTACCTACAGTGTCGACTAACACCGTGGATCATCACTTCCCACTCCGCCGATCGTCCCGTAGTACGTTCTTAGAAGGTTAGGAGGAACCGAGGTAAGTTACCAACGTTTTTATTGCTTTGTCGTCATACTATTAGGGTTTAGTCCATCTTTGTTTATATTGCTAGCTTGGGAACGTTGTCACTTGCCTTGAGTCCTAAACCGGTGCCTCTTTCACCGCTTGTTTGAGGGAAGCGGTATTTCTTTTCTTTTGGGTGCAACCTTTTGTGTGTTTGTTTGTGTGTTTGTTTGTTTTTGTGTTTTGTGTCCGGTTGCATCCACAGTTTTGTCGCAAGACCCGACTTGCCTTGCGGAGTGCACTTTTCCTCTAAGTGCACTCGCGTGAGTTGAAAGGGCGTAGGGTGCGCTAATACCCATTCGGCTAGTATAGTAGTTAGTATGTGCTTACTCGAGGGCGAGTAAGGGTTAAGTGTGGGGGAGTTGATAAGTGTGGTTTGTTGTGCCTATTTTGTAGTGTTTTGGTCCCATTTTCCTTGTAGAATCGCTCCTTGGGAGCGGTTTAGGGGCTTCTTATGCTTCCTTTAGTTCGTTTCAGGTTCCCGAGACCATTCATGAAGAGTTGGAGCGATTCCGACTCAATACATACACTTTTCGGAGCCAACGAAGCGGAGGAACGATGACTCGATGCTTCGGAATCGACCCCGAGACCTTGGGACCCAATCCCGAGTCCCGAGACCCGATCCCGAGTCCCGAGAATTGATGAGAAGTTCATATGAAGCAAGGAGGAGCCAAAAGGGTCATATTGGAGGCCTACAAGACCCATCCCCGACGGGTATGCACCTCATCCCGTCGGGGATGGAGTGCGAGTTTGAGGGAGCCACTGCAAGGCCATCCCGGTCGGGACCAACCCGTCCCGGTCGGGATGGTGGGTCCATCCCGGTCGGGATGACCCGTCCCGGTCGGGACCACCCAAATTCCTGCGCGTCACTTTTCTTTCTTCTCCCTTCCATTTGTAACCCTATAAATACCCCTCCTCTTGTATTAAGACACACTTTTTAGTTGATGTTCCTTACTTCTCACTAAACCCTAGACTACTTTAGGTTAGATTAGGTTAGATTAGTGTAGATTAGTCGGTAATTAGTGGTTAATCGTAGTTTAATACTTGTATTAAGGGAATTCTTCAAGATCTTCACCAAGCTTGACAACCTTGGATGTTTGTATTGGGTTTTCTTCATTAATGCAAGTTTCAATCTTTCCTTCACTAGTTTGGTATAATCTTCTCTTCCTTTTACCCTTTATCTTGTTTAATTCATCCAAGTTTGCATCTTTGATTGTTATATTGTTCTTAGTTCATTGTTTTCACTAGTTTGTTCATGAATGTTTTGATTCTTGTTTTGATTCTTCTTGTTTATGTTAGTATTAGTTTGATTATGTTAGAATAGTGTTCTTGCTAGGGTTAGTAGGGTGATTAGGGTGTTAATTGGGTGATTAAGGGTTTGTTGGAGATGTGGGTGGAAGATTTTGGGTTTCCTCTTGGTTGATGCATATGACATGTTTGATGAATTGCTAGAATGACTAAGTAAGTTAGATTGCTTGTTTTTCTTGCCTTTCCCTTGTGGGTGTTAGTTGTTATGGGTTCGGTTCCCTCATTAAGTTGCGAGAGCCCGGTGAGGGCGACCCCTAGGTTAGTCTAAGTTGCGACCGCCCGGATGCGATCTAGGCCATAGCGCGCTAGACCCCGTTTGTCATATGTGTCGCCAAAATGGGTTCCATGAGGAACCTCTAGGTGGGTCTAAGTTGCGACCGCCCGGATCGACCTAGATTACCCTACTACCTCCTTCACTCTAGCTCTTCCTTGACCATTCCGTTACCCCTTTGACCCCGACCTAATCCTAGCCCGTTTTTCCTTGTTTGTTTTCTTGCTTTAGACCTAGCTTAGCCCTAGTCTCCCCCTCCTTAGATTAGCTCGTCTCGAACCTAGTCCTAGACCGTAGCATACCTTAGTCCGACCTCCCGTCCCTGTGGACTCGACCCGACTTGCCCTATCTACCCAAGTTAGGATTAGCCGGTTTTTATTTGGTGGCGGGATCCACGACAAATCCTTCCCATCAACCGGGGAATCGAGTTTGAAGAAACGAGCCCGGGTTAGAGAGATTCCCTTGGCTATTAGGGAGCGTTCACCTCCACGTCGACGCCGGTGGACCGAAAAGGAAGCTAAGGACAAAGGAAAGGGAAAAATGCCTTGGTTTTTTTTTATTATTTAAGTATTAGTATTATTTATTGTTTTTTTTTCGAATTTTTTTTTTGTAATTTTCCGAGTTCATCAGAGATTTTTCTTGAAATAAATAAGAAAGGTTTATTAAAGAACCGTTCCTGTTTTTTCCGATTGCAGTGGTTGTGGCCTTTTGAGGGGCTACCTACGTATCCACAATAAATGGAATCAAACCAAACATAGTTCAGACTTAATTTACAATTTCGAAATACATCAAGACTATTGGTTCAAGATGCTAGTAACAGTAGAATAAATAATTCTAGCTTTTGACTTGTCTTTAAAAGTTTGAAAAAAAAAGATGTTTTTAATAAACTTTTGCAATTGACATTGAGAAAGGTGGGTTAAGGGTAGTAGCGCTTCAGCTGGTCCAGGTTAGTTGGGTTGACAAACTCATTCCCGACAAGATCCGTTAGCATTACTGCTCCACCTGATAGAATCTTCTTTACCAGATATGGCCCAGCCCAATTAGGTTTGAACTTTCCCCTTGGATCTATTGGTAATAAAGCTCGAACAGATTTGAGAACCAAATCTCCTTCTTTGATGTTTCTGGGCCTTACCCTTTTGTTGAAAGCCCGTTGGATCCTCTTCTGATAGATTTGTATATTATTGAGGGCACGAGATCGTCGTTCGTCTAAAAGAACTAGCGAGTCATATCGTGCTCGAACCCAATCAGCTTCGGGTATTTGACTCTCGAGGAGGATTCTGAGTGACGGTACCTCTAACTCAACAGGTTGGACTGCTTCCATGCCGTATGTAAGGTAATACGGCGTTGTCCCGGTCGCGGTACGAATCGAGGTCCGATATCCCCAAAGTGCAAATGGTATTTTGTCGGGCCAATCCCGGTAATTATCAGCCATCTTTTTGAGTATGGTGACAATTGTTTTATTAGCCGCTTCTACCGCCCCATTGGTTTGGGGTCGGTAGGGTGAAGATGTATGTCTTTGAATTTTGTATTTGGTCAATAACGCTGCGGTCTCGACCTGAAAATGGGTCCCGTTGTAACACCCCCATTTATCCAGGAGCCTTATCAAGACATTCTCGAATAAATAAAGGTGCTACCATCTCGGTTTCTCGAGGTAGTAGCTCATTACAATACAACATGGAACGCCAAACCGACCATCTGATTTAAACATTACACAACTCATTAACTATTAGAACTCTGGTTGCACAGTGGAAGCTATACAATCTATATAAACAGGAATGCCTACGCATTAACCTGTGCTACGAACATGATCATTATCGCGTTCACCCCAATCCCGTACAAGCATCCCAGCATCCAAACACATCACGATATCCATAACCTGTATTATAGACTGCTCCCCAGTTGATCGAAAGTATCAATTGGATCATCACAGGCCCCCAATAAAATAGGGTGACAATATAGACAGAGAAAACGGTTAGAACATGCTAACATTACAATATATATACGTGATATAAAATATCCAGTCTCAACCGTCTCAGTACCATCATCGGTACCAGTCAGTAATATCATCTCCGCATTCCCGGCACCATCACGGTACTAATCAATAGTCTTGTCCCAACATTCAGTACCATCACTGTACCATATTAATAATCTCATCTCAACTCTTCTGGCAGGCCCTTTCAATCCGAGTGTGCACACCCCCCGCAGGTTCAACAACCCACGAGGAGAAATCAGAGAGGGGACCGTGATCAAGGGCCCCGGCTAGGTTTAAAGCTAGCCTCACCAACTCCAATATATAAATACTCATCAATCATTCTCCCATCATTATTCAACATTATTCTCATTAGCACGATATCACATCGTACTCGTAACTCATACATGCATAATAATATCGACATATTCTAAGTAAGGAAAACCTTACCTAGTCCGCAAGTCGTCAACGCATCGCCAGTACAAATCAGCAGGGAAATTTTACGAAGTCCAATCCTAATAAAATATTATATACTTATTACGTTAATATCGACCCTAATGTAGTTAAATTATAAAATAATTGACACCCTTCTAACTAAAATATAAAATAGAATCGACACCGACCCATCTAAATCATAAAAAGAGATCGACTCAACCTAAATAGATTATAAAATGAGACCGACCTGAACAACAACCACCGTGACTCGGCTGGGCCTTACACCAGCCCTAACTCCACCAACTCGACAGCAACCACTACTATACACTACTCGGCTGGGCCTTACGTCAACCTTGCGTAACACAACAATACGTAGCACAACAACGATACTATACACTAGAACCACAAGGTTACAACAACTACACGCAAATGGCAACAACCCGATAACACTAGCCGTACCCCGACACCAACAATAGAAGCATACGACACAACAATAACACAACAACAACCCGGACAAACGTAACAACCCCGATACCAACCACAAAACCCCGACCTATACCGTATCACGACCAGCCTAGCCTTATAATGGTCGTCAGACCATGATCCTTCTAATACGATACATCAGAAATATAAACTAACGACGTTGAACGGAATTTGCAACATAAACGTACCTAACGAGGTGAACACGGCATGATTCATGGACATACTCGACTCCTAGAGTCCTCCTCTACTTCCTATTGCTTGTCGTGTAGGTGTGGCCGTGTGGGTGAGTGTTTTCTTGTGAGAGTGAAGGTTGAAGACGGTGCGGCGTGATGATGAAGAGGCAATTAAAAGAATTAGGGGTGTAGGCACGTAGGGCATATTATACATATTAGGTTAAGTAATGTTTATTAATATTAAATTATTAGGTTATTATATATGAGTATACAAATAGATATTATATGAGTATTGGTAGCGACTTAAAAGTAATAGCTTAACCAATAACAGATACCACTACCCGTAACAGAGACCCGAGATAACATTAAATACAAATATTAAAATACGGTTATTACAATCTACCCTCCTTGTAAGAAACTTCGTCCCGAAGTTCACCACTCACCCAACGTAACCAAACACACCTAATCACATCATGAACAATCACCTTGCTAATATGATCATTGTAACTAATATAACATCGTCAAGAGTTAGCGAGACTGGGATATTACGCCCGTGGTCACTGATGAATTCATGAGGGATCCCATACCGGCATATTATCTTATTTTGAATAAACTTGGCGACATGCTTGGCATTGAGAATGCGATAGGATTCGGCTTCGACCCATTTGGTGAAATAGTCGATTGCCACCAAGATGAAGTAGTGTCCTCCGGTTCCCGAGGGGGTTATCTTTCCGATTATATCGATTCCCCACGTTGAGAATGGCCAGGGTGACGTCATGGTGTATAGCAAAGATGGTGGCATATGTTGTACATTGGCAAAAATTTGACAATTATGGCAATGTTTAACATACAGCTGGCAGTCGGTTTCCATGCTATTCCAGTAGTATCCGAGCCTCACGATTTTTCGGACTAACATCTGGGCATTCATGTGTGGGCCGCATTCGCCATCATGTACTTTAGCCATGACTTTTTCGACGTTGGTTTTATCGACACATCGAAGGAGAGCGCCTTGTGCTGCCTTTTTGTAGAGTTGTCCGTCGTCGGTGCGGACGAACTGGGCTGCTAGCCTACGCAAGGCCTTTCTGACTCGATTGTCAGCTCCGGGTGGATATTCTCCAGTTGTTAGGTATGTCAATACGGTTTGATACCATGGCTCGGGATCGGGTCTCTCGATATCTTCGATGTCGTGGATATATGCTGGCTCGGATCGTCTTTCGACACAGATCGGCATACTGGTCACATGATCGGGAATATTTAGTAAGGATGCCAGTTTTGAAAGTGCATCTGCAAACTGATTTTCTTCCCGAGGTAGGTATATATATTTTACCTTCTGGAACTGTTTCTCGAGATCCCTTACTCGTGCCTGGTAGGCCACGAGATTAGCATTTCGAGTCTTCCATTTTTGGAGTTCTTGATTAATGACCAGAGATGAATCACCGTGTACCCGGAGGTTTGTGACCCCTAAGTCGGCGGCGGCTTGTAGCCCGTGGATACATGCTTCGTACTTAGCGGCGTTATTAGTGACGTCGAAGTCTAATTTGATGGATACAGGAGTATGTTCCCCTCTTGACAAGATTAGGAGAATCCCGACTCCAAATCCTTGGAAATTGGATGCCCCGTCAATGTATAAGTCCCATGCTTCGGTGTCAGCGTGGAAAATGTCTTCATCCGGGAAGGACCAGGTGTCGGTGTATCCTTCTTCGGTTATGGAAATGTCGGCGAGAAATTCGGCTACTATTCGTCCTTCGATGGCTTTCAATGGTACGAACTTTAGATCGAACTCTGCCAACATTAGGGTCCATCTTGATATCCTGCCGTTGAGGATGGGCTTCTCGAAGAGGTATTTGATTGGATCCATTCTGGATAGTACTTGTACCTCGTAACTGAGCATGTAATGTCGGAGCTTTTTGGTGGCCCAGACCAAAGCTAAGCATGTTTTCTCGAGCATGGTGTATTTACACTCGTACTCTAAATTTCTTGCTGATGTAGTATATAGCCCGTTCTTCGGAGTTGACCGTTTGAGCTAGCATAGCCCCCATGGCTGTCTCCGTCGTGGTTAGATATAGTGACAAAGGCAAACCGTGCTGAGGTGGCATCAGGACCGGTGGTGAAGACAAGATTTCTTTGATTCTGTCAAAGGCTGCTTGACACTTGTCATCCCATAGTAACCGTTCCCCTATTTTCAGCTTCTTGAAGATCGGTTCACACACCATGGTTAGTTTTGAAATGAACCTGCTGATGTATTGGACTTTTCCGAGAAACCCTCTTATCTCCTTTTCGGTTTTGGGGGGCTGCATCTCGATGATGGCCTTGATTTTGGCTGGATCGACTTCAATACCTCGTTGGCTAACGATATGACCTAGTAATTTGCCAGATGTTACCCCGAAACTGCATTTCTGAGGGTTTAGCCTCATGTTGTATTTGCGTAATCGGGTGAAGAATTTTCTCAGGGCGGTGATGTGACCGTCCCTGTCTTTAGATTTGACGATCATGTCGTCCACGTAAACTTCCACTTCTTTATGCATCATGTCATGTAATAAAGTTGTGGCGGTTCGTTGATAGGTGGCCCCGGCATTGATGAGACCAAACGACATAACAGTATAGCAATAAGTACCCCAAGGTGTAATGAAGGTGGTCTTACCCATATCTTCTTCTGCCATTTTTATCTGATTATACCCCGCATACCCGTCCATAAATGATAGGAGGGCATGATCAGCTGTGTTATCCACCAGTATATCGATGTGTGGTAGAGGGAAATCGTCTTTCGGGCTCGCTTTGTTAAGATCCCGAAAGTCGACACAGACACGCACTTTACCGTCTTTTTTGGGGACTGGTACAATGTTTGCAATCCAATCTGGATATTCGGAGACTTGTATGAACCCAGCCTTGAATTATTTATCGACCTCTTCCTTGACTTTGAGGGACCATTCGGGCCTCATGCGTCGGAGTTTTTTGTTTAACCGGCTAGAACTTTTCCTTGATCAGAAAATGGTGCTCGGCTATTTCGCGATCAATCCCCGGCATGTCCTTGTAGGACCATCCGAAGACGTCTTTGAATTCTTGAAGGAGAACTGTGAATTGTTGTTTCTCCTCGGGATCTAAGGATAATCCTATCTTAAGCATCTGAGGTTCTAAGGTTGTTCCCACGTTGATGGATTCGGTTTCTTCGATTACCGGATTGCGGGATTCCCTTTGCTCTAGTTGCTCGATCAGATGTGGAGGCAAGGATACCTGTTCGTCGGGTTTCTCAATGTCATTGCACATAATATTTTTGGATTTGAGAAAGTTTTGAAAATGAGACAAGTCGTAAGCAGAACGGTTGTTATTATTGATCATGAATTGGGAAAATAGCTCGAAGAAAGATGCCATCTGATCACTAGTCAGTGGCGGGATAGGTAGGGTGCCCGGGACAGACCCCGAGGCACCAGGAGTAGCTAAAGGGAGAGGGGGAGTTACAGGACTGACCCTAGCACCGGACTCACTAGACTCAATCTTAGACTCTGACTCGGACTCCGACTCAGACTCAGACTCAGATTCTGGCATTTCTCCTTCCCCTGTGATCAGCTTGTAAGTCCTTCCTTGACTGTCAGTCCACTTGACAGTCTTCCTCCGGGCTCTGCTTCCGGTCCCGGATCTGACCTCTGAGATCAGCTTAGATGGATCAAAGGTGCGACTACGGAGAATGAGGCTGACCAACTCTTCCTTTGGTGTTGGGATCGTGAGTTCCTCTCCGAAAAGTAGCCCTAGCGCGGGCTCAGCATTCTTAGCATCTTCGGACTGGATAAGAGCGAAGATGTCATCCGGTATGTTGTTGCAGTCCTGGGCCAAGTGGGTCCCAGGGCGCGTGGTGATGGGCCGATATAGGCCTGTTTGGACAGTCTCGAACACTGGAGTGACAAAGATAATCTTGCTGGCTCCGGTTTGGCCCATGTTTTCCGGGGTTAGGGAGTAGCCCAGGCCGGTTTGAGTCCTTCCATTGTTCAGAACTTCGAGGATTTTTCCTGCAGGGAGATCGGGCCTTGATGTAACCCCCGGTAGAAAGCCCAGATTGCAACATTCGGTCAAGGCGAACCGTAAAGTAGAGTCGGAAAAGATGATCTCCTTCGATGGCCCCTACGAAATCGAACCCCCAGAGATCGGTGCGGCCCGAGGTGTTGAAGTTAGCCACAGTCATAGGTGTGGCTTCTAGAGTGATGACGGTGTCATGCAAAGGTAGCTTGATTTTCCGATGCAAGGTTGAGGACACAACCCTGGTTGCGTGGATCCAAGGTCTTCTCAAAAGAAGGTTGAAGGAGGAAGTCACGTCGATCACTTGAAATTCCAGCTCCTTTTCTATCGGGCTTGTTATGATAGTAAGTTTTGTGGCTCCGGCTACTGACTTTGGGTTTCCGTCAAAAGCCTGAATGGTTTGAGCTATGGGAATGTAGTCGGCCTCGGTAATGCCGAGGGCTTTGGCGGTCCTCAAGGGGAGGACATTGCTGACCCGTCGTCAATTAGGGTCATGGGTAGGTACTTTCCACGACAAATGACCGTGATGTAGAGGGCCACGTTTTGGGCTGGCCCAAATGGTGGTAGATCAGCATTGGAGAAGGTAATCAGTGGGCCTTCTTCTATGGATTTCCCCTTTAGGTGGGGCAGAACCGTGGCTACCATTTCAGCTGGAGTAGCCATAGAGTCGATTTTGACTTGATCGAGGGCCTTAGTGAGTGCCTCTCGATGTTCCTGGGAGCTAACTAGGAGTTGCCATATAGAGAGGTCAACTCGAGTCCTGTTTAGCTGCTTTACAAGAGCCTTTTCAGCAGTCGACTCTTCTGGGGCGGGCTCCACCCTAAGTGGCTCGGCAATGATGAGGGCTTGGCTAGTGGCTAAGACCTTGGACTTAAACTTCTGGATCTCCTTGGGTGTGATGGGGACAACTTCCCCTTTGGTGAGGTAGACGTCATCTTCGTCATCGCACCAAATCCCGTTTATTTGCGGGACAAATGGAGAAATGAGGTGTGAATAATCCATTACTTCCCCGGAGAAGATAGCGTGAGTGGCCAACGGGTTATCTTTGTTGTTGGGTTTGCCCCCGGGCAAAGGGATCTTCCCGTTCTCGATGAGATCTTGGATAAGGTGTTTTAGCTTCCAACATTTCTCGGTATCGTGTCCCTTACCACGATGGTACTGACAGTAGGCCTGGAGGTTGTAGGCCTTGGAGCGTCGCTCGACCGGGAGATCAGGTGTTGGGCCTATCGGGGTGATCAGGCCTTTTGATGAAAGTCTCTGCAGGGCATTTTCATAGGTGGTGCCTATGTCGGTGAATACCTGGGGGGTGGTATTCTTCTGGGATGAGGTATCAAGTGCGTTTACCTCATCAAAAATGCTACGAGTGGCAGCAGTAGATGTGGGCTTGCTTGTTGATGAGCTGGCCCCTTGGTATCCCTTGGCGGAGGCCTTAGTGAGGCTTTCCAACCTTAAATCATCTTCGATTCTCGTTCCCATCTTAGTTAGGACCGCGAAGCTAGGTATGATGGCGTACCGGAGATGGACCCGATAAGCAGGAAGGAGGTTCTTGACAAAGGCTTCAACCAGCACCTTTTCACTGGGCTTATCGACTAGTTTGACGCTTTCAGCCCTCCAGCGTTGAAGGTATTTTGTGAATCCTTCCTTAGGTTCCTGGGCCATTACTTCCAGGGTGCGCATAGTGGTCTGGATTTCTGTGTTGTCGGCGTAGTTCCGAGCGAATTCCGTTGCCACGTCATCCCAAGTTTTGTATTTCTTGGAATCGAGCCGGTAGTACCAGGCTCTTGGGTGCTTCTCGAGAGAAGAAGCGAACAGGTGCTTGAACATGTTGGACTTAACCCCCTTAAGGGCCATGAACTCCTTGAAAGCCCGGATATGGTGGACCGGGTCTTCAGTACCCTCGAACATTGGCAGACCCGTCAGATTGAGATTGGCAGGTAGTTCATCGGTCAACGGTGTGTAGGTCCGAGCATTCTCCGTGTGGATGGAGTTTTGGGTCGACAGATGTACCTGTTCCTGCAGTTTGTGGACTACGCTGGACAATTCAGCTAAAGGCCCAGTAGTGTCGACACTGCCGTTGGGCATTCCTTGTTCCACGACACTTACCCGGGTAAGGATGGCGATCTGGTCCCCTCTCATCGACGCGATCATGTTTTCCAGCTTGGTCAAAGAGGTCCTCAATTCGTCTATGGCTTGTTGCGTCATGGCTCGAGTGTGGGCTGGCCTGTCTGTAAGGGCACCGCGTAATCAGTAACTGACCCAGATCTTAGAATCAAAGAGTGCATCCCGAGCAAGGAAAAGACTAGACTAGAAAAAAGACCGAAAACCGACTTCTAGACGGATGACCCATGGACGGTGGGCCTTCCTTAGGATTCGGCAAAGTGGGGCTAGTCCCGTTCCAAGGAAGGTCCATGTGAGAATTCCCCAGACTTTGGACTCAAATGTGTAAACGGGCTTCCCTTTGCAGGAGTTTGTCCTACGAAGGTGGGCCGTGCCTTGACAAATAAGGCGGACTGGGATGGGGTAGAAACTCGTGATGTAAGATCGACGGAGTTTCGACCCGACACTGCTAAGTACGGGAAGTCCTAAGTACGGGACAAGACCCGACACTGCTAAGTACGGGAAGTCCTAAGAAGAAGAGGGTTTTGAAAAGGGAATTTTCGATTTGAAAACCGAGCAAAGTCGGGTTGGAAGGCCCGATTTTTTTTGAAAAATCGAAAAAATGGTTACCGGGCCGAGATTTTGAATTTTTTTGGAAAGTTTGGACAGCATACCGGCTAAAAATTGGCTATTTTGAGTCAAAATCGTAAGTCCTAAATTTGGTAGCTTTTCGGGTTTTGAAAAAAATAGATGGGTTTGAAAAGATGCAAATTTTTTGAAAATGACGGTTTTTGAAAAGACCAAAGAAGATCAAGTAGCATGTAGTCACGGAAACAGTATAATGACGCCATGTATGCTCTTAGTCTAAGTCTCGGTCGGTCGAATAGGGTCTATACCAACGACGATAGCATTCTCGCAAATCAGGACGGACTTCCTAAGCCGAGTTGGTCTTTGAACCTGCCGTAAAACCCATGCGAGTTCCGCCATCGAAGTCTTTAGTGCACCCATTTAGGAATGCACCGTGGTATAGTGGGACGTCGGTCACAAGTAACCGGCCCGGGAAAGAATTGGGTTATGCATGAACCATTGAACTAAAACGTGTACATTACTAATCGAACGATTTCTTTTTGAGTCTCACCCTGAGGATGCCGATGGTAAGTAACACATCAGTTAATCCCCAGCGGAGTCGCAAAATTGTGGACATGACATAGGTTCACCCCGACGCGTCCACGCGCGGGTTTGGGGAGGCGAATGAATCTCCATATGAGATGGGTCGAATTCAATTTTAAATCGAAGTAGGAGTCGCCACCGAATTTTGTGGTTATTCGGAACCATTCGAACCCACTCTATGTCGTAGTGGGCCATATTTAAAACATGGTCCATTTCCGATGTCAGAGCTTATTGGGTTCATCCCTTTGCATTTGATACCGATACCGACATTATCGGATATCGTGTATTGAATGACTCTCGTTGCCAATGGATTCGGACATCCGGAAACCATGGTTCTGAGTAAGGGGTGAGGGTACGTGTTGGGAAGTTCACTGAGAACACCCAACCTCGCCCGCACTTAGCGGCCTTTACTAAGATATCGTTCGTTTTTTATGTACTCGCGTTAGTTCGACGGTTGAATTATATGCAAAGATTATTTTCCCTAAACATGTGAGAGAAAAATAAATGGGTTGCTAAGTCGTTTAATGCATGTTAAACTTATAACGTCAAAGTTATTTTAGCATGTGAATTTGTTTTAGTCTAATAAAACAATAGAAATAAATAAATTGCTACAAACACGAGAAAACGAGTTAGTAACGATGAATAAATTGAATAAAGACGTAAATAAATAATATGCATGATTTTGGAAAAGATTTATGACACGTGATTGATTAGCACGTGTCGACCAAGGTCAAAGAAAAAGTATTTATCGAAATATGTCGCGAAAGTCGCTTTTTATGTAAGATTCGAGAAGAATAAAAAATAGAAAAGCGAGAAAACGAAAGAAAATGAGGAGGCCGGCGGATCAGACCACCGCGCGAGTCGCCTGACCGGCGCGCGACTCGCGTGGCAATCTGTTCGGTTTTTTTTATTTTGTCGAAAAATCGTTAACTTTTATAAATCGCGTACAAATATGGATTAATTTATACCCGATTCATATTTTCGATATTCGTCGTATTCGATATTTGATTATGAAATCGATATCGAATACTCGGAATGATTTTTAGAAAAGTTTTGTAAAAGGTTTGTTTTGACCTAAAAGTAAAAAAAGAATTTTGAACGAAAAAAGATGTTAATTCTCTCCGCGTATAAAATCGTCGAATTTTGTTTAGAAAAAAAGATGTAACGATTTTATTTAGCATCAACGAGAATTAATTAATTTTGTTCTTGTTAGATACGATATTCGATTAGAGAATCGATATCGTATTTTAAGAACGTCATAAAAATAGTTTTTTGTAGTATCGATATTAGAAATAAGAAAATATGCGACGAACGACCCATATTAAAATACGAAACGACCGACGACACGACCAAAAAACAAAAAAAGACGAGAGAAAGGAAGAGAAGAAGAGAAGAATCGGGTTTGATTTACACCCTCAACCTACATGCTTTGTTTTCTCGGAATAAGGCTCGTCGGAAAGTGGTTTAAACTTGGGAGCGTCAAGATGTTGCGGGGCGAGTTAAGGTGTGTGGTTGGACGGTTTCTCGGGGTTTTGAGGCTTCTCCGAGAATATGTCGGGATTTGCTTTGAATTATTTTTACTAGATATCGCGGATGTATGTGTGTGAGTGTATGATATGTGTATAATGCCTGTGTAAAACCGTGTCTTTTGTGTTGGACGGGAGGTCCTATTTATAGGAGTCGAGGTAGTCGTGCTTGTGTGACAAGAAATACCGGTTTGGATAGGAAACACGAGAGTTCGAAAGGAAACCAAAGTCTCGTTTCTTGGTGAAGAAACCAAACATCTCGGCTGAAAAGGAGAGTGTTTCGGCTGTTTTGGATGTCTTGGCCGAGTATTTGGAGCTCGGTCGGTGTCTGATTCGGTTTCCGGATAGAACTCCTACTTGAGATCGAATTCTACCTTCAATAACGGAATTGTTTAATATTCTCGAAGCTGATTTTTTGGTAGTGTTGGAGTCCAAACCGGACACTTGAGGTGTCACGGTTTGTCCGCGAGTCTCGGGAAAAAATATCTTTGACTGGGTTTGACCCGGTCGCTAAAAGACCGTTTTACCCCTGGTGACGGTTTCGACCCAAATTAGTCTTATTTGACTCGAAACGACCCACTGGGCCTGGATTTGAGGTTGGTTTTGTAAGATTTGTACTCCGTAACAAGTCTAAACCAAATGTCCATGATAACGAGCCCATATCCGAGTCCATCAAAGCACGTTTACGTCCAATCATCATCGGGTGTTTGGCGGGAACTATTATAGACACCTGGCGGTCAAAATGTGGGTGTCTACAATGGGCCGGCACAACATGCACACATGATATTCCCGTACATGGTACAAACCTAGCCTACACTCTTATATATTTATATATATATACCTACCTAAACCCTAGCCTACACACCTATTCATCATATAATTGAGGCACGACATCAACACTACAAAAAAAAAGAACGCAACACCGAACTAGCAAGAGACGAGAAAGAAGAACCATAGGGGTTGGACCGGTCTACCGGTAGGCTAGAACTCGATCATACGCGTCACCTAGGTATGTCAACCGTCTTTATGTTTACGTAGTATGATACGATTAGTGAATAATGAAGTTGATATATTGGTGTCGGGTATATTGTTCTTTTAATTGAATTGTTGCCGTCTGTTGTCATTGTGCCGTTTCGGTGTAGGGTTGTATCGGTTTCGTAGTTGTACTTTCAACTTCTCCATGCTTTTGGTCATTCGTCGCATTCCTTGTTCTTTAATCCAAGTCCGTCTCATTCTTCTTTTCTCCACGGAACATTTGTTCTGAATTATCTGAGTGAAACCCTAGCGTATACTCCTGCGTCTATATGAAACTGTATGATAATAAGAAATTGGTGCTGATAGGTTAGAGTATTAGCATTTTCAATGGTAGTGACTGAGTTTTATGTCATAATTAAACAATAGTAGTTTGCTAGTGTAGTGTGTATAATATAACAGGAATCATGCACACGTTGCTAATTGTTAGTGTAGTGTGTATAATATAACAGGAGCAGTAGTAATTTTCGAGCCGCACCCGGAGTAGTTGTTTTTGTTGGGTGTCATTCGGAGTTATGATTAGTCGAGCTCCACCGTAATCATAGTTGTAAGTAGCACAAAGACATTTTTAGTTAATTTGGTGTGCGCATTCACTCACGGATATATATATATAAACACTTAAGATTACGTATTTACTTGGGTCAAAGATAAGGACACTAAACATTTAGTTCAATTCTAATAAATTAGGGCAAGATAATAATATATCGTAACTAAGTTAGCGTCGGGTTTCATTTCATAATTAAGCATGTTAAGACCGTTATTAATTTGAATTTATATTATTTTACTAGGATCGGACTTTGTAGAATCTCCGTGGTGATATATATATATATATATATATATATATATATATATTACCTACGTGGTGGTGACGTGCTAACTAGGTAAGGTTTTCCTTACTTGGAATATGTTAATAATATAATGTCATACGAGCTATGTATTTATGATATGATATTGATATGAATAAGATTGAGTAGTATAGCGAAATCCTGACCGGGAGGTCCAATGAGTAGTATAGCAAAATCCTGGCCGGGAGGTCCATTGAGTAGTATAGACACCACTACAAATTCCTTGGTTTCTCGACGCTTTAAAGGTAGGTTCTCGACGCGTTAAAGTGTCGCAAATTTAATTCTTGATGCTTCTGAAAAGCGTGGAGATTTTAGGCGTCAGGAATTCTCGTCGCATTTATGTGTCATCATTTTTGGCGCTTTAAAACGTTGAATATATTATTCATGACGCTTTTCTACATCACCTCATGTACACTAAAAAATGCAACCTTGACGCTTTTCTATGTCGAGATATTTTTTTTTCCGGCCAATGTTTTTCTAAGTGTGGGACTTTCTACTATTAAAAGGGTCGAGAAATAATAATTTAAAATTCAGTTATCAACAATATAACATCATAAACGCGTGGAGAATCTAATCGTAAAGAATATTTTTTTTATAAAAAAATTGAGGTACAATATTATAATATAATACTCCGTAGAAGGTAGGTTGAATACATCCCAAATATTATAGTTCACTAAACTAAATACAAATGCGTTAGAAATTTAAAAAAAAAGATAAATAAAAATATTCTATACAATGTAGCTTGATCATGTCAAAGTGACAATCACTCGTTTCATTTTGCTGCAACGACATCATTTGCAAAATGCAATACCTAGTGGAAACAAAACCAAAATACTTTTAATCAGTGCATTCACAAAACTAATAAAAATACAGTTTTTTCATATACGATCAACTTTACGTAAATAGCCCTGAGGATGACTAATTACAAAACAATGTAAGACTAGATGACTTATATTGAAGATTCATAAACTCCTTGTTATACTATATAATTAATATCATAATCCTCCTATCACTCAATATGTATGAGCTACTACTACATATTTATAACCACTAAGATTATAGGAGAAATTGAGGACTCCAACATGTTTCCAACACCCTTCACAATTGATACGGTTAGAACTGGAAAATATTAAATTAAATTTGCATGTATTTAGAAATACGAAGTACAAATTAGATATTCAGGAAAATGGTCAACAAATACGCATAGAATATATTAAATCAATTTAGAAATCAACTAAGCATAATGAAAACTTTAGAACATTAGCTTTATAAGGTCTTTGGAAACTGTATATTCATCCGGAACTTATAACTCACTTGATGTCATCTCACATTTCTACTTGTTCCTCAAGATTTCATGCACAAGTTTATTTCATGCACTAGTTTATTTCAAAACTGGACAGGCCATTCAATTCCAACAAATTTAAGAATGACTTTTGCTTTACTAAACACGAAGAGATAAAAAAAAAGACCAAACATACCCAATAAATATTTGTCAAACTACTTATTAATAGTTCTTGAAGACAACCTATGTTTGTGTGGTAAAGAGCGCATCAGAAACCCGAAAACATTCATCCCGAACTTTGATGACCCTTCCATCTAGTACAAGATGTCATGTCGAGTGTCAGTTGTTGCATAAGTATGTTGGTGAACCATAATAATATAATTTAAAAGAATATATCATGCACGCTCTAGTGCACAATGGCATAAACCGTAACCTAATATCACTTAATTTTACCCAATCTCACAAGGTACCACTCCCGTTTCCTTCAACTCATTTATCAAGGGTACAAAACTAAATCAAACCTACAGCCTGAAAAGGTAACAAAAAGAAACAAACAAAAGTAAACACAAAAAACTAGTGGTCGCAGGAGCAAAAAAGAAGCAGCCACTTAGTTGGTACAGTCACCTTTCCGATATTTGGTCACCTGAAAACCCTTTTCACTTCTATTATACCACAATTTAATATAAATTGGACTAGATTTCCGTTTTCGTTAATGTTGCAAACTCTGAATAAACACCTGAAAATAACTTATTAGTTATCGACATCACATACGACATATATACATAATCAAGTCAAAGATAAGAATGAAGGAAATCCACATTTGGGTAATTACTTACAGGTTTATTTGAATTAAGGTACCATGGAGCAAGTCAAAGATAAGGTATCTTTGACTTACAAGTCAAAGATGAGAATGAAGGAAATCTATAATTCCTGCTACTTTCTATTGTCTTTCCTAGACTTAAATTCCACTGAAATAACCCTCCAATCTGATGGGTATACATAAGAGTAGCCATCAGCTTTGTCAATGAAGATCTTGTAGTTTTATAGCATATACTTCTGTGAGACTAAAATCCATGCGACGTGTTACATTATATGTCCACCCTTTTATAGAATTGAATGTACTATTATCAATAGATAATCAGGTCAAAAATTAGTTTAAAACAATAGGTCATTTTTATTGTACGTACCTTGGCTAAAGCAGATTCAAGAGGAATGAAATTGAGAGAAACTAGCATCCCAGCTGAAAGCGACAATAATTTGTCGTTATTTCCTGATATGAGCACGCATAAGAAGAACGATTTACACATTGGTCTTTAACAACGTAATATGTGGTGGCAGAAGTAGACGTAGGAGTAAGTTTGATCAATGACTATATGATGCACTTTAATTCGGGTAAATGCCATTGACTGAGTCTGGATCAGTTTTTTATTTATTACTTCATATATACTATGTAAATGAAGTTTCTACTCATAACAAGCTTTTAAAATGACCCGAATCTGAAGGTCCGGTTATTAGACATAGACACCGTAATGAACATCTAAACATATATAATAAAGTATATACAAAACGATCATTTATCGAAATAAAGTAAACGATTAGTTATCGAAATAAAGCAAACGATCAGATAGCAAAGATCGAAGATCATTTGCACAATACAATTATATGAAAGATCAGTTGCACAATACACATCATACTTGTTTTGGAAAGATGCAGAATAATACTCCGTAACACAGTAGAGTGATAGTCGATATTGAAGTTGATAATTAATTACCTAATATGACCGCATACAGAAAGAGGGAGAGGAAAGTGCAGTTGAAATCCATGGAGGGAAGCTTTGATTGCATAACAAGTAACAAGGAGAAGGACGTGGGAGTAATCATTAATGACTATTGACTAATTGGTGTGTGAATTTATAGGTGAAGTCCACGATTTTTTTAAGGAAATCATGGTAGATTATTACCGCCACCATACTTGTTTTGCATTTCTACCAGGTTGGTACAGGATGCAACCTACGGTTTTATATAGTGCACACTGCACTACAGTTCGATACAAGGCTGCCCTGCGGGTAAAACTATAGCAGGCTGCAGGTAAAACTCAAAAATAGATGCTCAGTTAAAGTTGTTCAGTTAATGTGTTGCTCACAAGCTTTCTTGTACGCTTCTTACACACTAATTAAAATAGTTGCTCATTTATCATCAAAATTACACACTAATAAGTCAATTTCAAATTCACCTTTCAAACTATAACCAACACATCTTCTTGCTAATGTACGGCTAATATGTAAGAAAAATATAACCGGATCTTCAATTCCAACTCAAAAACTAATTAACAACGAAAATAAAATCAAGAATAATGAAGAAAATAATGTTCAAATAATGAAGAACTCAGTTAATTACCAATTAAAGTTCCCGACAAAAATTGCAAAAAAAACCAAATACAGAAAAGCAATGAGTTCGCTGATGAGAAACTTACTATTTTTCCCGGCGAAATTTAACCACGAGATTGAAGAAACTCGGGCTTGATTGATTAATTGATCGGAAAATTGAGAGATGACGGTTCGCTGAGGAGAAATTGATCAAACAATGGAGGAATAGGAAATAAAGGCGATGGAATATAGGAAAATAATTACGTTTTGAGGAAGATAATAGGGAGAGGAATAGGTAATAAGGCGATTCTTTTTCAATGAGAGAGCGGGAGCTGAATTTTTTTATAGTATTAGTGGGCCAATGTAAGATTTGGAATTTTTTTTTAATTAAATATGCGTCGATGCTTATAAAAGCGTCGATCATAAAGCGTCCAGAAACTAAGGAAATTGTAGTAGTGAGCGGAATCATGGTGGGCTTGGAGCCTATCGAGTAATATAGCGGAAATTAATGATTCCGTGAAGTACTAAGATTATGGAGATGATATTATTGATTGGTACCGATGATGGTACTGAGATGAATAAGACTGTAGGTTTATATTCCGTACTTGTATTTTAATATTAGCATGTTCTAATCGTTTTCCCTGTCTAAATTGTCACCCTATTTTATTGGGGGCCTGCGACGATCCAATAGACAATTCCGGTCTTTTAGGGAGCAGAGTATTGATGCTGATATGGATCATTGATATGTGCTTAACTGAAGGGAATTGCTGTTCGGGAAGGGAGTGCGTAGCCATCATTGTTATACTCTTAGCATGTTTCCGTCGTTAGTACTTAATAGACCTTTAATTCATGTAGTCGTTTAGGGTTTTCGTAACCATACTTAGTTCTCGAACTTGGTTTGCATCCCTTGATTAATAAATTAAACTCAGTTGAGTGTCATTATTGTTTTGTGATGAGACTACGACCTCGGTTAACCCGGGATGATAACACTCTCGTTTATCTGAGAAGGCCTGGTCACGGCTCTTGGATAAACGGGGGTGTTACAAAGTGGTATCAGTGCGATCGATTCTGGAGCCTAAATAAATGAACATAGGAATTAAAATGAACCCCGGTGATAGACCATTAGGAGCCCACTTAAAATATCTGGTTGGGGAGACGTCCTCATACCAACCTCCGGCCCTTTTGGTTTGTACCCGGTAACTACGTGTGAGATTGAGAGGGGGTAGAATAGGATGGGTCTGCGATGATGATATGAATTTCCTTTGAATTGCATAATTGTACGAGTAGTTACAAGTGACGTTTACAATGATATGATTAATTACAACGTTAATAGTACTGTATTGTTATGATGTATGAGCACTTAAGGCTCATGTGTATGTTATTGTTGTTTTGAAGAAATCATGTCAAAGGAAGCAGCTAGCGGTTCTACCCCAGCCACTTCGAGTGCCGAGGAAATGGCGCGCTTAAAGGCAACCAACGATGCGCTTTTGGAAGCTCTGAGAAACATCAACGCCCCGAAACCACCGGCGACAGATGCGGCCACCATCAGCGCTGCATTAGCACGCCTTCGTCCCAGTAAATATGGCGGGACTGGTGGGCCGTCGCAGCTAGAAAACTGGGTGAGGGAAATGAAGAAGGTGTTCCAGACCGTAAAGTGTCCGGAGCATTTGGAGTTGAATCAAGCTGCATTCTATTTGAGTGGCAAGGCCGATTTATGGTGGCACCTTAACTATGACAAGCTTATTGTAGAGCATGAGGAAGGGGATTATGGGGAGTATGCCTTTGGGTGGAATAGTCTCAGAGAAGCGCTGAGGACGGAGTTCTTTCCAGAACATATCCGTAGTGAAAAAAGAGCTGAATTTGATCGTTTCACCATGACATACGATATGATTGTCGAGGACTATTACGACAAATTTGTGGAGTTGGCCACGTATTCTGCCAACCTCAATCTGAGTTATGAATTTCTGGCTTCCCGCTTCGAGAAGGGTCTGTCTATTAGGATCCTCGAGAAGCTACCCATGGGGGATAATGCCGATGTGAAAGACGTATACATGAGAGCTGGGCACGCTGAGCGAATAGCCTATCGCATTAAGGAGTTGAACGGTCAGAAAGGTGAATAGAGGAAATAATCGATCTCAGTGGCAGAAATCCCAATACTCAGGTGGGAACAGTTATAGAGGAGGTAGTTACAACACCGGGAAGAAAGATGTTCGGCACTACAACTGTAAGTGGTGCAACTACAACCACCCCGGTAAGGACTGCAATGGAAAACTAATAACCTGTTACCACTGCGCGAAACTGGGACACCAAGCTTACGAATGTCGGTTGAAGGGAGGACAACAACAGGGCAACCCTAATTCCATCCCAGTAACAAGGTCGGAAAGTGTTTACCAAGGGAATCGGTATCAGGGAAACGGGAACCGATCACAGGGGAACTGGAACCGCCCACAGGGCAGTTACTATCAAGGGTCTGGGAGCACTACCCAGTCAACTGCAGGCGTTAAGCCAACTAATTCCGCTGGCGGGGCATCTGAGGGGAGTAAGAATACTGGGAAGCTCTTTGCTATGGGGAAACAAGCTCCTGAAGAGGATACACAACTTATCACGGGTACCTTTCTCGTTAACTCGAAACCTTCTTTTATTTTGTTCGATTCTGGGGCAACCCATTCATTTGTAGCATGTAATCATGTACCGAGTTTGGGGTTAGTAGATTTTGAAAACATAGCTGATGATATAATCACACCCTCGGGGGAACCGGTTAGGTGTACAAGAATCTTTCGTAATGTGTCTTTACTAGTTGGGGGAGTTGACCTTCCAGTTAATTTAATAGAGTTTCCCTTAGATGACTTTGACATTATCCTGGGAATGGATTGGTTGGGACGGTTTAGAGCCCAAATTGATTGTAATCTTAAGAAAGTGTCGTTAAGAGGTCCGAAGGGCGTTAGAGTGTCTTATAGAGGATTTGCGGTGAAGCCAACTGTGAAGATCATAGCAGCCATTACCCTGAAGACCTACCTGAAGAAGGGAAGTCCGTTATTCTTGTGCCATGTACGGGATACTCGGGCAGAGGAGTTGTCTTCTTATTCGATTCCTGTAGTGAGCGAGTTTGGGGACGTATTCCGGAGGAGATCCCAGGTTTACCACCAAGGAGAGAAGTTGATTTCAGTGTTGAGCTGAAGCCAGGGACGGGGCCCATCTCTAAGGCACCGTACCGTATGGGGCCTAAGAAGTTAACAGAGTTGAAGAAGCAGTTGGAAGAATTGATGAAAAAGGGGTATATTAGACCAAGTGTATCGCCGTGGGGTGCTCCTGTTTTGTTCGTACAAAAGAAGGATGGGAGCATGAGATTATGTATTGACTACAGGGAGCTGAATAATGTCACAGTGAAGAATCGGTACCCTTTGCCTCGTATTGATGATCTATTCGATCAATTGAGTGGGGATGGTATCTTTTCAAAGATCGATCTGAGGTCGGGTTATCATCAGTTGAGGTTCAAGAACGAAGATATTCCTAAGACAGCATTCAGAACTCGGTATGGCCACTATGAATTTGTGGTGATGTCGTTTGGTCTAACAAATGCTTCTAATGTCTTCATGGACTTGATGAACCGAATTTTTCGGCCCTACTTGAACCAGTTCGTGGTGGTGTTCATCGATGATATCTTGGTTTATTCAAGGAACCGGGAAGAGAACGCAGAGCATCTGAGGATCGTATTGCAACTACTCCGAGACAACCAGTTGTATGCTAAGTTATCAAAGTGTGAGTTCTGGTTGGAGAAAGTCGCATTTTTGGGGCACGTGATTTCGAAAGAGGGGGTATCTGTAGACCCGAGCAAGATCGAAGCTGTCTTAAAGTGGCTGGTGCCAATGAATGTTGTAGAGATTCAGAGTTTCTTGGGATTAGCTGGGTACTATCGAATGTTCGTGAAGGATTTCTCAAAGATAGCCAGACCGTTGACCAACCTTATGAGGAAAGAGATTCGGTACAGGTGGGATGAAAACTGTGAGGGGGCGTTCTGGACCTTGAAGGAGCGTCTGACTACAGCACGAATCCTAGCCTTACCCGAAGGAGCGAAAATTTTGAGGTGTACACTGATTCATCAAAAAATGGGTTGGGTTGTGTACTAATGCAGAATGGCAAAGTCATTGCGTATGCTTCACGTCAGCTGAAGACTTACGAAGAGAACTATCCAACTCATGACCTAGAACTTGGGGCAGTGGTGTTTGCTCTGAAAATATGGAGACATTATCTGTATGGAGCAACATTCAAGGTGTTTTCAAACCACAAGAGCTTGAAGTACATCTACACACAGAAGGAGCTGAATATGCGGCAGAGGCGATGGATAGAGCTGATCGGAGATTATGATATGGGGATTTTGTACCACGAGGGAAAGGCAAACGTGGTGGCCGACGCCCTAAGCAGAAAATCGGTACATTCTCTGTGTTTGGATATGTCCAGATTGAAGCTAAGGAATGAAGTGCAACAGATGGGGATTCATGTGATAAGGAAAGGGGAAGCAATGTCGGACTTGGCGATTCAACCCGAGTTGTACGCCGAAATACGAGAAGAGCAGTTTTTGGATCAGAAGTATGTGATGTGGCGAGCCCGCATTGAGAGAGGTGAACCCTCAAATCTCACCATTCACCCAGACGGGAGCCTCAGGTTTAATGGCAGGTGGTGGGTGCCAGAAGGAGGAGAATTAAGGAGGAAAATCATGACCGAGGCGCATTGTGCTCCTTACTCGGTACATCCGGGTGGGGACAAGTTGTATAAGGATCTGAAGAAGACATTCTGGTGGGATAACATGAAGAGAGAAGTGGCCGAGTTTGTGTCCAGATGTTTGACTTGTCAGAAGGTCAAGAGTGAACACAAACGACCACAGGGTAAGCTGCAACCCTTAGAGGTACCTGAGTGGAAGTGGGACTCCATTTCCATGGATTTCATTGTAGGTTTGTCGAGAACCCCAAAGTGGAATAATATGATTTGGGTGATAGTAGATCGACTCACTAAGTCCGCTCACTTCGTGCCAATGAAGGATACGTGGAGTAAGGCCGAGCTAGCAATGGCTTATAGGAGACATGTTCTGAAATTACATGGAGTACCTAGAGATATTGTGTCAGATCGTGATTCGAGGTTCATATCGAAGTTTTGGCAGGAGCTGCAAGAATCTTTGGGTACACGATTGAAGATGAGTACAGCATTTCACCCTGCTACTGACGGTCAGACAGAACGGATCATACAGACTCTGGAAGATATGTTGCGAGCATGTGCATTGGAATTTCGAGGTTCGTGGGAGGTTCGAATGGATTTGATTGAGTTCTCTTACAACAACAACTACCATGCTAGCATTCAGATGGCACCGTTTGAAGCTTTATATGGGAGGAAGTGTAGAAGCCCGGTATGTTGGGACAAGAAGGCCGACGCGGTAGTGCTGGGGCCCCACATGATTCAGGAGATGATAGAGCAGGTACATGTAATCCGACAGAAGATGCGAGCAGCACAGGATCGTCAGAAGAGCTATGCTGATCTCCACCGCTGAGAGGTTGAGTTCGCTGTGGGTGATAAGGTCTTGTTGAAAAGTGTCACCTATGAGAGGAGTTATGAGGTTCGGGAAGAAGGGCAAGTTGAGTCAAAAGTTTATTGGGCCGTATGAAATTCTGGATAGGATAGGGGAGGTGGTGTATCGATTAGCACTTCCCGAAGCTCATGATAAAGTCCATAATGTGTTTCATGTTTCCCAGTTGAGGAAATACTTGAGTGACCCGTCTCACATAATTGAACCCGAGATGATCCAGTTAGATGATTCTCTTACTTATAAGGAGTTTCCTCACCTCTTCGATCAGGTAATTACATCGGTTACGGGGACGTAACCTTGTCTTTAAGGAGGGTAGGATATAGCAGCCCGATTTATGCTTCGTACTTAGACTTTCATCATATATAAAATCTAGTTTTAGTACTTCGTTATTAGGAGAGTAGTTCCTTGGAGTTCTGTTGACGTTTTGTGTCGGGGAGCGAACTTCGGGACGAAGTTCCTTATAAGGAGGGTAGATTGTAATACCCGTATTTTCTAGTACGTATTTCTTTATAGTAAGTTAAATGTAAGTCAACCAGAGTCAAGACGGTTTAGTTAAGTGGAAATTTATGTCGAACACGAAAAAAAAGGCCATAAACTTTATAAGCAGAACATCACGTAATAGACCTTAGGTCACTTATGGGTCGGGCACAACATGCACACATGATATTCCCGTACATGGTACAAACCTAGACTACACTCTTATATATTTATATATATATACCTACCTAAACCCTAGCCTACACACCTATTCATCATATAATTGAGGCACGACATCAACACTACAAAAAAAAAACGCGGCACCGAACTAGAAAGAGACGAGAAAGAAGAACCATAGGGGTTGGGCCGGTCTACCGGTAGGCTAGAACTCGATCATACGCGTCACCTAGGTATGTAAACCGTCTTTATGTTTACGTAGTATGATACGATTAGTGAATAATGAAGTTGATATATTGGTGTCGGATATATTGTTCTTTTAATCGAATTGTTGTCGTCTGTTGTCATTGTGCCGTTTCGGCGTAGGGTTGTATCGGTTTCGTAGTTGTAATTTCAACTTCTCCATGCTTTTGGTCATTCGTCGCATTCCTTGTTCTTTAATTCAAGTCGGTCTCATTCTTCTTTTCTCCACGGAACATTTGTTCTGAATTATCGGAGTGAAACCCTAGCGTATACTCCTGCGTCTATATGAAACTGTATGATAATAAGAAATTGGTGCTGATAGGTTAGAGTATTAGCATTGACAATGGTAGTGACTGAGTTTTATGTCATAATTAAACAATAGTAGTTTGCTAGCGTAGTGTGCATAATATAACAGGAATCATGCACATAATGTTAATTGCTAGTGTAGTGTGTATAATATAACAGGAGCAGTAGTAATTTTTGAGCCGCACCCGGAGTAGTTGTTGTTGTTGAGTGTCATTCGGAGTTATGATTAGTCGAGCTCCACCGTAATCATAGTTGTAAGTAGCACAAAGACATTGTTAGTTAATTAGGTGTGCGTATTCACTCACGGATATATATAAACACACTTAAGATTACATATTTACTTGGGTCAAAGATAAGGACACTAAACATTTAGTTCAATTCTAATAAATTAGGCCAAGATAATAATATATCGTAACTAAGTTAGCATCGGGTTTCATTTCATAATTAAGCTTGTTAAGACCGTTATTAATTTGAATTTATATTATTTTGCTAGGATCGGACTTCGTAGAATCTCCGTGGTGATATATATATTACCTACGTGGTGGTGACGTGCTAACTAGGTAAGGTTTTCCTTACTTGGAATATGTTAATAATATAATGTCATACGAGATATGTATTTATGATATGATATTGATATGAATGAGATTGAGTAGTATAGCGAAATCCTGACCGGGAGGTCCAATGAGTAGTATAGCGAAATCCTGGCCGGGAGGTCCATTGAGTAGTATAGCGGAATCATGGTGGGCTTGGAGCCTATCGAGTAATATAGCGGAAATTACTGATACCGTGAAGTACTAAGAAAGATTATGGAGATGATATTATTGATTGGTACCGATGATGGTACTGAGATGAATAAGACTGTAGGTTTATATTCTGTACTTGTATTTTAATATTAGCATGTTCTAATCATTTTCCCTGTCTAAATTGTCACCCTATTTTATTGGGGGCCTGCGACGATCCAATTGACAATTCCGGTCTTTTTGGGAGCAGAGTATTGATTCAGATATGGATCATTGATATGTGCTTAACTGAAGGGAATTCCTGTTCGGGAAGGGAGTGCGTAGCCATCGTTGTTATGCTCTTAGCATGTTTCCGTCGTTAGTACTTAATAGACCTTTAATTCATGTTGTCGTTTAGGGTTTTTGTAACCATACTTAGTTCTCGAGCTTGGTTTGCATCCCTTGATTAATCAATTAAACTCAGTTAAGTGTCAGTATTGTTTTGTGATGAGACTACGACCTCGGTTAACCCGGGATGATAACACCCTCATTTATCAGAGAAGGCCTGGTCAAGGCTCTTGGATAAACGGGGGTGTTACAACTGTCTACCCTAGGAATACGCCTAGAAGACGATATGAAGAAGGGAGTGTTCTCCAAGATAATGGGAAAAGGGTTATCAAGGACCAACCACATCCACGGGAATTCGGTTTTACGGGTCATCTGGGAATAACAAAACTGAAGATGTAATCCCCTAGAAATTCTAACGCAATATAGTGGCGGAAACAATGTAGAGTTGGGATTAAAACACACTAACAAACTATATCTTATTAAAAGAAATGGTAAGTCAATACAAAGACCTCTTTTTACAAAAGAGCTAAAAGTAAAATCTTCAAATGGGTTTATAAACAAATCCATAAATTAAGAGAATGAAGAAAGAGTAGGATCCACGCTACTCGCTAGTTCACACCCAAAACCAAGCAGCAAATACCTGTCATGTTATAAACATAACAACCACGTCAGTGGGGAGTAACTCGGACGTTTTCCCAGCCATATTATATCATATGGAAAATAATAGTATTATTATATCAAAATAATTAAAATGAGAAAAATAGTAAAAACGATATAATAAAATAAGTTCTCGGAGGAAACTTAAAACATTGGCCAACCTGCAAATCAAATCTATCGATAATAATAATCATATTCAGAACTGGTGTTATGGAAATTCGGTCAGTGTGCACAAGGCTAGACTTTCATTAGGATAATACTGGAAACTAGTTTCGAGAACTGTAGACATAACTCATAACAGAATCCAGTCTCAAACTAGGCAACTCAACCATAACAGAACTGCGTGCAGCGAGGTCCTGGTTTAAGTAGTGCACACCCCTCCTGGATACAAACCATATCCAGTTCAACCGACGCGACTTATACGATGCGATATCTAAGTTTAAGGTAAATATACACTCTCCTGAACACAAACCATGGTCTGTTCAACAACCAATGTGCTCCATAAAGACACACCAGCCTTACAGTTGATGGCAAAAACGTACATCCCAGACTATATTACTCTAAACCCCACACTTATCCTTACTCCATAACTCCAAAACAAACTATTATCGATACAAAAGGTATAATCATTATAAATAATATGAATAAAAGGAATAAACATTTTATATTAAAGGGAAATTTTCTATAAATAGAAACTTACTTAAAATAGAAAGTCTTATAGAAAATACGTAAGTTATTAAAATAAGTGAAGTGTATAAAAATATCATTTCTAATGAAATTAACATTTTATTATTATCGTTGTTATCATAACTTTAATATATTTCTAAATTCGTTACTCAAAATATAAATAAAATATAACACTTCAATATATAGTATTGTATAAATAATTAAGAAATCGAGTTGAAACTATAAATTTTCAGAAAGAAGATATTTTAAGTAAAACCATATCGAAATTAATTGAGTCAACGAGTTTTATAAATAAAATGAGGGTTACAAAGATTTCAAATTATTTTTAATAAATAGCTTTTATTAATAAATAACACGGATTTTAATACAAATAGTCAATCGGAAATAATTAGTGAAAATAGTCCGACTAAAAATATATTTAAAATTAAATCGCCTATTTTCTCATTTATTAATATATATTGTAAAACGAAAATTAATTTACTGAACGAGTATACAAATCTCAATTATAGTATAAAAATACAATTTTGAGTTAAAATTAGAAATAAACGAAATATGCCGAAAATATGAAATCGGTATTATTTAGTTATTAGTATCACGATAACCAACAAAATATTATAACGATCATTAATAATAAAATTACTAACGATTTATAAAACGATATCGAAAACTCGAAAAATATTTATAAGGTACATAATTTAAAATATTATTATTAGCAATAATAAATAGCTAAAATTAGAAAACCGAAGTTAAAATATTTACTACATACTACTACTCAAACATACGATATAAAATCGAGTAACGTTTTAAAGTTACATGGAGCCGATAACCGAGCGATCACGTACTTGCCTTTCCTGATTAGACCAAGCTCGAACCTTAGACTAGAAAGCCGATTCAATAAAACTCCGAAGCCTTCATGAAACAAAAAAGAACGAGATTTGGATGATGAGAATACGGAAAAGGGGAAAGAAGAAAACGAGGAAAAGAAGGGGACACGACTCCGAGTAAAACGAGAACCGTGGGAAAAATAAAGACGAACAATAGTGATATGACTTTAGGAAGAGCAACAGTGACATATACGGACACACGGACAGCAACTTAACGACGAGCGAAAACCGAGGAACGTGAATAGATAGCATCAAGATAGCAATGAAATGACAAAGATAGCAGCAGGCAAACATCGACACAGCAGCAAACTCAGGACGAAGACGAAGACAAGAAAGAGAAGCGGGCAGAGCAGATCAACAAAATAGGAGAAGGAGAAAAAATGATAAGAGAAGGAAGGTAAAGCAGCGAGCAGCAACACAACAGCCAAAACGTAGCAACAAGACATCGTATCGAGAACGAAATAAGGAAGACGAAGGAAGAGAACGAAGAAGAACGGAAATCTATACACGAACAGCAGCAAAAGAACCGTGAGCAGCATAATGGATCGAAAACAACAACAACAACCAACGTGACAGCAACAGTAAGGAATAGCATCAAGGAGGAGGAGGAGGAGGAGGAGGAGGAGGAGGAGGAGAAGAAGAAGAAGAATGAGAAGAAGGGCAATAAACGAAGCAGCAGATACAACCCAACAGCAGCATCAGTAGACAGAACAAAGGCAAAAAGAAGAAAAAAAATTGCAAACATCACTCACGAAGAGCAGCATCACGAGTAACAACATAGACCCGAAAGCCGAAATCGAGAACGAGAGAAGACAGGGGGAAAAGAAGACAACGAAACAACGAACAAAATCGGGTAAAGCAATCAGCATGATGGGAGGGATTTGTCGTGGATCCCGCCGATCAAATAAATAACCAACCGATCCTAGTGGGTAGCTAGGGCAAGTCGAGTCGAATCCACGGGGACGGTAAGAGGCGTCTAGACTAAGGTCACCTAAATACGAGACTAGGTCAACTAACTAGGCTAAACTAGAGTAATAAGAAGGGGAAGAAGGCTAAGACTATGGCTAAGGAGACGGAGAAAACAAACAAGGAAAACGGGCTAGGATTAGGTCGGGTTCTAGGGGCAACAGAATGGTAAAGGAGGAGTAAAGGTGAAGGGGGTAGTCGGGTAATCTAGGTATAGTCCGGGCTCTCGCTACTTAGACCAACCTAGAGGTTCCACCTAAAACCCATCTTGGCGGCACACATGACAAACGGGGCTACTAGCGTGTTATCGTGGCCTAGGTCGCATCCGGGCTCTCGCTACTTAGACCAACCTAGGGGTCGTCCTCACCGGGCTCTCGCTACTTAGTGAGGGAACCAAACCCACAAGCAAACTATTACCCACAAGAGAAAAGCAAGAAAAACATGCATATGCATCTACAAGTCATTCTAGCATTTCAACAAACATGTACCATACATCAAACCAAGAGGAAACCCAAAACTTCCGCCAACATCTCCAACAAGCCCTTAATCACCCATTAAACACCCAAATCACCTTACTAACCCTAGAAAGAGTCTACACAAACATATCTAAATCAAAACTAACACTAACAAGAAGAACCAACTCAAACAACCTAACTTGCATATTTGAAACTAACAAGGATGATGAACAAAACAATAAACAAGAACTAAAGATTGAAACTTGATTGATAAACAAAGATAAAAAGAAAGGAAAAGAAGATTATACCATACTAGAGAAGATGAAAAGAAGAAATCTTGAAAAAATGGAAGAAAACCCAAATACATCAACCAAGGTTGTCAATCTTGGTTGGATTCTTCAAGAATTCCCAAATTACAAGAGTAAAACTAGGATTAACGACTAATTACTGACTAATATACTCTAATCTAAGCTAATCTAACCTAAAATAGTCTAGGGTTTAGTGGGAAGTGTCTAACATTAGCTTAGATTACAAGAGGAAGGGTATATATAGGGTTACAATGAGTAGGGAGATGAAACAATGAAGCGCGGAGCAGCAGCAGCAAGGTCCCGACCGGGACGGCCTGGTCCCGACCGGGACGGGATCATCCGGACCGGGACGGCCTGGTCCCGACCGGGACGGACCCAAAACAGGAGCACTTGCTTTTGTACACCTCATCCCGGACGGGATGAGTTCCTTCCCGTCGGGGATGAGTCTTGTAGGCCTCCAATATGATCTTTAAGGTTCCTTCTTGCTTCACATGGGCTTCTCATCGATTCTCGGGACTCGGAATCGGGTCTCGGAGGCTTCGGATTGGGTCCCAAGGTCTCGGGGTCGAATCCAAGGCATCGAGTGATCGTTCCTTCACTTCGTTGGCTCCAAAAAGTGTATGTATTGAGTCGGAATCGCTCCAACTCTTCACGAATGGTCTCGGGAACCTGAAACGAACTAGAGGAAGCATAAGTAGCCCATAAATCGCTCCCAAGGAGCGATTCCACAAGGAAAATGGGACCAAAACACTACGAAATAGGCACTACAAACTACACTTATCAACTCCCCCACACTTAACCCTTACTCGCCCTCGAGTAAGCACATACTAACTACTAAACTAGCCGAGTGGGTATTAGCGCACCCTACGCCCTTTCAACTCACGCGAGTACACTTAGAAGGAAAAGTGCACTCCGCAAGGCAAGTGGGGTCTTGCGACAAAACTGTAGATGCAACCGGACACAAAAATACATAGACAAACAAACATACAAACAATCATACAAAGGGTTGCACCCAAAAAAGGAAACAAATACCGCTCCACTCAAAAAAGCGGTGAAAGAAGCATCAGTTTAGGACTCGAGGCAAGTGACAACGTTCCCAAGCTAGCAATACAAACCAAAATGGACTAAACCGTAATAGTATGACGACAAAGCAATAAAAACGTTGGTAACTTACCTTGGTTCCTCCTAACCTTCTAAGAACATACCACAGGACGATCGGCGGGATGGAAAAAGGATGAACCACGGTGTTAGTCGACACTGTAGGTAAGTGAGACCCCACCCCCTTTAGCAATGAGCCAAGAGGGTCGTCCCATTGATAAGTGTGGTTTGAAGTGCCTATTTTGTAGTGTTTTGGTCCCATTTTCCTTGTGGAATCGCTCCTTGGGAGCGGTTCAGGGGCTTCTTATGCTTCCTTTAGTTCGTTTCAGGTTCCCGAGACCGATTTGGAAGAGTTGGAGCGATTCCGACTCTATACACATACACATTTTGGAGCCAACGGAGTAAAGGAACGATGACTCGATGCTTTGTAATCGACCCCGAGACCTTGGGACCCAATCCCGAGCCTCCGAGACCCGATCCCGAGTCCCGAGAATCGATGAGAAGTCCATGTGAAGCAAGGAGAGACCAAAATGATCATATTGGAGGCCTACAAGACTCATCCCCGACGGGTATGCACCTCATCCCGTCGGGGATGAAGTGCGCTTTTAGAGGAGCCACTGCCAGGCCGTCCCGGTCGAGACCAACCCGTCTCGGTCGGGATGACCCCGTCCCGGTCGGAACCGGCGAGCTGTAGCCGGACTTCCTTTCTCTCTTCTCCCTTCCATTTGTAACCCTATATATACTCTTCCCTTGTTTTGTAAAGTGGGGGTTAGACACTTCCCACTAAACCCTAGACTACTTTAGGTTAGATTAGATTAGAGTAGAGTAGATTAGTCGGTAATTAGTAGTTAATCTTAGTTTAATCTTGTATTATTGGATCTCTTGAAGAATCCACCCAAGATTGACAACCTTGGTGGATGAATTTGGGTTATCTTCTATGCAAGTGTTCTCCTTTTCATTCTCTTGTTAGTATGGTATAATCTTCTCTTCCTTTTTACTCTTTACCTTGTTTAATTCATCCAAGTTTGCATCTTTGATTGTTGTATTGTTCTTAGTTCATTGTTTTCACTAGTTTCATTATGGATGTTTTGATTCTTATGATGATTCCTCTTGTTCTTGTTAGTTGTAGTTTGATTATGTTAGAGTAGTGTTCTTGCTAGGGTTAGTAGGGTGATTAGGGTGTTAATTGGATGATTAAGGGTTTGTTGGAGGAATTTGTGGAAGATTTGGGTTTCCTCTTGGTTGATGCATATTACATGTTTGTTGAAATGCTTGAATGACTAAGTAGGTTAGAATGCTTGTTTTTCTTGTTTTTCTTTGTCATGTGTGTCGCCGGATGGGTTCCATGAGGAACCTCTAGGTGGGTCTAAGTTGCGAGAGCCCGGACCAACCTAGATCACCCTACTATCTCCTTCGCTCTACCTCTTCCTTGACCATTCCGTTACCCCTTTGACCCTGACCTAATCCTAGCCCGTTTTCCTTAGTTGTTCTTCTTAGTCTTAGTCTAGCCTTCTCTCCCTCTTTTCATTCTCTAGCTTAGGTCGTTGAATTAGTCTCGTATTTGGGCGACCTTAGTCTAGACGCCTCTTACCGTCCCCGTGGATTCGACCCGACTTGCCCTATCTACCGTAGGAATAGCCGGTTAATTATTTGGTGGCGGGATCCACGACAAATCCCTCCGTCAAATTTGGCGCCGCTGCCGGGGACGGTGCTAGTTTAGACTTTGTTTACCTAATTACTTGGCTTTGTCTTGTGTTTTTCTTTTTTCTTTTTGTTACCTTGCTTCTTGTGTGTGTGTGGTCTATTTCTCTCTTGTCTAGTGCCCAAAAAGGCACTAGACTTCTCACGTTTGTTCCTAGTCTACAGTTTGTGCTTAGAGGTGGTGACTATCTTCTTCTTGCAACTTAGAGCCGCTTAAACGGACGGTTGCTAGGGTGAGAGGTTTCCAACCGGGTATGGACTACGATTTTCGAGCAAGCATGGGGTTTGATCTAAACTCCACATACTCGGGAGCCGATATGAGCTACTCCTCTTCTTCTATGAACCAAAGCTATGACATGACGTCCCTCTATCACTATCAAGCTTCTTGGGGTGATCAAGACTCTAGTGGGTATGAACCTCAAGGTTATGAAAATGGCTACCAACAAGTGAACATTACCAATCCTACGATCATGGTGACTATTACTCGAGTTATCAATGTGAACCCACCATGTTCAATCAAGATTCACCTTATGGAAGCCAATACACCCAAAACCCACCGTATTACCCTCCAACCCAACCACAATATGAACCCCATGACCCACAATACTACCAATCACCTCAACCTCACTACCAACAATATGATGCCCCACCCCTTGGGCATCATCAAGATTATCAAGGAGCTTTACAAGACCTCAAAGACCACCAATCGTCAAACACGGAGTTGTTTCATTCTATGCTTCAAATGCAAAAGAGCATCCAAGAAATGGCCCTTCAATTGCAAAATGAACAAGAGGAATTAATGGCCCAAATTCGAAGGGGAAACGAGGCGAGGGATGCTCGATTAAATGCAATATCGGTTCAAACCGTAATGTATTTATCCCGAACATCGCAATTAGATGAAGGGTGCCCACTTGAGAAAGAGAAGTGTCCTAATCACGAAGCCGCTAACGTTGTTCCCTTTGATAGAGAGATTTGCTTTGAAGAACTTCAATCGTCTACCCAAAAAGTGACGAATGAGGAGATGACCCTCGGTGAAGACAACATTGGTGAGCAATTGGAGGAGGATAGTGAGTTGGATGGTTTGGTAGAGTTTGTGAAGTTGTTGGGTGAGATTGATAGCCTCGAGTTGCCCTTGTTCGAGAATGTGGATAAGCATCAAGAGCCCCTAGCTAGTGAACCAAGCAATGACTTGGAAGAGATCGAAACCGCCGGTAGAAGTTTCGATCCTCTTATCCAAGATGATGTGGGGCCGAGTGATGAATATGGGGAACCACAACTTGAGGAAAGTGTGGGGGTGTGCATTGAGGAGATGAGGCCAAAACCGCTTTTTGTGCCTTGTTTCTTGGAGATGAAGCTTGCTTGTGATTGGAAGCGATGCTTAGGGAGGAAGAGGTCGGTTAAGCTCGTAGGATGGATAGACCCCGGAGACAACATGAATGATGACATTGGGTCTTGGGATTCCTACTTCTTGCCTCCTCCTTGGAGGCCGTGGAGGTTGGCTAAGCTCGAGCGTTTCTTGGGCCTTCATTATGATGTCGGTAGCGCGTTCGACTTGCTCCTCCATGCCCTTGAGGGCTACGGTTGAAGAAGAGTCCACCATCCTAGGTTTGACGGAGTTCCTAAAGAACCGTCATGTTGTATATTTCCCCTTCCTCTTCTTTAGAGTACTTGTGCTTGTATTTGTTTGTTTTGTTTCTTGGATTTGTTTGTTTTTGTGGGATTCTTGTAATTGTTTTGGTATTTTGATGAGCGATGTGAGGGAGTGAATTTGATGTGTACTTTGAGTTTATTGTGATAGGTGAAGTGAAGGTGACTCCTAGAAAGGAGTGGTTAGTGATAGAGCTTGGATCGTGAGCAAGGGAGCCGGTTTTTGGGGTCATGGGAGTCATGAAGACCCTTCCCGACCGGGAAGGGTGTGTCGTCCCGACCGGGATGGGGCCGTCCCGATCGGGATGAGGGTGCCAAAAATCGAGTTCACTGGAGTGTCATCCCGATCGGGAAGGAGGCTTCCCGACCGGGATGGGTATGTCATCCCGACCGGCACCACCCATCCCGACCGGGATGATCCCCTACTCCTTTTTGGTGCCTCTTCTTCGACATTCAAGCCCACCCAACCATTATATACCCCCACACAACCTCCCTACCTTCCTTTCTCATATCATACCACCCATGTACCTCATTTACATACCTTAACCTCATTTCCTCCTCACTTTAGACCGATATTCACATCAAATCCCACCCGCTCGCACCATTACTACCTCTACCGTGCGGTTCTATCAAGCTTGAAGAAGGATGACAATGACGACAACAAGCAAGTACCTATATTGATCATTGAGACGATGGAGAGAGTGAGTTGCTAACCGGTCGGTATGACAACTATCCTTTCTTTTCCGTTTTTTTATTGCTTGTTTTCCCCTTGTTTCTCCCCTTCCCCTTAGTCATGGTGGCCTTCGAGGCCTTGGTTTTGGTTGCTCCCGATTCTCGATGATGTGACTACATCGAGAGTCATTTTCAAAATCCAAATTTTACAAGTTTTTCACTCTTTCTTTTTGAGGATTTAGTCGGATTTGGGCGGAATCCGGGCTAGGTGACTTGATTACACCTAGCCCTCCCCTCCCATTTCCTTTTATTTCCTTCTTTTTATTTTTCTTCCCCCATCCATATCTTTTCTTGTCTCGGCCCATGGTGACTTGACTACACCCCGGCCGGACGCTTTCTACCCTTTTCTCCACTTATCTTTTTGATTTCTAGCTTTATTTTCGTAGTTTCTTTTGTGCTTCCATGCACTACGGTCGAGCATGAGGACATGGCTCGACTTAAGTGTGGGGGAGTGGTATTCTAGCATAGTTAGCTTTATTTTTGTAGCTTTTCGAAAAAATCTTTAAAAACCCTAAAAATTTGACAATTTTTCACAAAAATCAAAAAGATTTTCCTTTTGTGTGTTTTCCTTTTATGTCGTTGTATCGTGTATTTGTTGTGTTGTGCGTGTTTTGCCTCCCTTTTTCCTTATAGGTTGCTTAAACCACCGATGGCTTTGGAAAGCTTTCAAGATTTCCGGTAACATCTTCTATCCCTTTTTCCTTCTTTGTCTCTTGCGGAATATGGAGGAGAATGTGATGTGGTGTGCTCGGGAGGAGCTTTGTAAAGTTTGATGTTGGTTGGTTGCTCATTTGGAAGCTAGGGGTGGTGTTTGTGTTATGTATGTGTGTGTTTTGTTTTGTCTTTGTTTTGTTGCTCTTGTTTCTTTTTCTTTCGTTTTCATTGAGTCTTTGTTTTGTGTTTTGTTGTGTGTCATGTGTGTAAACCGTTTTCGAAAATCCGGTTTAGAGACTAGTGTATGAGTGCATACTTTCCCTTTTTCGTAGTATAAATCGAGTCTTGGACTTTAGTCTAGTAGAATGACCCTAAATCAATGAATTCATTGGTCCTTTACCTTTAGTCCACCTAGCTTACTAGGGATTTACTACGGGATTTGCATTTTGACCATTATGACCACCCACGGTGTGAAAAGGCCTTGGTTACCGAGTCTCGTCCCTTAGGTGACCATGTTTAGGATTGTTTGATTAGTCCAAGTTCTCCACTTTTTGTGGGTTTGAAGGGAAGGACGCTCCCCAACTCTCCCATTTACCTACCTCCTACACATATCCACACAATAAAATTGCAATTTGTTGAGTTCTCTCTTTCTTGTTACCCAATAAGGAATGCCAAAAAGCCAAATCTTGCCAAGAAAGGGCAAAGAAAAAGAAAAGAAAGAAAAATGAAAGAAAGAAAAGAATGAAGAAAAAGAAAAGGCACAAAAGCCAAAAAAAGAAAATAGAAAAGAAGAAAAAGAATGGCATGGCAAGACAAGGCAAAATTGCAAAAGAAAAGAGAAAATGCCAAAAGAAAACCCGATTCACAAAAATAACCCCTACCTCTCAAAATAAGCTTTTTTCCGACTTTTGCCGTGAAGAGCCTACCAAAGGACCGAGTCCCTAGGAAGGATGATAGCGGCATTAGTCGGTCTTCCCTCATTTTGCATATTTCCACTTTTTACTTGGACTAGTTAGGCGGTTTCGGACATGGGACGACCCTCTTGGCTCATTGCTAAAGGGGGCGGGGTCTCACTTACCTACAGTGTCGACTAACACCGTGGTTCATCCTTTTTCCATCCCGCCGATCGTCCCGTAGTACGTTCTTAGAAGGTTAGGAGGAACCGAGGTAAGTTACCAACGTTTTTATTGCTTTGTCGTCATACTATTAGGGTTTAGTCCATCTTTGTTTGTATTGCTAGCTTGGGAACGTTGTCACTTGCCTTGAGTCCTAAACCGGTGCTTCTTTCACCGCTTGTTTGAGGGAAGCGGTATTTCTTTTCTTTTGGGTGCAACCTTTTGTGTGTTTGTTTGTGTGCTTGTTTGTTTATGTGTTTTGTGTCCGGTTGCATCCACCGTTTTGTCGCAAGACCCGACTTGCCTTGCGGAGTGCACTTTTCCTCTAAGTGCACTCGCGTGAGTTGAAAGGGCGTAGGGTGCGCTAATACCCATTCGGCTAGTATAGTAGTTAGTATGTTCTTACTCGAGGGCGAGTAAGGGTTAAGTGTAGGGGAGTTGATAAGTGTGGTTTGTAGTGCCTATTTTGTAGTGTTTTGGTCCCATTTTCCTTGTGGAATCGCTCCTTGGGAGCGGTTCAGGGGCTTCTTATGCTTCCTTTAGATCGTTTCAGGTTCCCGAGACCGATTTGGAATAGTTGGAGCGATTCCGACTCTATACACATACACATTTTGGAGCCAACGGAGTAAAGGAACGATGACTCGATGCTTTGGAATCGACCCTGAGACCTTGGGACCCAATCCCGAGCCTCCGAGACCCGATCACGAGTCCCGAGAATCGATGAGAAGTCCATGTGAAGCAAGGAGAGACCAAAAGGATCATATTGGAGGCCTACAAGACTCATCCCCGACGGGTATGCACCTCATCCCGTCGGGGATGAAGTGCGCTTTTAGAGGAGCCACTGCCAGGCCGTCCCGGTCAGGACCAACCCGTCCCGGTCGGGACCACCGGCCGTCCCGGTCGGGATGACCCCGTCCCGGTCGGGACCGGCGAGCTGTAGCCGGACTTCCTTTCTCTCTTCTCCCTTCCATTTGTAACCCTATATATACTCTTCCCTTGTTTTGTAAAGTGGAGGTTAGACACTTCCCACTAAACCCTAGACTACTTTATGTTAGATTAGATTAGATTAGAGTAGATTAGTCGGTAATTAGTAGTTAATCTTAGTTTAATCTTGTATTATTGGATCTCTTGAAGAATCCACCCAAGATTGACAACCTTGGTGGATGAATTTGGGTTATCTTCTATGCAAGTGTTCTCCTTTTCATTCTCTTGTTAGTATGGTATAATCTTCTCTTTCTTTTTACTCTTTACCTTGTTTAATTCATCCAAGTTTGCATCTTTGATTGTTGTATTGTTCTTAGTTCATTGTTTTCACTAGTTTCATTATGAATGTTTTGATTCTTATGATGATTCCTCTTGTTCTTGTTAGTTGTAGTTTGATTATGTTAGAGTAGTGTTCTTGCTAGGGTTAGTAGGGTGATTAGGGTGTTAATTGGATGATTAAGGGTTTGTTGGAGAAATTTGTGGAAGATTTGGGTTTCCTCTTGGTTGATGCATATTACATGTTTGTTGAAATGCTTGAATGACTAAGTAGGTTAGAATGCTTGTTTTTCTTGTCTTTCTTTGTCATGTGTGTCGCCGGATGGGTTCCATGAGGAACCTCTAGGTGGGTCTAAGTTGCGAGAGCCCGGACCAACCTAGATCACCCTACTACCTCCTTCGCTCTAGCTCTTCCTTGACCATTCCGTTACCCCTTTGACCCTGACCTAATCCTAGCCCGTTTTCCTTAGTTGTTCTTCTTAGTCTTAGTCTAGCCTTCTCTCCCTCTTATCATTCTCTAGCTTAGCTCGTTGACTTAGTCTCGTATTTGGGCGACCTTAGTCTAGACGCCTCTTACCGTCCCCGTGGATTCGACCCGACTTGCCCTATCTACCGTAGGAATAGCCGGTTAATTATTTGGTGGCGGGATCCACAACAAATTCCTCCGTCAAATTTGCGATCCCGAGTCCCGAGAATCAATAAGAAGTCCATGTGAAGCAAGGAGAGACCAAAAGGATCATATTGGTGGCCTACAAGACTCATCCCCGACGGGTATGCACCTCATCCTGTCGGGGATGAAGTGCGCTTTTAGAGGAGCCACTGCCAGGCCGTCCTGGTCGGGACCAACCCGTCCCGGTCGGGACCACCGGCCGTCCCGGTCGGGATGACCCCGTCCCGGTCGGGACCGGCGAGCTGTAGCCGGACTTCCTTTGTCTCTTCTCCCTTCCATTTGTAACCCTATATATACTCTTCCCTTGTTTTGTAAAGTGGAGGTTAGACACTTCCCACGAAACCCTAGACTACTTTAGGTTAGATTAGATTAGATTAGAGTATATTAGTCGGTAATTAGTAGTTAATCTTAGTTTAATCTTGTATTATTGGATCTCTTGAAGAATCCACCCAAGATTGACAACCTTGGTGGATGAATTTGGGTTAATTCTATGCAAGTGTTCTCCTTTTCATTCTCTTGTTAGTATGGTATAATCTTCTCTTCCTTTTTACTCTTTACCTTGTTTAATTCATCCAAGTTTGCATCTTTGATTGTTGTATTGTTCTTAGTTCATTGTTTTCACTAGTTTCATTATGGATGTTTTGATTCTTATGATGATTCCTCTTGTTCTTGTTAGTTGTAGTTTGATTATGTTAGAGTAGTGTTCTTGCTAGGGTTAGTAGGGTGATTAGGGTGTTAATTGGATGATTAATGGTTTGTTGGAGGAATTTGTGGAAGATTTGGGTTTCCTCTTGGTTGATGCATATTACTTGTTTGTTGAAATGCTTGAATGACTAAGTAGGTTAGAATGCTTGTTTTTCTTGTCTTTCTTTGTCATGTGTGTCGCCGGATGGGTTCCATGAGGAACCTCTAGGTGGGTCTAAGTTGCGAGAGCCCGGACCAACCTAGATCACCCTACTACCTCCTTCGCTCTAGCTCTTCCTTGACCATTCCGTTACCCCTTTGACCCTGACCTAATCCTAGCCCGTTTTCCTAAGTTGTTCTTCTTAGTCTTAGTCTAGCCTTCTCTCCCTCTTATCATTCTCTAGCTTAGCTCGTTGACTTAGTCTCGTATTTGGGCGACCTTAGTCTAGACACCTCTTACCGTCCCCGTGGATTCGACCCGACTTGCCCTATCTACCGTAGGAATAGCAGGTTAATTATTTGGTGGCGGGATCCACGACAAATCCCTCCGTCAAATTTGGCGCTGCTGCCGGGAACGGTGCTAGTTTAGACTTTGTTTACCTAATTACTTGGCTTTGTCTTGTGTTTGTGTTTTTCTTTTTTCTTTTTGTTACCTTGCTTCTTGTGTGTGTGTGGTCTATTTCTCTCTTGTCTAGTGCCCAAAAAAGGCACTAGACTTCTCACGTTTGTTCCTAGTCTACAGTTTGTGCTTAGAGGTGGTGACTATCTTCTTCTTGCAACTTAGAGCCGCTTAAACGGACGGTTGCTAGGGTGAGAGGTTTCCAACCGGGTATGGACTACGATTTTCAAGCAAGCATGGGGTTTGATCTAAACTCCACATACTCGGGAGCCGATATGAGCTACTCCTCTTCTTCTATGAACCAAAGCTAGGACATGACGTCCCCCTATCACTATCAAGCTTCTTGGGGTGATCAAGACTCTAGTGGGTATGAACCTCAAGGTTATGAAAATGGCTACCAACAAGTGAACATTACCAATCCTACGATCATGGTGACTATTACTCGAGTTATCAATGTGAACCCACCATGTTCAATCAAGATTCACCTTATGGAAGCCAATACCCCCAAAACCCACCGTATTACCGTCCACCCCAACCACAATATGAACCCCATGACCCACAATACTACCAATCACCTCAACCTCACTACCAACAATATGATGCCCCACCCCTTGGGCATCATCAAGATTATCAAGGAGCTTTACAAGACCTCAAGGACCACCAATCGTCAAACACGGAGTTGTTTCATTCTATGCTTCAAATGCAAAAGAGCATCCAAGAAATGGCCCTTCAATTGCAAAATGAACAAGAGGAATTAATGGCCCAAATTCGAAGGGGAAACGAGGCGAGGGATGCTCGATTAAATGCAATATCGGTTCAAACCGTAATGTATTTATCCCGAACATCGCAATTAGATGAAGGGTGCCCACTTGAGAAAGAGAAGTGTCCTAATCACGAAGCCGCTAACGTTGTTCCCTTTGATAGAGAGATTTGCTTTGAAGAACTTCAATCGTCTACCCAAAAAGTGACGAATGAGGAGATGACCCTCGGTGAAGACAACATTGGTGAGGAATTGGAGGAGGATAGTGAGTTGGATGGTTTGGTAGAGTTTGTGAAGTTGTTGGGTGAGATTGATAGCCTCGAGTTGCCCTTGCTCGAGAATGTGGATAAGCATCAAGAGCCCCTAGCTAGTGAACCAAGCAATGACTTGGAAGAGATCGAAACCGCCGGTAGAAGTTTCGATCCTCTTATCCAAGATGATGTGGGGCCGAGTGATGAAGATGGGGAACCACAACTTGAGGAAACTGTGGGGGTGTGCATTGAGGAGATGAGGCCAAAACCGCTTTTTGTGCCTTGTTTCTTGGAGATGAAGCTTGCTTGTGATTGGAGGCGATGCTTAGGGAGGAAGAGGTCGGTTAAGCTCGTAGGATGGATAGACCCCGGAGACAAGATGAATGATGACATTGGGTCTTGGGATTCCTACTTCTTGCCTCCTCCTTGGAGGCCGTGGAGGTTGGCTAAGCTCGAGCGCTTCTTGGGCCTTCATTATGATGTCGGAGGCGCGTTCGACTTGCTCCTCCATGCCCTTGAGGGCTACGGTTGAAGAAGAGTCCACCATCCTAGGTTTGACGGAGTTCCTAAAGAACCGTCATGTTGTATATTCCCCTTTCCTCTTCTTTAGAGTACTTGTGCTTGTATTTGTTTGTTTTGTTTCTTGGATTTGTTTGTTTTTGTGGGATTCTTGTAATTGTTTTGGTATTTTGATGAGCGATGTGAGGGAGTGAATTTGATGTGTACTTTGAGTTTATTGTGATAGGTGAAGTGAAGGTGACTCCTAGAAAGGAGTGGTTAGTGATAGAGCTTGGATCGTGAGCAAGGGAGCCGGTTTTTGGGGTCATGGGAGTCATGAAGACCCTTCCCGACCGGGAAGGATGTGTCGTCCCGGCCGGGATGGGGCCGTCCCGATCGGGATGAGGGTGCCAAAAATCGAGTTCACTGGAGTGTCATCCCGATCGGGAAGGAGGCTTCCCGAACGGGACGAGTATGTCATCCCGACCGGGACCACCCATCCCGACCGGGATGATCCCCTACTCCTTTTTGGTGCCTCTTCTTCGACATTCAAGCCCACCCAACCATTATATACCCCCACCCAACCTCCCTACCTTCCTTTCTCATATCATACCACCCATGTACCTCATTTACATACCTTAACCTCATTTCCTCCTCACTTTAGACCGATATTCACATCAAATCCCACCCCCTCGCACCATTACTACCTCTACCGTGCGGTTCTATCAAGCTTGAAGAAGGATGACAATGACGACAACAAGCAAGTACCTATATTGATCATTGAGACGATGGAGAGAGTGAGTTGCTAACCGGTCGGTATGGCAACTATCATTTCTTTTCCGTTTTTTTTATTGCTTGTTTTCCCCTTGTTTCTCCCCTTCCCCTTAGTCATGGTGGCCTTCGAGGCCTTGGTTTTGGTTGCTCCCGATTCTCGATGATGTGACTACAACGAGAGTCATTTTCAAAATCCAAATTTTACAAGTTTTTCACTCTTTCTTTTTGAGGATTTAGCCGGATTTTGGCGGAATCCGGGCTAGGTGACTTGATTACACCTAGCCCTCCCCTCCCATTTCCTTTTATTTCCTTCTTTTTATTTTTCTTCCCCCATCCATATCTTTTCTTGTCTCGGCCCATGGTGACTTGACTACACCCCGGCCGGACGCTTTCTACCCTTTTCTCCACTTTTCTTTTTGATTTCTAGCTTTATTTTTGTAGTTTCTTTTGTGCTCCCATGCACTACGGTCGAGCATGAGGACATGGCTCGACTTAAGTGTGGGGGAGTGGTATTCTAGCATAGTTAGCTTTATTTTTGTAGCTTTTCGAAAAAATCTTTAAAAACCCTAAAAATTTGACAATTTTTCACAAAAATCAAAAAGATTTTCCTTTTGTGTGTTTTCCTTTTATGTCGTTGTATCGTGTATTTGTTGTGTTGTGCGTGTTTTGCCTCCCTTTTTCCTTATAGGTTGCTTAAACCACCGATGGCTTTGGAAAGCTTTCAAGATTTCCGGTAACATCTTCTATCTCTTTTTTCTTCTTTGTCTCTTGCGGAATTTGGAGGAGAATGTGATGTGGTGTGCTCGGGAGGAGCTTTGTAAAGTTTGATGTTGGTTGGTTGCTCATTTGGAAGCTAGGGGTGGTGTTTGTGTTATGTATGTGTGTGTTTTGTTTTGTCTTTGTTTTGTTGCTCTTGTTTCTTTTTCTTTCGTTTTCATTGAGTCTTTGTTTTGTGTTTTGTTGTGTGTCATGTGTGTAAACCGTTTTCGAAAATCCGGTTTAGAGACTAGTGTATGAGTGCATACTTTCCCTTTTTCGTAGTATAAATCGAGTCTTGGACTTTAGTCTAGTAGAATGACCCTAAATCAATGAATTCGTTGGTCCTTTACCTTGAGTCCACCTAGCTTACTAGGGATTTACTACGGGATTTTCATTTTGACCATTATGACCACCCACGGTGTGAAAAGGCCTTGGTTACCGAGTCTCGTCCCTTAGGTGACCATGTTTAGGATTGTTTGATTAGTCCAAGTTCTCCACTTTTTGTGGGTTTGAAGGGAAGGACGCTCCCCAACTCTCCCATTTACCTACCTCCTACACATATCCACACAATAAAATTGCAATTTGTTGAGTTCTCTCTTTCTTGTTACCCAATAAGGAATGCCAAAAAGCCAAATCTTGCCAAGAAAGGACAAAGAAAAAGAAAAGAAAGAAAAATGAAAGAAAGAAAAGAATGAAGAAAAAGAAAAGGCACAAAAGCCAAAAAAAGAAAATAGAAAAGAAGAAAAAGAATGGCATGGCAAAACAAGGCAAAATTGCAAAAGAAAAGAGAAAATGCCAAAAGAAAACCCGATTCACAAAAATAACCCCTACCTCTCAAAATAAGCATTTTTCCGACTTTTGCCGTGAAGAGCCTACCAAAGGACCGAGTCCCTAGGAAGGATGATAGCGGCATTAGTCGGTCTTCCCTCATTTTGCATATTTCCACTTTTTACTTGGACTAGTTAGGCGGTTTCGGACATGGGACGACCCTCTTGGCTCATTGCTAAAGGGGGCGGGGTCTCACTTACCTACAGTGTCGACTAACACCGCGGTTCATCCTTTTTCCATCCCGCCGATCGTCCCGTAGTACGTTCTTAGAAGGTTAGGAGGAACCGAGGTAAGTTACCAACGTTTTTATTGCTTTGTCGTCATACTATTAGGGTTTAGTCCATCTTGGTTTGTATTGCTAGCTTGGGAACGTTGTCACTTGCCTTGAGTCCTAAACCGGTGCTAATTTCACCGCTTGTTTGAGGGAAGCGGTATTTCTTTTCTTTTGGGTGCAACCTTTTGTGTGTTTGTTTGTGTGCTTGTTTGTTTATGTGTTTTGTGTCCGGTTGCATCCACCGTTTTGTCGCAAGACCCGACTTGCCTTGCGGAGTGCACTTTTCCTCTAAGTGCACTCGCGTGAGTTGAAAGGGCGTAGGGTGCGCTAATACCCATTCGGCTAGTATAGTAGTTAGTATGTGCTTACTCGAGGGCGAGTAAGGGTTAACTGTGGGGGAGTTGATAAGTGTGGTTTGTAGTGCCTATTTTGTAGTGTTTTGGTCCCATTTTCCTTGTGGAATCGCTCCTTGGGAGCGGTTCAGGGGCTTCTTATGCTTCCTTTAGATCGTTTCAGGTTCCCGAGACCGATTTGGAAGAGTTGGAGCGATTCCGACGCTATACACATACACATTTTGGAGCCAACGGAGTAAAGGAACGATGACTCGATGCTTTGGAATCGACCCCGAGACCTTGGGACCCAATCCCGAGCCTCCGAGACCCGATCCCGAGTCCCGAGAATCGATGAGAAGTCCATGTGAATCAAGGAGAGACCAAAAGGATCATATTGGAGGCCTACAAGACTCATCCCCGACGGGTATGCACCTCATCCCGTCGGGGATGAAGTGCGCTTTTAGAGGAGCCACTGCCAGGCCGTCCCGGTCGGGACCAATCCGTCCCGGTCGGGACCACCGGCCGTCCCGGTCGGGATGACCCCGTCCCGGTCGGGACCGGCGAGCTGTAGCCGGACTTCCTTTCTCTCTTCTCCCTTCCATTTGTAACCCTATATATACTCTTCCCTTGTTTTGTAAAGTGGAGGTTAGACACTTCCCACTAAACCCTAGACTACTTTATGTTAGATTAGATTAGATTAGAGTAGATTAGTCGGTAATTAGTAGTTAATCTTAGTTTAATCTTGTATTATTGGATCTCTTGAAGAATCCACCCAAGATTGACAACCTTGGTGGATGAATTTGGGTTATCTTCTATGCAAGTGTTCTCCTTTTCATTCTCTTGTTAGTATGGTATAATCTTCTCTTCCTTTTTACTCTTTACCTTGTTTAATTCATCCAAGTTTGCATCTTTGATTGTTGTATTGTTCTTAGTTCATTGTTTTCACTAGTTTCATTATGGATGTTTTGATTCTTATGATGATTCCTCTTGTTCTTGTTAGTTGTAGCTTGATTATGTTAGAGTAGTGTTCTTGCTAGGGTTAGTAGGGTGATTAGGGTGTTAATTGGATGATTAAGGGTTTGTTGGAGGAATTTGTGGAAGATTTGGGTTTCCTCTTGGTTGATGCATATTACATGTTTGTTGAAATGCTTGAATGACTAAGTAGGTTAGAATGCTTGTTTTTCTTGTCTTTCTTTGTCATGTGTGTCGCCGGATGGGTTCCATGAGGAACCTCTAGGTGGGTCTAAGTTGCGAGAGCCCGGACCAACCTAGATCACCCTACTACCTCCTTCGCTCTACCTCTTCCTTGACCATTCCGTTACCCTTTGACCCTGACCTAATCCTAGCCCGTTTTCCTTAGTTGTTCTTCTTAGTCTTAGTCTAGCCTTCTCTCCCTCTTATCATTCTCTAGCTTAGCTCGTTGACTTAGTCTCGTATTTGGGCGACCTTAGTCTAGACGCCTCTTACCGTCCCCGTGGATTCGACCCGACTTGCCCTATCTACCGTAAGAATAGCCGGTTAATTATTTGGTGGCGGGATCCACGACATATCCCTCTGTCACCCATGACCGAAACCGCCAAACTAGTCCAAGTAAAAAGGTGGAAATGATTGCAAAATGAGGGAAGACCGACCTTTGCCGCTATCATCCTTCCTAGGGACTCGGTCCTTTGGTAGGCTCTTCACGACAAAAGTCGGAAAAGGCTTATTTTTGTGGGGTTAGGATCTTTTTGTGAGACGATTTTCTTTTGGCATTTTCTCTTTTCTTTTGCATTTTTGCTTTGTTTGTTGCCATACCATTTCTTTTTCTTCTTTTCTATTTTCTTTTTGACTTTTGTGCCTTTTCTTTTTCTTCAATCTTTTCTTTCTTTCTTTTTCTTTCTTTTTCTTTTCTTTGCCCTTTTGGCTTGATTCGAATTGTAGGCATTTCTTTGCAACAAGCAAGGGAGATTTCAACAAATTTCAAATTTATTTGTGGTTATGTGTAGGAGGTAGGGGAATGGGTAAGTCGGGGGGCGCGATTTCCCTTCAAACCCACAAAAAGGGGAGAATTTGGACTAATCAAACAATTCCGAACACGGTCACCTAGGGGACGGGACTCGGCAACCAAGGCCTTTTCACACCGTGGGTGGTCATAATGGTCAAAATGAAAATCCCGTAGTAAATCCCTAGTAAGCTAGGTGGACTCAAGGTAAGAAACCAACGAAATCATTGATTTAGGGTCATTCTACTAGACTAAAGTCCAAGACTCGATTTATACTACTAGAAAGGAAAAGTAAACACTCGCACACTAGCTTCTAAACCGGGTTTTCGAAAACCTTTTTACACACAAGACACAACTACACACACAAAACAAAGACACGACAAAGAACGAAAGAAAAATAAGCAAAAGCAAAAGCAACAAAACAAAACGAACACAAAACAACAAACAAAGGGTACAAACACCACCCCTAACTTCCAAACAAGTCACCAAATCAACCACAAGTATGCACAAAGCTCCACCCGAGCACACCACATTACAATCTCCTCCAAACTCCTCAAGAGATAAAGAAGAAAAAGGGATAAAGATGTTACCGGAAGTCTTGAAAGCTCTCCAAAGCTATTGGTGATTCAAGCAACCTATAAGGAAAAAGGGAGGCAAAACACGCACAACACAACAAATATACGACATAACGACACAAAAGGAAAACACACAAAAAAAGAAAATCTTTTTGATTTTTGTGAAAATTTTTCAAATTTTTAGGATTTTAATTTTTTTTCGAAAAACTACGAAAATAAAACTAACTATGATAGAATATTGCTCCCCCACACTTAAGCCGAGCAATGCCCTCATGCTCGACCGTAGTGCATGGGAGCTCAAAAGAAAAGAAACTACGAAAATAAAGCTAAAAATCAAAAAGCAGAGAAAAGGGTAGAATGCGTCCGGCCGGGGTGTAGTCAAGTCACCATGGGCCGAGACAAGAAAAGATATGGATGGGGGAAGAAATAAAAAGAAAGAAATAAAAAGAGATGGGAGGGGAGGACTAGGTGTAATCAAGTCACCTAGCACGGATTCCGCCCAAATCCGACTAATTCCTACCAAAAAGGGTGAAAATCTTGCAAATTTGGATTTTGAAATGACTCTCGATGTAATCACATCATCGAGAGTCGGGAGCAACAAATACCGAGGCCTGGAAGGCCACCAAGACACCATGACTCAAGGGAAAGGGGGGCAAACAAGAGAAAACAAGCAATAATAGACGGAAAAGAAAGGATAGTTGCCGTACCCATCGGTTAGCAACTCACTTGCTCCATCGTCTCATCGGTCAATATAAGCACTTTGCTTGCCGTCATCACTGTCATCCCGCTTCGAACTTGAAAGTATCGCATGGTAGAGGTAGTAATGGTCTGAGGGGGTGAGATTTGATGTGGGGCTCGGTGTAAAGTGAAGAGGAAATGAAGTGGTGGCATGTAAGGGTCGTATGATAGGAACAAGGAGAAGAAGGGAGGTTGGGAGGGGGTGTACAATGGTTGGGTGGTCTCAAATGACGAAGAAGAGGCACAAGGGGTAGTAGGGGGCCATCCCGGTCGGTAAGACATACCCATCCCGGTCGGGAAGCTCCCGTCCCGATTGGGATGACACTCCAGTAAACCCAAAATATGGTACCCTCATCCCGATCGGGATGGATCCTTCCCGGTCGGGATGCTTCACCCTTCTCGGTCGGGATGCTCTCTTCGTGGCTTCCAAAACCCCAAAAGCTATTCAAAGCTTCAAAAAAACGACTCCCTAGCTTTAAATCCATGCTCTATCGATAGCCATTCCTCTCTAGGAATCACCTTCACTTCACACCCATCACAATAAGCTCAAATACAACATCAAATTCCCTCCCTCACAACACTCATCAACAATCCAAATAACAAGAATATCACAAAACAAAGAGTCCTAGGAACAAAATCTCAATAAACATAATTACAAACACCAAGCTAAAGAGAAGAGAGGTAGGGGAATGTACAAAATGACGGTTCTTAAGGAATTCCGTCAAACCGAGGATGGTGGACTCTTCTTCAACCATAGCCCTCAAGGGCTTGGAGGAGCAAGTCAAATGCACGACCGACATCGTAATGAAGGCCCAAGCAAACGAGCCGAGCTAACCTCCACGGCCTCCAAGGTGGAGCCAAGAAGTAGGAATCCCAAGACCCAACGTCATCATTCATGTTGTTTCCGGGGTCTATCCATCCTACGAGCTTAACCGACCTCTTCCTCCCTAAGCATCGTCTCCAACCACTAGCAAGCTTCAAGTCCTTGACAAGAGGCACAAAAAACGGCTTTGGCCTCACTTCCTCACTTCCTCACAAAAAATGGCTTTGGCCTCGCTTCCTCACTTCCTCACAAAAAACGGCATTATAGTGGCCTAGGTCGCATCCGGGCTCTCGCTACGTAGACCGACCTAGGGGTCGTCCTCACCGGGCTCTCGCTACGTAGTGAGGGAACCAAACCCACAAACAAACTATCACCCACAAGAGAAAAGGCAAAAAAAACAAGTATTTGCAACTACTAGTCACTCAAGCATTTCAACAAACATGTAATATGCATCAAACCAAGAGGAAACTCAAATCTTCCACCAACACCTCCAACAAACCCTTAATCACCAAATTAACACCCTAATCACCCTACTAACCCTAGCAAGAACCTACTCAAACATAATCAAACTACAACTAACAAGAACAAGAGGAATCAACATAAGAATCCAAACATACATAATGGAAAACAAGGATAAACAACAAACAATGAATAAAGATGAGAACTTAATAAACAATAAAGGATTAAGAGTAAAAGGAGAAGAAGATTGTACCAAACTACAAAGGAAATGGAAAAGGAGAACACTTGCATAGAAGAAAACCCAAATAATTCCACCAAGGTTGTCAATCTCGGATGGATTCTTCAAGAAATCCCTTAATACAAGTACTAAACTAAGATTAAGGACTAATTACCGACTAATCTACACTAATCTAAGCTAATCTAACCTAAAATAGTCTAGGGTTTTAGGGGAAGTGTCTAACATTACATAGGAATACAAGAGGAAGGGTATATATAGGGTTCCAAGTGGAAAGGAGAAGAGAAGATTGACGCGGGCCTGAACTGGGCTGGTCCCGACCGGGACGGGTTGGTCCTGACCGGATGGACTTCGTCCCGACCGGGATGGAACCAAAACAGGAGCATCTCTTTTGTGCACCTCATCCCGGACGGGTTGAGGTCATACCCGTCGGGGATGAGTCTTGTAGGCCTCCAATATGATCTTTGAGGTTTCTCCTTGCTTCACATGGACTTCTCATCGATTCTCGGGACTCGGGATCGGGTCTCGGAGGCTCGGGATTGGATCCCAAGGTCTCGGGGTCGAATCCAAGGCATCGAGTGATCGTTCCTTCACTTCGTTGGCTCCGAAAAGTGTATGTATTGAGTCGGAATCGCTCCAACTCTTCATGAATGGTCTCGGGAACCTGAAACAAACTAGAGGAAGCATAAGAAGCCCATAAATCCCTCCCAAGGAGCGATTCCACAAGGAAAATGGGACCAAAACACTACGAAATAGGCACTACAAACTACACTTATCACAGCAGCAGTACGAATGTCATGAAAATAGAAAATAGAGCAACAGCAGTATGTATGTCGATCGAAAGCACCAGGAATGATCGACAGCAACACGAAAAATTGAACCACAACAGCAGTAGCAAATCCGTTTAGATAATAGAGAAATGAAAGACAGAAAACGAAAGGAGAACCGAGGAAAAGAAAAGGTGTGGACATGACGTAGGTCCACCCCGACGCGGCCACGCGCGGGTTTGGGTAGGCGAATGAATCTCGTAGTGAGATTGATCACGGGTTGAAATTTAAGTCAAAGTTGGAGTCGCCACCGAATTTTGTGGGAATTCGGACCCATTCGAGCCCACTCTATGTCGTCATGAGCCGTACACAAAGTATAGCCCATTTCGATTTCAGAGTTTACGGGGCTCGTCCCTTTTCATTGCGATACCGATACCGTCACTACCGGTTATCGTGTATAGAATTACTCTCGTGCGCCAACGATTTCGGACATTCGGAAACTGAGGTTCTGAGTAAGGGGTTCTGACTACAACTACTCCCTCCATCTCGTTCATATGTTTATCTTTAATTGAAATATTTCTCAATCCAAAATGACCCAACCCCCTCATATTAAATCACGTTAATTATTGTGTTCTTTGATAATTAAAGTAACCCACCATTATAATCTCATCGTTGTGTTCTGTAGCCTTATGGGTTGAGTTGTGTTCTAATTAGGAAGTTGGTAAATTCAATTGATAAACAGTTAATCAAAGAAATCCAAATTAAAACGAGTGAAACATTTCTCTTAGAAATTCATTGACTATCGAAGTTAATAAATTCAACTGAAACATTTAATCAACGAAACTCCAGCAATTCTGTACAGACATAAACCAAAATATATAATTACTGAAATCAATTGACGAACATCTAATCAACGAAAATCCAGCAATTGTATACAGAATTAAACTGAAAAATAGAGCTAATGAAATCAACTGAAGAACATTTAATCAACGAAATCCAGCAATTCTATAAAAAAATCAAACAGAACTAAACCGAAATCAAAAGGGTGCATCCATTACAGCAAATAATTCATTCAAACACAAAGAAACTAAGCTCAAATGACGAACATATAAATAAATAATTCCACCATTTCTACAAATAACTAAATCGAGATAAAAAGTAAATAAACTCAACCCATAAACATCTAATGCTTCAACGATGAGATTATAATGGTATGGGTTCTGTAGAACACAACTAAGGCTACAGAACACAACTCAACCCATAAACTACTGGACCATGATGGATAAGTGTTCATTGATAATTGGAAATTATACTCAACCCATAAACTTTACCATTATACCATTATAATCTCCGCTACAGAACACAACTCAACATCATATCATCATCAATCAAAACAACCACAACCACAGATAGCCAGCAAGAAAAATACGAGTAATTCCGTAACGTCAAAAAGGAGACCAGAAAATCCGAGTCCACTACAGCGAATCAAAACAATTAACTTAATTAAATACTAAGTATCATACCTGAGAATTGAGGGGGGTCGGTTTAGGGTTTTTTTGGGTTCGTCGGTTTCTGGGTTCGCCGGACGGAGCAAGAAGATTTAGGGTTTCAATTTCGGTTCGCCGGAGGGGCTGGGATTCGGGTTCGCCGGAGGGTTTATGGGATTCGGGGTCGCGCGTGGAGGCTTGCCGGAAAGAGGGAAGGAGTCGTCGGTTTCTGGGTTCGCCGGACGGAGCAGGAAGATTTAGGGTTTCGATTTCGGTTCGCCGGAGGGGCTGGGATTCGGGTTCGCCGGAGAGTTTATGGGAGTCGGGGTCGCGCGTGGAGGTTCGCCGGAAAGAGGGAAGGGATCGCCGTTTGGTAGGGAGAGAGCGAGATTGGGGTGTCGGGTTTGGGGTTTGGGGATCGCTGTTTAGGGAAAGAGGGAAGGGATCGCTGTTTAGTTGTTGCCTATTTTTTTTTATATTAAACTCTTTGCGTGGGATTAGCCGACGCAACCAGACGCAGATTTCAAGTTTGCATCGGCTAATCCGATGCAATACCTTGTTTTTTTTAAATATTAAAACCTTTGCGTGGGATTAGCCGACGCATCCAGACGCAGATTTCAAGTGTGCGTCGGCTAATCCGATGCAGTACCTGTACGTTTTTTTTTATTAAAAATGCTGCTTGAGTCTGTTTAGTTGTTGGCTTAATTTTTTTATATATTGAAAACATTGCGTGGGATTAGCCGACGCAACCAGACGCAATATTCAACGTTGCGTCGGCTAATCCGATGCAACGTATTTTATTCTTTTCAATGGGAGTATTTATTTTTTTTATTAACGTACACTGCATCGGATTAGCCGATGCAATTAGACGCAATATTCAACTTTGCGTCGGCTAATCCGATGCAAAGCTATTAATTCTGTTGACTTTTTTTGTGACACAAACTGCATCGGATTAGTCGACGCAACCAGACGCAATATTAAACTTTGCGTCGGCTAATCCGATGCAACGCTATTAATTCTGTTGACTAGGGGTTTTTAGTCAACAACTTTTGCGTGGGATGGGCCGACGCAAACCTTTCTATTTGGATCGGCTTTGCGTCGGTTAATCCCACGCAAATCCTTTCACATAGTGGGGCGAACCCAAAATTATTGGCGCCTGCTTCATGGAGTCGGATAGCGCCAGCTAGTCCCACGCAATATTATTGCATCGGATTAACCGACGCAATTCGACACAGTTATACCATTTGCGTCGGATAATATATCCGACGCAACCTGTCCGACGCTATTTCAGCTGTTTTTAGTAGTGTGTGTTGGGAAGCCCACTAAGGACACCAAACCCCGCCTGCACTTAGCGGCCTCTACTAAGACATCGTTTGTGTTCGTGTACGCGCGCTAGTAAAATGACTAAATGATATGCAAACAGTGTTTTCGGCTAAGCATGCAAATTATTTGTTAGCTACGTCATTTTAATGCATCTTGATTCTCGTCAAAGTGATTTAGCATGAGAGGTTCATTTATAAGGCGATAAGCATCAAAATAAACAAAGATCGTAAATACGTACAAAATACACGGGCGGAAATACAACCCGGTCAATACAAAATAACGAACAATAAAAAAAGCATAAGCGGAAAGTATGTAAAAACGATAAATAATAACTTGAAACGGACCCGAATACAATAAATGCAAACTAGACCGTAAGTTGTGTAAATGGACGAACTTCAATTAAATACACATTTTATTGTGTACTAAATGAAGAACGGAGATATGGGTCCTAGGCGTGATGCTAGCCCGATCCCAAATCTCGATGCCTTGTCCCGACTTATCACATCGAAAAATTAGCGTCTAAATTAGCTATGTGTCGGATACGGCTAGAGAGTCGTCGACACAAGACTAATTAGTGTAAGACAATCGATCAAAGTCGTTTAAGTGAAATGATATGCATGAGTTTTGAAAATGTAATCACGTGATTGACTTTGCACGTGATGACTAAGTCGTAAGAAAAAAAGACGAGGCTCGTATGATGAAATAAAGCGCTCGGATTTGTGGGATAAAGGACCCACTCGATCGAGTCATGGTCGGGACTCGATCGAGTGTGCCTTCGAGATAGCTACTGCCCGGTTTTTGGGGTGTTACTCGATCGAGTGGCCCATGGCACTCGGTCGAGTGCCCCCTGTACGAGCTATAACTCGTTTCGAAAAAGGTGGCTATTCCGGTTTATTTATTTTAAAATCGATGGTTGGCCGAGTTGAATAGAAATATTGCATGATTTAAATTCAACTCGGCTTCCGATGTTATAATCGTGTAATATACAATCATAATACCGTCATCGGAATTTAGTGAAAAGTGTCATTATGGGGTTGAAAATTTGATTAGTGACGAAATGGTGCCCCTCCACGTCACAACATCGGAACTAATCCTAACAGATTATGTGATGTTGATTTTCGCATCAACGGATTCCGTACTAATCTTAGAAATGGAATCAAACGCGTTCAACTATGATCAACCACGATCACGTTACGCCCTTGAGTACATTGGGGCGGCGCTCCTCGAAAGAGTGCCACCTCCGTCGTGGCTCCTAAAGGGATTAAACGTACTTGGTGCGGTGATTATAGTTAAACGTGTTCGAATCCGAGTTTTAATACTATATACGTATACGCGGTATGTGTATTAGGACGAAATGTAAATGACGAGAAATAAATGTTAGATTGGTTAGTAACAAAAATTAAAAAAAGGTTAGTATACGATAAAATTAAATGTTAGTGTTAGTATACTAATACGATTATAATATAAAGCGTAAAAATGTATATGTAACACCCCCATTTACCCAGGAGCCTTACCAGACATTCCCAAGTAACTAAGGATGTTACCATCTCGGTTTCCCGAGGTAGTAGCTCATTACAATACAATATGGAATACCAAACCGGCCACAAGATTTAAACAATTACAACCCATTAACTATTAACTCTGGTTACACAGCGGAAGTTATACAATCTATTTAAAAACGGGAATGTCTATGCATTCACCCGTGCTATGTCTGGACTCATAAGTTGCGCTCACCCCAATCCCGTACATGTATCCCAGCATCCAAACACATCACGATATACATAACCTGCATAATAGACTGCTCCCCAATTGATCGGAAACGTCAATCGGATCATCACAGACACATCAGACATACACTCAAGGTCAGCTTACGATAACATTAAATAAATAACATTAGTATAACCAACATCACAAACATCAGTATCAGTATCATCATCATCATCATTCCCATTATCGATCGCGACCGCAGTCACGCCCCGTCAGTCCGAGTGTGCACACCCCTCCTAAGCTCTCCTAGGAGGAAACATCAGGGAAGGTCCCGAGATCAACCGGGCCTAGCTAGTCCTAGCTAGCTTCTCTCAATCGGCACACAGCCGCAATATCAATAGGCACACAGCCTCAATATCAATATAGGCACACAGCCTCAATCTAAATAGGCACACAGCCGCAATCTCAATATAACCATTATACCATTACATATCATACAAAATGCATACATACAACGTAAACTGAGTAAGGATAACCTTACCTAGTTAGCAAGTCACCACCACGTCGGTAGTAGTATTCACCACGAAAACTCTTCGAAGTCCAATCCTAGTAAAATATTGTATACTTAAATTAATATCGATCCTAACGTATTTGATTATAAAATAAAACCCGACACCGACCTAGTTATAACTTATTATTATATAAGTGATACTGCGCTAATTAAGTTAGACCAGCCACCCCGCTCACAAATAACCTATCTAATTAAAATTGGACACTTAATAAAATTAAACCTTGCTCTAAGTAAATCACATAAGAACAACTTATTACAACTAACAAATTACACCTACACTACGCCACTTTTATTAATAATAATAATAATAATAATAATAATAATAATAATAATAGTAATAATAACCAATTAACCGGCAACTTAATTACAACCATATACATACTACATCACCCAAAACTTACAACCACATACACGACAACTTAAGCCATCTGAAGACCATACTCGCTCCCATTTAAACGCACCTCGACAAGATACACGACAGCCCCGACACAAAAGTCTTAAACTCGACATAACAACAAACCAATACGAGAGCAGGGTGTGCGAGTGAACATAATAGAAGACGGAAATAAGGGGGATGCAGGGGTTTACCGGAGAAGTAAAACAACTAGAATCGATTTGCCGATGAGGACGCCCAGATGATTACGTGAACGAGGGTCGTGCAACAATCCTATATCGTTCACAGGCTAGGTAGGGCGAACCATAAGAAAGCAAGAGACGCATTGGGTTCGCGCTAGGACTACGACAATGACAACAGTAGGGCAAGGGTTGATATGATGACGGTTACCAAAAATGAAAGAAGGTGAAAGGGTGGTTGATGATGATGTGCGGCGAATGGTAAAGACGTGAATGGGAATGAAAGTGCAAGGTTATTAGGTTATTAGAATTGAATATAATAATCAATATTAATATACTACTCCATAATAAGTTACTAGTAGTAGGAGTATATTATAGTAGTATGTTATACTGGTATTAGTAAAGGTTAAAAGAAGCGGATCAAACAATAATACATACTACTACCCATAATAGAGATCTGAGGTAACAAAAGAATACGAGCATTAAAATACGGTTATTACAATCTACCCTCCTTATAAGGAACTTCGTCCCGAAGTTCACCACTCACCTAACGTAACCAAACACCTAATCTCGTCATGAACGATCACTTCTTCTAATATGATCATTGTAACTAACATCACCAAGAGTAAGCGAATTGGGGTATTACAATCTACCCTCCTTATAAGGAACTTCGTCCCGAAGTTCGCCAATCCTATACTGACGCTACCCAACACATCCAATGAATGCCCTATCTTGACACTAACGAGATCAATCTCTTCTCGACCCTCGTACATAACAAGTTATTAAATTATCGCATGTTACCATCGTAAACTTTTCAAACAAATGTACTTGTAATACCTTACCAGGGGTGATTAGTGAGTCGGGGATATGCCTAATCAATTCACGCGTTCCATCACAACGATTTTCAATACATATTTCACAACCTCCAACACTTCTTGCGTAATGCCAAGCACGACGGTTCGTTCTTGTTCATCTAGATTCTCCAACTTACTCACCCGTCAACTAGTCGTGAGGGTTCTACCCCCTCATTCATCAACATTTCACAACATTCAACATAAGTATCAACAGATTATTGACATACTCCTCCTCATATGTCACACTTCACATAAATTAAGCTAAACAGACTGCTTATTAGTACCACTGTGTTTATACTCATTATACTCGTCATGACTAATTCACATGTACGTTGGCAAACAACAGCTAGACTTATGTAAATCCTCCTATATATAGTCCTATGATATATTTAAATGCATGGACACCACTACTATCACCCAAGTAAAACGACCAATTCATACAAACATGGTTTACCCAACACTCAGGGCCTTACACTCAGTGACATGACACTTTACTGCATGGACTTGTTATCATGACGTTACTACCATGTACTATACCCAACCTGTTGACATCGAAACATAATTGATGACACAACGAATACGAATATGCCTTGGACCCCAAAATATTCATTATTCCAGACCCTTGTACCATCAGTATACCTAATCTTTATGTAATGTATCTTAATAGTTAATATTGTGACCCTCTTTCCACCGTGTTTATATTATTACTCTTAGTGATACCGTTAGACTCGTTAACCACCACTAATGCGACATTCTTACAATTAATTTAAATGGCACACCACATACTTCATGAAATTTGATCTCTTCATCATATATATCCCACAACTCGGTTTTATCATTAAAATACGTACTCCCAATCTACGTTATGATAACTCGTTGGCAGATTTGTATCATTAATAGTTTCGAACTCACATGCATACATGTGTAGAGAAAGCATTTAGGCAAGTAATATAACCATCACAGCAAAACAGCAACACAATCAGACACTTTTAGATGTCCATGTTAATAACCTCAGACCCTTAGACAATTGACAGGTGACATTGATTCCTCGGGATTCTAACAACTGATCAAGTAGCTTATCAGCTCTTAGGTTCACATAAGTTTTAAATTTAGACACTAGCATATATTACTCATTAATTGCTAATTAAGACGGAACTCATCGCGGATATACAAAAGTTGTTAAGATGAGCGTTTGACTGGCTCACCAAACATGTCAAAAAAAAAATACATCTATTACGACCAAAATCTGAAAATTGGTGTCATATTTAACTGTACATAAGTTGAGTATTCGGTTCGTTGTTTGATGACTCGACCTTTCCTGACGCCTCATTGCAACGACTCCCACTTATTGGATACGGGTACCGATGTTCTTTATCACATAAGCGACTTATGACTATGACAAATTTATTTGACATTAACACATCTGGTCTACATGATCCACGTTAAAACAATTATGCAACATGCACCAACATGACATCTCGTGATTCGACTTTACCCCCAATTCATCATTAACATATATTTTTGACTCCATTACATCATACAATAAGGTACACACTTTTACCTTAGCGCATCCACTTGAAAAGGGCAAAAAATAAAAAAAAATAAATGATCATTTTAGTGACTTTAAACACGTTTTCATAACATTGCAATCACTATGGTGGAAAATCATAGTTAAATCGTTATAATTAGAGATAGTGTAGAATTAACGAGCTCATATTCTTAAGACAGTAATATATGACTTTCAAGTCAAATCGTTTTCAGATTATAAACGAGACAGTGATTTTCAAACTCATTTTCATGAACCGACATAATTTGACCTTGAAAAAGTTTCACTTGATAAAACAAGTTTCAATATACAGACTCTTCAAAGTGACATAGTAAAAGTTCCAAATGATGATTCAATTCTCTACGTAAGGTTTATAATGAGAAACTTGACTACGAGCAAATTCACAGACACGTATGACCCATGTTCACGATTAATTTATTCATACCAAAGAACATGGAATTAAATCACAAAATTTTATAGTGAACTAGTCTTATAATATGCATGAGTATATTTTCAAACTTTTCGTGAAATAGGCACTCTAAACATGTGAAACAATTCGGTAAACATATTGTTCATGTTAATGAAGCTGCGGTACATTGTTTTGACATTATCTCGACATGTTTAACCTGACTACTTGTCTAGGCCATCAAAACAGGACTCCAGAAGACGGTAACGACTCAATAAATATCATATTGATAAGAGAGCACATATATAAACTCGAAATTCAAATATGAAGTAAAGGCATGAAACAAGGACACATTAGCTCAAAGCAAATTCCAAATATTTACGTATTGTCTGACTATCATTTTCATTACTCGTACTTTATTAGCATATGGCAAATTTGAGGAAGACATTACGACCCATTACACTTCAACTATAAATCCTCGTTAGGTAAAGTGAAGGGAGCTAGTACGTTATATCGGTAAGAAAGCATATAATACACGAAACGGAGCACAAATATCCCTGTACTTTTGACAAGCATTCATATTAACTCACACTTAAACCACGTAAGTTATTAACCAATAAGATACTACGATATCCATACCATCACCAGTCGTCAACCTCATCCAAGTAACATGAAAACCGCACTAGTATACTACATCGACGATATGGACACAACTTGCCACTAATACGACACTTCCACGTACAAACATCGTGACGCTGTGTCTAACATTATTATCAACCTGGCTATGACCTTTCTCCCACAAAGGATGATCGAATCCTAATTCGACCTTACGTACTTTAAGATATAGCTCATATGACATCGTACCAACTACAATACCATGCTAATACTATAACTACGTACTATACACACGTCATCTTATGTTGCTCAAAACATCAGATCACATGAATCAAACAGTACAATCAGTTATCATAAGCAGTCATCACAAGACATTCATAGCATCACAACGTATCCCACCTATTCTACCCCATCTCATTTCTCACACGCAGTTACTGGGTCAAGACCAGGAGGGCCAGAGTTGGTACAAGGACGTCTCCTCAACCAAGTTTCAAAGGGGGCTCCTGATGGCCTATCACCAGGGTTCATTTTATTTTCCTAGGTTCATTTATTTTAGACTCCAAGATCGTTCGCTCTGATACCACTTTGTAACACCCCCATTTACCCAGGAGCCTTACCAAACATTCCCAAGTAACTAAGGATGTTACCATCTCGGTTTCCCGAGGTAGTAGCTCATTACAATACAATATGGAATACCAAACCGGCCACAAGATTTAAACAATTACAACCCATTAACTATTAACTCTGGTTACACAGCGGAAGTTATACAATCTATTTAAAAACGGGAATGTCTATGCATTCACCCGTGCTATGTCTGGACTCATAAGTTGCGCTCACCCCAATCCTGTACATGTATCCCAGCATCCAAACACATCACGATATACATAACCTGCATAATAGACTGCTCCCCAATTGATCGGAAATGTCAATCGGATCATCACAGACACATCAGACATACAGACAAGGTCAGCTTACGATAACATTAAATAAATAACATTAGTATAACCAACATCACAAACATCAGTATCAGTATCATCATCATCATCATCATTCCCATTATCTATCGCGACCGCAGTCACGCCCCGTCAGTCCGAGTGTGCACACCCCTCCTAAGCTCTCCTAGGAGGAAACATCAGGGAAGGTCCCGAGATCAACCGGGCCTAGCTAGTCCTAGCTAGCTTCTCTCAATCGGCACACAGCCGCAATATCAATAGGCACACAGCCGCAATCTCAATATAACCATTATACCATTACATATCATACAAAATGCATACATACAACGTAAACTGAGTAAGGATAACCTTACCTAGTTAGCAAGTCACCACCACGTCGATAGTAGTATTCACCACGAAAACTCTTCGAAGTCCAATCCTAGTAAAATATTGTATACTTAAATTAATATCGATCCTAACGTATTTGATTATAAAATAAAACCCGACACCGACCTAGTTATAACTTATTATTATATAAGTGATACTGCGCTAATTAAGTTAGACCAGCCACCCCGCTCACAATTAACCTATCTAATTAAAATTGGACACTTAATAAAATTAAACCTTGCTCTAAGTAAATCACATAAGAACAACTTATTACTACTAACAAATTACACCTACACTACGCCACTTTTAATAATAATAATAATAATAATAATAATAATAATAATAATAATAATAATAATAATAATAATAATAATAATAATAATAATAATAATAATAGTAATAGTAATAATAACCAATTAACCGGCAACTTAATTACAACCATATACATACTACATCACCCAAAACTTACAACCACATACACGACAACTTAAGCCATCTGAAGACCATACTCGCTCCCATTTAAACGGAGCTCGACAAGATACACGACAGCCCCGACACAAAAGTCTTAAACTCGACATTCCCATTTACCCCCATTTACCAAGAGTAAGCGAATTGGGGTATTACAATATATATAAATATATATATATATATATTTATAGAGAGAGATAGCAAAGATTGAGACGGGGTTGATGACACCCTCAACATACATGCTTAGAATGGCCTCGGCAATGGACTCGTAATAGCGACGGGAACGCGGGAGTATCGAGGATGTATTTAAAGTTATGGTGTGTGTATGTGTGTGTGGTGATGTTTTATCGGTTTTTCGAGGGATAAGGACTCGATTTTTGCTTAGGGTTGCTCAAGGTTATAGTGTAGAGAGGATGGGTGAGTTAGGGTACAAATGTAGGGTTTTTGATGCATGGACAATCTTGAAAATGAAGAGCACAAGGAGGGGTATTTATAGAGTTTACCCCTCGACCTAGGGTCAGTCGATCGAGTGGCCCTAGTACACTCGATCGAGTGCCCTGCAAAACAGGTATGTTGCGTTTTTGTGCCTCCACTCGATCGAGTGAGGTCAATCCACTCGATCGAGTAGATAGGGTTGGCGAGCCATTTTAGGAAATGGTTGACTTTTTTGATTTTTTGAGGATTGTGTTCGGACGCAGGTTTCTAGAAGCGAACCTGGTTGACCTTATGTGACGGATTCGTCCTTGACCGGGTTTTTACCCGGTCGCCGAAAGACGGTTTTTATTTTTGGTGTCGGTTTTGGCCCAAATTAGTCTCATTTTACTCTAAACGACCCACTGGGACTGAATTTGAGGTTGGTTTTGAGAGATTTGTACTCCGCTAAAAGCCCATGTCGGATATTATTGATTCCGAGCCCATATTCGAGTATACTAAGTCACGTTTGCGTCCGATCATCATCGGGTGTTTTGTTGGGAACTGCTATAGACACTAGCAGGCAAAATGCGGGTGTCTACAAAAGGGAATACGAACAAAACAACGACAACAACGCAGTAAACGCAGCAGCATAAAGAAGGAAGAACGAACAACAGTCACTTACCGAAACAAGAGTGAAAACAGAGGAAGAAAAAAAGGACAGGGGCACGAGACAAGATTGTTGATTGTTGGAGTAAAAAGAAGAAGATCGACGGAGGTAACTGATGGAGTTATACGGAGGCACAAGTTGGCAGGAAAAGCAAAATGAATAAGAAGGAAAAGGGTGACGGAACAAAGAGGTGGACAAGAAAAGGGGAGATGAATGAATCATTAGTAAAGGGGACACATTACATAAAAAGAAAAAGGAAAAGGGGATGAATCATCACACTTAAAGTGAGTAAGAAACATGGATTAAATGAATTCCGCGACAATAAGTTGACTGACCCACGAACCGAATTAAAACGAGTTAATAAAATTAATAATCGGGCCGTCAAATAAAATGAGTAAATAAATTATTCGAGACGAAATCGAAGCTTATAGAAATAAAAAATTAAATTAAATGTATAAAAATAAATCGAAATAAAAATAAAAATATGTTTTAAATATAAAAATAGTTTTCGAGACAAATAGAAGTTTAGGAGTTTGAAACGATTAAACGATAAATCCGTTTTATAATAATTTAAAGAATTACGAGTTAAATCGTAAAAATAAAAATATGAACATAATTTAAATTTATATAAATCAGGGGTGTTACAGAGGAAGTACACCTAGTTGAACCAACAACTAGAGAAAGAACAAACTTCACCCCTAGAACATTCTCCAAACTAGGCATCACATACGCCGAAGCTCTAAAAAGGATAACCGAGCAAGGGAAGCTCGAACTCATGAGCCCTGCCCCAGAACCGCCCGCGAGAAGGAAAGGGAGAACGTGGGATGCCAATAAATATTGCCATTACCACCGTGGCGATGGGCATGATACCGAATGTTGCCTTCGACTCAAACATGTCATATAAGACATGATCGAAAACGGGATGATTCCTCTCCCTCCACCCGAGAAACCAAACAATAGCACAAACCCCTTTAGCGTTCATGCTATCTTTGACGACACCATTGATTGTCCCCACCTTGACCCTATAGAGGAGGACATCTTGAATATCGAGGAAGATCCCGACAACGCACGTGCATCCGTCAAGATGAGTAAATCTGTGTTCGAGTCAGAGTCTAGTTCATCTTAGAGCCTAGACCTAATAGTATAACAAATGTCTTTTGTTTTTACATCGAGTCAAGAGGTGTGAGGGGATCTGTTCTCGACCTCCCCGAGAATAATATCTCGGGCGCAAAGCCCACTTATTACCATCAATAAAAAGAAAATCAACTTTTCTTCTTTACAATGTGCCTCGACAATTGCTTGATTTTAACGTAATGCACCTTCTTGCTTACGACTCGATGCTATGCCTTTTATCGATAACAATCAAACATACCTCAAAACAACGAGGAATTACAAGAACCGAGATCCTGTGTTCTCTTTCACCTATTCCATGTCTGGTATAGAAAGCCACATAATTATACATACCTTAGAACGAGCGTTACTAAATCCTATGACAAACCTAGATAGTCTCTTAGCTTGTGATTAAAGACGGAAGGCAAGCCCATTTCCCACAAAAATATCCCTCAAATAAAGACCGACCAATTCCTACCATAGGTGCTAGCCTGACAAAAAGAAAAAGAAGTTCGAAATGGCCAAAAGGAGCCAAAGAAAAAAAATGAAACCACGGCCAAAACTAAACCGGCCCAATTCAATGATCAAGACAAAACTAAATGGTCAAAATGAAACCCCCAATCATTCAACTTGATTTCAAATGCAAAGTTCGAACAAAAAGAAAAAAAAATGAACAGACCAGTCAACTAGCACCCAAAGACTAGCCTCCCTATATTACAACTCTTAAGAACTTCCCGAGACACTTGTTAGGAGACAGTCCGGAATTTTGAGGATTCAAGCTCAATAGGATAATCCCAAGCGTAAGGGCCAGACATGGAAATCAGATCCCACGAAATTTACACTCCACCCGATTGAAGTCTGAGTCATTTTTACTCAGCTTCTCCATTCCTACCACATTACTAAACCTTAGCCCATAGCCCTAACTCCACAAAAATCAATCTCCAGATTTTGATCTATCGAAACCACTTACTACCTAGCTCCACATTCCAAAACCATCTAAGCCAGTCATCCTGACCCAAACACGGTATCTCGGTAATTATCACTTTCAAGGGGTCACACCCAACCACTCCACCTTAGTTCTTTAACTAGGGTGAATACACTCTAAACATCTCACATTGATAATTGGCATAACAAGTCTAAAGCAAAATCACTCACACCTATTATGAACTACGAACATGGTTTGATTCCGTCTAAACACGGATACGTAGGCACCCTTTCCAAGGGTACAACTGAGAAAAAATAACAAAATCGATTACTCGATTCCCAGACGAATCAGAATCACCTCTACGTTCCGGTTAACGAGTGATTTCAATGACGAAGCACAAACGACGAGCCGAGGACGGAGTGAAAACCTGAAAGGGCGCTCCGGGCAAAATGAAGAATCGAGTTGGGAGTCGTCAAAAAAAAGAGAGAGCAAAAAAAAATAAGAACAAAAGGTGAGCCGAGGACGGAGTGAAAACCCGAAAGAGCGCTCTGAGCAAAATGAAGAATCGAGTTGCGAGCCACCACAAACAAAAAATAATGTAAAATAAATGTGCTTCTCCTTAACAATAAAATTTGGTTAAGTCGAGCCTTTGTCGGGGTCGAACACTCTCTATGATAACGGGACATGAAAATCTCTATTCCCAAGACACCCTAAACTCCCTAAACAAACTCTCCGTCCACGAGTCGAACTTAAGAATGCCCTTAGTAAACTCTGAGGTGGTAGGCCTTAAACCCATTTAATTCGACAATTCGCTCGGATAAATATAAATTGGATCCCTCAAGGATAATACCAGCATAGCCTGGATCGAGGACGAGAAGGGAAACCCGGTATGCCCATTGATGTTCCACCACGGGACAGTCCACATGATAACCAATCTCCCTTTAGCCAAGTAGGAAAGCCACCCCTTTTCGGTGTGACCCTCACTCCATGCTCGCACCATCTTCTGACCCGTATTGACTGACCGTTCTTTTATTAAAATATAGAACATAAGTGTGTTTTAATCCCAAATTTACAGTGTTTCCGCTATTGTATTGCGTTAGAATTTCTAGGGGATTACAGTTGACCTAGACAAAGTAACGACCACGACTAGGACTTGACCATGAGACTCGAGTTGCATAAAGGTGAGTCCGAAAATGGGGCGAACGTGTTCGACCGTGTCGTGTACTCGGACCAACCGCGGTAACCTAACCCTAGGTGACTCGAGTATTCGTAGCATAGGTACGACTCGAAGGAGGCATCATAAGGACGCCGGTGTAGGATGGACGTAGGGCACCCTTAGAGCAACCGTGATTGATCGCTCTGCTGGAGGGTAGCCCCCGAGTGAGATTGAAGGTTTTGCTAAGACTCGAGTGTCGAACGAGTGACCCTTAGATGTAAGGACCACGAACCTTTTGTTACAGGGCTATGCCCTGTAAAAGGTTGACTCGGCCTCAAGGAAAGGCAGACGGGGTAAGGAAAGAAACTTGCGATGTAAGATTGGCAGAGTTTCGACGCTAGAGACCCTTGACTTGACTTGAAAAAAGATGGCCTTGTGATTAGGGTAGACCCTTAAGTTAAAGAGTTCTAAAATTGGGATGACTCGACTAACGGATTGAAAGATGGGCGAACTTCCCTTAGGAAAATTCGTGGGGACCGTCCTGCTAGAGGGAAAGGTCGCGTGGGACCTTCTAATTAGGACTCGAGTGTATGAACGAACCTTCCATTTACGAGTGTATGACTCATGTTGGTCAGTTATGCCTTTAGAAAAAGGCGGACTAGGATGGGGAAGAAACCCTTGATGTAAGATCGACAGAGTTTCGATGCTAAAGACCTTCGACGTATTATGAAAAGACCCGACATACGGATAACGGTAGGTCCTATAATAAGGAAGGTGTTTTTTTTTGGAAAAGAATTGAATTTAAAAAAAAAATTGAGAGAACCGTCCCGAAATTGGTAGTGGGCCAACAGGATCGGGCATTTTGAAATGTTAGAATGGTTGCAAGTAATTTCGCATTTTGAAAATTGGGAGACAATCCCGTCTTTTGAAATTGGCAGCATGCTGGCAGAACCAGGTTTTTGAATAGTTGAATGTTTGGAATTTTGAAAAATTTGAATATCGAAAATAAATTTCGGGAAATTTGAAAAAAAATCGAAAAAGGGATCCCGAAGATTTGAAAATTTATAATGGTATCTCGAAGATTTGAAAGTCGAAATGGAATAGCGAAGATTTGAGAATCAAAATGGTATTTTGAATATTTGAAAATCGAAATGGAATTTTGAAGATTTGAAATTTGAAATTTGAAAATTCGAAAATCGAAAGGGGATCGGAAATTTGAATATCGGAATGGACAGCATGCCGGCTAGAAAATAGGCTTGTTTTGAGTCAAATCTTTAAGTCTAAATTTTGACAGCATTCCTAATTTTTAAAAATTGGATATTTTTGGAAAGATGTAATTTTGGAATTTTGAATAATCGAAAATGAATTTTCGAAAAATTGAAAATCGGAAACAGGGTCCCGACTTTTAAAATTGGCGAAAATGTCGTCGGGCCCGATTTTTTTTTTGAAAAGTCAAAATGTTTTTGAATTTTTTAAATGGATAGCATACCGGCTAAAAATAGACTATTTTGAGACAATTCGTAAGTCCTAATTTCGGTAGCATTCTGCGTTTTTGAAAATTGGATATTTTGAAAAAACGGGTCTCGAAATGGACGGTATTTCTGGTTTTTCAAAATTGGGTATTTTGGAAAGATGCATTTTTTGAAATGATAGTTTTTGAAAAATGACACAGAAACCAAGTAGCACGTAGTCAAACAAGCATTATGACGACAGCATGTATGTTTTACGCTAAGTCTCGGTCGATCAAAATCGGGTCTATACCAACAACGACGGCTTTCTCGTAAATCAGGACGGACTTCATAAGCCGAATTGGTCTTAGAACATGCCGCGAAACCCATACGAGTTCGGCCATAGAAGTTTTTAGCGCAACCATTTAGGAATGCGCCGCGGTATAGTGGGACGTCGGTCACAAGTAACCGGCCCGGAAAAAAATTTGGGTAATGCATGAACCTTCGAACTAAAATGCGTACACAAATAATCAAACGATTTCTTTTCGAGTCTCACCCTAGGAACCCCGATGACAAGTGGTACATCAGGTATCCCCAGCGGAGTCGCCAAATTGTGGACATGACATAGGTCCATCCCGACGCGGCCACGCGCGGGTTTGGGGAGGCGAATGAATCTCATGTGAGATGGATCTCGAATTGAAATTTAAATCTATTTAGGAGTCGCCACCGAACTTTGTGGGAGTTCGAGCCCATTCGAACCCACTCTATATCTTAGTGGGCCGCGCGCAGAGTACGGCCCATTCCGATTTCAGAGTTTATGGGGTTCGTCCCTTTGCATTGCGATACCGATACCAATATTATCGGTAATCGTGTATTGAATGACTCTTGTATGTCAACGGTTTTGGACATCCGGAAACCATGGTTCTGAGTAAGGGGTGAGGGTACGTGTTGAAAAGTTCGCAAAGAACACCCAACCCCGCCCGCACTTAGCGGCCTCTACTTAGATATCGTTCGTTTTTCGTGTACGCGCGTTAGTTTGACGGTTGAATGATATGCAAACAGTGTTTTTTTACTGAACATGTGAAATATGTTTGATCTACATCGTTTTAATGCATCTTTGAATTAGGTCGAAGTTGTTTTAGCATGTGAGGTTCGTTTTAGTACAATAAAACAAAAAACGAAATAAAAGCGCAAAAGTAGATTACAACATGCGAGCGGCATACCACCCGGAAATATAATACAACAAACTACAATTTGCCACAATTGCGATAATAAAGGAGCGTAAATAAATTAGATAGTGTAAATATGATACGATGCGTGGTTTTGAAAAGAATATGGCACGTGATGGACTTGACACGTGTTGACCGAGGTCATTAAAAAGGATTTATCGAGGCTTGAAGTATGTTGAAGGCTCACGATTTTGTCGTGGTGAAGGCCACTCGATCGAGTAGTCCTAGCTCGTAAAAACCTTCTGCCCAATTTTTGGGGTGTCACTCGACCGAGTGGCTATGGCACTCGATCGAGTGCCCCCTGTACGAACGATGGTTCGTGAATTTGCTTTTAATTTTGAAATCGATAGTTTTACTAAATCACGTGAAAATATAATATGATTTACATTCGGTTCAGTTTTTGATACTCGTCATATTCGATATTTGATTACAAAAATCAATATCTAATATTAAGAGTGAATTATCGTTTTGAATTAATATCGTAATGTCGTAATTAGTCCTTTCGGACTATGTGACTTTTATTTCGGTGTCAACGGGATCACGTTTAATATGATTTATTAATTGATTCCTTTTAGATCCGACATTCGACTATAGAATCAATATCGTATCCTAGGAATGATAGTATGATAATAGTATGATAATATCGATATTGGAACCGAGAAAAGGAAAAGAAATAAAAAAAAAGAGAAAAAAAAAACGCGACGACGACGAATGGGGCAAAAAGACGGAGAGAAGGGAAGAGAGAAAAACAGGATTTGTAACACCCTCAACCTACATGCTTAATTATCTCGAAAACGGACTCGTAGTAGCGGCCTAGGCGCGGGAGCGTTAAAATGTATTTAGGAGAGTTATGGTATGTATAATTGGGAAGGGATTTGACGAGTTTTGCTCTCGGGTTTCTTAAAGGATTTCTAGGGGAAAGATCGAGGTTGTATGGGATTGTATCGCCTAGGATGTCGATTGTTGTTGTTGTGTTGTGTGTTGTGTGTTGTAAGGGGGTGTATTTATAGGTAAAGTACCCGGGTTTATGATAGGAAAGGTACCCGACTTTGAATATATAGGAAAGGCTTTGCTTGGATGGGAAGAAACACCAACTTGGGTGAAGGGGAAACACCCGGTTTTAGGTGAAGAAGGACTCCGATTGTGGATAGAAAAAGGAATCCGGTTTCAGCTGGAAAAGAGGCCACTCGATCAAGTGGTGCATAGTACTCGATCGAGTGCCCGGCCTGGCGTTGGTTTTTGTGCGGTTTTGCGATCGTACTCGACCGAGTGGGCCGCTCCACTCGATTGAGTGGGTATAGCTGGCTGATTTTTTGTAGTATTTGGTTTCAAATCAGACTTCCAAAAGCTGCGTGGCTGACTTTTGTGTCTCGAAAATGCCTTTGACCAGGGTTTGACCCGGTCGCTAAAAGACAGTTTTGCCCTTGGTGTCGATTTTGACCCTAATTAGTCTTATTTGATTAAAAATGACCCACAAGGCCTGGATTTGAGGTTATTTTGTGAGATTTGTACTCCGCTAAAAGCTCGCGCCAAATACTATTGATTCCGAGTCAAAAATCGAGTGTAATAAGTCATGTTTACATCCGATCATCATCGGGTGTTTTTTGGAAACTGCTATAGACACCTAGCGGCCAAATAAATGTAGGTGTCTACACTAAGATAATAGACTTTTGCTTTTGAGTGCTTAGGGACTCGCTAGGATTGTTTGCTTTGAGTGCTTTGGGACTCGCTAGGATTGAGTGCTTTGGGACTCGTTAGGGTTGAGTGCTTTGGGACTCGTTAGGTTTGAGTGCTTTGGGACTCGTTAGGGTTGAGTGCTTTGGGACTCGTTAGGGTTGATTGCTTTAGGACTCGTTAGGATTGAGTGCTTTGGGACACGTTATAGTTGAGTGCTTTGGGACTCGTTAAGATTGAGTGCTTTCGGATTCATTAGGGTTGAGTGCTTTGGGACTCGGTTGAGTGCTTTGGGACTCGTTAGGATTCAGTGCTTCGGGACTCGTTAAGATGGAGTGCTTTGGGACGCGTTAGAATCGAGTGCTTTGGGACTCGTTAGGGTTGTCATGCGTATTGGTACCAGTTGTTGTACTATCTGGGGGTTCCATGCTTACTCCGTAAGGGATTGATTTTGATTGTCCGATTAGAAGCGGTTTCAAGGATTGCCTCATCTGCCGGAGAGAATTAAATCGTCCCGCCCCTGTTTATTTAGCTTAGTGTGGGAAGTTGCATCTTGTGGGTATTGGGTATTGTGTCTAGGTTGTTTCTGCTCTCGTTTTGGGCTGCAAGATCAAGCGCGGGTCTTGAGACGCCTTGAAACTCAGTCGCCCCAACCACAGCGCCCTAAAATTTGGACGCCTATTATGGGGCGCTCAAGGTATTGACTCCCATATTTGTTTAAAGGCTACGAAGGAAAGGGGGACGATTCATTTCATCTCAAAAATCGAACGCGACCCTCCCATCGTCTCAACCTTGCTCTTTCGATTTTGCTCAACCGATTCCCGACTCGATTTTTGTCACATTCTATCATGTCGACTCCGGGAAAGTGTTCCTCACTCACTTATTGCCGATTTGTGCTTAATTGGTGTACTTGTGAATCAATTTTTGCTTAAACCCTAGAATCAATTTGGGGCTTCTCGTTTCTGCTAAGTCTCGATGTTTACTCTTGGTCCCATTGTTGAATTAGGATAGAAGGGAGCTTGATAGGGTAGTTATTAGCTTGAGATGAAGCTTGGAGGTGTTTTAATGGCTTCTTGTGAGTAACAGTTGGAATGCTAGGGTTTAGGGTTTGATTTCCCGTTTGTTCCCATACTTCACTCTTGTAACCTTGCTTAATTATTGCTTGTGGTGTTATGGGTAGTTCATATGTCAATTCTTATGAGCCAGAATGCACTCTCGGTCATTCCGTGAGAGTTTGTGAAGCTTACGACAGACCAAATAATACCGTAACGATGCTGGATTTTCCCAAAATCACTTTTATTATGACCGGGGTCGAAAATGGATGCTAGTGGGTCTTTTGGAATTTCGATATCATTATCCGAAATTTTGAGCTTATTTTGACCTGTTTGGGTTACCTTGTCCTGACCTGAGGTGCGTCTTTTGTTTTGTTTTGCAGCGGAAGATGGTACAGGAGCTACCAAGGGAGTCCCTACAGCTGGTACTAGTGGTGAGACTACCGGGTCAAGCTCTCTGACATCCCGGGTGGCTCGCAAGAGGCGACGGAACGCTCCTTCGCAGCGCCTTGAGCCTGGAGCCGCGGACGAGGCTAACTTTGACAGAGTCACTAGGTGCCAGTTGCTCGTCACAGTTGCTAGGAGAGCGCACGTCCCTAAGACTGTTGAGGAGGGTGAGGATGCTGTTTTTGAGGATCCCGTTTGGGCTCGGGATTGGGACGGTCGGTAATTGTTGCTACGTCCGGACATACACGTATCCACCCGTGTCGTAAACGGCCAGGTGAGTGTCTCGATTTATGTTATTGGCTCAGGTTTTAACTTTGGTTAATGCCAGCTTGTTTATTTATATTTGTATCTTTTCGGTTTGCAGCCCCTAGGTCCGATGAGGACCTTCTCAGGCTTTACGACGTGCCTGGAGATTTACGAGCAAAAGCTTAGTCCTGAGGTTAAGGAGATAATCATGGGGATGGCTTTGGGCCCCTTGGTCGTACATTGGGTCGATTTGGTAGGTTGCAAGACTAAGTGCAACCTAATTGTGAATAGAGCGATGGTGGATCGCTTTCCCGATACGACCTCGACATTCCACATGTCGTTCGGGGAGGTCGGGATGACTTTGGAGGACTTCGGGGTTATTTCAGGTTTGCCTTGGGGTCCCGAGATGATTAGGTGGGCTCCTGAAGGCCCTAGGTTAGATAGTGACAAGGTTAAGGGTTGGATCGTGGACTGCTTATAGCCCTCGGCTTATAACACGCTTCATTCTTTAATGAGTTCATACATTACTAACCACTTTGAAAGGGTGGCGGTTCTAGAGGATCGAGTACCCAACACGGCGGCGCAGGACGCCCGTCTAATGTTGTGGTACTTCTTAGGGTCGACCCACTTCTCGTTTAAGGGCGAGAGGTTTAGCACTAGGATTTTGCCTTTCCTAGCTGACTTGGGTCAGTTGGGACATTTTGATTGGGTGACCGTGGCTTTCGCGGTGATGACCCACTGCCTACAGGTCATGGTTAGGCCGCAGAGGGTGGATTTTGGCTCTATTACACCTATCGTGGGTCCGGGTCTCGTACTAGAGGTAATTCATTGGCTTCATACTTGACTTTTGAGGTTTTGTTTTGTTTAGTTTGGTTTGGTTTGGTTTTGCTGACGGTATTTCGGGTTTTGCAGGCTTGGATCTATTCCTATTTTCCACGTTTGGCACACAAAACGGTGCGCGTTCGCCCGGCTAGGTATCCGACTGTGACTGAATGGAGGCTGGCTCAAGCTAAGAGTATGATGAGTCACTACTCGTCAGAGAACGTGCTGGTAAACCAACTGCACCTCGAGGATGTGAGTTTTCCTTCTTACCATTTATCTTTTTAGATAGTCCCCAAGGTTAGGAGTTTTGAGATATTGGTCTGTTTACGAAGTTCGTGGCCCGTCCTTGGACCGACTACGACGGTTTGCCCGAGTATGTGAGGGCAGAGTTGAAGCCCAGGAGCTACAGAAGGATGCTTCTTCCTGCGCTGTTTCACCCGGTGTGGTACTTGGGCAAGAGATTGGTGCGCCAGTGCTTATATGTTGAGCTTAGGGTGCCGGTTGATCCTCCCCGAACCGTGTTTTGGCTTCCGACTACTGTGGAAGCTCGCGAGGGTAGGAGCGGAGAGGGAGACGATGCATTACTGGTGTCGGGTTCCTCCTACGTGTCTCAGGCCTGCCAGCGGCAAGCTTGCCACCGCCTCGTCGTGAGTATTCGATTATTTGTTTGCTTTTCTTTCATGGTTTTGTGTCTGTTTTTGTCCTGATCGGCTTGCTTTCCTTCAGTTGGTCAACCCGACGGATGCTATTCAATCCCCAGACTTTCCTTTGACACTGCTCAGGGCTGACGCGGCTGAGTTGGCTTTTACGGAGCCTCTTCCTCCTTGTTCTGCGGAGGAGATGGAGGCCGGGATGGAGTGGCTGACCGGGTGTACCGGGTAAGTTTTGGGATTTTGCCTTGAACTCAGCTTCGAGGTTTAGGTTTTGTTAACTAGTTTGTTTGGTTTTGTTCTTTTTTTCTGTTCAGGTCTCGTCCGCTTCCCACCAGCGGTTATGGCAGGCTGCAAACAGCTTTCGGGCCTACGCATCGAGGATGGTTGTTGCCTCCCGTGATACATCAGGACCTCGATCGGTAAGTAGTGTTTTTCTAGGGACAGTTTTCTAGGCTGGTTGTGTCATTCCCTAAAGGGTAATTGTATTTGCATGATGCCCCGGATATGGTAGAGCTGTTAGAGACTCGGGTGACCAAGCTCGAGGCGGTTGAGAGGAGACTACGGAAAACCTTGCACTTTTGGAACGACGAGATTGTCGAACTTAGGGAGGAGTTGTCTCGATCTCGATGTGAGAACTCGGCGCAAGGTGAAGCTAGGTTCGGGGCCGAGATGGAGAGAGAGGCAGAGGCTGAGGGTCAGGCTACGGGCGCTACTGAGGATGTTGAGGAAATCCCTGAGAAGGCTACCCTGGATATGCTTACGGGTATGGGTGGTACCGAGTCTCCCACCTTAGATCTGGAGGATCTAGGCTTAGATGATGACCTTGGTGGGCTTGTACTGGCTATAGCTGCAGCCTTTAGGGGTCCTCCGTAGATTATACGCCCGATTTGTGTTTGGATTTTGTATATCTTGTGTATTTTAAACTTTCACCGCTTTGATTGACCTATTTTGCTCGTGTTTTTGAAATGGTGACTTAGATGACAAGTAATCACTTCAAGTTCGGTTTGCTTTCAGTTTAGTCGTGATTTAATATGTCTTAGATGTATTAGCATTGCGTAGGAGTGTGAAAATGTTTTTTCAGGAGTCTTTTAAATAGGTTAGTTTGAGGCGGGAGTTGGATCAGGTGATACGTCGATTAAAATGTTTGACTCGGTGTTGTGTGCAGTATTCGTAAAGCGTTTCGTGACTAAAATGTTTTGATCGAGTGTTTTCGGTGCTAGGAGACAAGTGTAATTGTTTTAACACTCGTCTTCGAAGGGAAGTAAAAGGAAAAAGTCGGACTACTTTTTATGCTTTAATGACAATGTTTTGTAAGGTTACAGACGCATATCGATGATAAAAAAGTTAGGCCACTTTTTATGCTTTAATGACAATGTCGTGTAAGGCTACAGACGCGTATTGACGATGTCACTTGGGGCTACAACACGCCTAGGTGGGGTAGCTTATCCCCCTAAAAAAAACGAAAAAAAACGTCCAAGTCCGGTGAATCTGGTGGACGGAAACGAGTTGTCTACTTGTCTGTGTGAAACTTTCATTTCTACGCGGTGCTCGTAATGAGCGCTATGGTTTTATGGAAAGGATTGGGTGACTTTAGAAGGTCGTTCCTAATGTCTCGGGTTCTCAGATGGTGTCTGTTGGGGTGAAGCGTGACTAACAGTATGGGGTTCAGGTGCCAGAAGGCTGACGGTTTGGGGCTCAGAGGCCTGGGCTTGGGCGGTTAGTTCCTAAGGCGCGTGGGTTTGGGCGACCCGGTTTTGGGGCGCCTAGGCTCGGGCGGTCCAATTCTAGATTATGGAAATTTTTAACAATTTCCTAATTGTTGTGTGGTTAAGGCTATATATGTGGGTTATGGGTGCTCCTCTTAGACATAATTGAACACCCATAGTGTCTTTATAGCTTCCGTGCCTTTTTTCAAGTCATGTCGGGTTTTGGGAATCTCTTGACCGGGTGGATAGGTCGTCTTAAGAAAGGTGATCTGGAGGGTGGTTTGTCTGTTGTTGCCACTCTAAGGCAAGTTATAGTTAAAGATGAATTTTTGTTGGAATGTTCTCGTTTTTGGGATGCTAAGAACCACGTTTTTGTTTTCCCCAGGGGCAATGTTTGTTCTCTCCTCCGAGAAGATAGATGTTATAGGTGGGTGGCATTCGGTTCGTCCTTGTATCCCTATTAAGGGTGATGTTCCTGTGGAGCGGCTTCGCCATTTTTTGGACATTCCTTTGTTAGAGGAGGCTAGGGCTTTCTTTGGAGACGGTGGTATTAACTTAGAGTTACTTGTTAGGGTATTTTCACGGAAAGACTCTCGTGACACTTCGCCTTAGCCCATAAGTGGGTTCTTAGTATCGCGGTTGCATGTTATAATCTATTTGAGGATGCATCGGTGCACGAAGGGTGGGGTAGTCCTCGGGTTTTGGATATTGTGAGGGGAATGGAGCATGCGCGATCGCCCTCTTTGCTTATTCTTGGTGAACTTATCATGGGTCTTGTTACCCGTGCACAGATACATCGTGCTCCTTTCTGTAGTTAAGGCTATATATGTGGGTTATGGGTGCTCCTCTTAGACATAATTGAACACCCGTAGTGTCTTTATAGCTTTTGTGCCTTTTTTCAAGTCATGTCGGGTTTTGGGAATCTCTTGACCGGGTGGATGGGTCGTCTTAAGAAAGGTGATCTAGAGGGTGGTTTGTCTGTTGTTGCCACTCTAAGGCAAGTTATAGTTCAAGATGAATTTTTGTTGGCATATTCTCGTTTTTGGGATGCTAAGAACCACGTTTTTGTTTTCCCGAGGGGCATTGTTTGTCCTCTCCTCCGAGAAGTTAGATGTTATAGGTGGGTGGCATTCGGTTCGTCCTTGTATCCCTATTAAGGGTGATGTTCCTGTGGAGCGTCTTCGCCATTTTTTGGACATTCCTTTGTTGGAGGAGACTAGGGCTTTCTTTGGAGACGGTGGTATTGTTGTGTGCCAAATTTGGACCATTTTTCCTCCCATTTAGACCCGTTTTTCCTCAGTTTTGCGAGAATAGAGTGCGATTATCGCCGTATTTTGCGTAGTTCTCGCATTAGTGTCTCTCTTTTGCATTTTACGTGTTTTTGGTAGTTTTCTGTCTATTTTGATAGGATTTTGACAGAAAACGAGTATGAGCTTCTACGAGCATGAGAGAGATACAGTCCAAGAGCAAAGCACACAACTGAAAGTTCGAGTAATCCAATTGATCAACGAAGAAAGAGACCGGAAAAGAGAAGAAAACTCCACCGGGTGAAACTTCACCCGGTGAGTCATCACCGGGCGAAGTTTCGCCCGACGACATTTCCACTCTCGAAGATTTCCAAGGGCAGCTACCACCGGGCGAAATTTCGCCCACCGGGTGAAATTTCGCCCGATGTAGAAAGACGCCAAAAATGACGATTCGAGAAGAAAATCTCACCGGGTGAAATTTCACCCGGTGGTACCTATGTCGTCAACCGCAGGGTGAAGTTTTGCCCCATGAAGATGCAAAGGGTGAAGGTCTAAGCTTAATGAAGAAGAATTGGATTATGGGCCTTAAACTTGTGTGACCCATTAAGAACTCTATATATACTTATCCTAGGGTTTTGAGCCAAGGGAGGAGGAAGTAGATGTCCTAATAGTGCCTCCATAGCTTAGGTTAGGAGATCTCCATAGTAGTAGTAATAGTTTGTAGTAGGTTTCCTAGAAAATTCTCTAGACTATTAGTAGATCTACTTAGTATTAGTGTAATTTAGTAGACAAGTTTTCATCTTTGTTGAAGATTATTGAAGATTCAAGGGTTTTGCAAGGGTTTATAAGACAAAACCCTTGTATTATTTCTTGAAGATTTATATTGCTTATATTGAAGATTGAAGATTTATGCATGGATTAATGACAAGTTCTTGTATATTTCTCTCAAGATTCAATCTTTATCATTAATCTTCATCTTTCACCTTAGATCTCTCCATAGTTGGTAAATTCTCTCCTCTCCCTTCTCTCCATTAGTTAGCTTATGTTTTTCTCTCTTTTCTTAGTTTCTCTTTTAGTGTAATTGTTAGTGTAGTTCTCTTATTTTCTCTCTTAGTGTAATTGTTAGTGTAGTTTTCTTAGTTTCTCTCTTAGTGTAATTGTTAGTGTAGTTTTCTTAGTTTCTCTCTTAGTATAATTGTTAGTGTAGCTTTTATGCGTGCTTTAGTTAGATTATCCTTAGTTAGTGTATTGTTGATTATCACCATGACTAGTGAGTAGATTTTCTTGTTGGGGAATTAGGGAGGAAGATTTGGATTACTTGATTCAAGGGATGTTGGTGGGTTGTTTACTTGTTGATTATCAATTTTAAGGTTTTTGTGTCTTCGTTGACCTAGAATCGCGACTAGGCCGACCTTGACTCGCCTCTACCAATATGGGGAAACTCGGGGTAAAATTACTTTAATTTGAGACTTACCCTTTCGTCGCGAAAGCGGGTTTAGGTAGGTTGGGTGAAGAAACCGAAAGGTGGCACTCTCCCTTTTCGACGTTGTGACTAAAACTCGATCCCGAGACTTTTAAGACCCCATTTCCGAATCCCGACTCTCCCCAACACCTTTCCTATTATAGTCCCCTAGCCTCGGTAGTGTAGTTCGCTAGCATTAGTTAGACTCCTCTCATCCCAAAACCCCCATCTCAATCCCGATCACAATTGAGCTCTAGACTTGACCAATACGGCTTAACCCCTCTCCCTGTGGATCAATCCCGACCTACCACTACTACATTAGTGAGGTTAGTCGGAGTTATAAATATTGTTTGATCGCACGGGTCGCGACGCCCGCGCATCAAAATGGCGTCGTTGCCGGGGAGACGGTGATTAGTTAATTGATTAAGTCTTAGTTTTATTGTGATTGGATAATTGTTTTTCTTTCCTCCTACCCTAGTGTCATTAGGTGCTAGGAGGACTCATTGTTTGTTGAGTTTTTGCTAGGTTTACTCTTGATTTAGGTTGCTTGATCCCCATTTGGAGAGCAAGTCGCTTGGAAATATTGTGACCGAAGCTACAACTCGATAGTGTAATCCTTCATCAATTTCACCATTTCTTAACACTCCATCCTCAAAACAACTTCCAAGGATTCAAGTATGGCTACACTTGGGTCCCATTCTCAACCATCTATTGAAGAGATTTCTTCACCCGTCTTCATTGGAGCCATCCCGGAGAGTTTCGAGCTTAAACCTTCCATCATCCATTTGATTCAACAACAAACTTTCCGAGGTTTGCCGGATGAAGATGTGATAGAGCATGTTTGTCTTTTCAAGGAAAGTCTTATTGGTGTCAAGCTTGAAGGTGTCACCGAGTGCCAATTACGTCGGATTCTCTTTCCTCGCACCTTGCGTGATGGAGCAAGGAGATGGATTAAGAGATTCCCCAGCAATACTTTTCGCAGTTGGGAACACTTGAGCAACGCATTCCTCAAAAAATATTACCCACCATCCAAGACCAACAAATTCCGAAGAGAAATTCAAACATTCCAACAACAAGAAAATGAGAGCATAAGTAAAGCCTGGGACCGATTTCAAATGTTGCAAAGGAAATCTCCGCACCACGGCATCCCTAGTTAGCTTTTACTTCATATATTCTTCCACTCGTTATTGGATAATGCCAAAGATAATGTTAATGCGGCGGCAAAAGGCGATTTCTTTTTGTTAAATGAAATCGAATCTACAAAACTCATTGAAAGGATAGCCAAGAATGATGAATACTCCAAAAATGATCAACATGAAGAGCTAAGTGATGACTCGACATCGTCAACTGAGAGTAGAACCAAACTTGAAGCTAGAATTGAGGAGTTGGTTAAGCAATTTGAAGTCTATGTTGCTAGAGCCAATTCCCCACCCAAGACTAGATCATCTCCAACAAGAAGAGTGATCTTACCGAGACGATCGTCCATTTCACCACCGAAATTGTATCGTATTGAAATTCCATGTGATCATTGCGGGAGATATGACCACGATTCCGAATTGTGTATGAGAAAGGAGAGTGCTTTTCAAGCCAACACTCAAAGATCCCATGAAAAATCTCAAACGAACAATCCTAATTCGGGGAGCGGATTTTATTCCATGCCTACTCAAGGATCATATCCTTTTCCAAGAGCCCCCAATCAAAGGGTTTATCCTAATTCTCATGGCTTCTACTATCAACCGAGACCTCCTCACACAAATCAATTCAATCAAGGCTATTACTATCCTTAAGGACCGCCAAGACCAAATTATGTTCCTCCCTTTAGAAACAATTCTCCATTCAATCAAGGTCCTCTAAGGAACTTTCAAGGTAACTTTCAATCCCTTTATGACATTCAACAAACCATCAATTTTCTATTGAAAGAAAATGCGTCAAACCGAGCTAGACTTGAAGATTTAGAGGCACGTTCGGCCTCGCAAGCCCAATCTTCACAAGAGCCAACCGATTCTTTCAATCATGCATCCGTGAATGTCATTAAGGTAATGAGCAAAAAGGAACCGGTGAAACCCTTTGACCCACAAACTACATCTCATCTCTCAATCAATGAAAATGGTGAGAAAGTGGTCAAGGACATAACCGAAAGACCAAGAAGAGATCCATCAAAGTACCTTGTAGGAGACATTGCGTACGTTATTGAACAAATTCCAATAGAGGACACAAACTTAATCTCTAGAATTGAGGTACCACCTTTGAATGACATGCCACAAACCTCACTCAACAACCAAGCCTTGGGCATGATAACATTCACCGACCTTATCGAGAATATTGATACAAGCGCATCCATGCCTACCCCGTCTGATTACATCCGAGACATCATTTTGAAACCCGCCGAGAAGGAAAAAGCTCCCATATCTCCAAAGTCCAATCCTAGAGTCACAATTCCCATCAAACTTGGAGATCCGGGTAGCTTTGCCATTCCATGCTCCATCGACCATGTCTTAATAGACCGCGCTTTGTGCAACCTTGGAGCCGACATTAGTTTGATGCCCTTAGCCATTGCTCGCACTATTTATATTAAAGACTTGGATTATTTTCCCGTAAACGTGCAAATGGCCGATGGAACCACTAAGGAGCCCTACGGATAGGCTCGTAATCTCATGGTTAATGTGGGGAATTTATATATCCCCACCGACTTCGTCATTTTGGACATGCCAATTGAGGAGCGAAATCCTATCCTTTTGGGACGGCCTTTTCTAGCTACCGGCGGGGTAATTATCGGTGTAAAGCGAGGACATTTATCTTTCAATGTCGCTAATGAAATGGTCCAATTTTTGCTTCCCGCGTTCCTTCCCGAAGATCCTCCTAATACGGAGTTTTGGAACCAAATGGTGGAGTTCCCATCAAATGAAGAACCATCTACCGAAGATCTTGACTACGATGATGAAGAAGACAACGGTGCCCTATTCATACTTGGTTCTACCTCCGACGAAGATATTCCCGAAGAATTTGCAATGCTTCCCGAGGTAGCACAACTTATGAATATGTCGGAGTTTAGAGAAAAGCTCAAGATCGGTAGTAAGGAATTCGAAGTGAATGACCAAGACCCTCCGGGTTGCTTTTCAAGCAACCCCGATTAAACTCGAACTATTCAATTCGGTTTGGTGGTGTCCATAATAACCACCCTGTAAATATTTGTATATTCTTTTCTCTTTTTATTTTCTTTGGACAATAGCTTTTGGATTTTTCTTTTTGGAGCTTCCTTGATTTGGTATCTGCAGGAATCATGAAGATTTCTTTCGGAAATTTTGGGGTTGTGCAATAAACAATTATGAACGATTGAAGATTGAGAAGATAAATTATGTTTTTGAAGAGCTAAGGATGGTTTGGGCCAAGTCATAGAGATTTTTCGTAGCAAAGCCCCGTTTCGAAGTGGATTATTTTACCGGGTGAAATTTCACCCGGTGGCGACTTTGCTCGAAATTAAAGGAATTGACGGAAAATCCGTCGGGCAAAATTTCACCCGGTGGAATCTCACCGGGCGAAATTTTGCCCTGTGTTAAAATTTTTTGCGACTTGGAAATTCACGGATATCCGACCGGGCGAAATTTCGCCCGGTGGAGTCTGGCCGGGCAAAATTTCGCCTGGTGATGAAATTGCGCGGAATTGCCGAAAAACGATCCGAACACCGTCGGGTGAAATTTCACCCGGTGGGTGACCACCGGGCAAAATATCACCCCGCGGCACCATATCAGCCAAACCCCCCTTCCCATCTTCATAATCTACCTTTTCCTCTCTCTCTCCTCAACCAAACCCCAAAAGCCCAAACAAACCCCAAATCCTCCACCTTAAACCACCTCTAATCCCTCCATTCCTTCACCAAAATCAAATTAAATCATATATTTCTCATCCTTATCACATTCCTAACATCTTCTTGGAGTTTGTTTCGAGAAATTGTTCTGATTCCGACAAACCCCAAACCGAGACCGCCAACACTTTATTTGTCAAATTCAAGCATCAAGAATGAGAAGGGTGAAGCAAATGGCGGGGAAACGAATTTCTTCAATGCTAGGTCGGAATTCGGGGTCAACATCGTCCTCTTGGTGGGAGGAGACGGCCGAGGCTCAGGATGAATCTGTCCCGATGCCGGTTCAGACACCAAGACCAATACCGCGCGAACAACCTGTTCCGCTTGAGGTACCTTACCCGAAAATTCGTCGTAGTTTCCGTCATCCTGAATCTGGTTTATATTTCGCTAAAAAAGCTCATGTTGATAAATGTAAAAAATTTTGGGTCTGTCGTCTCGAGCCGACTCGTTGGGCGGCTCGAGATGTACTTGAGCGTATGGGTATCCGCAGGTTCGAACAATGTGCCAAAGCCTTGGTCTTAGCAGATTTTATGCCTCCAAGGAGGAAACTTTTCAGAAGCTGACGTGCGAGTTTTTCGCAACTTTCGAGCTAAGTGGTGACGATAATGCCACTGTCTCGTTTCAGCTACGAGAAACTTCGTACGTCCTCAACTTGAGGGACTTTGGTGCATTGCTCGGTTTACCTTCTTCGGTCCTTGGAAGGCCTAGGGCGGGGCAGACTCGGGACGATAAATTCGGCCGAGATTGATAAGTGTAGTTTGTTGTGTTTTGGTCCCATTTTTCTTGCGGAATCGCTCCTTGGAAGCGGTTCATGGGCTACTTATGCTTCCTCTAGTTCGTTTCAGGTTCCCGAGAACATTCATGAAGAATTGGAACGATTCTGACTCGTTTCATACACTTTTTGGAGCCAACGAAGTGAAGGAACGATCACTCGATGCCTTGGATTCGATCCCAAGACCTTGGGACCCGATCCCGAGCCCCTTAGACTCGATCCCGAAACCCGAGAGTCGATGAGAAGCCCATGAGAAGCAAGGAGGGACATCAAAGATCATATTGGAGGCCTACAAGACCCATCCCCGTCGGAAAGGACCTCATCCCGTCCGGGATGAGGTACACAAAATGCGATGGTTCTGTTTTGGACCCGTCCCGGTCGGGATCAGACCGTCCCGGTTGGGACCATCTCGTCCCAGACGGGATGGCCCAGCTGCTGCGCGTGACTTCTTTTATCATCCTCCTTCATTCTTGTAACCCTATAAATACTCCTCCCTTGTATTGTTTAAGCAACTTACTTTACCCTAGATTATTTTAGACCTCTCTTAAGCATTCAAAACTCTAATGAGCCTCTTTTCATCTCTAGTTAATCTTTAGTTAATCCTAGTTTAATCTAAGTAATTAGTCTTGTATTAAGGAGATTCTTGAAGATTATTCCAAGCTTGACAACCTTGGAGTTTTATTTGGGTTTCTTATTAATTCAAGTTCTCATCTTCTTCATCCTATTGTAGTGGGTATAATTTCTTTTCTCTTAATCTTTGTTAATATTTCGAGTTTTAATCTTTGCACATTGTTTATTTGTTCTTGTTTGTTCAAGATGAATGTTGGGTTATTTATGTTGATTTCTCTTATCATTGTTATAGTTAGTTTCATTATGAGTGAGTAGACTCTTTGTGGGGTTAGTAGGGGGATTAATTGTGGATTATGGGTGATTAGGGCTTGATTGTGGGTAAGGGTGATTCCTTTGTTACTAGTCACTTATTGGGCACACTATGTGTTTGTTGTATTGCTTGTGTGGGTAGTAGTGGCCAATGCTTCTTATACTTGCATTCTTCTTCTCATTGTTTGACCAATTTGTGATTGAATCCTTGTGTTTTGAGTAGCCTCTAGCATGAGTGTTCGGGTCTAGTCTTAGACACGAGAGTGCGGACTTTGGCTTTGGTGCGAGAGCACAATCCGACCTTAGTGACCAAGAGACACGTACACCCTTGATCACCCAATTACCCTACTACACTTAAGAACCCGACCTAACCCTACTCTCTTCCATACTTAATTCATCCTTCTAGGTAGTGATCATTTCTCTAGTTCATTGTTTAGTTGGTATTTATTTATTTCATTTAGCCTTGTTATAACTAGTTCGTTATTAGTCTAGTCCTTACCTCTTTTCCCGTCATAGATTGTCAATCATCATTCTCTTTGTGTTTGTTTGTGACTTAGCCTTGTTTTAGGTGGACCTAGTCTAGACTCTACAATACCGTCTCCGTGGATACGACCCGACTTACCCTAGCCATCGTTAGGATTAGTTGGTTGAATATTGATCGGTAGGACCCGCGGCAAATCCGACCATCAGAGATCGATTCTGGTTAAAAATAGACCGCTAGAGGACTTTCAAGGGAAGGAAAATGCGTTCTTTCTCTATTCGGAACCCCATCCTTCAATATTTGACACGTATCATAGCCAACTCATTCCTGACAAGCTATGATACGCACCATAACTGTAGTGCCACAGCTGTACAGTTATTGGAGGATGCGGTTTTGAATAGAGGCCCGTCTATTGATATGTTCGAGGCCTTAGCTACTCATTTTGCCCAGGTCGCTAAGGGCAGCCGCAAGAAAATTTCTTGTGGCGGTATTGTAACGATGATAGCTAGAGCCTTGGACATTGATTTTAGCGATTTAGCACCAGTTGACGGAGCGGGACTTTTCATAGATGAAGTTTATTGTCCTTTCCTTGTGTGGCCCCAGAAAGGGGATTATAACAGTTTGTTCTTGTACAAGATTACTGAATTGAGAGCTATTGCAATGCCTAACGACGAATGGGTCAGGCTAGATATTGAAGAGAATTTCGGCATGTCAAAGAGGTCTGGGGAGTACATTCGGGATAACACCCGAGGTAAGTTCTATATGGTTCAATACCTCGATGGACCTTTAGATTATGGCGACGATGATATTGAGGTCGTAGACGTGTCGGAGGAGGAACCAGAGGTCGAAACCTCTCGAGATGAGGGTCATAGGACTTTACCGTCATCATCACACGTACCCTCTTCCTCCCGTCAGACCGAACCCCCGACCTCCCAGTTTTTCACACCCGACTTTACACCGCACAGACACTCCACGTTCACCCAGTCTAACCCCGGTTTTCAGGAGGACGTCAACATGAGTCCTCCACGACACTCCTCGTTCTTCGGATCAAAGGACTTTTATAACCAGTGGGGGGAAGTTTATGACCGTACACGTCAGACTTGGGAGAACTCGACCACCTCTCTGAACCTGACCCAGGACGCCTATAATGTAGCCTGGGATGCGCGCGATACTGCGCACGATTCTTACACGTACTCTAGGGAAGGCTATGAGTTTGCCCGGAGTAGCTTTGAGATGGCTAGGGACGCTGCTAGGGACGCCCAAGTAGCGAGGATAGCGGCGGAGGAGAACCAAAGGATGTTGCAACAACAACAGAACCTCTTTAATCAAATTTTCGGTGCACCTCCGTCAGGGTCTTATCACCCACCACCTCGTCCCCCAGGTCCGATGTGAGTGGTCGAGTGTCGTCAGTGTTAGTGTGGGGGGTGTTAGATGTCAGTCGTTAGTCGTCGGTAATCTGTTCTCTAGTCTCAGTAATCTTTGTTAGTCTTGCAGCGCCAATTTTTGGCATTTGATAATTATTGTTGTTGGTTAATTTGTGATAATATTTTGGTTGGTTTGGAGAGTTGTCAGCCCCTCACGTGATCCTACTTGGGTCATTACAAACGTGAGGTTTTATTTGTAGGTGCCTTAGAGAAGAAGGACATGATTGTTGCTCCCGGTCTTAGGTGATTTGATCGCACCAAGACCATTTTGAAAAATCCAAAATTTTCTTTTTCTTTTATTTTTCCTGATTCGTGCGGAATCCGGGCGAGGTGACGTGATTACACCTACGCCCTTTCCCATCTTATCGATTTTTCCTTTTTCTTTTCATTTTCCTTTCATTTTTTCTTCTTTTTGAAAAAAAAATCAAAAATCCAAAAACATTTGAAAAATCATAAAATTCAAAAAAAAATTCCGTTCTTTTCTTTTTGTTTTCTTTTCTTTTTCGATTCCTCCTCTACTTGTGCATTGGGGACAATGCACGGTTTTAGTGTGGGGGAGGGATCTTCTATCCTTTTTCTTCCTTTTCTTTTTCATTTTTCCTTTAAAAACCAAAAAACCAAAAAAAATTTCATTTTAGTTTTTTTTTGTGTCGCTTGTATTGCCTTGCATTTCCTTCTTGTAGGTACACCGCCAACCATTTAGCATGGATACGTAAGGTAGCGGAAATGAAGTGAAGACCGCGCGGTAATATTTTCTACCTTCGTCTTTACCCTTTCTCTTATGCATGGGAGTTTGGGCATATATGCTATTTGGAGGTTCATTTGGTGAACATTTTGGAATTGGTGGTTGTGGATTGTGTTGACTTGATGGAGTTCGGAGTGCTTGGCATGTTTGTGGTTTTGTTTTGTTTTTGTGTGTTTTTGTCATTTTGTGTGTTCTTTTTCATTGTGTGTATAGCGTGTCTAGGTAAAGCTTTCGAAAACCCGATTTTGAGTTTAGGCCGAGTGTTTATTACTCCCTTGTTAGTGACCCTTTTTTATTTTTGGACATGTTTCTAGTAGAATGACCTTGAACCAATTTTTGCATTAGATTTTTACCATAAGTCCATCTTTTCTACTAGGAGTCTACATCGGGATTTGCATTTGACCACCTTGACCACCCATGGAGTGATAAGGCCTTGGTTACCGTTCCCCGTTCTCTTAGGTGACCTTACTTGAGAAGCCATTTCATTAGTTCAAATTTTCATCCTTTTATGGGTTCGGAGGGGGTGCACACCCGACTAGCCTATTTTCTACCATTCACCCATTTCCACAAATAAGTTTGCAAGAATATGCTTTACCTTGATCTCAAATGAACTATCTAGCCAAAAAAGAGCTATTCAAAAAGAAAAAGAGAAAAATGAAGAAGAAGGGCGTTATGTAAAAAAAAAGGCCCTCGATCGAAATAATGGGGAAAGAAAGAAAACCGAAAAGAAAATCAAAATCTCAAAAATCGTTCCCAAATCCAAATAATCCCTTGGTTGACTTATTGGCGTGAAATGCCTACTAGAGGACCGAACCGAGGAAGGAAAATAGCGGTGATTTGTCAATCTTTACCATTTCTCAAACAAATCCATCTTTTTGGTCTAATTGGCTTTCTCGAGTTTGGGACAATCCTCTAGGCTTAGCTTAGGATACGGCATAACACTTACCTACAATGCTTACTAACTCCATGGTTCTCACTTATCCACTCCATTTATCGTCCCGTTGTAGGCATCTCTAGTGGAATTAGCCGGACCTTGGAAAATTTTCAATGTTTTTATTGTTTGATTGTCATCCTATTAGAATCTTGTCCATGTCATCTTGTATCACTAATTTGGTAGTGTTCTCGCTTGTCTTAAGCTCAAATCGGTGCTTTCTCCGTCGTTTCGATGAGGGATTCGGTGATTTATTTTCTCTTTGGTTGCGACTATCTTTTCGTGTGTCTTCTTTGTTTTTGTGTGTTTGTGTGTGTGTTAGTCGCAATCCCAATTTTGAGCAAGCCCCAACTTGCCTTGCATGGAGGTACTCTACCTCATGGGTATCTCGATGTGAGTTGAAGGGTCGGAGCGGGCCCGTTAATTGCCCCGTATCGGCTTAGCATAGTCTAGCTTAGTTTGTAGTAGCTAATTTCTTTTTGGGTCTTTGCTCGAGGACGAGCAACGGTTTAGTGTGGGGGAATTGTTGTGTGCCAAATTTGGACCGTTTTTCCTCCCATTTAGACCCGTTTTTCCTCCGTTTTGCGAGAATAGAGTGCGATTATCGCTGTATTTTGCGTAGTTCTCGCATTAGTGTCTCTCTTTTGCATTTTACGCGTTTTATGTAATTTTCTGTCTATTTTGATAGGATTTGACCGAAAACGAGTATGAGCTTCTACGAGCATGAGAGAGATACGGTCCAAGAGCAAAGCACACAACTGAAAGTTCGAGTAATCCAATTGATCAACGAAGAAAAAGACCGGAAAAGAGGAGAAAACTCCACCGGGTGATTCACCCGGTGAGTCATCACCGGGCGAAGCTTCGCCCGACGACATTTTCACTCCCGAAGATTTCCGTGGGCAGCTACCACCGGGCGAAACGACCGGGCGAAATTTCGCCCACCGGGTGAAATTTCGCCCGATGTAGAAAGACGCCAAAAATGACGATTCGAGAAGAAAATCTCACCGGGTGAAATTTCACCCAGTGGTACCTATGTCGTCAACCGCAGGGTGAAGTTTTGCCCCATGAAGATGCAAAGGGTGAAGGTCTAAGCTTAATGAAGAAGAATTGGATTATGGGCCTTAAACTTGTGTGACCCATTAAGAACTCTATATATACTTATCCTAGGGTTTTGAGCCAAGGGAGGAGGAAGTAGATGTCCTAATAGTGCCTCCTTAGCTTAGGTTAGGAGATCTCCATAGTAGTCATAGTAGTTTGTAGTAAGTTTCCTAGAAAATTCTCTAGACTATTAGTAGATCTACTTAGTATTAGTGTAATTAGTAGACAAGTTTTCATCTTTGTTGAAGATTATTGAAGATTCAAGTGTTTTGCAAGGGTTTATAAGACAAAACCCTTGTATTATTTCTTGAAGATTTATATTGCTTATATTGAAGATTGAAGATTTTGCATGGATTAGTGACAAGTTCTTGTATATTTCTCTCAAGATTCAATCTTTATCATTATCTTTATCTTTCAACTTAGATCTCTCCATAGTTGGTAAATTCTCTCCTCTCCCTTCTCTCCATTAGTTAGCTTATGTTTTTCTATCTTTTCTTAGTTTCTCTTTTTGTGTAATTGTTAGTGTAGTTCTCTTATTTTCTCTCTTAGTGTAATTGTTAGTGTAGTTTTCTTAGTTTCTCTCTTAGTGTAATTGTTAGTGTAGTTTTCTTAGTTTCTCTCTTAGTATAATTGTTAGTGTAGCTTTTGTGTATGCTTTAGTTAGATTATCCTTAGTTAGTGTATTGCTGATTATCACCATGACTAGTGAGTAGATTTTCTTGTTGGGGAATTAGGGAGGAAGATTTGGATTACTTGATTCAAGGGATGTTGGTGGGTTGTTTACTTGTTGATTATCAAATTTAAGGTTTTTGTGTCTTCGTTGACCTAGAATCGCGACAAGACCGACCTTGACTCGCCTCTACCAATATGGGGAAACTCGGGGTAAAATTACTTTAATTTGAGACTTACCCTTTCGTCGCGAAAGCGGGTTTAGGTAGGTTGGGTGAAGAAACCGAAAGGTGGCACTCTCCCTTTTCGACGTTGTGACTAAAACTCGATCCCAAGACTTTTAAGACCCCATTTCCGAATCCCGACTCTCCCCAACACCTTTCCTATTATAGTCCCTAGGCTCGGTAGTGTAGTTCGCTAGCATTAGTTAGACTCCTCTCATCCAAAAACCCCCATCTCAATCCCGATCACGATTGAGCTCTAGACTTGACCAATACGGCTTAACCCCTCTCCCTGTGGATCAATCCCGACCTACCACTACTACATTAGTTAGGTTAGTCGGAGTTATAAATATTGTTTGATCGCACGGGTCGCGACGCCCGCACATCAAAATGGCGTCGTTGCCGGGGAGACGGTGATTAGTTAATTGATTAAGTCTTAGTTTTATTGTGATTGGATAATTGTTTTTCTTTCCTCCTACCCTAGTGCCATTAGGTGCTAGGAGGACTCATTGTTTGTTGAGTTTTTGCTAGGTTTACCCTTGATTTAGGTTGCTTGATCCCCATTTGGAGAGCAAGTCGCTTGGAAATATTGTGACCGAAGCAACAACTCGATAGTGTAATCCTTCATCAATTTCACCATTTCTTAACACTCAATCCTCAAAACAACTTCCAAGGATTCAAGTATGGCTACACTTGGGTCCCATTCTCAACCATCTATTGAAGAGATTTCTTCACCCGTCTTCATTGGAGCCATCCCGGAGAGTTTCGAGCTTAAACCTTCCATCATCCATTTGATTCAACAACAAACTTTCCGAGGTTTGCCGGATGAAGATGTGATAGAGCATGTTTGTCTTTTCAAGGAAAGTCTTATTGGTGTCAAGCTTGAAGGTGTCACCGAGTGCCAATTACGTCGGATTCTCTTTCCTCGCACCTTGCGTGATGGAGGAAGGAGATGGATTAAGAGATTCCCCAGCAATACTTTTCGCAGTTGGGAACACTTGAGCAACGCATTCCTCAAAAAATATTACCCACCATCCAAGACCAACAAATTCCGAAGAGAATTTCAAACATTCCAACAACAAGAAAATGAGAGCATAAGTAAAGCCTGGGACCGATTTCAAATGTTGCAAATGAAATGTCCGCCCCACGGCATCCCTAGTTGGCTTTTACTTCATATATTCTTCCACTCGTTATTGGATAATGCCAAAGATAATGTTAATGCGGCGACAAAAGGCAATTTCTTTTTGTTAAATGAAATCGAATCTACAAAACTCATTGAAAGGATAGCCAAGAATGATGAATACTCCGAAAATGATCAACATGAAGAGCTAAGTGATGACTCGACATCGTCAACCGAGAGTAGAACCAAACTTGAAGCTAGAATTGAGGAGTTGGTTAAGCAATTTGAAGTCTATGTTGCTAGAGCCAATTCCCCACCCAAGACTAGATCATCTCCACCAAGAAGAGTGATCTCACAGAGACGATCGTCCATTTCACCGTGACAGTTGCTAGGAGGGCGCACATCCCTAAGACTGTTGAGGAGGGTGAGGAGGCTGTTTTTGAGGATCCCGTTTGGACTCGGGATTGGGACGGTCGGTAATTATTGCTAAGTCCGGACATACACGTTTCCACCCGTGTCGTAAACGGCCAGGTGAGTGTCTCGATTTATGTTATTGGCTCAGGTTTTAACTTTGGTTAATGCCAGCTTGTTTATTTATATTTGTATCTTTTTGGTTTGCAGCCCCCAGGGTCGATTGTTGTTGTTGTGTTGTGTGTTGTAAGGGGGTGTATTTATAGGTAAAGTACCCGGGTTTATGATAGGAAAGGTACCCGACTTTGAATAGGAAAGGCTTTGCTTGGATGGGAAGAAACACCAACTTGGGTGAAGGGAAACACCCGGTTTTAGGTGAAGAAGGATTCCGATTGTGGATAGAAAAAGGAATCCAGTTTCAGCTGGAAAAGAGGCCACTCGATCAAGTGGTGCATAGTACTCGATCGAGTTCCCGGCCTGGCGTTGGTTTTTGTGCGGTTTTGCGATCGTACTCGACCGAGTGGGCTGCTCCACTCGATTGAGTGGGTATAGCCGGGTGGAAGACCTCTTTAGAGATCGAGTTTTATCTCTAGCGGAGAGGTTTAGTTGCTTGGTTATTCTTCGTGGCTGTTTTTTTGTAGTATTTGGTTTCAAATCAGACTTCCAAAAGCTGCGTGGCTGACTTTTGTGTCTCGGAAATGCCTTTGACCGGGGTTTGACCCGGTCGCTAAAAGACAGTTTTGCCCTTGGTGTCGATTTTGACCCAAATTAGTCTTATTTGATTAAAAATGACCCACTAGGCCTGGATTTGAGGTTATTTTCTGAGATTTGTACTCCGCTAAAAGCTCGCGCCAAATACTATTGATTCCGAGTCCAAAATCGAGTGTATTAAGTCATGTTTACGTCCGATCATCATCGGGTGTTTTTTGAGAACTGCTATAGACACCTAGCGGCCAAATAAATGTGGGTGTCTACACTAAGATAATAGACTTTTGCTTTTGAGTGCTTAGGGACTCGCTAGGAATGTTTGCTTTGAGTGCTTTGGGACTCGCTAGGATTGAGTGCTTTGGGACTCGTTAGGGTTGAGTGCTTTGGGACTCGTTAGGTTTGAGTGCTTTGGGACTTGTTAGGGTTGAGTGCTTTAGGACTCGTTAGGATTGAGTGCTTTGGGACACGTTATGGTTGAGTGCTTTGGGACTCGTTAAGATTGAGTGCTTTGGGATTCATTAGGGTTGAGTGCTTTGGGACTCGGTTGAGTGCTTTGGGACTCGTTAGGATTCAGTGCTTTGGGACTCGTTAAGATGGAGTGCTTTGGGACGCGTTAGAATCGAGTGCTTTGGGACTCGTTAGGGTTGTCATGCGTATTGGTACCAGTTGTCGTACTATCTGGGGTTTCCATGCTTACTCCGTAGGGGATTGATTTTGATTGTCCGATTAGAAGCGGTTTTAAGGTTTGCCTTATCTGCCAGAGAGAATTAAATCGTCCCGCCCCTGTTTATTTAGCTTAGTGTGGGAAGTTGCATCTTGTGGGTATTGGGTATTGTGTCTAGGTTGTTTCTGCTCTCGTTTTGGGCTGCAAGATCAAGCGCGGGTCTTGAGACGCCTTGAAACTCAGTCGCCCCAACCACAGCGCTCTAAAATTCGGACGCCTATTATGGGGCGCTCAAGGTTTTGACTCCCATATTTGTTTAAAGGCTACGAAGGAAAGAGGGACGATTCATTTCATCTCAAAAATCGAACGCGACCCTCCCATCGTCTCAACCTTGCTCTTTCGATTTTGCTCAATCGATTCCCGACTCAATTTTTGTCACATTCTATCATGTCGACTCCGGGAAAGTGTTCCTCACTCACTTATTGCCGATTTGTGCTTAATTGGTGTACTTGTGAATCAATTTTTGCTTAAACCCTAGAATCAATTTGGGGCTTCTCGTTTCTGCTAAGTCTCGATGTTTACTCTTGGTCCCATTGTTGAATTAGGATAGAAGGGAGCTTGATAGGGTAGTTATTAGCTTGAGATGAAGCTTGGAGGTGTTTTAATGGCTTCTTGTGAGTAACAGTTGGAATGCTAGGGTTTAGGGTTTGATTTCCCGTTTGTTCCCATACTTCACTCTTGTAACCTTGCTTAATTATTGCTTGTGGTGTTATGGGTAGTTCATATGTCAATTCTTATGAGCCAGAATGCACTCTCGGTCATTCCGTGAGAGTTTGTGAAGCTTACGACAGACCAAATAATACCGTAACGATGCTGGATTTTCCCAAAATCACTTTTATTATGACCGGGGTCGAAAATGGATGCTAGTGGGTCTTTTGGAATTTCGATATCATTATCCGAAATTTTGAGCTTATTTTGACCTGTTTGGGTTACCTTGTTCTGACCTGAGGTGCGTCTTCTGTTTTGTTTTGCAGCGGAAGATGGTACAGGAGCTACCAAGGGAGTCCCTACAGCTGGTACTAGTGGTGAGACTACCGGGTCGAGCTCTCTGAGATCCCGGGTGGCTCGCAAGAGGCGACGGAACGCTCCTTCGCAGCACCTTGAGCCTGGAGCCGCGGACGAGGCTAACTTTGACAGAGTCACTAGGTGCTAGTTGCCCGTGACAGTTGCTAGGAGGGTGCACGTCCCTAAGACTGTTGAGGAGGGTGAGGAGGCTGTTTTTGAGTATCCCGTTTGGGCTCGGGATTGGGACGGTCGGTAATTGTTGCTACGTCCGGACATACACGTATCAACCCGTGTCGTAAATGGCCAGGTGAGTGTCTCGATTTATGTTATTGGCTCAGGTTTTAACTTTGGTTAATGCCAGCTTGTTTATTTATATTTGTATCTTTTCGGTTTGCATCCCCTAGGTCCGATGAGGACCTTCTCAGGCTTTACGACGTGCCTGGAGATTTACGAGCAAAAGCTTAGTCCTGAGGTTAAGGAGATAATCATGGGGATGGCTTTGGGCCCCTTGGTCGTACATTGGGTCGATTTGGTAGGTTGCAAGACAAAGTGCAACCTAATTGTGAATAGAGTGATGGTGGATCGCTTTCCCGATACGACCTCGACATTCCACATGTCGTTCGGGGAGGTCAGGATGACTTTGGAGGACTTCGGGGTTATTTCAGGTTTGCCTTGGGGTCCCGAGATGATTAGGTGGGCTCCTGAAGGCCCTAGGTTAGATAGTGACAAGGTTAAGGGTTGGATCGTGGACTGCTTATAGCCCTCGGCTTATAACACGCTTCATGCTTTAATGAGTTCATACATTACTAACCACTTTGAAAGGGTGGCGGTTCTAGAGGATCGAGTACCTAACACGGCGGCGCAGTACGCCCGTCTAATGTTGTGGTACTTCTTAGGGTCGACCCACTTCTCGTTTAAGGGCGAGAGGTTTAGCACTAGGATTTTGCCTTTCCTAGCTGACTTGGGTCAGTTGGGACATTTTGATTGGGTGACCTTGGCTTTCGCGGTGATGACCCACTGCCTACAGGTCATGGTTAGGCCGTAGAGGGTGGATTTTGGCTCTATTACACCTATCGTGGGTCAGGGTCTCGTACTAGAGGAAATTCATTGGCTTCATACTTGACTTTTGAGGTTTTGTTTAGTTTGGTTTGGTTTGGTTTTGCTGACGGTATTTCAGGTTTTGCAGGCTTGGATCTATTCCTTTTTTCCACGTTTGGCTCCCAAAACGGTGCGCGTTCGCCCGGCTAGGTATCCGACTGTGACTGAATGGAGGCTGGCTCAGGCTAAGAGTATGACGAGTCACTACTCGTCAGAGAACGTGCTGGTAAACCAACCGCACCTCGAGGATGTGATTTTTCCTTCTTACCATTTATCTTTTTAGATAGTCCCCAAGGTTAGGAGTTTTGAGATATTGGTCTGTTTACGAAGTTTGTGGCCCGCCCTTGGACCGACTACGACGGTTTGCCCGAGTATGTGAGGGCAGGGTTGAAGCCCAGGAGCTACAGAAGGATGCTTCTTCCTGCGCTGTTTCACCCGGTGTGGTACTTGGGCGAGAGGTTGGTGCGCCAGTGCTTATATGTTGAGCTTAGGGTGCCGGTTGATCCTCCCCGAACCATGTTTAGGCTTCTGACTACTGTGGAAGCTCGCGAGGGGAAGAGCGGAGAGGGAGGCGATGCATTACTGGTGTCGGGTGCCTTCTACGTGTCTCAGGCCTGCCAGCGGCAAGCTTGCCACCGCCTCGTCGTGAGTATTCGATTATTTGTTTGCTTTTCTTTAATGGTTTTGTGTCTGTTTTTGTCCTGATCGGCTTGCTTTCCTTCAGTTGGCCAACCCGGCGGATGCTATTCAATCCCCAAACTTTCCTTTGACACTGCTCAGGGCTGACGCGGCTGAGTTGGCTTTTACGGTGCCTCTTCCTCCTTGTTTTGCGGAGGAGATGGAGGCCGGGATGGAGTGGCTGACCGGGTGTACCGGGTAAGTTTTTGGGAATTTGCCTTGAACTCAGCTTCGAGGTTTAGGTTTTGTTGACTAGTTTGTTTGGTTTTGTTCTTTTTTTCTGTTCAGGTCTCGTCCGCTTCCCACCAGCGGTTATGGCAGGCTGCAAACAGTTTTCGGGCCTACGCATCGAGGATGGTTGTTGCCTCCTCCCGTGATACATCAGGACCTCGATTGGTAAGTAGTGTTTTTCTAGGGACAGTTTTCTAGGCTGGTTGTGTCATTCCCTAAAGGGTAATTGTATTTGCATGATGCCCCGGATATGGTAGAGCAATTAGAGACTCGGGTGACCAAGCTCGAGGCGGTTGAGAGGAGACTACGGAAAACCTTGCACTTTTGGAACGACGAGATTGTCGAACTTAGGGAGCAGTTGTCTCGATCTCGATGTGAGAACTCGGCGCAAGGTGAAGCTAGGTTCGGGGCCGAGATTGAGAAAGAGGCAGAGGCTGAGGGTCAGGCTACGGGCGCTACTGAGGATGTTGAGGAAATCCCTGAGAAGGCTACCCTGGATATGCTTACGGGTATGGGTGGTACCGAGTCTCCCACCTTTGATCTGGAGGATCTAGGCTTAGATGATGACCTTGGTGGGCTTGTACTGGCTATAGCTGCAGCCTTTAGGGGTCCTCCGTAGATTATAAGCCCGATTTGTGTTTGGATTTTGTATATCTTGTGTATTTTAAATTTTCAGCGCTTTGATTGACCTATTTTGCTCGTGTTTTTGAAATGGTGACTTAGATGACAAGTAATCACTTCAATTTCGGTTTGCTTTCAGTTTAGTCGTGATTTAATATGTCTTAGATGTATTAGGATTGCGTAGGAGTATGAAAATGCTTTTTCAGGATGCTTTTAAATAGGTTAGTTTGAGGCGGGAGTTGGATCAGGTGATACGTCGATTAAAATGTTTGACTCGGTGTTGTGTGCAGTATTCGTAAAGCGTTTCGTGACAAAAATGTTTTGATCGAGTGTGTCCGGTGCTAGGTGACGAGTGTAATTGTTTTAACGCTCGTCTTCGAAGGGAAGTAAAAGGAAAAAGTCGGACTACTTTTTATGCTTTAATGACAATGTTTTGTAAGGTTACAGACGCATATCGATGATAAAAAAAGTTAGGCCACTTTTTATGCTTTAATGACAATGTCGTGTAAGGCTACAGACGCGTATTGACGATGTCACTTGGGGCTACAACACGCCTAGGTGGGGTAGCTTATCCCCCTAAAAAAACAAAAAAAAACGTCCAAGTCCGGTGAATCTGGTGGACGGAAACGAGTTGTCTACTTGTCTGTGTGAAAATTTCATTTCTACGCGGTGCTCGTAATGAGCGCTATGGTTTTATGGAAAGGATTGGGTGACTTTAGAAGGTCGTTTCTAATGTCTCGGGTTCTCAGATGGTGTCTGTTGGGGTGAAGCGTGACTAACAGTATGGGGTTCAGGTGCCAGAAGGCTGACGGTTTGGGGCTCAGAGGCCTGGGCTTGGGTGGTTAGTTCCTAAGGCGCGTGTGTTTGGGCGACCCGGTTTTGGGGAGCCTAGGCTCGGGCGGTCCAATTCTAGATTATGGAAATTTTTAGCAATTTCCTAATTGTTGTGCGGTTAAGGCTATATATGTGGGTTATGGGTGCTCCTCTTAGACATAATTGAACACCCATAGTGTCTTTATAGCTTCCGTGCCTTTTTTCAAGTCATGTCGGGTTTCAGGAATCTCTTGACCGAGTGGATGGGTCGTCTTAAGAAAGGTGATCTGGAGGGTGGTTTGTCTGTTGTTGCCACTCTAAGGCAAGTTATAGTTCAAGATGAATTTTTGTTGGAATGTTCTCGTTTTTGGGATGCTAAGAACCACGTTTTTGTTTTCCCCAGGGGCAATGTTTGTCCTCTCCTCCGAGAAGTTAGATGTTATAGGTGGGTGGCATTCGGTTCGTCCTTGTATCCCTATTAAGGGTGATGTTCCTGTGGAGCGGCTTCGCCATTTTTTGGAAATTCCTTTTTTGGAGGAGGCTAGGGCTTTCTTTGGAGACGGTGGTATTAACTTAGAGTTACTTGTTAGGGTATTTTCACGGAAAGACTCTCGTGACACTTCGCCTTAGCCCATAAGTGGGTTCTTAGTATCGCGGTTGCATGTTATAATCTATTTGAGGATGCATCGGTGCACGAAGGGTGGGGTAGTCCTCGGGTTTTGGATATTATGAGGGGAATGGAGCATGGGCGATCGCCCTCTTTGCTTATTCTTGGTGAACTTATCATGGGTCTTGTTACCTGTGCACAGATACATCGTGCTCCTTTCTGTATTTAAGGCTATATATGTGGGTTATGGGTGCTCCTCTTAGACATAATTGAACACCCGTAGTGTCTTTATAGCTTTTGTGCCTTTTTTCAAGTCATGTCGGGTTTTGGGAATCTCTTGACCGGGTGGATGGGTCGTCTTTAGAAAGGTGATCTAGAGGGTGGTTTGTCTGTTGTTGCCACTCTAAGGCAAGTTATAGTTCAAGATGAATTTTTGTTGGCATATTCTCGTTTTTGGGATGCTAAGAACCACGTTTTTGTTTTCCCGAGGGGCAATGTTTGTCCTCTCCTCCGAGAAGTTAGATGTTATAGGTGGGTGGCATTCGGTTCGTCCTTGTATCCCTATTAAGGGTGATGTTCCTGTGGAGCGGCTTCGCCATTTTTTGGACATTCCTTTGTTGGAGGAGGCTAGGGCTTTCTTTGGAGACGGTGGTATTGTTGTGTGCCAAATTTGGACCATTTTTCCTCCCATTTAGACCCGTTTTTCCTCCGTTTTGCGAGAATAGAGTGCGATTATCGCCGTATTTTGCGTAGTTCTTGCATTAGTGTCTCTCTTTTGCATTTTACGTGTTTTTGGTAGTTTTCTGTCTATTTTGATAGGATTTTGACCGAAAACGAGTATGATCTTCTACGAGCATGAGAGAGATACAGTCCAAGAGCAAAGCACACAACTGAAAGTTCGAGTAATCCAATTGATCAACGAAGAAAGAGACCGGAAAAGAGAAGAAAACTCCACCGGGTGAAACTTCACCCGGTGAGTCATCACCGGGCGAAGTTTCGCCCGACAACATTTCCACTCTCGAAGATTTCCGTGGGCAGCTACCACCGGGCGAAATGACCGGGCGAAATTTCGCCAAAATAAATATCAACAAGAAAGGGTATCTTGATCGTCGGATATCATAAAAAAAGAAAAGAAATGGCAAGAAAAATGGAATATCGATAGAGAAAAAAAACGATCTGGAAAACAGGGAAATGGGTCTCTACAATGACACTGTAGAATAATTGAAAAGGATGTAGCGCAGCTTGGTAGCGCCTTTGTAAAGGATAAAGAATGTCACGTGTTCCAATCCTGTCATCCCTACCTATTCTTTTCCTCTGGGCAGTACGGGGGGACCCATTGAGATCGATTCAATTGGGACATAGACAATTTTTTCTTTTTATGAGACTATATATGATAGTATATATGTATGCAGGGTGTAGTATTGGGTTAGAAAAAGAATCCTTTGTGATAAGAAAAGCGCTCTTAGTTCAGTTCGGTAGAATGTGGGTCTCCAAAACCCAATGTCGTAGGTTCAAATCCTACAGAGCGTGATTTCCTTCTTGTTAGGTCGAATTAGACTGAAATGACTTAACTAACTTGAACAGTAATCAACATTTTACCTCCTCCTTTATCTAATCCACAGGGGGTCAATAAAAAAAAGATTTATTAATTAATCAAAGGTCCAACTGATCACCACGTCTGTATTGTAAATATGCAGTTTGGAATAATCCAACCAAAGTAATAGGAATTAGATCTAGAATACTACGATTACGGGGCCGAAAGCTGAGCTTTGCTCTTGAAAATGTATCCGGCTAACAATCCAACCCAGAGTTAGGATCTAATAATAGATGTTTTTATGAGTGAAATGACTTGCCTTTCTTGTTTTATTTCCATTCTTGAATGATTGGTAACAGGCCCGCATTCGGCTGTGTTATGATGAAAAATTTCTTGAAGGCTTTGGCTAAGAAGATTAAGAGAAAGACCATTGCTTATGAGAATTACAGCAGGATATATGTTCCCGAGGGGCAGCCCCCAAGTGGTGTGGTTAACATCTGAACTTGACCAATAGCAGTTGCACTGGCCAAACTGGAACGCTTTGAGATGAGAAGGTGAACATGGTCAATGTCATTTCATGTTTCTGGTGGCCTTGACTGATCAGAATGCAACGCTATAAGTACTGTAAGTTTGTTCAAGAACCAAGCGTTCTGACTGTGCTCTTAGCATTACAAGAACAACAACGGAAACCCAGTGCACGAGGCTACGCTTTTGTAGGGTCTAGGGAGAATTGGCCCCATAAGCAAGCCCATTGCCGGCTAAGCCGGGCCATGCTACCAAGCACCCTTAGCCAATGATCCAGCTGCTTTTGTTGACTATACAGTCTATGCAGTTGGTTCTGTCGCTTCAGCGGAAGAGTAAGCAGCATGTTGCGTTGACAAAAGAAAGAAAACAACCTTTCCTATATTTGGACAAAGTACCTGATTCATCATCCTCATAAACGTGCTAGGCGCATTCGATAAGCCTTTGGGCGGCCACTTGTACAATCCATTCCGAGTCTTGACCACTCGTCACCCTCGCCCTTGCCCTTATAAACTAGCCCATCAAACGGAATTGAAAGGCCTTCTCCTTTAACTGGGAGTGGGAGCTGTTGGATTAGCTTTCCCCTATTCCCCTATTAGAGAATCTAGCTGCTTACTTTGCTTTCACGCGCTAGCTTGCTTATACGTGCTAGTTGGTACCTACGCTTCGTATTCCATCCCATGGAAGACTCGCTACGGGCTTCGCTCTTTCGTAGACTCATCTCCCTCGTCCTAGATTTCGCTCGAGAACAACGATACTAAAGTTACGCGAATCAAATAAGACGGCACTGGCGCTAATGAATAGTAGAACTCAGTAGCTGACTTGGCCCAGCTACCCCATTTTTTTTGAAGTCCACCTTGAAGAGCTCTTCTTCGATGGCTTCCCGTTTTTGCCTTTTGGCTTCCTCGCGGATTTTTTGCGAGGTCTCTTTGAGATCCGGCAGTTCCCCCGGCTGGTTCAAATCGGGGATATTCGGGTTCGAAGGACCAAGACCGCCTCCGACAGAAAGAGGCAAATGATCCATCGCCGAAATGAAAAAATCGAAGATGCATTAAAAAGGGGGATAAAGTAAAGCTGCTGCCCAAAAGTTTTAATAAACTAGGCGAGCAAGTAAGAAACGGACGCAGAAAAAGATAGATAAAAAATAGCATGATTCTTTCCATTCCTTTAACTAGTCTTCTGGGCTGGAATCATAAATGGCTTGTCTCCTCTCTGATGATCTTAGAACTACTTACTGTAAGCGGTCTCAACTTCAACCATTCTTTCTTTGACCAAGGGAATACTCAACTAAGATCATAAGTAAAGGTCTGTTCACATCGCAACTAATAGAAAAAAACAACTACTAGACTAGACTAGTAGTTGAGTGCTCTTTGTTGTTCGGATCTTGCCTGAGTCCGAGCTTTCCAAGCTCTCTGCTGTTGGGGAACTCTGCAAGGGTCTTGCCACCTTCTTTATTTACTATATTTAAGTCTTTGGAGTACTTTGGGATTATATTCCGCGCTGAGGATTTGTGCTTGTGGGCTAGGGTGAAGATTGCAGACCAGCGGATCTGGTAGTCGACAATCGTTCGGACTTGGTAAAGGTTGTCGCGGCACCTGTAGTAGGACAGAGGACTTATCGCGATGCCCGCGAACCAATTTACGATGTCTCCGTCGCTGACGTTCGTCAAGCAGGCCACGTGGATTGGCCAGGGTCTTCTTCGGCTAATGAGACCTCGATCTCGAAGCCTTCGGAGTATCTTTTTGATAGGCGCTTCTATCTGTATGGGGAATTCGCTGCTGATAGATCTCGCCCAGTGTCCCCCCCTTCCCCCGTCGCCTTCCGACCCGCGAGAGTATACAATGACAACTTCCGGGCACTCATGCCCGATCGCGAGACTACCTATTGAACGTCCGGTGGCACCTTGCTCTGACCTGAGCTATGCAACAACGAGATCTCCCTTGATCCTTGCCGGATGTGCTTGACGGTCTCCCATAAGAAGCTCACTTGGGGGCTTCTTACTCTAGCTGTTCCAAGAGTTTCCGTTAGTTGAACCGCGTCCAGTAGACTCCTTGTTTTGCTCATCCCCTTCGTCAGCTGCTTGACTAAAGAGCACCTAGAATATCATCTTTTATTATATCTTCTCCGGTTTACCAATTCTACCTTTAGAACTCAGAAATGGCTACTCGTACAGGAAGTCTATCAAGATAGGCACACTTTCTTTTCTAAGAAACCTCTTTTCTAGCTCTACCATGGGAATAGTAAGCAAAAGCCAAAGCAAGGAGAAAATACCTCGCAAGAAGGGCAAAGTGCTAATATGGAACAAATGAAGAGTTTAACTCTATCGATAGAAAGAGATATTCAAAAGGAGATAGAATTAAGTCTTTCCTTATCTAATATCTAATGAAGATGAATCTTCTCTAGTCTTTCATATATATATGTGGTTGGTCCCGCCCATTATTTCTTATATATGCCCTCAAGGATTTAAGAAAAGGCCCTTTCAAGCCATCTTTATGTCCCCCGGTCCGGTACAAGGGCTCAATTCAAATGCTATGATATAGGCCAGTCCCTCTTTCCGCGCAGCGGATCTGTGAAAAGAATCGATTGTAGTAAGTCAGCGGTCCGTGGATGGGCATCTTTGAATTGAGGTTGTCCCCTACTTATAGGTCTCCACCGGATCCATCGTTTTCTCGGCTTTGCTTGCTGCATCTCGCCTATAGTAGTAAGATAGTCTGTGGCATTCTCCCAAAGTAAAGGGAAACCACTTTCTTGGGAGCAATGACTGAAAAAAGAGGATCGCTTGGATTTTCTTTCGCTACTCCTTTTTTCCTTCAGGGGGGCTTGTAATATAAAAAAGCTCCTAGTCGGAGTGATCGAGTTGATATTTTAGAGATCACCGAGACTCTACCAACCAGTGATCCACAGGGAAGGTCGGAGAGGGAACGTAAAAGCTGGACATGAACAAAGAAAAGGGCCGCCGGCTCATGTACTTTCTTTGAATAAAAAGAAGAAAATTCTAGCTCAGAGAAAAGGGAGTAGGCCGGACTTCTAATTAGAAGTCCTTTGATAGAGGTAATTTTAAAAACTTTTCTTCTGTCAAAAAACTTCCACAGAACTTGGAATTTTTCATCCAAGATCGGGCTTCCTACAAAAAAGACTTTTCCAATTATTTTAAAAGATTCTTAACACGTGCCTACCAAATCAATATCTTCTTTTTTAATCTATTGCATATTTGGACACGTGAGGACAACTGGGGTTTCGGATCCCTTGGTCAAAGGAAAGCTATTTAGAGAACATGAAGAGTGGGCTTCGTCCCTAAGATGCCCTAAGGTGGGCTTCCTATTGACCACTCTATAGCATGAAGACGTAAGAACTTCTATTCCTTACCAGATTGAATCCTATTATAATGCATTTTCGTTGAATGGGGTGGGGACTTCTTTGAGTGAACCATCCCTATAAGCAGGAAGGAATGGAAATGTACTGAATGAAATAATAGAAGAAAGAGACTAAGGTCGGTATCTCCTCCAATTTTGAGTCAATTGAAAAGGTATCCGAAGGAATGCATTTCTTGAGTGATCGTTGAAAGACAAGAAAGATTGGAACTAACGTTGCCTTATGTAGATGTAGTGGATAAGCTCTCCGTCTTGGGATAGGCCTTCGGATTGGAACCGCTATTCTAAGAGCAGATGAATCCAACCCTTGCACCTTCTCCTTTTGGCTAAAAGACCACTTCAGGCTAAGCCTTTTGACTCGATGGCACTTACTCAACTTAGAGTTTTTCTATACATATAGTAGCGCCTGCTGGCCAGTCATAGATAGTAGTAACTTATTGAATTCTGGCTTCCTCTCTTTTTGAGAGATCAGGTTCAAACTACTAAAGCTCGTAGGAAGAGTCAAAGTTCGTCAAAAATGTTAGAATACCGCCTTCCTGAGAGGCTTGACAAAGAATCTTTCTTCTTGAAAGATATCTTCATTCTATGCTTTCTTCGTTTCTAGCCATTATTCTATTCTATACCAAAGGGAATCAGAATAGCTATTATCCCTGATTCATCTAAAGGCTCAGCGGATCCGAATCACTTGGAATTTGCACTGAAACAGATCTCTCCTAATTGGCCCTCCAACCCTTAGGAGGCTGGGCCTGCAATTAGATAGGCTGCTCACTTTAAGACTGAAGACTGAATGGAAAGGCTAGACATAAAAAGAGGGCACTCCCACTGGGGTAGCTCGTATGGCCCGACCGCAAATATTGATACAACTCCATCGAAATGAAACTGAAACTTTTTCGCTATCGAAAGAGAGTCCAACCCAACTGCTGGAACTCCAGCTCCCCGAGCCCCAGGACTGCTATGGACTTCATAAAGAAATGGGTTATTAAGGAAGACTCCCGTAATGGCTTTAAAGCATGGGCTACGAGTTAGCATGTGAAGGGGGGCTGAGGGCGGAGTGAAGGCTCCTTCTTTAATCAAAGAAAGGATAGGTTGCTATTGCAATATCGAGCTTTAGTGGTAATGGGGTAACCCGAAAGCAGATAATCGGGGTTTTGGTAGAGGGGGTATATGACTGAGTTAAACTCTTTGAATTCTTTACCAGTGAAGCCCTTAGGAAGAAAAGACCTAAACCTTACTCTACTAAGCAGCCGCTGAACTCGAGGTTGGTCTTTTCTCACAGGAGAGGAGGGCCGAAGCTCTTAGTTTTTTCTAGGTTCAAAGATTCCTCGCCAAGGTACCATCTAAGCAAAAGAGAAAGAAGCTGGACCTTGGAGCCGGAGCCTCTTCACTGCCTTTCCTTTCCGCTGAGTTGAGGAAAAAAAAAATATCCTAACGAGTTCCTTTCTTTAGCGAGAGGGGGTGAGAACAGAGATTCCGCCGATCTACAGGATTCCTCTTCTCCAGCAACTGATCCTCCGGTACCGTATAAAGAGGGGATGGACATAGATAGATTCTTCCACCTATCCGGAGTGTTGGAAATAAAGCCATGGTTTTTTTAATTTATTCTTTTTGATCACTAGAAGCAATCTTCACTGATACAAGCACAATCAGTAGCCCTTGGCCTGGGGCGTCCCTGTATCTTACTAAAAGTCACTTAGTCCCTTAGGCGATCAGTTAAGCCAGCGGGGATAGCAGGTTCTGGTCCAGCGCCTTCTCTTTCATAAGCTCCAGTAGTTGCCCACCCATAAGCAGTCCTACGTACTTCGAAAAAAGACTAGCTTGCAGGCCTTCAAGCAGGAGGGGGAGTACCCAGACAAGGAGTATATCCAGCAGGAATGTAATAAGATATAACAAAAGCGAAGAACTGTACCCGAAAGTGGGATTCTTTCATTGTCTCACGCATAGCTCTAATAGGCCGTTGGGCGAGAAGGGCTTCGCAGTCCAGTTATTTAGTTATATGTAATGAAGCCAATTGCTCTCACTTTAAAGTTCCCATTCCAGTTCTAGGTCCGCTTATGGAGAAGGAAAAACCAAGCAAAGGGTCTCTTGGGTCGAAGGAGTACGAGAGCAAAAAGTCTGGAAAGTAGGCAAGGATCCACAATTGCAAGAACCATCATGGTCCCCCAAAAGAGGCAAAGTGACTATCAACAAAGTGAAATAAACCCCGATACAAGTGAGAAAGCAAGACCAGCCCAAGAGCTACCTTAACCCCTGAAGCTAACATCAAAGATAGGTCCAGAGAATCTGATGATATTTCCTGGGAGGCAAATAAGGAAGCGATTAATCCAGAAAAGCGGGAAGGGAAAGCGTGGGCTCACCTCTACTGGACCGGATAGCTTGAAAGCACGTGAAAGGAAGGAACTAACGTTGCCTTGTTGTTCTACTTAGGTGGAGCAATCTTAACTCCCGACAGAATATAAAAGAAGACCACAGGCCTGTGTAGACACCTGAACGAATTCATGTGGACACTCTTCAGCCCGAGGACAATCTTTCAAATACACATTAATTTACCTGTTTTTCTTTTCTTTGCTGATTCCTCTCAATGAAATTTTCCATGTTGCACTAAGTTACTTACGGATGTATGCATGCTGTCCGGGAACACTTTGGGGTGAACACCCATCCGAACAAGTAGAGTCAATAGTTCAGGATTTAGGCCATAACATCTAGCAAAAAAAAGATTTTATCCAACAAGTGCTCTCCGAACCAAGCAAGATAGTTTCCTATCACTAGGCTCACCAACCAACCTGGACTTTGATTCTTATTATTCCTACTGGATATCAAAACCATAAGGATTGTTTCCAGCCATGAGTTCCCATATGACATAAGCGCTCTTGGGTGGGGTGGCCCATTCCATCCCCCTTTTTCTCATTTTGTTTGAAGCGGGCCAAATAAAGAATGAAATGTCGAAATCGGGGAAGGTATCAAAATTGTCTTTGGTTTAAGGGCTGCTCGCTCTACCGAAGTACCAAAGGCTTTCGAGGCTTACACCTCTTACACGACCTAAAAAAAGCTTTCAGTAGCGCCCTTACTCTAACAAGTAAGCAAGTAGAAATGACCTAAAAATCTAAGCCTTTTGAAGTGCCAGTAGTTGTAGCTGTGGGTAGGGCTTTCGTTCTTATCGCTCCGGGTTCCGATCTATATGACCTCCGGACGGTACAAAGTACACTTCTTCCGTAGAGGCATAACCTAACTCTGTTCAACGGGGGAGCCCTCTAATCTATGAATGGAAAGCTCTCCGTGCGTGGCGTGAAAAGGTTCTAAGAGAATTTGAACTCCCCCCACGGTCCCACGAGGATCCCTACGTACTTGTCCAGTCCAGGACAACTGAGATCTTCCGTTCTGCGTGCGTGGGAACAGCTCAAACAAAGAAAAGTCTGGTCTGAATTCGGGCACGGCCCGCCCGTCTGCTGCTAGGTCGGGGAATGGAGCCAGGCGAGGGCGCCGCTATGCCCCTTAATCAATCGAATGGTCCTTTGACCTTCGTTTGATTCCGGCGGCCGGCATAGATCTCATGAGACCCGCCCACTATTACTACGAAAAAAGAGCCCTGCCCTTTTCCTTCGCTACTAGGAGAGTAAGCAACTTCTATTAGCGCCGGACCTTGAGTCGAATTGATCGTGTCATGTGCAACGTCCATCAATGATGGTTCATTAATGTCCATTGATTTAGACTCCTTCCCTCTTCCCAACTACGAAAAAGATCGAGAGGCGCGAAGAGCAAACCAAGAACGGAAACGGAAGTCTTTTTACTCTCTTAAATAAAGCTCGCCAAGGCGACCCGGGCAGGTCGGCCGGGTCTTTCCCTGTTGTTCTGTTTCCGCCACGAGAAAGACGCACGGAAGAAGTATGCCCAGCGCGCATAAGATCCGTTGAGAGTTTCTGTTGTCTCGGTAGGGAACTGTGCGATCTTTTCCCCTATTGTATTGAATCAATAAAAAAAGAGGTCAGCGCTACGGCCTCCTATTGTTTTATCCAATATTAACCAGGGACGAGCCCTGACTTCCATAGGTCCTTGGTTTGACCTCACCTCCTTAACAGGGGTCGGGGTCACCTTGCTTTTCAGAAAGCGGAGCAGGGCCAATTTCTCGTACTTGCTTAGTCTGTCCTCCTTTCGTCGAGTGCTCTTCCCGGTTCACTGGGCTGTTAGCCTACCAAGCACTTGTCTGCTGCTCCTGGCGCCCGCCAAGCGGGCGGAGCGCTCGTTATCCTTACTGTTCTCTCTGCAGGGGCCCCCTCCCATTGCTCTAGCCATAAGCAATGGCAGCTCCAGCTCGCAACCACAGGGGCTTGCCCTTCGAGGCCAGAGTGGGTTCAGCAATCAGCCTCTATTCTAATTACGTTAGGGGGTCTCTCGCTTTTGCTAGATCTAGAGAGATACTACCACTACTACAAAATTAGTCATAGACATGACCTAATAGACATAGGTTAAAAGAAAAAACCACATCTATTTTTAATAGACATAGGTTATTTAAAAAACCTATGTATATAAAAGAAAATATACATAGGTCAAAATTAAAACCCATGTCTAAAAATTATACACATAGGTCAAAGTAAAACCTATGTCTGTAATATATGAATAGATGTAGGGTATATAGAAAACCATGTATATTGATGTAATACTAATAAAGTAGTGACACATGTCTATTCTATTAGTCCTAATAAACTAATAATATTTTCTTAATTAGACACAAATGGTAGATATTTATTTTATTTTATTACTCAGCCTTCTTTCCCTTTTTCATACTATTCCTACGCAGCCTTCTTTCCCTTTTATACTTAATTCCTACGCAGCCTTCTTTCCCTTTTTCATACATAGAACTCGAAGCTCGCTCAGCCATACATAGAACTCGAAGCCCAGCCATGAAACGAAAACTAAGCTCCGACATACCTAATCCCTAATCCTCCGGCATACTCTATAATCTTCAATCCTAATCCTTCAATCAACCTTCAATAAGCTTCAATTCTGATTTCACGCGTAGGCTTCTTCAATCCGTCAATCCTGATTTCACGCGTAGGCTTCTTCAATCTGTCAATCCTGATTTCACACGTACGCTTCTTCAATTCGTAAGTTTCTTCTTCAATTCCTTCAGTAATCCATCGCCTCCTCTGTTATTGTTCGTTTATATTCGATTTTGGGGTTTTAGGGTTTTCGATTTGTGAAATTCGTTTATAGTTGCTTCATACATTGATTGTTGGGGTTTTGATTCAATAATAGGTGTTTTTATCATTTTGAATGGACCGTCCTCAATAACTGCCACTTCCGACCCCACTGTGTATTGAACTATTGATACGCCGATAATGCTGTGGAATAACAGAAATATTTCCGTCTTTGCCTTGGTTAAACAATGTAGTCGTGTTCATGAATAGGATTTTGCCGATATGAGCCTGCAAGCTCTTCTTACGGACGATCCGGGTGCTCAATGGCTCAGTCTTATGCCTTGGTAGTGTACGCTGTGGCTGTGGCTGTGTGTGTTTTGCTTTGAGTCTGTGAGTAGTTTTTGTTTTTGGTGTGAAGAGAAGAGTATAGGGATGGGAAAGAAGGGGTGATAGATAGACTGATAAGAGGTGAGAAGACTGACTGAATACTGATAGAAATGGGCAGAAGGTGATACTACGTAGATAACTAGATAGATAGAGTAGGTAAGAAAGAAGCCAGGAGACAATGACATACAAGATCATCATCATTTCCAATTTGTATTCTTACAATACAAAGATTTTGGGTAAACGTCATTTGAATGATCACACAATCAAGAAGTTAATAGGAAAGGAGAGGAGATGCATCCAACTATATAAATCATTGATAAGCTCTAGCCTGTAGGCAAAAACAATAACAGCATAAGGAAGAGATAACTCATAGTATATCATTGTTTGAAATGTTTAACCATGTAGCAATAATCTATCCTTTGAGGACGGTGAAGTTTCCTAGTGAAATTTGTGATGTTTATATACAGTTTATGTCTTATACATCTAATTCATTGTATATTATACAGTATTTGCATTCAAATATCAAATTCATCTTGTTTTCATTCTTGTTCGTTGAGGACAATATACACCGGTTTTTCTTCAAGTGATCTTATATGCTCTTAACTCATGTTTCTCATTTAGCTTGAGCTCAACGATTCAATTCGTCTCATGAGTACTTTGTCCTTTTTCGACATTGTTTGTAAAGTAACAATGGATGATTCAATCTCAACAACTTTGCTTGAGTACCGATTATTATGTACTCCGTATCAATTTTATTAAATAAATTAGCCATCGGGGTTAAATTAACAACTGATAGATACATAAGGATTATAGGAGGCGAAAGGCTGAGTAAGACAATATTGACTTTGAATTTCGATGATCACATCAACAACGTAAAGAGGCTGAAGGAAACTTGGAGATCAGTTGAAAGAAATCTGTTTGATGCCATATTAAAATGACATACTCAATCCGATCAGTTGAAACTTGCAGTTACCTTTAGTCCGGAGTATGTCATTTTAATATATTACTGAGTATTTGATTTTTTTTGCTAGATATAGAAAGGGACATACTCGTGTTCTTTATACAAGAATTGAGAAGTATTATTAGAATGTCTTTAAATTTGTCAGTGTCTGGTCGGTGTCCGCAAGTTTCATTGGTGTTTAATCCTCAATGATGGTCTTTGTTGAATATAATAATGCACCATCTCTTATCTTAATGCTCTTAGTATAATGATCTTCTTTGCAAAAAGCAGAAGTCTTGGATAGAGAAGCCAGTACCCCTCAAGGAAAGAAAGTATGGCAGAATTCCATTACTCCCTAATAATTAATACAAGCATAGACGACCTAAGTCAATAATTTAATATTCCTAAAAGTCATGTCTGTCTTTTACTTCATTTCTCCTTGTAGAAAGTAACAGGTTAACCATGGAATTGAATTGCCATGTCCTTGCACTTGTGAGTTGTGATTATTCATCCAGATTTCTGCTCGCGCTACTCCTGCTTTACTTATGACTTGTGAATACAGTTGCATATTACTGTTTTTTACTAATTCCCGCAATCGATGTTTGCTAATAGTATCCTGAAAGGAATTGTCTCTGTTTCCAAATAATTGATCAATGTGAGAAATCAAACATTTCCATCTCCGATCAGTTCAATAACACTCTCATGATATACCTCTCTTGCAGGGAGATTCAATTCCGCCTATATTGCTTTGTTTTGAGATGGTTTAGGTTCCATGATTGAAGACTGAAAATTCAGCGAGCTTAGGTATCAATCATCTACATTCAAACCTCTGTTTTTGATATAGGATTATTTTATGTATATTAATCAGTATGATGTCAAAATTCTATGACTATTCTTTTCGTTGAACAAGAATGATTGTAATATTTGTATATCCTGCAATTCATGTTTGCTAATGTTATCGTGAACTTTATTAAAATGCAAGTTGATCGGATTGAGTTAGTTCTGAATTCTGATGCCAGAAATCTATTTTTTTTAATGCTATGAAACTTCAGACGTTATGAGTACATTGTAGACGTTTGTGAGTTTGTGTAACGGAAATTCAATCCCGAAATCTGAATGTTTTTGTACTGAAATCAACAGTGTTTGTATTCAAATCCTAAATGAAAATTGAGTCTGAGTTTTACATAAGCTAATAATAAATGCTCTTCCGAGATTATATATATTTTGCTATACAGGTTTATCATTCTAGTGTTGTACGGAGTAGCATATACGAGTATATGTAACTAGTATGTGCATCCTGTATATATGTAGATACAAGACAGTACCTGTACATCAGTTGTAATCCAACTTTCACTTCTATGGCCCACTGGATGGCGAGAGATTTTGCCAAACCGTGGACATCGAGATTGTAATAGACTCTAACTTCCCACAGATGAATTTTGAGCTGTTGGGAGTTGATGTTATCAAACGGATCAATCGGATCAGATTAATTTTGGGTTATAGAAATTGGGTTCATTTTGGGTTGGGTCGGCTCATTTCATATTTGGATCATTTTCGGGTTTGTTATTTTTAATTTTTTTAGGGATATTGGTTCGTTTTTTATAATAATAGTCGGGTCATTTTCGAGTTAGCCCGAGTCAATTCGGTTTACGGATCAACCTCAGATCTTCAGTTTGGGTTGACTTATTCAAGTTGGATCAATTTTGAAAGATCTTCTCGTATGGATAACAAATTACTCCTATTTATTTAGAATTTTGATTCCAACCTTATTTACGGAGTATAATACGAGTATTTGATCAACTAAGTTTTATTGGATCAACTAAGAGGAGTAATAATGCACCTTACTTCATTTTAGTTCATAGTTATTCTTGTGTGAAATAGATTAATACGGTGTTGTTTGAACCGAATGATCCATCAATAGGGAAATGATACATTCATAATTTTATTTTATTGGGTGTTCTATATCTTGTAGTAGTTGGTTGATTATCCATCTTTCATATATTGCTTTTCATATCATGTTAGGCAAGACGACTTTTATTTAAAAAATTCTAATGTCATTTTTATTTAAAGAGTAAGTGATATGATCATAGGTGATTAAAGCAGATTTCCAATGGGTCGTGAATGGATGATTATTGATCGTTTGGATCCTAGATACAGGAAGGGCGTAGACGAGTTTGTTAAATACGCTATTGATAATGCTGAGAACGTTGACGCAATTTATTGTCCATGTGTTAAATGTGGAAATAATGTTTTCGTTGATGGTAGAGAATTGAAAAATCACCTCTTATGTAATGGAATTGATAAAAGTTATACGAGGTGGATTTGGCATGGGGAGGAGTTGATACCTAATACAAGTAATAACGGTGAGGAAGGAGGAGAGTCTGATGGAGATGATTATGCTGTTGATGATGAGGATCGAGTAGATGATATGATTAATGATGTGAAACAAGGCTCTCAACACCCAACACATATGTTTGATAAGTTGGCAAGTGATGGAGTGAAACCCCTATATCCAGGTTCAAAATTCACAGTTTTGTCTTATACATTGAAATTGTATAACCTAAAGGCGGAAAGTGGATGGAGTGATACATGTTTCACAAAGCTACTTGAGGCAGTTGGTGAAGGGCTTCCCGATGGCCATGAACTCCCGAAGCGTACGTATGAAGCTAAGAAGATTTTATGTCCAATGGGGGTTACCTATGAAAGGATACATGCTTGTCCGAACGACTGCATTTTGTATCGAAATGATTATAAAGATCTAGACAAGTGTCCAAAATGTGGCGTTTTTCGTTACAAGTTCAAGGGAAAAAATAATGAAGTGAAGAAAGGAGGCCCATCTAAAGTGTTATGGTACCTTCCAATCATACCAAGATTTAAGCGTCTTTTTGGAAATGTTAAAGATGTTGAGAACTTAATATGGCATTCCAAAGGTCGAGTACCCGATGACAAGATTCGACATCCAGCTGATTCTACACAATGGAAATCAATAAATTATAAGTTCCCTAGATTCGGTTCAGATGCGAGAAATCTAAGACTAGGACTATGTACCGATGGAATGAACCCGTTTGGAAGCCTAAGTAGTCAGTGGAGCACATGGCCAGTTTTGCTCACAATTTATAATTTACCTCCTTGGCTAAGCTTGAAAAGGAAGTATATTATGTTGTCACTATTGATTTCAGGGCCTAAGCAACCTGGAAATGATCTAGATGTCTATCTTCAACCATTGATTGATGATTTAAAGTTATTATGGGATAAAGGTGTGGAGGTATATGATGCTTATCGTAAAGAGACTTTTCAATTATTCGCCATGGTATTTTGCACTATAAATGATTTTCCAACTTATGGCAATTTGTCTGGATATACCGTGAAAGGTGCTAAAGCATGCCCAATTTGTGAGGATGATACAGTTTCTGATCGTTTAGTTCACGGTAGAAAGAACGTGTATCTTGCTCATCGAAGGTTTCTTCACCGGTCTCACCCTTATAGGAAAAAACTGAAGTCATTTAATGGAAAAAAAGAAGATAGGAATGCTCCTAAGATTCTAAGTGGAAAAGAGGTTTACGAAAAGGTTCAAAATATTGAAAATTCATTTGGAAAGCCCTATAAGCCGCCACCTCAGAAGTCCTTGTATAAGAAGAAGTCTATATTTTGGGACTTACCGTATTGGCAACACTTATCCGTCAGACATTGTATAGATGTCATGCATGTGGAGAAGAATGTATGTGATAGTCTTATCAACACACTTCTTAACATTCCTGGTAAGACTAAAGATGGTATCAATGCTCGAGAAGATATGATGTCACAAAAGATACGACCAGAGTTGGCACCACAAGTTAGAGGCTCAAGAACTTACTTACCTCCGGCATGTTTTACTTTGTCGCGAGAAGAGAAAAAAAGTGTGTGAGTGTTTGCATGGTGTTAAAGTACCTCAAGGATACTCGTCGAATATAAAAAATCTTGTCTCAATGAAGGAGTTGAAATTAGTGGGTTTGAAATCTCATGATTGTCACACTTTAATGCAACAGCTACTCCCGGTTGCACTTCGCGGAGTTTTGCCGAAACATGTTAGACATGCCATTATTCGACTTTGCTATTTTTTCAATGCAATATTCAACAAAGTTGTTGATGCAGATACATTGAATGCATTACAAAGAGATGTTGTTATTACTTTGTATCAACTTGAGATGTTCTTTCCCCCTTCCTTTTTTGATATAATGGAGCACCTTGTTGTTCATTTGGTAAGAGAAATCAAAATATGTGGACCAGTGTTTGTGAGAAATATGTATCCATTTGAGAGATTTATGAAACCCTTGGGAAATTATGTAAGGAACACAAGTCGACCCGAAGGTTCTATGATTCAAGGGTATGTGGCAGAAGAGGCCCTAGAGTTTTCTAGTGAGTATATGTCAAATCTTAAATCTATCGGACTTCCAACATCTCGTCACGAAGATAGACTGATAGGAAAGGGTACAATTGGCAAAAAAATAATCATGATCAGCCAAGGAGAACTTGATCAAGCACATCTTTACATACTTCAACACTTAGAAGATGTTGATAAATATGTGGAGGCCCATAAAATCCTTCTTAAAGAACAAAACCCATCAAAAGGAGAGAGGTGGTTAGCATTGGAGCATAATCGATCATTTATCAAATGGTTCAATGAAAAAGTTGCTACTGAACTAGAAGAGAATCCTAAAGAAGTACCTCAAATTGTAAGTTGGTTAGCACATGGACCTTTGATGCATGCTCTATCTTATGAAGGCTACGATATGAAGGGATATTCTTTTTACACAAAATCTCAAGATGGTAAAAGTACTATGCAAAACAGTGGGTTAGTTTTAACTGCTATGTCAATGAGTGTTTCTAGTGCTAAAGATAAGAACCCTTCTTATGATCCTATGACATATTTTGGTGTCATAAAGGATATTTGGGAGTTGGACTATGTACAATTCAAGATAGCTGTATTCCGTTGTACGTGGGTTGATCATAGGGGTGTTCAGGTTGATGAGATGGGATTCACCTTGGTAGATTTGAAACGTGAGGGATATCAAACTGAGCCATTTGTAATGGCTAGCCAGGCAAAACAAATATTTTACATAACCGATCCGGCAGATGAAAAGTGGTCGGTTGTTCTTCATGGTAAAAAGAAGTTTGTGGCCCATGATAATATGGATGAGGTAGATGATGAGTTGCCTCCCTTTTCATGTGGACTACCGGTGGTGGCTGAAAATGATGAGGAGGACGATTTTTATATGCGGGATGATCACACTGAAGGGTTGTGGGTTTAACTCACAAAATCTGCTAGCTAGTACACTTTGATAATTAATAGTTTCTGTCATGTTTTTTAGTTTATGTCACTGATTGTGCTAAAATTAGTTACAACTTATGAAATTTGTTGAATTTTATGTTAGCTTACTTTGAGATATGTTAATGATTCTACATTTGGATTATTAATACTCCGTAATATCTAGATGTATGTGTTGAAATTGTTCTTGTCTTTTAAGATTGCAAATTTAATTATTTTATGTGATATGTTAATATTTATCTAATTTGTTTTGTATTGTTCTATAGCACACAGGTCATTATGTCTTCTCAATCGCATTCTCAAACCACTAATTCCGAGAATTGGGTCAAACAAACAAAGGGTAAAAGTGTAGTGTTGATGAAGGAATTGATAGCTTTACGTGATGCTGGGAAAAAGCTTGATGTTACCTTCGATGAACTTGGTGAGGCAACTGGAATTATTGGTGATAAATATAAAAGTTACATTGGGGTACTAGCACGAACAAAAGTGCCAATTGATATTTCCAATTGGAAGAAGGTTGCAAATGATACTAAAGAAAAGATTTGGGATGATGTTTTGGTAAGGGTCAATTTTCTTAAAGAAAAGATCAAACGTTGTCCATCGGGTATTAGACTTGTGTGCAAGAATGTATTAACATATTTTTTACCTTTTGTAGACTATTTTTAACGTTCCACTTTCCAAGAAGGATGAAGTCATCACCACTGCTGGTATTAGATGGTCGAACTTCAAGTCAACATTGACTTCTTTGTATGTGTACAAAAAACAGCTGAAAAAAAGGAAGGTGCCCACTGATGATGATCCACTAGCTAAATACCCGTACATTAAACCTGAAGTTTGGAAGAGATTTAAAGAGACACGCATGACAGATGAATTTAAGGTGTGGTGTAAAATTGATTCATTGTGTATGTATTGTTCATGTGTGTTTATATCGTTGTTGTCCTTAGAAAAACAAGCTTGATAACTAATTGTTTTTTTTATTAGGCTATAAGTGTAAGTGCAACAGAAAGGCAAAAGAGGAATATATATCCGCATAGAATGTCTCGTGGGGGATATCGAAAAACAAGGATGAAGTTGCATGCTAAAAAGTTATCTGATTCATCTAATGATACTACTATCATGACCATCGAAAGAGGTGATTTATGGATAGAGGGAAGAGTTGACAAAGATGGTGAATGTCTTAATGTGGAGACTACGCAAGCAATAGAAAAAATTGTAAGCACACTTATGTTTATTTCAAATATAATTTCAAATTTACTTCGTTCAGAACCAAAAATTATTTTATTTCATTACAGCATTCTATAAAGGAACAAGTGTTGCAAGGGGAGTTTGCACCTATTGGAAAGGTCGACGTGCTAACTAAAGCACTTGGAAATGAAGAGCATTCTGGTCGTGTCAGAGGTGTTGGTGGAAAGGTAGGACATAAGCAGTACTTTGGTAAAAGTAGTAATGATCGAAGTGGAGGAATATCAAAAGAGCTTTTGGAAGCAATTACTCAGAAGATCACTAAGACAGTAGAAGCTAATATGTTAAGACAAAATAGATCTTATGGTTGAGAAAAGGACAACGAGTGACATAATGACCAACAATGGAAACACAAGTTATTCTGTTGAGAGAGATCTTGCACTAGAGGTCAATTGCAAAAGTGGGAAAGCTAGTTGCTATGAAGATGATGAACCTGATCCATTTGGTGACATACCGGAGATGGTAAGTCATAAATTCTATGTGAAGTCTGCTTTTTCCTAATGAATTTATGTGTACATGTTATGATTTTCTTCTATCTTGTCGTTATATTTTGTAAGGGCCTTGAATGTCAGTTAGATGTGTTCGATATGGACTTGCGAAAGGTGGCTCTTGGAAGAGTTTTTCGGGCCCCAACAAAGAGTTCAAGATCTCACGGTTGTCCATTTGGAGAAAATGAGGTAAGGGTCTCAATTGAGGTTGTCTTGGAGGGAGAGGAGGGTACACAATTACCTTTGCCAACCGAAGAATTTTCTACCGTGGGTGAGGCGGTTGGATCTTTTGTTCGATGGCCAAAAAGTTTAATAAATATTGGATATCCTAAGGTAATTGTCGATGATAATCAATTATAAGTTTTAATTGTTATACGTTATTTATAATTCCAATTTGTGTGTTAATATGAAGCTTAATCAGGAAGTAACACCTCAAGTTACAATGAAGTTAATCAGTGAACAACCAAAACAACATACTTGTGAAGAATCAAAGAAAGCCGAGAGTGGAAAAAGTATTAGAACAATGGAGTCGTTTGCTACATCAACCGATATTGTGAAAGCTGGTGTGGAACAAAAGTTTGAATCTAGGAAAATATTGTCTAAGTTGGTTAGTATGATGGTTGATGGAGGAAAATCTGAACTTGCTTTGAGTAAGGATGTTGTGGGCTATGAGCAAATAATTTCTCTAACAAAGGAAGACATCAAATTGTTGTTGAATATGGAAAAACTCAATGTGTCGTGCATTAAGACTTTTGTTGGGTAAGTATGTACTATGTAATCACAATTTGTAATTGTTTTTGAGTCACAAAGATGTATATGGTACGTAGTAGTATTGATTTTTTTACATACTACAGGTACTTGCATAGTATTTGTGACAATCATCGATATGGGTTTCTATGTCCGGAATTTCTTTCGAGGATTGGGCATAATGCGGATGAGATGACGACGTACATCCATGAGTTCATGAACACAGGGAGAAAACCCATATATTTGGCTCCATTTTACAACAAGTAAGTACTTTTTTATTCTAATACATGATTAAGTGAAGTTAATTTTTGTTATTGATTAAGTGAAGTTGATTTTTTCGTTATCAGGGATCATTGGGTGCTTATAATATTGGATATTGTTGAGCATAATCATGTATATTGGTTTGACCCACTAGGAAAGTTTGAGCCTTCGGGATATAAAGCTCTAATTAATACGTGAGTTCGTCCTAACATGTTATTGCTAATTCTAACAAGCAATAATGTTCATAAAAGACAACTTAGGTTATTCTATTATATTGATTTGATCTTTCTTATCTCGTTGTAGGTCGATAAGGGCGTACGGATATAGTGGAGGTACAAGAAAGAGTACTAAAGCACCACAGTGGGTGAAAGTTGATGTAAGTATTGTTTGATTTGAAAGAGTACTAAGGCACATTTTGGTGCTTCGATCGCATTTATCTTGCTGCAATGACTAATTGAGATCGGCTCTCAAAACGAGATTTATATTCATAGATGATAGTTCAAGTGCTATCCTAGATACTTGTTAGTTTCTATATATGTGAATGTGTTGATGTCTTCATAGCCATTGATGTATGTGAATGCATGGCTACTTGCCTACTCCCTTTTCCCGAAACTCAATAATTAGCCGCGTTTATTACTCTGTATTATTATTTGCAGCAAATAAAGAAAAACAAAAGTGTAGCTAGCTGAGGGAGGGACGGATGGATGGATTGAAGTGGATCATACTTGCGGGTTGTTAATGGTATTCTACGAGTATGCTTGTGTATGCTTTTCAGATCAGTTTGTAAGGCTTGGTATTCTACGATTCGTGATCCTGATTTCATTGCTAAACATCTAGAGCGCAGTAGAAGTCGTCCATTCTATCTACTAGCTACTGCATTTATTTGGCAGCAAGTCAAGTAGGCTTGTTGGAATGAATGACTCCTCTCAAGTCTAGCTTCCTCATCTCATCCTACCTACCTGTCTTTCTTTTTGTTTTAACTACATCAACATGTATGGCTCCTACTTAGTTTTTATGAACTACTTTGGCTAATTATTTTGGCTAATTATTGATTGGATTTGATGCATGTTGCCTTGTTGGTTCTTGTTTGTGATTGAATTGCTGATGTTGGTATATATGTTGCTATAGTGTGCTTGTCAGCCGGGGAACACAAAATGTGGCTACTACATAATGAAGTACATGACCGACTTAATCACTTCTTCTAGTTTGAAGGGAACTATTGATAAGGTAACAAGACTTCGAGCACATACACATTTTCTCTATGTTATAATCAAAGTATTTATGTTCTTGAAGTATTCGCTTTCAATTATATTGAAATTGTTGCAGCACTTCAAAGTACTTGCCATGTATTCACAAGAAGACATCGATGAGGTTCGCGATTTGTGGGCTAACTATTATCTTCAAAATTAGAAGTATGAGACATGCATGTAGTATTCAATGTATGAGCTAAAAAGATTGGTTGTAGTAGGAAGAGATTTTATTATTGGTACATCGCGTAATTGTGTAGTTTTTTTTATCTAAGCTACTACTTATTTGTTTGGGATGATGACTACTTTTATGAAATATGGAACGTTTGATCGTCCAATTCGACGTTGTATAATTTATGAGATTTATTTTGGTTTCGGTTGGATTGCAGTTTCTTATAAAAAATACGGAAAGCATTAATAATTGATATCATTTTCGGACTGATTACTATGACAATAAACATGGGGCAGACGAAAAACCCATGTTTGTACTATGACAATAAACATGGGGCAAACAAATAACCGATGTCTGTACTATGACAATAAACATGGGGCGAACAAAAAACCCATGTCTATATTTATAAGAGACATAGGGCGAAAAAAACCCATGTCTATAGTTTTTATAGACATGGGTTAATTCTATAAACACATGGGTTAATTGAAAAACCTATGTCTATGTTTTAGATAGACATAGGACATACGACCCATGTCTAAGTATTGGACAATAGATGTCACTCACCTTAACATGGGTCGCGAAACCCATGTCTATTAGTTAAAACGACCCATGTCTATGTCATGTTTTGTACTTTAATAAAGTTCACGATAACATTAGCAAACATGAATTGCAGGATATACAAATATTGCAATCGTTCTTGTTCAACGAAAAGAATAGTCATAGAATTTTGACATCATACTGATTAATATACATAAAATAATCCTATATCAAAAACAGAGGTTTGAATGTAGATGATTGATACCTAAGCTCGCTGAATTTTCAGTCTTCAATCATGGAACCTAAACCATCTCAAAACAAAGCAATATAGGCGGAATTGAATCTCCCTGCAAGAGAGGTATATCATGAGAGTGTTATTGAACTGATCGGAGATGGAAATGTTTGATTTCTCACATTGATCAATTATTTGGAAACAGAGACAATTCCTTTCAGGATACTATTAGCAAACATCGATTGCAGGAATTAGTAAAAAACAGTAATATGCAACTGTAGTCACAAGTCATAAGTAAAGCCGGAGTAGCGCGAGCAGAAATCTGGATGAATAATCACAACTCACAAGTGCAAGGACATGGCAATTCAATTCCATGGTTAACCTTTTACTTTCTACAAGGAGAAATGAAGTAAAAGACAGACATGACTTTTAGGAATATTAAATTATTGACTTAGGTCGTCTATGCTTGTATTAATTATTAGGGAGTAATGGAATTCTGCCATACTTTCTTTCCTTGAGGGGTACTGGCTTCTCTATCCAAGACTTCTGCTTTTTGCAAAGAAGATCATTATACTAAGAGCATTAAGATAAGAGATGGTGCATTATTATATTCAACAAAGACCATCATTGAGGATTAAACACCAATGAAACTTGCAGACACCGACCAGACACTGACAAATTTTAAGACATTCTAATAATACTTCTCAATTCTTGTATAAAGAACACGAGTATGTCCCTTTCTATATCTAGCAAAAAAAAATCAAATACTCAGGAATATATTAAAATGACATACTCCGGACTAAAGGTAACTGCAAGTTTCAACTGATCGGATTGAGTATGTCATTTTAATATGGCATCAAACAGATTTCTTTTAACTGATCTCCAAGTTTCCTTCAGCCTCTTTACGTTGTTGATGTGATCATCGAAATTCAAAGTCAATATTGTCTTACTCAGCCTTTCGCCTCCTATAATCCTTATGTATCTATCAGTTGTTAATTTAACCCCGATGGTTAATTTATTTAATAAAATTGATACGGAGTACATAATAATCGGTACTCAAGCAAAGTTGTTGAGATTGAATCATCCATTGTTACTTTACAAACAATGTCGAAAAAGGACAAAGTACTCATGAGACGAATTGAATCGTTGAGCTCAAGCTAAATGAGAAACATGAGTTAAGAGCATATAAGATCACTTGAAGAAAAACCGGTGTATATTGTCCTCAACGAACAAGAATGAAAACAAGATGAATTTGATATTTGAATGCAAATACTGTATAATATACAATGAATTAGATGTATCAGACATAAACTGTATATAAACATCACAAATTTCACTAGCAAACTTCACCGTCCTCAAAGGATAGATTATTGCTACATGGTTAAACATTTCAAACAATGATATAGTATGAGTTATCTCTTCCTTATGCTGTTATTGTTTTTGCCTACATGCTAGAGCTCATCAATGATTTATATAGTTGGATGCATCTCCTCTCCTTTCCTATTAACTTCTTGATTGTGTGATCATTCAAATGACGTTTACCCCAAATCTTTGTATTGTAAGAATACAAATGGAAAATGATGATGATCTTGTATGTCATTGTCTCCTGGCTTCTTTCTTACCTACTCTATCTATCTAGTTATCTACGTAGTATCACCTTCTGCCCATTTCTATCAGTATTCAGTCAGTCTTCTCACCTCTTATCAGTCTATCTATCACCCCTTCTTTCCCATCCCTATACTCTTCTCTTCACACCAAAAACAAAAACTACTCACAGACTCAAAGCAAAACACACACAGCCACAGCCACAACGTACACTACCAAGGCATAAGACTGAGCCATTGAGCACCCGGATCGTCCGTAAGAAGAGCTTGCAAGCTCATATCGGCAAAATCCTATTCATGAACACGACTACATCGTTTAACCAAGGCAAAGACGGAAATATTTATGTTATTCCACAGCATTATCGGCGTATCAATAGTTCAATACACAGTGGGGTCGGAAGTGGGAGTTATTGAGGACGCTCCATTCAAAATGATAAAAACACCTATTATTGAATCAAAACCCCAACAATCAATGTATGAAGCAACTATAAACGAATTTCACAAATCGAAAACCCTAAAACCCCAAAATCGAATATAAACGAACAATAACAGAGGAGGCGATGGATTACTGAAGGAATTGAAGAAGAAACTTACGAATCGAAGAAGCCTACGCGTGAAATCAGGATTGACAGATTGAAGAAGCCTACGCGTGAAATCAGGATTGACGGATTGAAGAAGCCTACGCGTGAAATCAGAATTGAAGCTTATTGAAGGTTGATTGAAGGATTAGGATTGAAGATTATAGAGTATGCCGGAGGATTAGGGATTAGGTATGTCGGAGCTTAGTTTTCGTTTCATGGCTGAGCTTCGAGTTCTATGTATGGCTGAGCGAGCTTCGAGTTTTATGTATGAAAAAGGGAAAGAAGGCTGCGTAGGAATTAAGTATAAAAGGGAAAGAAGGCTGCGTAGGAATAGTATGAAAAAGGGAAAGAAGGCTGAGTAATAAAATAAAATAAAATAGAATAAATATCTACCATTTGTGTCTAATTAAGAAAATATTATTAGTTTATTAGGACTAATAGAATAGACATGTATCACTACTTTATTAGTATTACATCAATATACATGGTTTTCTATATACCCTACATCTATTCATATATTACAGACATAGGTTTTACTTTGACCTATGTGTATAATTTTTAGACATGGGTTTTAATTTTGACCTATGTATATTTTCTTTTATATACATAGGTTTTTAAATAACCTATGTCTATTAAAAATAGATGTGGGTTTTTCTTTTAACCTATGTCTATTAGGTAATGTCTATGACTAATTTTGTAGTAGTGAATGTCATGATTACATTGGTTTACCCTTTTTTCTTTGGTAGTTTAACGGACGGTCGCCCCTCCAACAAGAAAGGGTATAAATATCATAAAAAGAGATGCCTTGCTCACTTAAATAAATATCCCGTTGAGCGATATCTAGATCGCCCGATGGAGAAAGACGCCAAAAATGACGAATCGAGAAGAAAATCTCACCGGGTGAAATTTCACCCGGTGGTACCTATGTCGTCAACCGCAGGGTAAAGTTTTGCCCCATGAAGATTCAAAGGGTGAAGGTCTAAGCTTAATGAAGAAGAATTGGATTATGGGCCTTAAACTTGTGTGACCCATTAAGAACTCTATATATACTTATCCTAGGGTTTTGAGCCAAGGGAGGAGGAAGTAGATGTCCTAATAGTGCCTCCTTAGCTTAGGTTAGAAGATCTCCATAGTAGTAGTAATAGTTTGTAGTAGGTTTCCTAGAAAATTCTCTAGACTATTAGTAGATCTACTTAGTATTAGTGTAATTAGTAGACAAGTTTTCATCTTTGTTGAAGATTATTGAAGATTCAAGGGTTTTGCAAGGGTTTATAAGACAAAACCCTTGTATTATTTCTTGAAGATTTATATTGCTTATATTGAAGATTGAAGATTTATGCATGGATTAGTGACAAGTTCTTGTATATTTCTCTCAAGATTCAATCTTTATCATTAATCTTCATCTTTCACCTTAGATCTCTCCATAGTTGGTAAATTCTCTCCTCTCCCTTCCCTCCATTAGTTAGCTTATGTTTTTCTCTCTTTTCTTAGTTTCTCTTTTAGTGTAATTGTTAGTGTAGTTCTCTTATTTTCTCTCTTAGTGTAATTGTTAGTGTAGTTTTCTTAGTTTCTCTCTTAGTGTAATTGTTAGTGTAGTTTTCTTAGTTTCTCTCTTAGTATAATTGTTAGTGTAGCTTTTATGCATGCTTTAGTTAGATTATCCTTAGTTAGTGTATTGTTGATTATCACCATGACTAGTGAGTAGATTTTCTTGTTGGGGAATTAGGGAGGAAGATTTGGATTACTTGATTCAAGGGATGTTGGTGGGTTGTTTACTTGTTGATTATCAATTTTAAGGTTTTTGTGTCTTCGTTGACCTAGAATCACGACTAGGCTGACCTTAACTCGCCTCTACCAATATGGGGAAACTCGGGGTAGAAATTACATTAATTTGAGACTTATCCTTTCGTCGCGAAAGCGGGTTTAGGTAGGTTGGGTGAAGAAACCGAAAGGTGGCACTCTCCCTTTTCGACGTTGTGACTAAAATTCGATCCCGAGACTTTTAAGACCCCATTTCCGAATCCCGACTCTCCCCAACACCTTTCCTATTATAGTCCCTAGCCTTGGTAGTGTAGCTCGCTAGCATTAGTTAGACTCCTCTCACCCAAAACCCCCATCTCAATCCCGATCATGATTGAGCTCTAGACTTGACCAATACGGCTTAACCCCTCTCCCTGTGGATCGATCCTGACCTACCATTACTACATTTGTTAGGTTAGTTGGAGTTATAAATATTGTTTGATCGCACGGGTCGCGACGCCCGCGCATCAGGTATTAACTTAGAGTTACTTGTTAGGGTATTTTCACGGAAAGACTCTCGTGACACTTCGCCTTATCCCGTAAGTGGGCTCTTAGTATCGCAGTTGCGTGTTATTATCTATTTGAGGACGCATCGGTGCTCGGAGGGTGGGGTAATCCTCAGATTTTGGATATTGTCATGGGAATGGAGCATGGGTGATCGCCCTCTTTACTTATTCTTGGTGAACTTATCATGGGTCTTGATACCCGTGCACGGATACATCGTGCTCCTTTCTGCGGTTAAGGCTATATATGTGGGTTATGGGTGCTCCTCTTAGACATAATTGAACACCCGTAGTGTCATTATAGCTTCCGTGCATTTTTACAAGTCATGTCGGGTTTTGGGAATCTCTTGACCGGGTGGATAGGTCGTCTTAAGAAAGGTGATCTGGAGGGTGGTTTGTCTGTTGTTGCCACTCTAAGGCAAGTTATAGTTCAAGATGACTTTTTGTTGGCATGTTCTCATTTTTGGGATGCTAAGAACCATGTTTTTGCTTTCCCGAGGGGCAATGATTGTCCTCTCCTCGAGGAGTTAGATGTTATAGGTGGGTGGCATTCGGTTCGTCCTTGTATTCCTATTAAGGGTGATGTTCCCGTGGAGCGGCTTTGCCATTTTTTGGACATTCCTTTGTTGGGGATGCTAAGGCTTTATTTGGAGATGGTGGTATTAACTTAGAGTTACTTTTTAGGGTATTTTCACGGAAAGACTCTCGTGACATTTTGCTCTTAGCCCGTAAGCGGGCTCTTAGTATCGTGGTTGCGTGTTATTGTCTATTTGAGGACGCATCAGTGCACGAAGTTGGGGTAGTCCTCGGGTTTTGGATATTGTGATGGGAATGGAGCATGGGCGATCGACCTCTTTGCTTATTCTTGGTGAACTTATCATGGGTCTTGATACCCGTGCACGGATACATCGTGCTCCTTTCTGAGGTTCTAGAATTATTCTGCAGGTACGTCGGGGTACTATTTTCTTTATTCGAATCTTGCCTTAGTTCGAAAGTTTGACAGTATGTTGTGATTATGAAGCTGCAAGAGAGGCTGGGTTTGATCGAGCCTCTCCAGCTTATTAAGGGTTATAACTACAAAGGCTTCGAAGGTTGGAAGATGGCGCGGCCATGGAATGACGGTTACACTGAAGAAGGATGGTTTGCCTACTTGCAGGCTAACGGAGGGGTCGCTATTAGGTGGACAATTCTGTGGTGGCATATCAGCGGACATGTCGGGTTCCCGTTCTCATCACCGGCCCGTACTATGCAGATATTGTCCTTAAGTGATTGTGTTTATATTTACCCCAGCAGGTTAACACGTCAAATGGGTGTGGGGCAAGCTGTATCAGAGGCTATTACTGCTGTTACTAAATCTCATCCGTGGGCGGAAGGTTCTCTTAGGGAATTTGAAATTTTTTGGAGACTGAGGGGATTTACGTCCTGTCCCTATAGAAAATGTTCGATCGGCAAGCCCCACCCATTCCCGGCAGGGAGCTTACATATATCTGAGAGGGTGGGACAAGCAAGTCGAAGATTAGGAAGACGTGATGCTACAGGATAAGGAGCTGACACGACTTAATGTCACTAAGCACTCGACCAAAGGCAGTGTTACCGATCCTAGTGCCGTCAATTCATCTAAATGGGCCGAGACTGACAAGACCTGTATTAAAAATGTGTTTGAAGAGGTAAAATAGGAATGGCTGGGCCAGTAATGGGCTGGTAAGGTGGAAGCCTGAGTTCAGAGGGTCTATGACAAAAGACCCGAAGAAGCACACCCGAATGGTAAGGGAAAAGAAAAGTTGGACCGGTAGAGCCCAACCATTGGTACTATGTCGTATGAATTGATATTATGAGGCATATTAGTACTAGTTTTTGTAGGGTTTTGCTTGATACGTTGTCATGTTTCCGGAGTGGCCGGGTGATAGATGTTTGATGTGAAGGGACTTGACAAAGGCTTGATTTAATTTTGCGTTAATGACGGGAGGTGTTTGTCGTGGATCCTACCGATCATATAATAACCAACGAACCTAGGCTACGTAGCTAGGGTAAGTTGGGTCGAAATACACAGGGACGGGAGTTCCGAGCTAGAGGGTCCTACGGTCTAAGACTAAGTTCAAGGCTAACTAAACTAGGATGATGGCTAAGGTTGACTAATGACTAAGCTAAGGTCTAAAACACGAAGTAAAAGGCCAAACAAGCAACTAATGACAAAAAGGAAGGAAACGGGGGTAAAAGCATGCTTCGTAGCCTAGGTTATGATCGGGCTCTCGCTACTTAAACGGCCTAGGGGTCTCCTCACCACGCTCTCGCTCCTAGTCGAGGGACCAAACCTATCAACCAAACAAAGACATGCAAGAGAAGAGGCAAGAAAAACAAGGAGTGATCGTCTCAAGTCTCACAAGCATATCATCGAACATGTAGAGTGCAAGGCAATAGGAATCAACAAAAAGAACAACTTGTATCACCCATCTCACCCTAATCATCCCTAATCACATCCAATCCCCCTACTAACCTTAGAGGAAAAACAACTCACACATATCTAAAGGAATATCAACACAAACTAGAGAAACCAACAACATAAGAACAAGACAATTCATAAACAAGATGAACAACAAACAATAAATAAAGATGTAAACTTTACTAACAAAGAAAGATTAAGAGAAAAGGGAGAAGAAATATTATACCAACTATAAAGGAAATGGAAAGATGAACACTTGCATATAAGAAGACCCAAAACATCCACCAATGTTGTCAAGATTGGTGGAATCTCCAAGAATTCCAATAATACAAGAGTAATCTAACTAGATTAAGGCTAAATGAAGAGTAATTAAGGAAAGATGAAACTAATCTACACTAATCTATAGGGTTTCATAAGATAGGGTAATGTAAGGTGTCCTCCTTAAAACAATACAAGAGGGGGGTATATATAGGGTTTCACAAGTGAAGGGGTCGGAAAAAGCGAAGACAGTTGCGATCTGGGTCATTCCCGACCGGGATGGGGCTGATACCGACCAGGATGGGTTGGTCCCTACAGGGATGGGACCGATCCCGACCGGGATGGACCTCCAGAAGCGCCTGTTTGTTTGTTGCTTCTCATCTCGGTCGTGATGGATGTTTCCCGACCGGGATGGGTGATGTAGGCTTCAAATATGATCTCATAGGTACCTACTTGCTCTTCCTAGGATTCTTATCGACTCTCGGTGCTCGGGAATAGGCCTCAAAGGCCACAGGATCGAGTATAAGCCACCGAGTCATCATCGCTTCTCTTCGTTGGCTCCAAATGATTCAGAAACGAGTCGGAATCGTTCCATTTCTCCAAGATAGGCCTTAGGAACCTAACACAAGCTAGAAGAAGCGTAAGTAGCCTCGAAACCTCTGAAAAGAGCGATTCCACAAGAGAAACCGGGACCAAACACAATGAATAAGCACTTCAAACCACACTTATCAACTCCCCCACACTTAACCCTTGCTCGCCCTCGAGTAAGCACAAACTAACTAAAAACTAAAAGAAACTAGACCACTAGCCAAGCGCGTATTAGCGCACCCTACGCCCTTTCAACTCACGCGAGAACACTTAGAGGAAAGGTGCTCTCCGCAAGGCAAGTGAGGTCTTGCGACAAAACTGTGGATACAACCAAACACGAAAACACATAAACACACAAACAAACAAACAAACAAACAAACAAACAAACAAACAAACGGTTGCATCCAAGAAGAAACAAATACCGCTTCCCTCAACAAAGAGGTTAAAGAAACTCTAGTTAGGGACTCAAGGCAAGTGACAACGTTCCCCAGCTAGTAACACAAACCGAAATGGACAAAATCCTAATAGTATGACAACAAAGCAATAAAAACGTTGGTAACTTACCTAGTTCCTCCTAACCTTCTGTGAACGTACCACGGGACGATAGGCGGGATGGAAAAAGGATGAACCACGGAGTTAGTCGACATTGTAGGTAAAGTGAAACCCCGCCCCCTTTAGTGATAAGCCAAGAGGGTCGTCCCATGCTCAAAAATAGCCTAACTAGTCCAAGTAGAAAGGTGGATATGGTTGCAAAGTGAGGGAAGACCGACCATTACCGCTATCATCCTTCCTAGAGACTCGGTCCTTTGGTTGGCTCTTCACGATAACAGTCGATAAAAGGCTTATTTTTGAGGGGGTGAGAATTTTTCTTTTGTGAAATGATTTTCTTTGGCATTTTTCTTTCGCATTTTGCTTTTGAGTTGCTATGCCATTTCTTTTTCTTCCTTTGTATTTTGTTTTCGATTTGTTGTGCCTTTTCTTTTTCTTCTTTCTTTTCTTTCTTACTTTTTTTCTTTTTTTCTTTCTCTTTTTGAGTTGGTTTGCCTTTTGGCCAAATCTTGTGTTGTAGGCATGAAACTTCAACAAATTGCAACTTATTTGTGGAAAATGTGTAGAAGGTAAGGAAATGAGTAAGTCGGGCGCGCTTTCCCTTCAAAACCACAAAAAAAGGGAAACTTGGACTAATCAAACAATTTCGAACATGGTCACCTAAGAGACGGGACTCGAGAACCAAGGCCTTTTCACTCCGTGGGTGGTCATAATGGTCAAAATGCAAATCCCGTAGTAAATTCTTAGTAGACTAGGTGGACTCAAGGTAAGAAACCAACGAAATCATTAATTTAAAGTCATTCTACTAGACTAAAGTCCAAGACTTGATTCATATCATTAGGAAGAGAAAGTAAAAACTTGCGCACTAGCCTCAAAACCGGGTTTTCGAAAACCTTTTCTACACTAGACTCACAGACTATACAAGACACAACAAAGACAAAAGAAAAACAAAAGAAAATGAGACAAACAAAACAAAATAAAACAACACAAACAAACACATAAAATAAACAAACACCACCCCGAAACTTCCAACAAGCAACTACATCGACCACAAACTCCAAAAAGCTCCACCCGAGCATACACCATCATAAAATATCCTCCAAACTCCACGAAAAGGAAAAAGGAGAAAGAGAGAGAAGGATAATACCGGATGTCAAGAGCTTTCCGAAACTTATCGACGATCAAGGAACCTACAAGGAAATGGGGAGACAAAACACACACAACACAACAAATATATGACACAAAAGAAAATCTTTTTTATTTTTTTATGAAATTTTTCAAATTTTTAGGGATTTTTAAGATTTTTCGAAAAAACTATAAAAATAAAGCTAAACTATACTAAGATATCGCTCCCCCACACTTAAACCGAGCAATGTCCTCATGCTCGATCGGTAGTGTGTGGAAGGCACAAAAAAGAAGAGAAAAAGGGGAAATAAAGCTAAGAATCAAAAATAAAAGCGAAGAAAGGGTAGAATGTGTCCGGCCGGGGTGTAATTAAGTCACCAAGGACCGAGACAAGAAAAGATATGGATGGAGGAAGAAATAAAAAGAAGAAAATAAAAGGAAATGGAAGGGGAGGGCTAGGTGTAATCAAGTCACCTAGCCCGGATTCCGCCTAAATTCGACTAAATTCTACCAAAAGAAAATAAAAATAAAGAAAGTGAAAAGAACTTGACGAGTTGGATTTTTCAAATGACTCTCGATGTAATCACGTCAACGTGAATCGGGAGCGAAAACCACAAAGGCCTCGAGGGCCACCATGACACCAAATACATAAAAGGGAAGGGGGACATACAAAGAAAGACTAGCAATAAAAGACAAAAAAGAAAAGAGAGTCGCTTTACCAAATGGTTAGCAACTCAACCAACTTCATCGTCTCAATGATCATTATCGGCACATTTGCTTGTCTTCATCGATATTCCTCCTCTTCCTCATTGTAGTCTCAAGTATCGGGCTTGCATAGGTGTAATGAGGTTGGGATTTAGGGGGAAACTCGGTGTATAGAGATGAGAAGATGAGATGAAGGTGTATAATTGAAGTGTAAGGGTCAAATGATAGAGGCTAAGGTGAGTAGGGAGGTTGGGTGGGGGTATAAAGTGGTTGGGTGGGGCTTAAATGAAAAAAAGAAGGTGAAAGAGGAAGCTGGCACCCTTCCCGGCCGTGACAGACTTCATCACGGTCGAGAGGAGTCTTTCCCGGTCGGGAAGACCTCGATCCCGGTCGGGATGGCACATCAGAAGCTCCTGTTTTCATGCTCAACTCATCCCGATCGTGACGGTTATGATCCCGGTCGGGATAGAACCTTTCCCGAGCCTTAAAGCCTTTATTCAATACTAGTTCCACCCGAAAGACAAATAATACCTCGGGATCCAAAATCCCGTCCCCAGAAGCTTGTATAAAGCTCAAAAATTGACTTCCTCCACCAAGCCTTGAAGCTTCTATCATCCATAACCCTTTCTAATTCTTCATCTTCACTTCAAACCTATCAAGTAAGCTCAATAACCACAATCAAGAATCTCTCCCTCATATCACTCAAGAAAAATTCCAAAGTACCAAAACTCCACACAAACCTAAAAATCCAAGAGATCAAACTATCCAATCATAAAAATACAAATACAAATACAAAAAAGAAGGAAAAAGGTATTTACAACTTGGTACTCTCACCATCTACGCCTCCATAGCCATCAAGAGCTCGGAGGAGTAAGTCAAATGCTCTAGCAACATCTTTGTTAAGGCTCATGTGACCGAGCCAAGCCATCAACAAGAGTTTCCAAGTCGGAGTCAAGAAGCAATCATCTAATCCATTACGCTCGGGTTTCTTGTGATCTTCCGGGTCTTCCCAACCAACATAGCAACGACTCTTATGACCATCTGGTAGGCATAGTGGTTTAAAGTCATGCTTGGCGTTATGATTTGGGAGATCACACCCTAAGGGTGTTGCTTCTTCTACGGGGTCAAGAGTGGAACTCTTTTCCGCCGCCCGACAAGGATCCACTTCATCAACACCGTCTGACAAGACAAGGTACTTGAAATCGAGTGCGATAAAGGAGGTGAAGGCATCAAGTTTTCTTCATTGGAGGATTTAGGGGAGACCTCATAATCATTCTTACTAGAATTCTCACCACGAAGAAACTCAAGGCCTTTGATGGCGGCCTCAATTTCTTCGACGGTTTGGTCTAGCATAGCATCTCCAAATTCCCTAATAGGCTTCTCCAATTTCCCATTCAAGGCAAGTTCTAAGGCATCTATCTCTTTCTCCCAAGTATTACCTTCCTTTTCACTCACCTTGTCAAGTTGGTCTAGAGGAGTCTTCTCTTCACTTGGGTTTGGATTGTCAACATCCGGTTCATCACGAAGAAAATCATACAAATCCAATTTAATAGCCAATACATTGGCTACCCAAGAGTTACTTTGAGGATCATGTTCAATTTCCTCCTCATTGTCGACCCTCGAAGCTTCAACTTCCTCCATTATTCCTATAGCTTCACCATCCAAGCAACTCTCAATAATCATCTCATGGTTGGCCTTCCCTTCTTCATTAGTGGCTTCATAATCGGGTTGATTTCCTTGTGGAGACAACCGATCTTCTTGCCCAAATGAACCTTCCTCCACAAGTTGTGGAGCTCGAGTGGTCAACATTGTGTAACGAGCTATGAGTGCATTGATTCGAGCATCTTACACCTCTTTTTGGGCCTTAAACTCCTCTTTGTCCCTTTGCATTTGAATTATCATCTCCTGTTGACTCTTTTGCATTTGAATCATCGTCTCTTGTTGACTCTTTTGCATTTGAATCATCGTCTCTTGTTGAGTCTTTTGCATTTGAATCATCATTTGACAAATCTCAAAGTTGGGGATTTTTGGTTGTGGGTTATGTGAGGGTATTTGGTAGTTGTTAGGATTTTGGAATGATCCATGACAACTTTCATGGTAGCCATATGGAGGGGGTTCATAAGATTGTTGATGAGATTGATATGGTTGGTAAAATTGTGGGTCTTGGTAATTTGCCCCATGATTGTCCCATGACGATTGATGGTAGCTTGGATGCGCCATTGTCATAACGTTGCCTTGATACATTGAATGAACTAGAAGCACTTGAGCAAAGGTTAGAAGCCTAGTGCTTTTGAGGCACTAGGAAGAGAGAAATAAGCACCCAAGAGGAAAGAACGGAGACACACAAAGAGAAGAAAACACAAAAATCAAGAACAAAGTCTAAAACTAAGCACATAAGAGTCTAAACTACGCCATCCCCGGCAACGGCGCCAATTTGACGGGAGGTGTTTGTCGTGGATCCAACCGATCAAATAATAACCAACGAAACTAGGCTACGTATCTAGGGTAAGTCGGATCAAAATCCACAAGGACGGGAGTTCCGAGCTAGAGGGTGCTATGGTCTAAGACTAAGTTCAAGGCTAACTAAACTAGGATGATGGCTAAGGTTGACTAATGACTAATCTAAGGTTTAAAACACGAAGTAAAAGGCCAAACAAGCAACTAATGACAAAAAGGAAGGAAACGGGGGTGCTAGCATGCTTCGTAGCCTCGGTTACGATCGGGCTCTCGCTACTTAAACAGCCTAGGGGTCTCCTCGCCACGCTCTCGCTCCTATTCGAGGGACCAAACCTATCAACCAAACCAAGACATGCAAGGGAAGAGGCAAGAAAAACAAGGAGTGATCGTCTCAAGTCTCACAAGCATATCATCGTACATGTAGAGTGCAAGGCAATAGGAATCAACAAAAAGAACAACTAGTATCACCCATCTCACCCTAATCATCCCTAATCACACCCAATCCCCCTACTAACCCTAGAGGAGAAAACTACTCACACATATCTAAAGGAATATCATATCAACACAAACTAGAGAAACCCACAACATAAGAACAAGACAATTCATAAACAAGATGAACAACAAACAATAAATAAAGATCTAAACTTTACTAACAAAGAAAGATTCAGAGAAAAGGGAGAAGAAATATTATACCAACTATAAAGGAAATGGAAAGATGAACACTTGCATATAAGAAGACCCAAAACATCCACCAATGTTGTCAAGATTGGTAGAATCTCCAAGAATTCCAATAATACAAGAGTAATCTAACTAGATTAAGGCTAAATGAAGAGTAATTAAGGAATGATTAAACTAATCTACACTAATCTAACCTAATCTAACCTAAAGTAGTCTAGGGTTTCATAAGATAGGGTAATGTAAGGTGTCCTCCTTAAAACAATACAAGAGGGGGGTATATATAGGATTTCTCAAGTGAAGGGGCCGGAAAAAGCGAAGACATCTGCGATGTGGGTCCTTCCCGACCGTGATGGGGCTGATCCCAACCGGGATGGGTTGGTCCCGACCGGGATGGGACTGATCCCGATCGGGATGGACCTCCAGAAGCGCCTGTTTGTTTGTTGCTTCTCGTCTCAGTCGTGATGGATGTTTCCCGACCGGGATAGGTCATGTAGGCTTCAAATATGATCTCATAGGTACCTACTTGCTTTTCCTATGCTTCTTATCGACTCTCGGTGCTCGGGAATAGGCTCCAAGGGGCTCGGGATCGAGTATAAGCCACCGAGTCATCGTCGCTTCTCTTCGTTGGCTTCGAATGTGTCGGAAACGAGTCGGAATCGTTCCATTTCTCCAAGATAGGCCTTAGGAACCTAACACAAGCTAGAAGAAGCGTAAGTAGCCTCGAAACCGCTGCAAAGAGCGATTCCACAGGAGAAACCGGGACGAAACAAAAGGAATAAGCACTACAAACCACACTTATCAGTTAATGAGAAGCACTTTTATTTTTTCATAATTTTTTTGTGGTGGCTCGCAACTCGATTCTTCATTTTGCCCGGAGTGCCCTTCCGGGTTTTCACCCCGTCCTCAGCTCACATTTGGTTTTGCTTTGCTTTTTTTTCTTCTTTTGGTTTTTTTTTTCTTTTTTGCTTTTTTTTACGGCTCGCAACTCGATTCTTCATTTCGCCCAGAGCGCCCTTTTGGGTTTTCACTTCGTCCTCGGCTTGTCAGTTTTTTTTTTCACGACAACTCGCAAATCGATTCTTCATTATGCCCGGGGTGCCCTTTTGGGTTTCCACCCCGTCCTCGGCTCGTCGTTTGTGCTTCATCATTGAAATCATTCGTTAATCGGAAAGGTGGAAGGTTCTGATTTGCATGTGAATCGAGTAATGAATTTTTCTATTTTTTGTTGGTTGTACCCTTGGTAGGGTTGCCTACGTATCCGTGTTTACACGGAATGAAACTATGTTCATAGTTCATAAAAATGTGAGTGCTTTTGCTTTAGACTCGTTATGCCAATTATCGATGCGAAGTATTTTTAAGCGTTTTGTACGGGTTTTCACCCTAACTTAGAGATCAGGATGAGGTTTGTTTAGAAGGTCAAGGATAGTAGCGTTTAAGCTGGTCCATGTTGGTTGGGGTTGAGAATTCTTGACCGTCTAGGTCGGTAATGATTACGGTGCCCCTTGTGAGTTTCTTCCTGACAAGGTAGGGGCTTGCCCAGTTCAGTTTGAATTTCCCTCTAGGGTTTTCGGGAAGGGGTGCTCTAATGTACTTGACTACTAGGTCTCCCTCGTGTATGTTTCGGGACTTAACTTGTTTGTTAAAGGCTCGTTGTATTCTTTGTTGGTAATCTTGCACGTTGGACAGTGCATGTATTCTACACTCATCTAGGAGTACTAGCTCATCATAACGTTTCTGCTTCCACTCTTCTTTTGGAATGCCGCTTTCAGCTAGTAACCTTAGCGAGAGTATTTCTAATTCTATTGGCTGTACAGCTTCGGAGCCGTAGGTTAGGTAGTAAGATGTGGCTCAGGTGGGAGTTCGGTATCCCATAATGCAAAGGGTATTTTGTTGGGCCAATCTTGGTAATTGTCTATCATCTTCTTAAGGATGGTGATGATGGTTTTGTTTGCTGCTTCCACAGCCCCATTCGTTTGAGGTCTTTATGGTGATGATTTGTGTCGTTGGATTTTGTATTTATCTAGGAGTTTCTGGGTGTTGTCCCTAAAGTAAGCCCCCTGATCACTGATGATTTCGTGTGGTATGCCGTAGCGGCAAATGATGTTGTTTTATAGGAATTTGACTACTTGTTTGGAGGTTAGTATGGTGTATGAGGCTGCTTCTACCAATTTGGTAAAGTAATCAACGACCACCAGTATAAAACAAGTGTCCGCCGGTTCTGGATGGGTGTACTTTTCCTATGATGTCTATTCCCAAAGTACATAAGGGCCAAGGCGTTGTTGTGGTGTGGAGCGGATATGGTTGTAGGTGTTGGATGTTGGCATATATTTGACAGTTGTGACAGTGACGGACGTGATCCCGACAATCTGCCTCTGTGGTGATCCAGTAATAGCTCAATCTCATTATCTTACGGGCTAGCAAGTGTGCACTCATGTGGGGTCCTCATTCCCCGCCATGTACTTCTTCCATGACTTTCTTGGATTAGGTTTTGTCTATGCCCCTAAGGAGTACTCCTTGTGGGGTTCGTTTGTATAATAATCCTTGGTTTAGGACGTAGTGGGTGGTTTGCATTCTTAAGGCTCTTTTGTTTTTAGCGCTTGTATTAAGTGGGTATGATTCGTCGGTTTTGATGTCTAGGATAGCTTTGTAGCAGGGTTCTTCGGGCGTGTCATCGGTTTCGATGTTGCGGATATAGACGGGTTGCTTACTTCTCTCCCCACAGATAGGCGTAGAGAAAAGGTTGTCGAGCATGTTTATTAGTGAGGCTAACTTTGATAGGGTATCCGCGAATTGGTTTTCCTAGCGGGGTATGTGTATGAAGTCGATTACGGTGAATGCTTGGGATATATATTGTCTCGATTTCGGTTTGGTATGGAGCTAGGCTTTCACTATAAACCTTCCAGGTGCCCGTGGCTTGGTTGACTACTAAGGATGAATCTCTGTGGACTCTAAGGTTCTTAATCCCTTGTGTTGTTGCGGCCTTTAGCCCTATTAGGCAAGCTTCGTATTCGACTACCTTATTGGTTACTAGGAAGTCTAGTTTGACTGATATGGGTGTGTGGTTGCGTTGTGGGGATATTAAAAGGATCCTTACACAGTAGCCTCTCATGCTCGAGGCACCATCGAAGTGTAGGTGCCATGATTCATTGTCGGCAAATAAGATGTCCTCATCAGGAAAGGACCAGGTATCGGTTGTGGGGGTTTCCTCTATTGGGTTTTAAGCTAGGAAATCTGCTACGACTTTTCCTTTGATGACCTTAAGGGGTGTATAGGTTAAGTCGAACTCTGCCAGCATAAGGGTCCATCTGTCTAATCGTCCATTGAGGACGGGTTTTTCAAAGATGTATTTGATGGGGTCCATTTTCGAATATACGTGTACGGTATGGCTAAGCAAATAGTGTCTGAATTTTTTGGTAAACCACACTAGGGCATAGCACGTCCTCTCTAGGGGTGTGTATTTCGTTTCATACTCGAGGAACTTTTTATTGATGTAGTAAATGGTGTTCTCTTCCTTGTCAACGGTTTGTGCTAGCGTGGCTCCCATTGCGGTTTCGGTTATGGTAAGGTAGAGGGAAAGGGGTATCCCTTTGTTAGGAGGCATTAACACTAGTGGTTGGGCTAGTATCGCCTTCATTTTGTCAAAGGCCTTTTGGCATCCGTCTTCCCAGACAGTCGGTTCAGTAATTTTGAGTTTTTTGAAGATGGGCTCGCAGATCATGGTTAGTTTAGCGATAAAATGGCTGATGTACGGTACTTTATATAGGAATCCCGTGATTTTCTTTTCATTTTGGGGGCGGGCATGTCTAGTAGGGCTTTTATTTTGGATGGGTCTATTTCGATCCCTCGTTGGCTCACGACGTAACCCCAAAAGTGCATTTCTGATGGTTAACTCTCATGTTGTATTGGCGTAGGCGTTTGAAGAATTTTTCGAGAGCGGCAAAGTGCCCTTCTCGGTTTTCGGATTTGACTATCATATCGTCTACATACACTTCGACTTCATTGTGCATCATGTCGTGTAAGAGTGTGGTAGCGGTTCGTTGGTAGGTTGCCCCGGCATTCTTAAGCCCGAAAGGCATGACTGATTGACAATACGTTCCCCAAGGTGTCGTAAAGGCTTTTTTAGACACATCGTCTTTGGCCATTTTTTTTTTTGGTTGTAGCCGGCAAACCCATCCATGAAGCAGAGTAGGGCGTGATCGGCGGTGTTGTCCACCAGGATATCTATGTGAGGTAAAGGGAAGTCATCTTTCGGGCTGACTTTGTTAAGGTCCCGAAAATCGACACAAACTCGGATTTTTCCCATCCGTCTTGGGAACGGGGACTATGTTGGCCACCCAATCGGAGTATTCAAAAATGTGAATGAATCGGCTTTGAATTTTTTGTCTACCTCTTCTTTAACCTCAATGTCCCACTCGGGTCGCATACAGCGTAGTTTTTGTTTTACTGGCTTAAATCCAGGTTTGATCGGGATTCGATGTTCGGTGATGTCTCGGTCTATACCTGGCACGTCCTTGTAAGACCAAGTGAAGACGTCTTTATGGTGTGTGAGTAGGCTTATGAATTGTTCTCTCTTAGTAGGATCTAGGGAGGTTCCCATTTTGAGGTTTTGGACTTCCAAAGGTGTCCCAATGTTTATGGATTCGGTATCCTCGATTACTGGCACTCCTAGCTTTTGCTTGGCTAATTCCCTTAAGGTTTTGGGCAGGAGGAAAGAGTTGTAAGAATCATCCTGATCATTCATGTTTTGTTCACTATCGATAATGGCATTGCATGTTAAGTGCGAAGAGTCGTAAGCAAAAGTATATTTATTATTAGTTAAATCAAGCATGTCGAAGACTTTTGACAAGGAGATCCTTTGTTCGTTTGATAGAGCCAACACTATTGGCATTTTTGGGACAGGCCCCTGTTCATCCTGGGCAACACAGAAGTGGATGGAAAACAGACAATACTAGACTCTTGGCCCGTTTCAGACTTAGATTCGGACTCAGACTCGGACTCTGTTTCGGGCTAGTACTTGTATGGATTGATATCGTCCTCGTACTTTTATTCTGCTTTTGATGATACTGAAGGCCCATTATCTTCTGTCCTTTTCAGAGGCAACACCAAAGAGCATTTTGCGAACAATGGGTGTTAAAGGTCTGACGTTGTATCACCTGAAGTCACATCTTCAGGTATTTCTTTCGCATTTTTCACTCCAAAGAGCATTATCGTCCTCGTACTAATGTTGTTGCATTTTTCACTCTAGTTACTGTTTGTTTGCGTATTTTTCATTTACTGAGGCTATTTGAGAAGGTAATAATTTTTATTTTCATTTATTTTAATAATAGTAGAATAATTTCTATATGTATTGTTTTCGATTATCCTTCTTAATTTATAATGATTTTGATAAATGTAGGCAATTGCAGAATCAACCATGTCAATTGACGATATGGATGCCGCTAGAGAGAATTGGGCTACCAATTGTTTAGAGAACTATATGATAGATTTTTAGCTTATTAGTGAACTTGACCGTTTGTGGTATATCAATTACAACTCATTTAATTTGAATGTATTGTTTTCACCTTCTTGGTATTTTGAATGAGAAACAATGTTGGTTAATTACATTTTGTACATTAGTGGTTGATTAAATTTTATTTGCAGGTATTTAAATTTTTATAATTGGTTAATAAGTTTTATAAAATTGGTTAATGACGTTAGCAAAAATTATTTGCGTCATCTTCTACGACAAAACTGACGCAAAAAGTTCACGGATTGTGTTATTTCTAAACAACCACGATGCAAAAAGTTATTTCTAGTATCGGTTTCTAGGATACCACCAATGCATAATATTTGCCAATTACGTCCTCTCTAACTAAAAAGCGACGCAAAAGATTTTGTTTACCTCGGTTCTCATACAATTTGCATCGATTGTTTAGATAAAAGTGACGCCAAAAGTCACTTATTGCGTCGGTTCTCGCCAAAAAAGTTACGCGATAAATAATACATATTGCATCACTTCTATCCAACCGATGCAAGGAATTGATCTCGATCCCGGCTCGAAATCAAAGAGTATTGATGTTTTCGAAAATGGATGGGCTTGAAAGCAGATTTTTCAAAAATTGTCTTTGTAAAAATTGGCACCACGATGGTTTAGTAGCATCGTTTGTGGCGTGTCGGAAAGTGTTGCCATATGGGTGTAATGGGTTTGACGATAGCAAAAGCGTGAATTTGTGTTTTTGTAAAACCGTTTTTTTAAAATTATGATATCGCGTTATTATCGAAACTACTATTAGTTAGAAGTTCGAAATTTGCGGTCTAAAGAGTGTTTCGTGAGAAAATACGGTGTTTGTGGTGGTGCTTTCGAAAATGTGACCAGGTTCTTGTTACAGAACTTGGGTGGTGTAATCCCCTATAAATTCTAATGCAATACAGTGGCGGAAACACTGTAGATTTGGGATTAAAACACACTGATGTTCTAAATTTTATAAAAAGAACGGTCAGTCAATACAAATGCCGCTTTTCACAAAAGGACTAAAAATAAAATTCTCCAAATGGGTTTACCAATCCAAAAATTAATATAAATGAAGTAGGGTAGGATCCATGCTACTCGCTAGCTCACACCCAAAACCCAGCAGCAAAATACCTATCATGTTATAAACATAACAGCCACAATTCAGTGGGGACTAACGACGACGTTCTCCCAGCCATATTACATGACATTAAAGCATAATTACTATTATATCAAAATAATTGAAAATGGAAAACTTTAAAACGATATAGTAAAATAATTCAAAATGATTGCCAACCTGCAAGTCAATATCAACAAATAGTAATAACGGCGTTATGGATATGAATCAGTGCAACAGAATAAACTTTCACAGGGAGAATACTAAAAAACCTAGGTTCGAGAACTTAGTTCAAACAAATCAAACCTCGATCTCTAACTAGGCTACTCAACCATAATAGGACGGCGACTTATCAATGCAAGGTCCTAACTTAAGTAAATATGCACACCCCTCCTAGAACACCAAATGTGCCCAGTTCAAACCGACGGCGTCTTACATGCAAGGTACGAGCTTAAGGTCAAAATGAACATACACTCCTGGACAAGAACATGCCCAGTTCAACAACCAATGCATCCCGCTCGGATACACTAGCCTTATAGCTGATGGCAAAACGTATACTCTAGACTGTATTACTCTACCCATACACTTTCCTTATTCCATAACTCCAAAACAAAGTCATTATCGTAATTCAATGGAAATATAGTTTGTTCTTAAAAGAGAAAACTTTAAAAGTATAGAACTTATATTAAAATATTAACTTTCCAATGAAAGTGTCGTATTTGGGTACACTAATCATTTATAATTCCGAGTCTCTCTAGGGTTCCTATGAGAGTTCCTAGGGTTTTTCCCTTTCTTTCCGTTTGATGACGGCTGTATCCTCGGTAGGGGGTTCGTTCTAGTTCAATTTTGGCTTTGCGAGTGCGATTACAGATTGTTCATTTCTCCATACAGTTTCTTTCACGTAGTTTTTTCAGTTTACTAGGGTTAGTACTTTTCGGCTCTTATGGGAAGTCGAAAGGGCAAAGAGAAGGTCGATCAAGAACAAGCCTTCGATTGGGACGTGGGAGCCAATGAGGAGTTTTCGCTTGTTGGCAAGATTTGGACGTCGAAGTCAATCAATGCTAAGGCAGCAGTCGAAACGATGCCAAAGGTGTGGCAGACAAAGGGCACGGTGATAGGTAACATTCTTGACGCTAAAGAACGTGTTTTCCTTTTCCGGTTTGATAATTTACGTGACAAAATGAAAGTTATGGAGGGCCAACCTTGGCATTTCGATAAACATTTGTGGTGCTTCAATGACCCCGTGGGGGAGGGTAGGTTATCGGAGACGCCGTGTTTCCATGTACCGTTATGGGTACGTGTTTATGATCTACCACTTCGTGGGCGGTCGGCCGAGGGGAATTTACGTAGAATTGGTGATCAATTGGGAGCGTACCTTAGTGTGGATGCGAATTCATCGGTGGATGTGGAGAGAGCTGTGAGGATTAGGGTTTTGCATGATGTGCGGAGTGCCCTACGTGACGTTATTGATATCAGGATGCCTTCAGGAAATACGGTCTCTTTCCTGGTTAAATATGAGCATATCCCAATCTTTTGTTACAGGTGTGGGTTATTAGGGCATGGGGAGAAGGACTGTGATGAAGGTCCGTTTGAGGAAGGGGAGCTTCGCTTTAGTGAGAAACTCCGTGCTTCACCATGGAAGACGACGAAGATAGTGGCAGAGGGTATTCGGGGTAAGGGAAGGGCGCTGGTGGGAGACTTTGATGCTGAGGTGAGGAAGAGGGAAGAAGATATTGTGTCGAGTCTGATTAAGAAACTGCAGGCCATTTTTGTTCAAGGGTTGGGGCGTACCCAGGCTAGGAAAATGGGGATGGAGAGTGTGGATAAAGAGAAGGGGGCTGACCAGGTGGATGTTAATAATAAACAGGGTGGAGGGGGTGTGGTAGTGTACGAAGGTATGAGAGCTGGGAGTGGAGAGGAGGAGGGGAGTACTGATGATGTGGTGATGAAGGAGACTCTATGGGGAGGGGAGGGAGAGGGAAACATTATTGCTGAAGTTCGAGGGGAAGGATATAGAGGAGGTAAGGAGAAGCAGTGTGGTTCGTGGAAGAGGATGGCTCGAGAGCGGAAGAACGGGGAGGGAGAAGGAGTGATGGGAGGGGGTGGAAAACGTAGTCGTTTGGAGTCTGAGGAGGAGGAGGGTGTGGGTAGATGCAGACTGGTCCGACTTAGCATGGATGTCAGTTCATCCGAGGCGGTGGTTGAGGTGTCTCAGCCCCGCCGGGCGTTATGAAAATTTTGAGCCTTAACTGTCGGGGCTTGGGCAACCCCGATGCAGTAGGCGGTTTACGAACCCTTCTGAGGAGGGAAGCCCCTGCTATAGCTTTTTTGTGCGAGACGAAGCTTAGCAGTATAGAGGTGAGGAGGATGAGGGCGTGCTTAACGGAGTATAATGGGATTGAAGTTGATAGTGCTGGGAGGTCGGGGGGGCTCGCTATGTTATGGAAGAAAAATATTATATGTTCGCTGCGGTCAGCTACGTTGACCTACATTGATTTGGAGGTCAGTTCGGAGGAGGGGTGTTGGAGACTGACGGGGTTTTATGGGTGTCCAGTTGTGAGGGAGAGATGGCCCTCGTGGGAGATTTTGAAGATTCTAGGGGAGGCTTACGAGGGACCTTGGGTGTGTATAGGGGATTTCAATGAAATCCTCTATGCAACGGAGATGAAGGGGGGGGGGGGGGAGGGCTCAATGGCAAATGAACAATTTTCGGGAAGCGGTTGATGCGTGTAGGCTGCAAGATATCCCCTTCTCTGGCCATGATTTTACTTTTGACAATGGGAAAGCGAACGAAGCCAATAGGCAATGTCGTCTTGACCGGGATTTTGGTACGGAGGCGTGGAGGGAGCGGTACCCGTGGGCTAGACTGTTTCACTTAACTAGGGAGTGGTCCGATCATGTCCCGATTCTTCTTGTCTTTGATCCTGATGGAGAAGATAGGGGGAGGAGGAATAAGTTGTTCCGATTTGAGCAATGCTGGGTGGGGGAGGAGGGGTGCGAGGATATCATTAGAGGAGTATGGGGGGAGGAGTCGGGGGACATTTATGTGAGGCTAGCTCGATGCAGTGAAGAGCTGCTGCGATGGAGGGGCGTGAGCATCGGCAGAGTGATGAAGGAGATCAAATGAAAACGAAGAAGACTGCGGATCTTGGAGATGGGTGGCAGAAGCGATACACAAGTGAAGGAACGACGCATGCTCGTTAGAGATATTGCTAGGCTGGTTCGGCAAGAGGAGATTTTTTGGAGGCAGAGGTCGAGAGCGATATGGCTTCGGGAAGGGGATAGGAATACTAAATACTTTCACCGAAAAGCAGGCCAACGTAAACAACGAAATTCTATCAAGCGGCTGGTGGATGATGATGGGCGTGTGCGGGTCGGTGAGAGAGAGGTTGAGGAGGTGGCAATTCGCTACTTTAGTGATTTATTCAGGTCGGGACAACCGGCGGGTTTTGAAAATGCACTTGAAGGGGTGAGAGGCAGGGTGTCAGAGCGAATGAATTGCGGGCTGATGGCCGACTATAAAGAAGATGAGGTGGTGAGCGCTTTAGAGCAAATGCATCCTTTGAAGGCTCCGGGACCAGATGGTATGAATGATCTTTTTTACCAGACCTATTGGCATATTGTGGGACCATTGGTAACTAAAACGGTGTTGGGCGTGCTACGAGGGGGGTCCTTCCCGGAGGGATGTAATAAAACCCACATCGTCCTTATTCCTAAGAAGAAGGGGGCAGAGAGAATGAGTGAATTCAGGCCGATCAGTCTATGTAATGTTATGTATAAGCTTGTCTCTAAGGTGCTTGCTAACAGATTGAAAGTCTTTCTGGGAGAGATAGTGTCTGAGAACCAGAGCGCTTTTACGCCGGGTCGTCTGATTACGGATAATATATTGATCGCCTTCGAGATGTTTCATTATATGAAGAGCTCAAGGGTGGGTGAGGGTCATGTCGCGCTGAAGTTGGATATGTCGAAGGCCTATGATCGGGTAGAATGGAGATTCCTGGAGGAGGTGCTGAGAGCCATGGGATTCGTACCGAGTTGGGTGGACAGAGTTATGTCATGCGTTACCACTGTCTCCTTCGCTGTGATGATCGATGGTAAACCGTCTTTGGAGTTCAGGCCGGAGAGAGGGTTGAGGCAAGGAGACCCTCTTTCCCCATACCTGTTTATTTTGTATGCTGAAGTCCTCTCGAGCTTGATGAGGAGGGCTGTGGAGGATCGATCGATCCGTGGGCTTCGTATTTTGCGGGAGGCTCCTATGGTGTCCCACTTACTGTTTGCCGATGATATCATCTTTTTTGTTAAAGCCTGTGAAGCGGAAGCTAGGCGGGTTAAGTGTATCCTGATGGAGTATGAAAAGGCGTCGGGGCAGTGTGTTAATTTCGATAAGACTACTGCATCGTTTAGCCATGGGACACGGGACAGTACTAAGCAGGAGGTTGCGAGAATCCTTGGTGTCAGGGTGGTCGAGTCACCGGGTTTTTATTTGGGTTGCCGATGGTCTTAGGCCGCTCGAAGTCTGTTCTTACGTGTCTTATTCGGGGCAAGCTGGAGAAAAAGTTACAAGGATGGAAAGGTATGTTTCTTTCGAAAGCCGGTAGAGAGGTACTGGTTAAGGCTGTAGCCCAATCTATCTCTACTTATGCCATGAGTGTCTTTCAATTACCTCTTAATTTTTGTGACGATTTACGCTCACTTGTGTCGAAGTTTTGGTGGGGTGTGGACAATGGGAGGCGGAAAATACCGTGGGTCGCTTGGAGGGATCTGTGTAGGCCGAAGGATCTGGGTGGGCTCGGGTTTCGTGATTACATTGCATTTAATATCGCACTATTAGCTAAGCAAGTGTGGAGGCTTATGAATGACAGGGGGAGTCTTATGGTGCGGGTCTTAAAAGCTAGATACTTTGCGGACAGGCCATTGGCGGAGGCGATCTTGGGGAATAATCCGAGCTATGTATGGAGAAGTATTATGGCGGCCAGAGATATGGTGATGGGGGGGACTAGGAAAAGGCTGGGGAACGGGATGGGGACGCGTATCTGGATCGACCCTTGGATCTGTCGTGACCACAGCTCTAGAATCATTACCCCGAGGGAGGGAAGGAGGAGGGATATGGTTGTGGCGGAACTGTTGAAAGGGGATGGGTCGGGGTGGGACGAGCATAAGATCAGAACGATGTTTTGGCAGGTGGACCAGGATGCTATTCTCGATATGCGACCCCCGATGGGTGAGTTGGAAGATGGGTGGGTTTGGTGTGGCGAAAAGAATGGGACTTACTCTGTTAGGTCCGCATATAGGAGCATGAAGGGAGGGGAGGTGGGAGAGGTGGGTCCATCCTCATGGGAGAAGGAAAAATGGCTCTGGAGGGGTATTTGGCGAGCGAAGGTTCTCCCCCGGGTCAAGGTTTTTTTCTGGCAGTTATGTAATGACGCCCTACCGACTAAGGGAAACGTGGCTCATAGATTGAGGTCTCACGACCACCTTTGTCCGATTTGTTCATGTGAGGTGGAGTCTTGTCTCCATCTTATAAAGGGGTGTGGGTGGGTGGGAGGGATGTGGGATGGGTTGGGGGTGGATCCAAAGAAGGAATGTGGGCATGAGAGGGTGAGGGAGTGGGTGGAGGATTTGTGGAGGGAGATGAAGGATGAGGAGAGAGGGACGATAATGACGGGGTGTTGGGCGATTTGGGAAGCCAGAAATAATTGGGTGTTTAATGGGAATAGGGTGGGGGTTGAGAAGGTGCTGAGGAGGATCTCGGAGTGTGAAGGGGAGTTTAGTGAGGCTGTGGAGAGGGGAAGAAGGCTGCTACAGCAGGTGGGGACTGTGCAGGAGAGGTGTGAGGGGCAGGGGTGGAGCAAGCCGATGCAAGGGTGGGTCAAGATTAATAGTGATGCTGGGGTTTCGAGGGAAAGAGGGACTTCGTTTGGGGTGGTGTGTCGAGGGGCTGATGGGGGGTGTTGTGGGCGGTGGCGGGCAGGATTAGAATGGTACTGGATGTGCGAGAGGCTGAAGCGAGGGCTGTGCTGGAGGCGGTAAAGGAAGCCAGGAGAAGAGGAAATACGAGGATCGTGGTCGAAGGAGATTCCATGGAGGTGATTAAGGCGTTGCAGCAGGGTGTGGAAGGCCAAAGTGATTGGTGCTTTGTGATTAAGGAGATCATCTCTCTTGCGTGCTGGTTTGATGCTGTCAAGTGGTCATTTGTTCATCGCAGATTTAATTCCATTGCTCATGAATTAGCTAAGTTCTGTTCCGGGCCTGATCATATCTCTTGGGAGTCATCTATTCCCACGCAGTTCGATGGCATTCTTTTGCATGATTTACGTAATAATATCTAAGTCCCTTTTGGGAGTTTCAAAAAAAAATATTAAATTTCCAAAAGTAGGTACTATTATAAATAGAAATCGATTAAAATAAGAGTTATAAAATAGTTAATATTAGGCCTCGAGACGTAAACATTATATTTATTATATCAATGTATAATTCATGATTAAAAGTGAAGTAAAGTCAAAACCATAATTATTTCTAAAAAGGTTGAAGTTTAAGTAATTAAAATTATTTAAATAACAAATTGACAGATTTTCCAGATTTGCACTGTCTTACTATAAACTTCGTAATTAAATCATTACAAATCAAAACAACACAAGACCAGTGGTTTTGAAAACTTTAGAAACTTAGTTACAAATTTTTTTTCTGGAGAAAACCCAAATTCTAAATAAAATATGGGTATTTATTCGTATGTTTACAAACTGTCAGAACTAGACACCTGATCGTATTTCTTTAATGAAACATGTTTAAGAATTGATTTTAAATAAAATCCAATTGGAAACATTATCTAGACTCTTCATAGTTTATGTAAGTAAATTAAAAAGATTAAATAAAAAGTTTAACATATGTTTCAATTTAGATCTTATCACAACTGACAGAATCGCGAATTAATTTGACACTTGTCCATAAACAATTTATTATGAGCAAACCACTTGGAATTATTTTACGAAATTAAATAGGTATAAATTAGACTTAAAATAAATAGTAGTCTCTTCTCAAAGGTTTCGAAAATAATGTCTTTAAAATAGATTAATAATTCGAACAAAAACACTATCAGATTCTGAAACATGCTGTAACTTTTAAAAACAATAAAACTCTCAATTTGATAATTCATACATTAAAATCACGAAAATTATTATTGTTTGTATGTTTTAATCTCGGCCTTATAATACTTTTTAATAATTAAAAGAACGATTTATACGGAAATCTCGTAAAAACGATTTAAAATAACGCAACATGTGAAAACTTACGATTTTAAAGATTCTGTTATTAAAAACGAGACATAAATATATTGTCTAACAAAAATCTAATTTCTATACATGCAACTACAACAATAATATCACATAATACCGAGTAACGTGTCAATGTTACCTTAATCGAAATCTGAATCAATTAAATAATCGTCTTCGTCGGATCTAGCTCGATAGCCTACGAAATAATTAAACATATGGTATTAAAACCACATTATAAGAGAATAGAAAGGAGAAAACGAGATGAAGAACGAATAAGAGTAATTAAATTACCCTCGAGATCGGAAAGAATGAGAGACGAATTAGGATCAGATTGATGATGAACGAAAAGAAGGAAGTTTAACGTGAAATAAGAGAAAAGGAGACTTGTGTTGTGAATAAAATAGACTTAGAATGAAAGAGAATATATCGAGAAATTAGAAACCTAAAAGATAGGAATAATCGAGTTACAATGACTCTTAACTCAACTAGGAGACGAGATGATTGAGGTGGAAGCAAAAAATTGATGTGATAAGTTTTTAATTAAAATAAACACGAGGATAAGATTTAAAATAGATAGGATAAAAATAATTTGTAGTGTTAGATAAAAGGTGTCCGAAAATATTTCTCATGTCGATAAGAGAAGGTTCATAAAATAATATAATCGTTTACGAAGAAATCAGATTAAAATGCATTAGAAAATAATTATTTACGAAATCGCGTTGTAAAATAATTAAACAGTCATTTTTCAAAAATAAAATATTTTTGATCTAGAAATTAATTATAAATTTAATCAAGCATTTTTAGAAAAATAAATAGTTCAAACTCGATTTTAAAACTATTGTTCATAAAAAATATGATTTCTCAAAAATAATTAAAAATACTTGCGATAAAAAGAATTAAATGGGTTTTCGAATAAAAATAGAATAATTAAAATCCTTTTACAAAAATAAATAATTTTAGGCTCGATAATGAAAGAGACCTGAAAATGGGAAAAATGTAATTGACGAAATATTACAGAGTTACGATATAATCGTAATGAAATATATAGCAAAGCTAGGAAATTTGCGGGTGTTACAGGTGGTGATAGTGTTTTTAGAAAACTTTGAAAACGTGTGACCGCGCTCGTCTATGCCATTGACTTCATGCCAATATCCTGTTTTTTTATTTTATATAAAATAGTTAGTAAGATTCTTACAAGGAGATTGAAGGTCGTAAATGACAAGCTGATAGGGTGGGAACAAGCTGCTTTTATGACAGGAAGAAGCATCCAGGATAATTTTGCTTTCTCTCAAGCTCTTATTAAAGGGTATGGTAGGAAGTATCTTTCCCCAATGTGCTTAATGAAAATAGACTTAAGGAAGGCTTTTGATTCAGTGCAATGGTGTTTCATGGAGGATATGCTCAGGGGACTGAGTTTTCCTTTAAAATTCATTGGTTGTATCCTAGAATACATACAGGGTTTTGGTTCTCTTTGAAAATAAATGGTGTTGCTCATGGTTTCTTTAAGGGCAAAGGAGGGGTTAAGCAGGGGGATCCTCTATCCCCGTACCCGTTTGTCCTTAGTATGGAAATGTTGTCTAGAAGACTTAGAAGAATAGACATGGAAGCTCAAGTCTCTTATCATTCAAAATGCAGACAATTGAAGCTTAATCACTTGATCTTTGCAGATGATTTAATTCTTTTTATGAGGGGAGATGTTCCTTCTCTTACAGCAGCAGTCAGGGCCTTAGATGAGTTTGCTAAGGATGATGGTCTACAGGCAAATAAGGACAAGACTGAGATTTACTTTGGGGGTTTGAAAGTTGGGGTGAAAGGCCTTATTCTGCAGGTGACTGGGTTCAGGAAAGGCGCTTTTCCTTATAGATACTTGGGATTACCCTTTAATGATATCACAAACAGGTTGGTGCACTATGATAGTCTGTTGGGGGAGGATAGAAGCTTATATTGGTAGTTGGTCAGCTCACTGCCTGACATATGCAGGCAGAATACAACTTATTAACTATGTTGTTATGGGACTGGTGAGTTTTTGGTCTGGTAACACACTAATCTCTGGGAATGTTATGGAAAGAATTACTCAGTTGTGTAGAAACTACTTCTGGACGGGAACTATACACTTTAGAGGTATGGTCCTGAAGAGTTGGGACAGTATATGTACGCCATGGGTGGAAGGTGGTTTTGGCATTAGAGATATCAAAGCTTGGAATAAAGCTCTAATAGCTCAAAAGCTGTGGCGACTTTTGCAAGACAAGAATGATGTTTGGACAGCCTGGAACAAGGCTTATGTATTAGAGCCTAGGAAAATTTGGGAAATCCACAAGCAAGATAGATACTCTGGAACATTGAAGAGTATGCTCCTCATAAAAGATGAACTTCTTCGATTAGAGGGGGACAGGCACAAAGCAAAATGCCTGCTGCAGGATTGGTCTGCTGGAGGCACTTTTAGACTTTCAAGGGCTTATAACTGGTTTAGACAACAGAGAGGGCGAATGAATTGGCTTTAGATATTCAAAGAGCAGTAGGTTTTGCCAAGGCATGGAGTAATAGCATCTATGGCCTGTCAAACCCAGTTGTCTACTTTTGATAGAATGCAGTGTAGAGGAATGGTGTTGGTCAACGGGTGTATTTTATGTCAACAGGCTAGTGAGACACATGCTCACCTTTTCTTTGAATGTTCATTCTCGACAGAGGTGTGGAGGGAATTGCAGGGATGGATGCAGGTGCGAGGAAGAAGTATCAAGATGGCTATTGAAACTAAGTGTGTAACACCCCTGATTTTATAAATTAAATTAAAGTTATGTTTGTATTTTTATTTTGTTTACGATTTAACTCGTAATTCTTAAAATTATTATAAAACGAATTTGTCGTTTAAACGTTTCAAACTCCTAAAATTCTATTTGTCTCGAAAACTCTTCTTATATTTAAAACATAGGGTTTTTCTATGGGCTACCCCTCAACTATTGGCTTTTCCAAGTGGTACCCCTGTCTTTTTCGAATTACAAGGTGTACTCCTAAACTTTGTAAATTACTCTATATTGTAACCAAAGTTAAAATTTTCTAACGAAAATTTCTCAATTGATGATATAAATAGAGATTATTTCCTATTTTACTTTCATCAACCATGATATATTTCTTCAATTTGCATCCTTTACTCGAAAAACTTCATTCTACTACACTACGACATAGGAGTGACGAAGAGATTGAGGTTATTGAAGGATTTAAAAGAGTAAGGGAGATAGGTCGACGTCGGCCTACAACAGAGGTGCGTTATTGTAATCCCCTATAAATTCTAACGCGGTACAGTGGCGGAAACACTGTAGAGTCGGGATTAAAACACACTGTAACTATGTCTTAGTAAATTAAAATGGTAAAGTCAAACAATAGGCCATGAATAAAAATGGCCAAAATTTAAAACAATCCATAAAAAGGGTTTGAATAATCCATAGGACATAATTATAAAAATAAATAAGCAGGATCCACACTGCTCGCTAGCCCACACCCGGAACACGTATACTTGCCATGTTAAAACATAACAGCCACAATCAGTGGGGAGCAACGTCAACGTTCTCCCAACCGTATAACAGGATTTTAATACTGTAATTACTACTATAGAAAAAAAAATAGTAAAAATGAAAACAGTAAAACATTATAATGAAAATAAGCTTTCAGTGAAAAACTTCACAAAACGAAACAATATAAAAAAAATGAGTTTCCCGAAGAAAACATAAAACATTTACCAACCTGCAAACAAAATTATATCGATAATAATAAAAATATTCAAAACGGCATTATGGATATTCGATCAGTGTGCACAAGGCTAGACTTTCACTAGGATAATACTGAAAACTAGCTTCGAGAACTGTAGACTTAACTCATAACAGAATCCAGTTTCTAACTAGGCAACTCAACTATAACAGGACTGCGTGCAGTGAAGTCCTGATTTAAGTAGTATACATCCCTCCTGGATACAAACTGTAATACCCACGATTTATAAAGAAGTCAAACCCGAGTCAAGTCGAGTTAAACCTGAGTTATGTCAAGTAATAATACAACAATAAAAGAACCATACCCCACTTGTAAGATGTATAAAGAACCGCACTTATCACACTTATAAACCTAATAGTAAACCTATTATAAACCTAACGCAAACCACTTACACTTATAAACCTAATATTAAACATATTATAAACCTAACACCTACTTGTTGTTGTGTAAACCCACGCCCCCGCAATAAACCCTTTTCTCATCCACTAGCAGCCACGCATTCACACTCACGCTTAGCCTTTCCCACGAAACAAGAGGAAGGAAGTGAGAGCTCTAAGAATCGAGTCGGTCGTCGGTAGAATTGGATAACGATCGTTCGTGCTTTCCTAGGTATGTTATGTTGTCAACCCCGTTATTATAGCATCGTAGTTTTCCTTTAATATCGAAATAGGGGGTGGTCGGGAATTATTTTGTTGTGCTTATCGTTATTGTTGTCCTACTCTTGTTATTGTTGTCGATGCGTGTTGTTGCCGTTGTCAAGGAGTTGTGGTTGGCGTCTGTGATGGTAGTGACCCGTAGGGTTGGTGGGTCATGGTCTTTGAGGCTATGGATTTGTCATAAGGCTATCGTCATTGTCGGTATTGTTGGTTGTCATGAGGGAACTAGTGATTGTCGGCTCCTGTTTGTTTTGGTTATAGTTTTGGTTGTCGACTTCTCTTGTTATTTATCGGGAGGGTACTCGTGTATAGCTTAGTTATATTTTACATTGTTTTATAGAATAATGTCGGGTATAGCAAGGAGTCGGGAAGTAACACGTGTCACGATTAGATGGTGGTCTCATTTCATAAATTAGTTAAGTCGGGTCGGGTTTCATTTTTATTATTTAGTTACGTTAGAGTCGATATTAACTTTAATATATAATATTTTATTAGGATCGGATTTCGTATAATTTCCCTGACGATTTGTGCTACCGAAGCTGTGTGACTTGCTGACTAGGTAAGGTTTTCCTTACTTAGAATACGTTAAGGTTATGATGCATGTATGAGTTATGAGTACGATGTTATATCGTGCTAATGAGAATAATGTTGAATAATGATGAGAGAATGATTGATGAATATTTATATATTGGAGTTGGTGAGGCTAGCTTTAGACCTAGCCGGGGCCCTTGATCACGGTCCCCTCCCTGATTTCTCCTCGCGGGTTGTTGAACCTGCGGGGGGGGTGCACACTCGGAATGAAAGGGCCTGCCAGAAGAGTTGAGATGAGATTATTGATATGATACTGGGATGGTACTGAATGTGGAGATGAGATTATTAATTCGTACCGAGAATGTGGAGTTGATATTATTGATTGGTACCGATGATGGTACTGAGACGGTTGAGACTGGAAGTTTCATATTGCGTACCTATGTTATAATGTTAGCTTGTTCTAACCGTTTTCTCTGTCTAAATTGTCACCCTATTTTATTGGGGGTCTGTGATGATCCAATTGACATTTCTGATCAATTGGGGAGCAGTTATAATACAGGTTATGTATATCGTGATGTGTTTGGATGCTGGGATGCTTGTACGGGATTGGGGTGAACGCGATAATGATCCAAGTCGTAGCATGGGTTAATGCGTAGTCATTCTTGTTTATATAGATTGTATAGCTTCCGCTATGTAACCAGAGTTGTAATAGTTAATGAACTGTAATGTTTAAATCAGCTGGTCGATTTGGCATTCCATGTTGTATTGTAATGAACTACTACCTCAGGGAACTGAGATGGTAACACCTTTATTTATTCGGGAATGTCTTGATAAGGCTCCTGGGTAAATGGGGGTGTTACAAAGTGGTATCAGAGCGAACGATCCTGGAGCCTAAAATAAATGAACCTAGGGAAAATAAAATGAACCCCGGTGATAGACCATCAGGAGCCCCTCTAAAACTCGATCGAGGAGACGTCCTTGTGCCCGTACCGGCCCTCCTGGTTTTGACCCGGTAACAGCGTGTGAAAATGAGATGGGTATATATTAGGAAGGGATACGTTGTGATGCAATGAATGTCTTGTGATGATTGTCTGTGATAATTAATTGCACTGTTTGATACATGTAGTAAGTTACATAAGATGATCATTTTCTAGTACGTAGTTACGGTGTTAGCATGGTAAAGTAATTAGTACGAGGTCATATGATATAGTATGTAAGGTCAAGGTAGGTGTTGATCATCCTTGAGTGAGAGACGGTCATAGTCACAGTTGGTAGTAACGTTGGATACAACGCCTAGGTGTTTGTACGTAGTGGTCGTAAGCAATAAGCATGTTTTAACTAGTCGTTTTGGGTTACTGTGTCTATCTTAGAGAAATAACATACTAGAGTCGTCCAACATAGTGGAAATGGGATTGATATCCGGTGATGGTACGGGTATCGTAATATGTTAGGAGGGACGATAACTTATGTGGTTTAAGTGTGCCTTAATGTGAATGTTATTCAAAAGTACCTGGATACTTGCATTCTGTTTCGAGTATTATATGTTTGTTTGCCAATGTAACGTAAAAGTTGCCTCCATGTTAACTAGGATGGGTATCTAGAAGTTTAATGGTGTCGTGAAGTGTTAATGGAGCTTTGTCGCATGTGAATAACTACGAGTTAATGAGACTAATAGTCGAACAATGTAAGAACACTTGAAATCCATTTCGAGTTAATGTGAGTTACTTGCTTTATAATGATCTGAGTGGTGACCTTATTGGTTTTCATCATTCTCTTCTAATGACGTAAATGAACTTATTTATTAATCGATTCTTGAAAGCATATGTGGTATGTGGAATTATGTCGATCAGTTTGTATTATATGGAGCAACAATGTATATAAATGCGTCGTTTTTATTCCACCCTGATTAATACAATATGTGATTCACAAGATAAAGTGTGAAATTGAAATTGGTTTATTATTACTTCAATTTGAGTACAACGTGTTATTAAAATGATATATCTGTGGTGTATTATTCATCAATGTGAATTTCTATCAAAGACACTTGGACATTTGTGTTTCGTTTCGAGTTTATATGCTTCCTTGTTAATGTGATAGAGTATAGTCGTACCTTGTTGTTGATTTGTATTCTTGATGGTTTAAATGAGTATCTATGAAAACCCGTGTGGAGTTAATGACATACACACTTCATCTAACCTGGATAATGTGCTTACTTATTTCTGTTTGATAACCTAAACAAATATGCTTGCTAACCGTGTCGAGATAATATCAAACCAACTTAAAACACCCTCGTTAACAAGAATAATGTGTTACTAAATTGTTCCACTTGTTTACAGTGCATATTTCACAAAAGTTTGAAATGAGACTCACGTTTACTTTCAGTCTAGTTCTTTACTTCAAAATTTCGGGATTTACACCCAAGTACTTCAACCTATTTGCTAGTGGTCGAGTTTTCTATTATACCCCTTACTTAGAGATTGAATTATCATTGAGAATTTTACCAAGATCACTTTGAAGAGTTTGGATAATGTTGGAACTTGGTTTGCTCGAAAATATGATTTGTAACTTGTTTTATGATCAATCGAAATTTTTCAAAGTCAAAATTTGATAGTTCAGGAAAATGATTATGCAAATCACTGTTATGTTTAGGATTTTAAAATGGCTTTAACTGAAAAGTTGTACATGACTGTCTTGAGAATCTAAGCCCACTAATTTTACATTGCTTTGAATTATAATGATTTAATTATGTTTTTTTTCCAATCATGAGTGCAATGTTCTGAAAACGTGTCGAAGTCTACTGAATGATCATTGTTTCGCCTTGTTCAAGTGAATACAATATTGTGAAGGTGTCTACCTTATCGTATGGTGTAATAGAGTTAGGTTCATATGTTAATTATGAATTCAGAGTAAATTTGGGTCACGACATGTCATACTGGTTCATGTTGCATAATTGCCTTGACGTGGATATTACGGATCAGGTGTGTTGTTGTTTGATAAACTTATCATGGTCATAAGACGCTTATGTAATAAAGAACATCGGTACACGTATTTAATAAGTGGAGACGTTCCAATGAGAAGTCAAGAAATGTCGAGTCATCAAACAGCAAACTGAGTACTCAACTTATGTGCACTTGAACATGACGTTAATTTTCATATTTTAGTGCTAATAATGTAACGAATTTGGACATGTTTGGTGAACAAGTCAAATGATGGTTTAATCCTGTACATCTCTGATGAGTTTCCGTCCTTACGTATTGGTCAATGAGTAATGCATGCCTAGAGGAATGAATGTTTACAATGTCTACGGGTTGCTTGTTGGTCTTAAGTTATATGTTAATGTCTAAATTTAAAACTGGTGCAAACCTAAGACATGATGAACTACTTGACCAGTTGATGGAGGCATGATAAATACATGTTGCTGTCACCTGTCTTAAGGTCTGAGATTATTAATGTGGTTATCTAACAGTGCCCAAAAGTGTTACTAGTTTGCGGTGAAGGTTATATTACTTACCTAGATGTTTCCTCGCACGTATGTATTATACATGTGAGTCTGAACCTGCTAACGATACAACTATGTCAACGAGTTATCATAATTTAGATTGGGAGCACCGAAGATGTCTTAGCATAGTGGGTAAGACTAGATGCTCCGGGACAGTAGGTCTCAGGTTCGAAATCCCCCTCCCCTTATATCATAATGTGACTAAGCGCGCTCTTCATGAAAAAAAAATTGGGAGTACTTGTTTTGAGGTAAACCGAGTCGTGAGATACAATGACGAGATCAGATGTCATGAGAATGTGGTGTCGTTTACATTACTTGTATGAATGTTGCAATAATAGTGGTTAACGAGTCTAACAATATGAACAAGAGTAATAATATGAACACGGTGGAAAGAGAGTCGCGGTATTATTATTCATTAAAGAGGGATGCTAGGTACAATGATGGTACGACGGTCTGAAATGATGAATAATAAGGGCTCCAAGATATAAACGTGAGCTCATTGCGTCATCACATATGTTTCAATGTTAGCAGGTTGGGTTGTAGTACAAGGTAGTAACATCACGATCACAAGTCCATGAAATATAGTAGAAATTCACTGGGTATCAGGTCCCGAGCGTGGACAAACCGTCGGTCTCTGATTTAATTAATTTACCTGCATGATAGTCGTGGTGTCCATATATGTAAGTGTGTCTCGGAGTGAGGGTTCATACAACTATATAAAGTTACTTGTGTATCATATGTGACATGCCAGCATGTGAAATGAGTCATGACAAGTATAACGAGTAAAAAAGAAATAGTACTAATAAGCGATCTGTTTTTCTAAAACTATGTGAAATGTGACATATGAGAATGGATATTATGCAATTAGTCTATTGGCACTTATGTTCAACCGTGAGAACAATTTAAATTATGATGCCTGCATTTGTGAGTAAAAGGAGAATTTGTGTTATGTAATGTAGATGAATACGGGGGTAGAACCCCTTGGGACCAGTTAATAGGTGAGTAAGTTGGGAAATGTAGTTGAACATGAATGTGTTGTTATGTTCGGCTTAATGACAAACGAGTTGGAGGTCGTGAAATGACCAAGAAATGTTATGCGTGTGAGAAATGTTGAGAATCGTTGTGATGAACGCTGAATTAGTTATGATTATTGCCGAATTAGTCACCCATGGTCAGTGCTTACAAGAATATTTGTTAGAAAAACTTACAATGTCTTATGATAATTGAATAACGTGTTATATGATAATGTTGAGTTGGGAGGCATCTCATTAGTATCAAGATAGTGTTGTAATATAATAGAGGTCAGGTGTTGGGTAACGTAAGTATAAGATTAGTGAACTTCGGGGCGAAGTTTCTAATAAGGAGGGTACGATGTCATACCCAATTGTTTTCAATGATGTGTGTGCTTAATGATCGTGTTAGTGACCACGTAATAGGCTGGAATGGTTGTCATTAGTCATAAGTACATGAATAATTAGTCAATAGTACATGATGCAAATACAACAGTAAGTTATATGGTGAGTTATGTGATCTATTCGATTAAGGGTGCATAGTGCAAGATGTCAGTTAGTCGAGAAGTGTCGTTATTGGTTATATCCTGAACTTCGGGACGAAATTCCTTCCTGCTTATCCACGTTATATTACTTATGTCAGTTGGTGGTTAGTTGGTCCGTCAGATAAGTATAGTTAGTCGTTCCGTAGAGGGAAGTGAACTTCGGTATGAAGTTCTTTCTAAGGTGGGTAGACTGTAATACCCCGTCTCAATTATCCATGTTATGCTACTTATTTTAATTTGGTGATTGGTTGATCGGTTAGTTGATGATTACTTGGTCCGTCATGTTGGTGTGGTTAGTCATTCTGTAGTGAGAGGTGAACTTCGGGACGAAGTTCCTTATAAGGAGGGTAGATTGTAATACCCACGATTTATAAAGAAGTCAAACCCGAGTCAAGTCGAGTTAAACCTGAGTCATGTCAAGTAATAATACAATAATAAAAGAACCATACCCCACTTGTAAGATGTATAAAGAACCGCACTTATCACACTTATAAACCTAATAGTAAACCTATTATAAACCTAACGCAAACCACTTACACTTATAAACCTAATATTAAACATATTATAAACCTAACACCTACTTGTTGTTGTGTAAACCCACGCCTCCGCAATAAACCCTTTTCTCATCCACTAGCAGCCACGCATTCACACTCACGCTTAGCCTTTCCCACGAAACAAGAGGAAGGAAGTGAGAGCTCTAAGAATCGAGTCGGTCGTCGGTAGAATTGGATAACGATCGTTCGTGCTTTCCTAGGTATGTTATGTTGTCAACCCCGTTATTATAGCATCGTAGTTTTTCCTTTAATATCGAAATAGGGGGTGGTCGGGAATTATTTTGTTGTGCTTATCGTTATTGTTGTCCTACTCTTGTTATTGTTGTCGATGCGTGTTGTTTCCGTTGTCAAGGAGTTATGGTTGGCGTCTGTGATGGTAGTGACCCGTAGGGCTGGTGGGTCATGGTCTTTGAGGCTATGGATTTGTCGTAAGGCTATCGTCATTGTCGGTATTGTTGGTTGTCATGAGGGAACTAGTGATTGTCGGCTCCTGTTTGTTTTGGTTATAGTTTTGGTTGTCGACTTCTCTTGTTGTTTATCGGGAGGGTACTCGTGTATAGCTTAGTTATATTTTACATTGTTTTATAGAATAATGTCGGGTATAGCAAGGAGTCGGGAAGTAACACGTGTCACGATTAGATGGTGGTCTCATTTCATAAATTAGTTAAGTCGGGTCGGGTTTCATTTTTATTATTTAGTTACGTTAGAGTCGATATTAACTTAAATATATAATATTTTATTAGGATCGGATTTCGTATAATATCCCAGACGATTTGTGCTACCGGAGCTGTGTGACTTGCTGACTAGGTAAGGTTTTCCTTACTTATAATACGTTAAGGTTATGATGCATGTATGAGTTATGAGTACGATGTTATATCGTGCTAATGAGAATAATGTTGAATAATGATGAGAGAATGATTGATGAATATTTATATATTGGAGTTGGTGAGGCTAGCTTTAGACCTAGCCGGGGTCCTTGATCACGGTCCCCTCCCTGATTTCTCCTCGCGGGTTGTTGAACCTGCGGGGGGTGTGCACACTCGGAATGAAAGGGTCTGCCAGAAGAGTTGAGATGAGATTATTGATATGATACTGGGATGGTACTGAATGTGGAGATGAGATTATTAATTCGTACCGAGAATGTGGAGTTGATATTATTGATTGGTACCGATGATGGTACTGAGACGGTTGAGACTGGAAGTTTCATATTGCGTACCTATGTTATAATGTTAGCTTGTTCTAACCGTTTTCTCTGTCTAAATTGTCACCCTACTTTATTGGGGGTCTGTGATGATCCAATTGACATTTTTGATCAATTGGGGAGCAGTTATAATACAGGTTATGTATATCGTGATGTGTTTGGATGCTGGGATGCTTGTACGCGATTGGGGTGAACGCGATAATGATCCAGGTCGTAGCATGGGTTAATGCGTAGGCATTCCTGTTTATATAGATTGTATAGCTTCCGCTATGTAACCAGAGTTGTAATAGTTAATGAACTGTAATGTTTAAATCAGCTGGTCGGTTTGGCATTCCATGTTGTATTGTAATGAACTACTACCTCAGGGAACTGAGATGGTAACACCTTTATTTATTCGGGAATGTCTTGATAAGGCTCCTGGGTAAATGGGGGTGTTACACAAACCATATCCACTTCAACCCGACGCGGCTTAAACGATGCGATATCTAAGTTTAAGGGCACAATGCACACTCTCCTAAACACAAACCATGCTCAGTTCAACAACAAATGTGCCCCATAAAGACACACCATTCTTACAGTTGATGGCAAAACGTACATTCCAGACTATATTACTCTAAACCCACACTTGTCCTTATTCCATATCTCCAAAACAAAGCCATTATCGATATTCAAAAGGATATAATCATTGTAAATAATAAGAGAACAAAAGGGAAAAAGGATCGCCTTCCAAAAGAGGAAACTTTATATTTTAGGAAACTTCTATATTTAGAAACTTTACAAAAATAGCATCATATCAAAATAGCGAAAATATTAGTTCATACTAATAAAAAAATTTTAGTAAAAGATATAGATTTATAAAACTAATACTTTCGGCCTTAACGATACTAATTGTTAAAGTGAGAACATTTGGGTTTATGAAATCATGGAAATATCATACGAGTGTTTATAAGATAGTTAAAAATGTTTTAAACACTTTAGTACTACTAATTAGGGTGTTTCCAAAATTTATAAAACTAAAATTCACTAATTATTATTAGTTTCGACAATACGATTATAAATAGAATTTTACGGCAAATCGTATTTTTGTCCAAAAATCAATACTATTAATTAAAGACTTTAATAAATAGTACAAAAATTATGTACAAAAGCTAAAATATATATATATGTGTGTGTGTGTGTGTGTGTGTGTGTGTGTGTGTGTGTATGTATTTGGACATTCTGTGCAGAAAATAATTTTTCCAGATTTAAAACAAAGATCAGAAAATCGAAAACTGAAACGACAAGGTTTTACTGATAAACGATGATTTAAAGTGATTAATAATTCACCCACTTAACAATTCTGAAAAATTATGAAAAAACTAATTAAATTATTTTTCATCAGAAATATCGTCCACACAAAATTTCATGTTAAAATAAAATGTTTAAGAGCTAGAACTAAAAATTGGTTTTTAATCGTTTTTGTTCGTAGACGGTAAAAATTCAATAATCGATATCAAAAATATCAGAAAAATACCAAATTATCAAGAATCATTAAAAACTTCATTTTTACAAAATATAATCATATATTATAAGTTTAAGCCGAATATTAAAATTTTACAAATTAATATAACAATTTAATCGTTAATCACGTAAAAGCGATAAAAATACCGAAACATGCAAATTTTCAAATTTTAAAAATTTTCTAGATTATATGACATACATATATTGTCAAAAATGAAATATAAAAATATACATGCAATTACACAATTAAAATCACGAAATACCGAGTAACATCGACGTTACCTCTAGTCCAAATCGGAATCGATAATATACTCGTCGGCCTCGGGATTGTCCACAAAACCTACCATACACGAAACCATGGCAGAAAAATAGCATGAGAAAAACTAATAAAATCAAGGTAAATAGTGATCGAAAACCACATCGATTATTACCTTAACGATAGGCTCGGAAAGAGGATTAATTGACGATAAAAATAAGATGATTTGAATTTGAATTTGAGCAAGAATCTGCCTAGAAAAGCCAGCCAAAACCCATGGCAAAAAGGAAAGGAGAGAAGGAATTTTTTTCTTTAAGATGAAAATGAATGAGAGGAGAAATGGGTGGTTTTCAAACTTAAATGACATTAAGAGGTGATGAATACTATGTGGATAGCTACAAAGTGCCGGCCAACAATTAAGAGGAGAGAGTATGAAAAGTTTACTCATAAATGCCTTGAATGAATGATAAGATAAGAATTAATTAATTATGTTTTAATGAAATAAAATGGAACGTATTATAAAACGTAGTAAGAGTGTGACAAAAACATGTGTCGGTCAAAAACATGGGGCAAAAGGTCCCAAATAATTTGTAAGTTGATAAGAATAAGAATCGTAAAATAGTTAAAGGCATTTCAAAGTAATTCGAGTAAACCTCACGTAAGAAAATAATTATTTACGAAACTTCGTAATTATTAATGGCTAAATTTTCATAAATAAAAATATTTACTAGTTGAAAATATTATAAAAATATGTTTAGACATTTGTAGAAAAGGGAATAACTTAAATCCGAGCTTAAATACGTTAATTCATAGAGAAATAAAATTCCTCGCTGAAAAAAAATAAATTGTTTACGAAGAAAATCAAATAAATAGATTTAAAAGAATTAAAATCTTTTAAAATATAAATAAATATCATTAAACTCAAAAATGAAAATAAAGCCTGGAAGAAAAAGCTGAAATGTAAGGCCGAAATGTGAAAGAGTCATAACGGAAAGAACAAAAATGTTAGGAAAAATAGCGGGTGTTACAGTTATGATGAGCATTTGGTGGCTTGGTGCATGATAAAGAAAAAGAGTTGGTTTGAAGCATCAAGTTGGATTGATTAATATGTTTATTTTTTATTTTTTTAAAAATAGTTGTAATACACTTATCAATTTGGTTATGATATGGAGTGAAAAGTAAAGTTTAGAGGTACACCTTGTAATTCAAAAAAGATGGGGTACCACTTGGAAAAGCCAGTACTTGAGGGGCACCCCATGGAAAAACCCAAAAACATATTTTTATTTCTGTTTCGATTTATTTTATACCTTTAATTTAATTATTATCAAAAATCTATTTGGGTGATTTAAATTCTAATTTCTTTTTATTTATTTATATTTAAGCTCGAATTTATATTTTCGGCTCGAAGCACATTTATTTTAAGTTTCGTCAAAACATCTATTTCCTTTCCTCAAGAAATCAATTTAATTCACTTTATCAGAAATTTATTATTTATCGGGAAATACTATTTCATCGTCTAATTATATATTTCTATGGACTTCATTTCCATCTTGAATAATTATTTATATCTCGAGAAATGTTATTTTACTAATTTTATTTGTCGGCCCAATTATTTTTATTAACTCGATTATAATCTGTTTCGTGGGCACGTCTATTGATTGCCTCGTAATTCTTCTCTTCTAGCACCATTCAACTCATTTGACCATTTTTTTATAAATTGTTGATACCCATGATTAATCCCCTTGTGACAACTCACTACCTCCCCTTATTAATTTCGACCAAGTCACCCCGTCAACCTCTTCGTTCATCCTCATCAAACCGCATCCCCTCCACCTCCTTTTTTTCATCTTCTTTCACGCACACTCATCCCTTCTCCTCCTGTTTTGCTTTCATTTTTGCAGCCATCTTGGTTCACAAGTCGTCATCCATCTCTTCTTCACCCTCATCGTCCGTATCCTCACCTGTTTCGACCCTCTGTTTTTCCTCTGCTGCTACTCATCGCGTTGCTGTCTTTTCTACGCCCGATTGATGAAGGTTGCCTCCCTTCCTTCTTCTCCCTCCATTTTCTTCTTCTTGTTTTCATCCTTCTCGCTGTGTGGTTCTTGTTGTGCGTGTTTCTGCTGCACCTTATCGTTTTCTGCTCCGTCTTCTTTCTTTTTCTTCCTCATTCTGCATCTGCTGCTGTTGCTCGTTGTTCTACTTGTTTTTACTGTCGACTGTCGTCCTGTCCTTTCATTTTGCATTTCGATGTTGATAATTTTGTTGTCGTACTTCTTTGTCTGGTTAGTCCTTATCTTGAGCCATTTTGCTGATGTTGTGCGCTTGTTGCTTCTACTATTTTCGTCCTGATGCATCTACTGCTGTCTTGTTGTTCTCGTATGGCCGCTTCTGTCACGTTTGTTGTTGTTGTTACTGTGGCTGCTGCGGTTTGCTGTTGATATTATCGTTATTCTGTTTTCATTTCCACCTTCGTGTTTCGTTTGATTTGATTCCTAGTCGATGTTATTTTGGTTTATCTCGATCTCTTCTTTCTCAATTGTTTCGTCAATTTTCGTTCAGCTTTTGTCTACTGTTTTATTGTTGTTGCGGTTTGGTCGTCTTGTTTCCGTTGTACGACGATCTCCTTTTCTTCTTTTCTTGCTGCTGATGTTGTCATTCATGGTTGCTGTTGTTTTTGTTCATTTTCGAACTGTGCCATGTTTTTGGTCCTTCGCCTCATCTGATGTTGCGGTCGTGTGGGTTATATATCAAGCCCTGATTCCTTGGTTCTTCTTCTTCGTTCCTTTTCTTCCCTTCTATTATTTCCTCCTTCCTCTTCTTTTTCTTATTTATTTCTCCTGCCATTCTACTATCGCATTTGTCGATTCGATAATTAAGTTCGGTCTTCATGCTTCTATTTTTAACACATCGTTTCCCTTTCCATCTTGTGTCATATACGTCTCATTATTTTATTTTGTCTACTCGTTTGTCGTGGTGAATCGTGCTTAGAAGACTAGCGGTTCTACAACTTGGAGCTTAAGGATGATATTTCTACTGATTTGAAGCTTGGGTTGATTAAGAAGGACGAGTACGAGTTCGTTTCGCATGTCGAATTAAGGTAACTTTAGGACGTTACTCGATTTTATATCTTATGCTTGAGTAGTAGTTATGTAGTAAATATTTTAACTTCGGTTTTCTAATTTTAGCTATTTATTATTTGTTAAAAAATTATTCTTTTAAATTGTGTACCTTATAAATATTTTACAACTTTCGATATCGCTTTATAAATCGTTAGTAATTTTATTATTTATGATCGTTATAATATTTTGTTGGTTATCGTGACACTAGTAACTAAGTAATGTTGATTTCATATTTTCGTCATATTTCGTTAATTTATAATTTTAACTCAAAATCTTATTTCTATATTATAATCGAGATTTGTGTACTTGTTCAATAAATTAATTTCGTTTTACGACTTATATTAATAAATGAGAAAATAGTCAATTTTGTTTTAAATACATCTTTTTTTTTAAATACATCTTTAGTTATAACTATTTTCCCTAATAATTTCTCATTTGTCTACGATTGACTATTTTTAGTAAAATCCGTATTATTTATTAATAAAAGCTACTCCCTCCGTTCCAAAGAATTGTATATGTTTGCTTTATGCACGTACGTCGATGCTAGTGTTCTTTTGTCTATATCATTAATTAGGTATTACCAAAAATTATAAAAATTTGATATTCATGATGTATTTAATTAGACGATTTAAACAAGATCCCTCATGACTATCTTTTATCTTATATATTAAAAGTTATGATGAGGGTTGGTTGCCTGTCATTGGCCGCCCGCCAATCGGGCCCCGAGGCGACCGAGCCCCAAGAAGGGGGAAGGATCTGTCCTGCTGCTTTTCCCATCAGTTACTGGAATCTCCTAGTGTGGCCCCAATTCCTTGGGCCGTCCGCCAAACGGAGTAGACCAGGCCTGCCGCCTGCGTCCAAGGCATCCCCGCCTGAATAAAGCCAAAAGGGAACCAAGGACCCATCCGTCATTTTGCCTAAGGTAATTGGGAATGGAGGGATGGGAGGCCACCACTTGTCACTCTCCCATCCAACCATTCCTCTTTCTCTTCTCTCTCTTGTGGGAAGGTATAAATACCTCCCCATTTCCCACATGAGAGGGGTTGGATTTTCTCTCTCTAGACTCTTACTCCTAAAACGCCGCCTAGTTCCTCACGAGCTAGGTTCGTCAAGGCATTTCACGGACTGACTTAGGCATCGGAGAGGGTTTCCTCGGACAACCTCCGAGGCCCTGTGCGTTCATTGTGCAGGGAGCAGGCCATTTCCGCCGGGAAGGTCCGATCTAAGGAGTGAGAGAAAGGGGAGACCAAGGGAAATCAAACGATCAGTTGTTCGCAATTAACCCGATTATACAGCCCGGATCCTAGGCCGGGTGAATTGTTTCCGTGACCGGAACAATTTGGCGCCGTCTGTGGGGAACTTACGGTTGTGCTCACGAGTTACCCACTAAAATCAACCACTCATAACCACAAAATTAAACACAGTCATGCCAGAAATCGTTGATGACAGTGCAGGAGCGGGTCCGACGGTCCCTCCGGTGACCCCCCTGTACGGAATGCCGCTATTGGAGAGGGTCCCTCCTGCCACAATCCTTGGGGTTGAGGGAACCAATCCCTTCGGTGGACCCAACACTACTGTGACACCCGAGCTGGGGGCACGCCCTGGACGTGCTCTTAATCTGACCCCAGCTCAGATGGCACAGGCAGCCGCGTTCTTCTCTGCGATGCTGGATCAGGAGTTCACACCTGAAGACCTGGTGGGCAGGGTCGCGTCGGCTCCTAGGCAGCCGTCCCCAGGCAGCAGGGAAGAGGCCGGGGGCACGAGGCGGACCGCCGCCAGAAACGCTCAGAGAAAGGCGAGAAGAACAGCCCAAGTGTATACGCATGTGCAGAGGCGCATTACCACTGACAAACCAGGATCACCTGCCCAGCAGGCGGTCTCTATTCACACGACAGAATCGGCGTCTGGAAGGCAGGGAGGCTTATCTCAAGGACTACAGGAGCGCATGAGGCCCAGGGAGCCTGTGTCAAAACGCCTAGGAGAGAGGCCAGGCGGAGTTTTCTCCAGGTTAACACCTGCGGCCAAGGAACAGTCAGCCCCCGGCTTATCGCAAAGCTTGCAATCCAGACTCAACCGAGGACAACCGCTTGAATCCAGGTACCATCAGGGTGAAAATCTCTGTCACTCCCAGAGGAAGAGGCCCAGGCAGACCCTCTCGGGAACAGAGGACGAGGCAGCTAGCAGACCGCCACCGAGGCACCGCTCCCCCAGTACGAGGAAACCAACCCATAGACAATGGGAATCTCATGGTAACCAGTCTGGGGAAAGCAGGTCACGATTGGTAGGCAGGCCCACGAAAACCCCGTTGCACCCTGAGGTACAAGAGTACCCCATTCCAAAAATCAAAATGCCCACCATCAAATTTGACGGGACGACGGACCCTGAAGACCACCTGGCAGCCTTTGAGAGCCACATGGGAATGTATGATGTAGATGACGCCATCTGGTGCAAAGTTTTCCCTACCACCCTGGTAGGACTTGCGCAGGGGTGGTTCAGAGATCTCCGCCAGGGGTCAATCAGGTTCTTCCTAGAGTTAGCTGAGATCTTCCTTGAGCAGTATGCTGGAAATAAGAGAAGACGACTTACCCGTTTTGATCTCATGACCCTGAAACAAAAGAAGGGTGAGAGTGTGAGAGAATACATGAGAAGATTCGATCTATCCTACCAGCAGGTTAGGGAGATCGACGATTCCACCGCCGCCTACGCCCTGACGATCTCCCTACTTCCGGGGGAAATGAAAAACCAGATGATCAGGGCCCAGCCCGAAACCTTGGCCATGGCCAGGAAGATTGCTGAGGGGTTCATTCTGCAGGAGGAGTTCCACGGCCTGACGGACACCCCTGCAGGCCAGACAAAGCCTCAAGGGGGACCGCAGGGTGGAAGGGGCAGAGGTGAACCAGGAAAGCAGAAAGAGGAAGGGGACACTCCCAAGAAAGAGCGCCCAGTCTACCAACCCAGATTCGATAGTTACACCGCTCTGAACAAATCCAGGGCGGAAATCTTCGAACTGGAAAAAGAAACTGCCAAATGGAACCGTCCAAGCAAACCTCGCAGCCCAAAAGGCGACCCAAAGAAATTCTGCACTTTCCACGACTGTATTGGCCACACCACCGAAGAGTGCCGTCACCTGAAAGATGAAATTGAGAAATTAATCAGAAATGGATGGTTGGCCAACTATGCAGCTAAAAACAAGACTCAGAAGGAAATGCCTGAGAAACCAGAGGGGTCTGCGCAGAACCGGATGATAATCCACGTGATTTTAGGGGGCAACAGGGGGGCCTCCCCCTATTTCCAGCTCTCTTGATTTTCCCATGCTCTCTTGATTTTCCAGTTGCCTGTGTTTTTCTTAGGACTAGCTCGCCCACCTGAAAGCTCCTCTGCCGGACTTTGCTATTGAAGGCTTTCCTCATTCGCTGCTGGTAGGCAGCGATATTTGTACCGGCTTCCTCTCTTAGCTCACTTACCAGGTCCAGGGCCTCGACCATCACGGCTTCATTCTCAGCCTGGTTCATATTCGTTAATGGAGAACTCTACAAAAAATCTTTTACTTATCCCCTGCTTAAATGCCTACGGGCGGATCAGGCTGCTGAAGTGTTGGATGATATCCATTCAGGAATTTGTGGACATCACATCGGCGGGAGGTCGCTGGCCCACAAGGCCCTCAGGGCAGGCTACTACTGGCCTACCATGCTGGCAGATGCCAGGAGCCTGGCCCAGAAATGCAGAAAATGTCAACTCTTCGCCCCGTCGATCCATGCTCCGGCCCAGGAGCTCAGGCCAATCCTATCTCCCATCCCCTTTGCTCAATGGGGGATGGACATTCTAGGGCCCTTCACAGTGGCCACAGGGGGCAGAAAATTTTTGATAGTCGCCATAGACTACTTCACCAAATGGGTGGAGGCTGAAGCAGTGCCCAACATCACTGAGCCGGCTGTCCGAAAGGTAATCTGGCGGAATGTCATTACCCGGTTCGGTGTACCGAAGATGCTAGTGTTCGACCACGGCAGGCAGTTCGATAATGACCCACTAAGGATCTGGCTAGAAAGCCATAACATCTCAGTCGCCTACTCAGCAGTCTGTCACCCTCAAACCAATGGGCAGGCAGAAGCAGCCAACAAACAGATTCTGAATGGCCTGAAGAAAATGGTGGATGACTGCAAGGGTAGGTGGGCTGATGAACTCCCCAGCATACTCTGGTCCATCCGAACTACCAGGAAGGAGTCTACGGGCCAGACCCCATTTGGCTTGGTGTACGGAGCAGAGGCTTTATTGCCGATTGAGACAAAGATTCCCTCTCTGCGTTCCCAACTATACAACCAGGCTGAGAATGAAGCCGTGATGGTCGAGGCCCTGGACCTGGTAAGTGAGCTAAGAGAGGAAGCCGGTACAAATATCGCTGCCTACCAGCAGCGAATGAGGAAAGCCTTCAATAGCAAAGTCCGGCAGAGGAGCTTTCAGGTGGGCGAGCTAGTCCTAAGAAAAACACAGGCAACTGGAAAATCAAGAGAGCATGGGAAACTAAGTGCCAATTGGGAGGGCCCATACCAAATAACTCAGGTTTTGGGTCCAGGCACGTACAGGATATCCAATCTAGAGGGACAGGAGCTGAGCGCTCATTGGAATGCAGATACACTAAAGAAATATTACGTCTAAGCAAGAGTGTAGGCAATTTTTACTTTTACTAGAGTAAAAAGGCGGAGGACGATCAGAAATGTCGACGGCTCCGACCACCCCTATGTCAAGAAGAAAAATTTAAGAGAAATGAGAAAATGCAGGTTTATACTCGTTGCCTGTTCACACTCGCGTCTTTCACACACAAACGAGCAGGGGGCAATTGGGGGAGGCCCCCCTGTTGCCAAAATGGGGAAAAGTGAACCCCCCAACGCAAACCAAAGAAAGTTACCCTGCCTACCTCTGGGCAGGCAGGGCGCAGGCCCCTTGGACTTTGAACGAAAAGCCAGGGAAAGGCCAGGCTAACAAGGACTGGGGGCAGGCCCCCCAACCTTGTATAAAAAACGCAAAGGCCACCCTGCTTACCTCTGGGCAGGCAGGGCGCAGGCCCCCTGGACTTTGAATGAAAAACCAGGGACAGGCCAGGCTAACAAGGACTGGGGGCAGGCCCCCCAACCTTGTATAAAAAACGCAAAGGCCACCCTGCTTACCTCTGGGCAGGCAGGGGGCAGGCCCCCTGGACTTTGAACGAAAAGCCAGGGACAGGCCAGGCTAACAAGGACTGGGGGCAGGCCCCCCAACCTTGTATAAAAAACGCAAAGGCCACCCTGCTTACCTCTGGGCAGGCAGGGGGCAGGCCCCCTGGACTTTGAACGAAAAGCCAAGGACAGGCCAGGCTAACAAGGACTGGGGGCAGGCCCCCCAACCTTGTATAAAAAACGCAAAAGCCACCCTGCTTACCTCTGGGCAGGCAGGGGGTAGGCCCCCTGGACTTTGAACGAAAAGCCAGGGACAGGCCACACCAACAAGGACTGGGGGCAGGCCCCCCAACCTTGTATAAAAAACGCAAAGGCCACCCTGCTTACCTCTGGGCAGGCAGGGGGCAGGCCCCCTGGACTTTGAATGAAAAGCCAGGGACAGGCCAGGCTAACAAGGACTGGGGGCAAGCCCCCCAACCTTGTATAAAAAACGCAAAGGCCACCCTGCTTACCTCTGGGCAGGCAGGGGGCAGGCCCCCTGGACTTTGAACGAAAAGCCAGGGACAGGCCAGGCTAACAAGGACTGGGGGCAGGCCCCTCAACCTTGTATAAAAAACGCTGAGAAACCTCCCTTCCTACCCCTAGGCAGGCAGGGGGCAGGCTCCCTGGATTTCAAACAAAAACCAGGGACAGGCCAAGCAGATAAAAACCCTCCTACCTACAGGCGGATGGGTTACAAGTCAAACTCATGAAGAATCAAAATGTACAAAAGCAAACCGAATTCACATACAGAAGAAAAAGCAGCGTCAAGGAAACACAAGACATAAGTTTTCAAAGTTTTCAAGACAAACAGTTACAACCAAGAGTACGGCAGCCGGCCACCAAAGGGCTCGGCGCGCAAAGAAGTAAGGAAATTAAAGCGTTGGCACAGGCGCAGCAGGGGACGAGCAAGAGCCCTCTGAGGAAGACTGCCCTCCATGTTAAGCAGGGGGAGCGTCTGGGCCAGAAGCCTCTCCCTCAGACAGCCTACGCATTTGAGCTTCATCCTTAGCTGTGTAAAGGGTCCGGAAAGCATCTTCGTCAAAACCCGGGAACATCTCCCTGACAGCCTCCATCACAACCTTCAAGCAGGAATTGGCACCATTAACGAAGCCCGCCGACACCGCCACTTCCACCTCCTGGAGAATCTCACTCCTCTATTTCTCCCAGTCCTTGGTCTTCGTCGCCAGATCCTCGGTCTTCGCCGCCAAATCGCCAAGGGCCGTCTGCAGATCAGAGTTTGCCTTAGAAAGGCGATCACCAAGGTCAACAACGCTCTTCTTAGCATGGTCCAGTTCAGCCAAAGCTTTTCTGGCCCGCTCCAGTTCAGCAAAGGCCTGCTGTGCTCTCTTGGACTCCTCTCCCAGGCGAGACACCTCCCGTGTAGCTTTCTCGCTCTCAAACTTCCAATGGATAGCCCGACCCCTGGCCTCTTCTAGCTCAATCTCCTTTTTTGCCAACTGATCCTTCAGGCTGGCAATGAGAGCAACATCTCTCTCAACTGCAGAAAGGCGGTCTGGGTTGGCTAGTTCCTCATCACTCAGGCGACCAAGGGCAGCCAGCTCCGCGGAAGCCTGCATAATTCGGGAGGTGCGCTTAATATACTGGGTCACTTGACTGGCAGCGGACTTAACGGTCTTGAGAAGATGGTCAGTCAAAACCGCCCCTGAGTCGGAGAGCAGGGCAGAAATATCCTGGCTGTCGCCCGCATTATAGTGGAACTCAACATTCTCCTCAGATAAAAGGGTGGCGGGAATCTCCGGAGCAAAACGCTTGGGTTCAGGCGTGGTAGTCTCCAAATCCACCACCTGGTCAACGTTAGGGGCCTCCCGACTCCTCTTTCTGGTCAGTGACCGGGGGGTACTCTCCCCAGTCTCCTCGGAGCCTGCGGTCCGCGGCTGCGAGGGAATTTGAATCCCTGCTGAAAGGCCCTCTTGCCTGCCAATAGGCGAAGGAGTAGCCTCAAAAGCAATCGCCCTCGCAGCTGGCGAGGGAGTAGCCTCAGAAACCGCCGTCTTGGCGGGCGTAACTCGAGGAGGAGGGGGAAGCCTTGGCCTACTGAATGACAGGCCCTTCAAATGCTTCATCAGATTTTTCTCGCCTCTCCTAAAACCAGGGGGAAGAGAAGGGCGACTTTGGATAACAGTGAGGTGCTCGTCTAGCCCCAGGCGCCTCACCTCCCCCTTTTTCCAGATAAAAGTGGCAAGAGCTGCAAGACAAACAAACAGGCTGTCAGGGCATTTTCAAAAGAAAAAAAAAAGAGTAGGAAGGAATCACCAACGCTCCTGAACTACCTTTGTCTAGACCCGGATTCATGCCCAACCGGGTCAAATAATTATCAGTCGCTATAAGCTCCGCATGAGGGAGCCATAAGGTGGGGCCATACACCCCGTACTTGTTAGAATGGCCTGCAAAGTAGGCCGTCAACTCTTTCTCCTTCTCACTTAGCTTAACCTCCAAGGCCTTTCCACCCACGCCAGGGTGATACTCCTCAGGGGTCTCCATCCTGGTGTGGACATGATTCCTGAAGTGACGAGGAATCTTCCACCCATGGGTGCTGTGTATGTAAAGGAAGTTGTTCTTCCAATCCCTCAAGCTGTCCATACCAGGCCACACCAAACAATGTCCCTTCTGCCTCAAGAGGGACCAATAACCAGGGGAGCCCGAACTCCCAGAAGAAACCATCTGTAATCCCACCATAAACCGCAGGGCGTCGATAGAAGGCTCCATGCGGTGAAAAAGGCAGGTCCATACATATGAAATCAGCGCCCTGACAGCTGTGGCTGTCAGCTGCGCGACGGCGACGTTCATGCGCCTGAAGATCTCCTCTAAAGCAGGGTGTAGGGGGAAACGAAGGCCGAATTCCAAACATTTGTGGTAAACAGCTATGCACCCATCCGGTGGGTTGCATACCGTATCTTTTTCGTCGGGGATAACAACAGTATACCCTTCCCCGAAATTATAGAGCCGCTCAATCACAACGGCAGCGTTCTTAGCAAGGATCACCTCCCGATTTTTCGGGTCGGGAAAAGTACTCAGAGGGATGCGGTATTTAACCTTATCTAGGTAATAAACCCTACCCCTTTCCCGACGAACGAGGGGGCCGGAAGTTCTGGAAGGGTCAACTTCCAGCGCCTCGTCGTCTGAATCAACAGCATCATACGAAGGGGGGTCAGGAGAATTGCCGCCCCCACTTCCCGACGAACGCTCATCCTCAAGGCCAACCTCCCTAGAGGAGGAGGCGAAGTCCATCCCTTCTCCCCTCTTTGATGGGTCAGTGAAGGGCAAAATCCTTTCTCGGGTTCCAGACATGATTACTCTAAAAAGATGCGGAAAAAAGGAAATCGAAGAGAAAAAGAGAGTGGAGGATGAAAATCTGACCTAAGATCGCCTGACAACGCGCCGCAAGCCCGAAGAAAGAAGTCTCAGAGAAATGGAGATGCAAGAAAAGATACGATTCGTCAACACTCCAAGGTTTTTGACAAGAAAGAAAGAATGAGAGATGTCAAAAGAGAAGAAAGATTGGAAAAGAGGAGAGTGACGGATAGTGGATCACTTTTATAGAGGAAGGCATGGCAAGAGTCACTCAGCCCTTTGAAATTCGCCCAAAGGCTGCGGTCCACATGTCACCTCTGGGAAGGGTTGCCCTAGGCAGCTTCCCAAGAAAAAGAATGATAACAAATAAATAAATATTAATAAACCCATATTAAAAATTCAAATACGCAAAATATCCATTTCATTGAAAACACCGCAAGCGGAAGATACATCATAAGGTATACATGAAAGAAAAATTACATAAGGCTTGGAAAAATTTCAGCCTGACAGAAATTAAAGGCCCTACCACGCAGGCCTAGTCGTCCCCCAAATCTGGGGAGTAATCTCCAGGACTGGCTGGGCTCCCGAGAGCCGAACCCCAATCCCAACTTGGGGAATCCAGAAAGGGGTCAGTTGCAGCCCCATCCTCGTCCCTATCACTCAGGCAGCCGAGGCCTTCACTGTCGTCGGAATCACGGCTGCTGTCTTCCCAATCCCTTCCAAAAGGGACGGCTCGAGAATCGTCGCAAGTACGACAGCCTGTTTTCTTTACAGGCGAAGAAGGGCCCGACTCCAGGGAAGAGTCGGTATCGGAGTTAGGGCCAAATTGTTCAGGGTGCAGCCATGGAAAACACTCATGGCACCCCCTGTCATAGCAGCCCCCTCCCTGGGGGCAACGCCTAAATCTAGGCACGGCAGGAGGAGAGGACCTCCTAGGGCGCTTGCCCATCCTGACAGAGGCCTTCCCTCTCCTCCGGCGAAGGCGAAGTCGGGAGCAACGGCTCCGGCGGACAGTTAAATAAGCAACTCGTGCATATCTAAGTCGCCAAAATCCTCTGAAGATAAAGGAAACGTGTTTGACTCCGCGGCGGACAATACTTTTTTTAATCCAAGCCATGTTTAAGATGAAGAAAATGTAAAGATTGAGGGTGGAATGAAGCACAAAGTAATCAGGGAAGCTAAAGGTTTTATACTGAGGAAAATATCGCATTAATGACACCCCAACCACCTCTGCGAAGGAGAAAGCCAATCAGCGAAGCGGCACGCTGCCCAAAAATTCTCTATGCAGAGGAAGGTAATCATAACAAAGGACGCTTGAACTCCCTGCGTGCCCAGAGAAGTTAAAGCATGTTCCCTCGGGAACATGCGACGCATTAAATGCAAGTACCCAAAGAGGCAACCTCCCGCTGTCCTAGGGAAATACATCGCCTGCCGAGCTGGAACCCCGTTCCTCCTCAGCCGGCGAGGGCCAATTGATGAGGGTTGGTTGCCTGTCATTGGCCGCCCGCCAATCGGGCCCCGAGGGGACCGAGCCCCAAGAAGGGGGAAGGATCTGTCCTGCTGCTTTTCCCATCAGTTACTGGAATCTCCTAGTGTGGCCCCAATTCCTTGGGCCGTCCGCCAAACGGAGTAGACCAGGCCTGCCGCCTGCGTCCAAGGCATCCCCGCCTGAATAAAGCCAAAAGGGAACCAAGGACCCATCCGTCATTTTGCCTAAGGTAATTGGGAATGGAGGGATGGGAGGCCACCACTTGTCACTCTCCCATCCAACCATTCCTCTTTCTCTTCTCTCTCTTGTGGGAAGGTATAAATACCTCCCCATTTCCCACATGAGAGGGGTTGGATTTTCTCTCTCTAGACTCTTACTCCTAAAACGCCGCCTAGTTCCTCACGAGCTAGGTTCGTCAAGGCATTTCACGGACTGACTTAGGCATCGGAGAGGGTTTCCTCGGACAACCTCCGAGGCCCTGTGCGTTCATTGTGCAGGGAGCAGGCCATTTCCGCCGGGAAGGTCCGATCTAAGGAGTGAGAGAAAGGGGAGACCAAGGGAAATCAAACGATCAGTTGTTCGCAATTAACCCGATTATACAGCCCGGATCCTAGGCCGGGTGAATTGTTTCCGTGACCGGAACAAGTTATATTGAAGATTCTTCTCATTCATGAATAGTGTCAAAAAATCAAACGTATATAATTCGTTGGAACGGAGGGAGTATTTGTTAAAATTAATTTGAAATCTTTGTAAATCTCATTTCAATTATAAAACTCGTTGACTCAGTTAATTTTGATATCAATTTCTTAAAACATTTTTTTTTTAAATTTATCGTTTTAACTCAATTCTCCTAATTATTTATAAAATATTATACTTTGACTTATTCTATTTGATTTATATTTTAGAACCAAATTTAGAAATATATTAAAGTTACGATAACGGCGATAATAGTAAAATGTTAATTTCGTTAGAAATGTTATTTCTATACATTTCACTTATTTTAATAACTTACGTATGTTCTATAAGACTATTTCTATTTTAAGTAAGTTTCTAAAATCAGTAAGTTTGTAACACCCCTAATTTTTATAAATTAAATTAATATTTTATTCTGTTTACGATTTAACTCGTATTTCTTAAAATAATCATAAAACAGATTCATTTTTCAATTATTTGAACTTGTAAAGTCCTATTACCTCGAAAAGTCATTTTTATGCTTAAAATGTATCTTACTTTTGTTTCATTTTATTTACTCATTTTATTTCTATTCGAGTTTTCGTTTCGATGGTTTGTATTCCCGAGTTCATCTTTATATAAACTTGAGTTCTTATTTTAAACTCGAAATCCATTTTAATTACCTCGTTCGCAAGAATTTTTATTAATCTTGAGAAATTCCTATTTAACATTTTTCTACGCGATTTTGTACATAATTATTTTTGAAACGTGATTTTAATACTACTTTCTCGTAAACATGTTCTTATACGATTTCTATCTACTTATTTCTTTAAAGTGATCCATTTACGATTTTAAGCGCGAATCGGGCCCAAACTGTAGCAGTCCCAACCGTTTCCTTCATCGGACTGAGATATTTTTCGTGGATCAGTTGAGATAGTCAAAAACTAACTCCACTATCCACTCCTAATCCTATGCACGTTCTCCCAACTCCTCTTAAACCCCCAACATAGTATCCCCACTTCTCATCTTCTGTACAAAAAAAAAAGACAATTGAACGTACAACAACACAGTAAACTGTTATTCTTCAACTCTTTCTCAATTCCGATCCCTCTCTTCATTCCGTGTTCATTCTAATTCGAAGGGTAATCATCGAAACCTATATTCTTTCTTCCTTCTTCTCGATTTCTATGCTAATAAGGGTCTTGTACCTTGTTTATATTTTTTATAGGCTTTCGGGACAACACCGAGGAGGACGAGTGTATTATTGACTCAGATCTCGATTAGGGTAACATCGACAATCTCGGTATTGCTTGATATTTTTGCCGTAGTTACATGTATAGAATTAAAATTTTTTTTGGCTATTATAGTATGTCAATTTTTTCTTATAAAAGTTTTAGAATCGTAAATTTTCAATTATTTGATTGTTGCCTTCGTTTTTACGAGATTATTGAATAAATCGTTATATTAGTTATTAAATCATATAATTTGGCCGATGAACTAATATATTTATAATGTTCCTGCTAAAACATAAATTTTACAGATTTTGAATTTTTAAAGTCGTTTAATGAATTTTTAACAGATTTCGTACAAAAACAATTTAAAACCGATTTAATGTTCATATGCCTAATTTACTTATATAAATCTGAAATTTTTCGTGTAAGTTTATTCTGACAAAATTTAGTTTTCTGGAATTTTTCACAATTTTTCGAATTTTATAAGTGGGTGAAATAATTAATAGTCCTAAAACACTATTTATCGTTAAAACCGAATATTCGTTTTAATTTCTGGTTTTTTTATTTTTAGTTCTCGATTCGAAATAAAGTTTCTGATTTTTTTCTAAAAAAATACTTATTTTCATGACATTTGAGATTTAATAAAATAAAAAGAGCGATAAATCGTTATTTAATCTTTTAAAACGAAACCGATGATTAAAAGACGGTTTTTCCTATTTTTCTAATTCTGAAAATTTCATTTTTTTTTAAATTGAAAAGTTTCTGAAAATATTTGTTTCCTTGATAATTTATGCTTTTTGGACATCCGCGCATAAATCGTTTTGTATTTAACTTTTATTTTAAATCGTTAACGTTTAATTATCGCGTTTTCCGTAAAAACCATTAAAAGCGGGTTTCCGGATTTTGAAAAAAAAATTATGGACAGATTGTCTAAATAATAGTTTTAAAATTTTATCATAATTTTTACATGAAGCTTTTAAATGATAGAATCAATTTTTAAACTAAATCGTGAATTACCGGTAAAATGCAATTTTATAGCAGTGTATTTATTTTTCCAACGACTTTGAACCGTCTGAAAATTTAACCGTTTCATCTTAAGTCACCTCTTATGTTATTCTAAAATGATTTAAATGTTTAACAAAATAAAGAATGTCAAATAAATTACTTTTATAAGGACATGATGGTCGTAAAACATTATTTTTTGCTCGTTCCATCGAAACTAATAATAATTAGGGAATTTTAGTTTTATGTATTTTCGAAACACCCTAATTCATAATAATAATAATAATAATAATAATAATAATAATAATAATAATAATAATAATAATATGTTTGCGAAATATTTTGATAATTTTTATAAATAATTTATACTCAATTTAGAACTTAATAATTGTTAAGGCCGAAAATAGTAGTTTGCGAAATTAATAATATTTACTTTATAGTTAGAGTAAATTACTATTGTTTTTATTAGTAAATTACTAATAAGGCCGAAGATGATTTTTATAATTGACTCGGATCTTCATGAGGGTAACACATTATGTCATGACTTGGTATTGCATGATATATGTGTTGTAGTTGCTTGTAGTATTGTTTTAAAAATCAAATTTTTATAAACATGTTTGCTATATTATGATAATATGTTTCGAATCTTCTGAAAGCATATTAAGACCGAGACTAAAACATATAAATAAGAATTAATTTTTTAATTTTCGTGTTTTTAATATAAATGAACAAATTGAAAGTTTTATTGTTTTTAACAAAGTTGCATCATGTTTGGAAATCTATTAGTGCTTTTATACGATTTAGTTCTCCTGTTTAAATACTTTATTTTTGAAAACTTTGAAAAACGACTACTGTTTATTTTAAGTCTAGTTTATGTCTTTTAAATTTCGTATAATAATTTCACGTATTTTGGTCAAAATAAATTGTTTACGAACAGACGTCGGATTAGTCCGCGAATCTGTCAATTTTTGTAAAATCTAATTTAAAACCTTTGATAAACTTTAGATTTATTCTGGGTAATTTATGTACCGAAACATTGAAGAGTCTTCTTAACGTTTTCAATTGGTTTTTCTTCAAAATCAATTTTTAAACGTAGTTTATTAACGAGATACCATCGGGTGTCGAATTCTGTCAGTTTGTAAAAGTACAAATAAAAACCTTTGTTAAGTTTGATATTTTGATTTACTTAAGAAATAAAAGTTTTAGATAAGATTCTAAAGTTTTTAAACCCACTAGTCTTACGGTGTTTTGATTTTTAATGATTTGATTATGAATTTTATAGTAAGACAGTGAAATTATGAAAAATCTGTAAACTTGTAATTTAATACTTTTAATTATTTATATTTCAACCTTTTAAGAAATAATTATGATTTTGACTTTCGTTGAATTTTAAGCGTTAAATATATATATATATATATATATTTATAAAATAATTATAATGTTTATGTCTCAAGGCCTAATATTAACTATTTATATAATTCAGATGTTAAACAATTTCTAATTATAATAATAACTATTTTGGAAAGTTAATATTTGAAAAATGTTTCCCAAATTAGAAAGTTTCCTTTTAAGAATGTTCTGATAACCCTATCGAATTATAACAACGGCTTTGTTTTGGAGTTATGGAATAATGACAAGTGTACGGGTAGAGTAATACAGTCTATGTAAAGCTGGTATGTCTATGTTGAGAGACATTGGTCGTTGAACTGAGCATGGTTTGTGTTCAGGAGTGTGTATATATTTTGACCTTAAACTTAGATATCGCATCGTGTAAGTTGCCGTCAGGTTGAACTGGATTACGGTTGGTGTCCAGGAGGGGTGTACATTACTTAAGCTAGGACCTCGCTGCACGTAGTCCTGTTATAGTTTGAGTTGCCTAGTTAGAGACTGAAGTCTAATTTGTTTTGACTGAATTCTCGAACCTAGTTTAGTATGATCCTAGTGAAAGTTTATTCCGTCACACTGATTGATTTCCATAACGTCGTTACTATTATCGATTGACATTGATTTGCAGGTTGACAATCATTTTGAAGTATTTTACCGTATCATTTTAAATGTTTTCCATTTGCAACTGTTTTGATATAATAGTAATTACGCTTTAATATTATGTAATATGGCTGGGAGAACTGCCTGAGTTGCTCCCCACTGAATTGTGCCTGTTATGTTTATAACATGGCAGGTAATATTTGTTCCGGGGTTTGGTGTGAGCTAGCGAGTGACGTGGATACTACTCCGCTTGATTTATGTTTATTTATGGATTCTTAATCCCATTAGGAGAATTTTTATTTTTAGCCCTTTTGTAAAAAGTGGCATTTGTATTGACTGACCGTTCTTTTTGTAAAGTATAGAACATCAGTGTGTTTTAATCCCAAATCTACAGTGTTTCCGCCACTGTATTGCATTAGAATTTATAAGGGATTACAGTTGGTATCAGAGCATCGTTGCTCCCGATGCTCACACCCGATTTTAGGAAAAATACTCGTAAATGATTTGAACACTAATAAAATATTAGTGAGGGAAGGGTAGAAACCAAATTAAGGACTTGATTATTAGGTTACGTGTTCTTGTAACTCAATGAATAACATTGAATATATGTTTTATTTGCCCAAGAAGAAGATGAGTGAACAAGATGTTGATATAATGCTGCTCTAGATCGGGACAAGACCTACTTAGCACTTCTAAGACCTGATGACTCAAGTGGACGACTTGGTGCTATAAGAAAGATACAATGGTGACTTTCCAGCCCAGACTCAGTTTGCTCAAGCTACAGGTCAGATGATCAAGAGTAGATTTCTATTCCATGATGGTGCAGTAGACTCCGATGTGATTTCACTTTGGACCCGGGTGCGACTTCATTTCAGATTGGATCCATATGGAGCGATTCAAGAAGACTGGTGTGCTCGTTTCTCTACAAGAGAAGAAGAGATCAAACGAGTTCCCTTGTGAACTCTGGACACGAAGACTCTTCTATGTTTCAAGACCTTAGTAGTCTAGGATCCTTGTTCTTTTCTCCTAGCCTCTTTTTCTTCCTATTCTTTCATTCTTCTTCTTCTTTTACTTATTTTTTTTATTTTCCTTCTCCTTACTGATGTTGTTGTGTGCTGCCACTACTCACCCTGTCAATTTTTCTCTTCTTCTTCCAATCCTTCTCATATAATGGTCATTTTCAGTCTCGGGGTGAATCCTTGTTTTATTCTCCCATTTTGCCCTCCATCCTCTTGAGATTCTTTGGTTAGACTCCTGTCTTAGTGAACCCCAAAAAAAAGTTAAAGATGTTTGAGGTTTAGTAAACCCCTTGTTACATGGTTTGAGAATTAAGAGGTGTACCCTATTTTCTAAGCAAGTAAGAACTACTTGAGAATTTTTTTCAATAGTATCAATTGATTGGTGGAATTTGGATTGTACCTTACATGTTGAGCTTGAATTATAATTTATTTGATTATATAAAGTACTTAGAGAGAATAAATTTTTGGATAGTAAGATTATATTTTATTTTGATGGATATCTAGTACCTAACCTAGAACCGAACTAAGGGTAACTGCTAATATTACTTTGAGATTCCCACTTAATGATGACTTAATGGACTAGTTGTGGACTTTTGGGATCATAGATCATTGTTCAAAGGGTTAGCCTGAGTGTTGTGATACCATTTCAGGTTCTCGTTAATGTCTTTAGAAATTTTGATTGACATAGATTAAACCTTGGATCTTATGGATAAGATCATTGAGTCTGATAAGGTCGTAACCTAGGAAGTTTGGAGTTGAGTGAAATAATATTGGATGAATTGTTCTTAACCTTGAGAAAGAGAAATACATTGCATAAACACAGGTTTTGTACTGGTCCCACAGACCAACACGACTCCTTTCCAGTGCATTTTGACCTCACTCATGCACATCCTGGAAACCTTCCCAGGAGGTCACCCATCCTAAGATTGCTCTCAGCCAAGCACGCTTAACTGCGGAGTTCTTTTGCATGGATGACCAGAAAAAAAAGTGCACTTTGTAAATATGAGTAGTACTTCAAATCCCTTTAAACAAAGCTCATAAATAGGACATCTTCAATCAATGTGGGGTGTTTCACGTCCTCATTTCCAAATCAGAGTCAGAGTCATTTGTATTCTGTCCTCTTTTCAAAATTCAATAAAATCAGCTTTTCTATTACTCATATATACTTTCCTTATGTGTTTCCGAGAACATGATGAACACCGTCATACACTGTGAGCACATGCACGTGACTATTATAGGCATATCTATAATGACTGCAAGAAACTGAGACCCGTGTTTTCCTTTACCTGTTCCATGTCTGACATAGAAAGCCACATAACTACCCTTAGGGAGCGGTGTCGAATCCTAGGACAAATCTAGGTACTTGTGGACATGACATATGTCCACCCCGACGCGGCCACGCGCGGGTTTGGGGAGGCGAATGAATCTCATGTGAGATGGATCTCGAATTGAAATTTAAATCGAAGTTGGAGTCGCCACCGAACTTTGTTGGAGTTCGGACCAGTTCGAACCCACTCTATATCGTGGTGGGCCGTGCACAGAGTACGGCCCATAACGATTTCAGAGTTTATGGGGTTCGTCCCTTTGCATTGCGATACCAATACCGACATTATCGGTTACCGTATATTGAATGACTCTCGTATGCCAATGGTTTCGGACATCCGGAAACCATGGTTCTGAGTAAGGGGTGAAGGTACATGTTGGGAAGTTCACAAAGAACACCCAACCCTGCCCGCACTTAGCGGCCTCTAATTAGATATCGTTCATTGTTCGTGTAAGCGCGTTAATTTGACGATTAAATGATATGCAAACAGCGTTTTGACTAAACATGCGAATTATGTTTGGTCTATGTCGTTTAATGCATCTAGACTAACGTTAAAGTTGTTTTAGCATGCGAGGTTCATTTTTGTATAATAAAACAAACAACAGAAATAAAGGCGTAAAAATAGATTACAACATACGAGCGGCATACCACCCGGAAATACAAATATGCCACAATTGCAATAATATCGGAGCGTAAATAAATTAGATGATGTAAATATGATGCGATGCCTGGTTTTTGAAAAGATTAGATCACGTGATGGACTTGACACGTGTTGATCGAAGTCGTTAAAAAAGATTTATCGGGGCTTAAAAATAGTTGAAAGACTCGCGGTTTTGATACACCAGGAGCCACTTGATCGAGTTATTGAGGGACTCGATCGAGTGGTCTCAAAAAATACCTTTTGCCCGGATTATGGGGTGCCACTCGATCGAGTAGGCTTGGCGCTCGATCGAGTGCCCCTTGTTCGAGGGATTACTCGAGCTCGGATGATGATAAATCTGATTTTTATTGATTTTGATATTGATAGCCAACCGAGCCAAATAAAAATATGACATAATTTGTATTCAACTCGGTTTTCGATACTCGTCATATTCGATTTTTGATTATAGAATCAATTTCTAATATTTAGAGTAAATTTTGTAAAAGATGTTTATAAATTGTTTTTTTGATTGATTCCTTCAGATCCGATATTCGACTATAGAGTCGATATCGTATCCTGGGAAATAGTGCTTTTTTGAAAATATTACGATAATATCGATATTAGAAATGAGAAAAGAAATAAATAATAGTAAAAAACAAACGTGACGAAAGAGACAAAAAAACGAGAGAAAGGAAGAGAGAAAGGGAGAAAATGGGATTTGTAACACCCTCAACCTACCTGCTAAATTATCTCGAAAACGAACTCGTAATAGCGGCCTAGGCGCGGGAGCGTTAAGATGTATATAGGAGAGTTATGGTGTGTATAATTGGGAAGGGATTTGACGATTTTTGCTCTCAGGTCTTTGACGAGTTTTGATCTCGAGTTTCCTAAAGGATTTCTAGAGGAAGAATCGGGATTGGATGTGTATATAATCTGCCTAGGATTGCTGAAATTTTGGGGTTGTGAATTGTTGTGTATTGTCGTGAATTGTGTTGTGAATTGTCTTGTATCGTGGATGTTGTAATTGTCATTTGTGTTGTGCAAAGGGGTGTATTTATGGGAGAGATTCCCGGCTTTGGCTAAGAAAGGTAGCAGTTTGGGATGGAAAAGGATTCTGATTCCGGATAGAAAAGCAGTCTGGTTTTAGCTAGAAACAGAGCTACTCGATCGAGTGGTGCATAGCACTCGATCGAGTGCCCGGTGTGACACCGGTTTTCGCGATTTTTGTGAGCCTACTCGATCGAGTGGGCCGGTCCACTCGATCGAGTGGGTCTGGACGAGTAAGACTTCTTTTTAGAGATAGAATTTTATCTCTAACGAGTTTGTTTGGTTGCTTGATTCTTCTTTGTAGTTGATATTTTTGTGGTATTTGACTTTGAATCAGACTTCCAAAGCTGCGCGACTGATTTTTATGTCTCGGAAATGTCTTTGACCGGGGTTTGACTCGGTCGCTAAAAGACGGTTTTACCCTTGGTGTCGGTTTTGACCCAAATTAGTCTCATTTGACTGGAAACGACCCACTGGGCCGGGATTTGAGGTCGGTTTGGTGATATTTTTACTCCGCTAAAAAGCCCAAGCCAAATACTAACAATTTTGAGCCCATATTCGAGTATGCTAAAGCATGTTTGCGTCCGTTCATCATCGGGTGTTTTTTGGAAACTGCTATAGACACCTTTCGGCCAAATGTGGGTATCTACAGAGCCCGCACTCTAACTGAGGCTTGGACAAGGCGAAAGTCAGAGTAGCTACCAGGCCAATCAAGGATTAAGACATGGCAGATTTCCGGTCGGGTCGTTTATAGTCCATTAGAGTTGCGTAAAAGGGCTCGCCAGCCATAAGATACAAATCATACCTGTGTTCTGTTATCAGGAATAGCTCCATGGGGACTTGTTCTTGAAGCCCTAGGTGTATCTGTATGCGTATACATCCCATCTTGGAGCTGCGCGGGAGCTTGCCTAAGAAGCCTTGGGTGTATCTGTTTGCAAATACATCCCATCTCAGAACTACGCGGGAGCTTCCCTAAGAAGTCTTGGGTGTGCCCGTTTGCAGACACATCTCATCTCAGAATTACGCGGGACCTTGCCTAAGAAGTTGGGTGTGCCCGTTTGCAGACACATCCCGAATTGCATGCGCCACTTAGGTGAACTCACGCTGGGGAGATAAAAACTTGACGTTCCTTTAGGAAGCACAAGCTGGTACCTGAAATGTTAGTTATATAGGTAGAAATGGCAAATATAGCAGATAGGAAAAGCAATTAGCATCTATAGACTGACTTGCGCTAGGGAAAATGAATTTTGCTTCATTTTGAAATCGAAGTCCTGAAAGCAACTCACGTGCTAGGAGATAGGTTTTCAAAATTGAAAGGGGTAGAAAAGAAATATGTAGCTTACATAAACTGAAATTTCACCTTGTCGAAAAGGATTTTCCCAAATGGCTAAGTTTTGCAAATTTCAAAGCAAGAATTTGAAAAGAAAGACCTACCGACAGACTCGACTCTGAACGCGACAGGACAAATTGACAGACACGAACTAGACTCTCGAGGGGTTGGACCGTGACTCGGTAGGGGGTGGGCTACCTAAGATGACAAGACTCTTAAGTTGCGCTATTCCGTAGCCTAGGCGAGTGACAACACGGTCGAAGTTGAAATGGGAACGATCTGTTACAGGGGGATTGTAGTAGTCTGTAATGTGACTGTTTTGGCATGACAGGACTTAGCAGTAGCGGTGTTCTAGACTAGTGCCCTTTTGGATCTTTGGTTTTGGGGTACATTCCCAAAGTGGGTGTTGCTTTGAGTCCCTGACATATTCTCGTCTTCGACTGAGCCGAGTACTAGGACACACTATAGAAAGGTGGCTAGATTTTGGATTTTGTGAGTGGATGGAGGTCTTCCGCCTAAGAGAAGCCCCCAGGATGACAAAGCTAGCTGTTGAGAACGTGACAGTGTCGTGACCGGAATGATGACGCTTTTTCAATGTGTCAATGTAGGTGGTTGTGCCTTTGTTGAAAGGCGGCCTACGTATTCATGTGTAGTGAAATCAAACCAAGCCGTAGTTCAGTGGATTAGAAGATATGTTATGGTGCCTAATTTATTAGGGCTTTGTGTGTAACTAGCCATAACGATGATGTAGGCTAGGTGCATTCCTAATGATGTCTTGATCAAAGGGCTAGAATGGTTAGGATGTTGATCCTGTGACTGTGAACGTTCTCCGCGATAGCCCCCAGAGGTGGTGTGAACTATTTGGGCATGTCCTATGCCGACCGCGGGTTGAGTTCCCATGTTTGGGGCTGGTAACTGGTTTGGATAATTTTGGAAATGTGGTGCTAGGTCGTAAGTGGCTTTAACGTTTTGACATTTGGAGCTCGATCTTGTCGAGCTAAGGCTTCGAGGGTAAAGTATTGCAATGTGGTAGGAAAGGGGGAAGTCGAGTAAAAATGACTCGAACTTTGATCGGAGTAGGTTGATAATGCGCGATCTGGTTTCCATGTCTGGCACTAATGGCTAGGGTGTATCCTTTGGAGCTTAAATCCTCAAAATTCTGGGCTGTTTCTTAGCCTAGGTCTCGAGAAGGTCTTGAGGTTGTAATGTGGGAAGGCTAGATATAGCATTAGCTGACCAGCTGTAGACACCCAGATTTGGACCTGGTGGCTGCAGAAGTGCCCAACAAACACCCAATGACGATAGGACTGCAACGCGACGCGGGTTCGCGGTGTTCTGGATAGTTTTTCTATAGAACGGATCAAATAAATTATTAGGGAAAATTAAACTAACATGATGGCAGCCTTAGTCGTGTCGTTACGGTCGAATAGACACCAATTAGAGTCAATTCCGACACCGGGACCCCGAGTCGGTCCCGAAACTCGAACCGAGTCAACACCGCGCTAAGCGAACCTCGAGATGAACATCTGAGGCCCACTAAACCCACAGCACTAGGTCAAGCCACGGGAACCCTTAAGCCCTAAGCTAAAAATCATACACCCGTCTCACGGTTTTGGAAAGTATCAAAATCGTATCTTCAAAACTCCAACTGCCTCACCTCACGCATCTTGGTCTTCCCACGCCTGAGCCCGGGCGCCTGAGACCTGGTGCGCCCCAGCTCACGCGCCTATATGGGCGACGAGGGCTGAAAACACCTATAAATACCCCCCTTCACGCCCTCATTTGAAGACACACAATTCAATTCTCTCTTCTGATCTCCCTCTAAACTCTCGCTAAGGACTCGCACTCCGACACCCGAGGCAAACGATCCACTCAATCGTAGTTCTAACAATAAAAGCAACATCGACGCTACTCCTCACCTTCGAGCACTCCACTTGATACCGAGGTGCCTGTGATCGACTAGCTCAAAACTAGTACCCAGGTTCTGTCGGATTAGCCGCGGAACTAGTCTTTAGTAACGAAGCTCTGCCGGAGTAGCCGCGGGAAGGTCAAACGGTTATGGAACTCTGCCGGAGTAGCTGGTCAAGCTAGGAGGATCCGCCTGTCGAAGTCGTATCGTCACTAGGTTGCCATCTAAACAAAACTTTCCATATTTACACTTTCTATTGTTATGCACTACGACAACTCTAGATGTGGGCACTAGGCCCACACGCATCTACTAAAACACGTAACGTCCAAACTTCAACCTCAAACACTAAAACACACTAAATAGACCCGAGTAATTCCGAGATCCGTCCTCAAAACTATCTATGCATCGAGGCCCGTTTAGTGTACACTCGGAGGGTGCAACTCCTCACTATGTGATTTACTTACATTCGCATTTACAGTTTTTCGTATGATTCATTGCTTTTATGACCTTATAATCGCATGCTAAATCATCTAACACGGAATTCAAGACATAAAACAACTAAAATTGAACAAAGCGATGGTCGGGTTCTATATTAGTCCCGGTGCTCGCCATACGTGGTTCGACGCATCTCTATTAATATCAAACCGACGCATCTTAAGCAGAATACCGGGTAAGGTATACCACGAGAATGACTAATATCCGTATTATCGCGTTAAAACTGGTTTGCTAATACGTATAATACTAGTACTCTCTACTCTCCTACATGCATCTTTTCATGGCCTGCTTGTCACGTGAAATCATATGCAAAGAATGTAAACACAACTACTTTGACGACAAAACTTACCTGTTCTTAGAACAACCGACGTAGCAAAAAGCATAGGATTAAAACAACGGATGTTACAGTACTTCCACCACAACAAAAGAACTAGGATATCAGCCCACCGATTAATTAGTAGAGGCCGCTATAGTGTGGGCGGGAGTGTTGACAACTATCGGATGTTGGCTTCCCAATACGTACTTTCACCTCTTACTCAGAATCGACGGTTTCCGGATGTCCGAAACCATTGGCAATGAGAGTCATTCCAGGCATGGAGTGCTTAAGGGTACAAGTCATTATCTTTAGGTCCCGTGCCACTCAACTTTGAGCCGGCAAGGGATCAAAGTTGACTTGAACAGTTTCCGAGTCCCCATAATTGACTCGGTGGCGACTCTACAAATCGGCAACAACTTCAGTTCACTAAAAAGGTCGCCTCACCAAACAAAACGGCCTTTAAACATTTACAACCACGACTCGATCGATTCCCAAACGGAAACACGGGTGTCCCACCCGTCTAGTACAAGTCCGGATCGTCATCCAAATCGAGGTCCGACACCTCGCCCCGTATGCGAGATCGGACCGGCCCCCGACAGGGAGGGGGCCGCGTAGGTGGCCGCCGCCGCACGTTGAAAACCGGGTCGGTCCCGCGCGGGGCGCCGGGCGGTGCGGACGGACGTCCACAGTTTGGCGACTCCGCTGGAGATTTGGAAACAAGTTTCCACTGGTGGTGTAACTTGAACGAGGTCGGTGAAGCTCGTTTCTTAGTTCCTAGTTGTGGTCACTACAGGTTTTGGCCCTAAAAAGTCCACCCTAACCGATATCAGGACCAATCGACCTCTTCGCGGTAAGATCTTTATGGACACGCGGAGAGATCCTCGATTGACGTTCCGGCTGCCTAACGCGTAACCCGCGGGTTAATAAGCGGACAGTTCCGAACGAACGGTGTGACATTCATCTCCCCAGATAATTGTCAATACCTAAGTAAAGACTATTCGTGGGCGGTAGCCTACCCCAACCTACCCGAATCTGCATCCTACATGAGTGTATGCATTTCTAGTTATGTGTAGCGTGTTTGAACAATCCAACCCAAATAAGACACTAAAAACTGGATTCAACCACGCCAAAATATTCAACCGCACCCAACTTCGTTTTCGAAAAATACTTCATCTTTTCAAAACATCTTTTTAAAACACCGATACCTCGATCAAATCATGATGTCTAAAAAAGGAAAAAAGAAACATTTTCAGATGCCGTCGTCATGGCAAATTTCACACTCAACATTTTCAAGCAAAATATATTTTCAAACGCCGGCACGAGGCTAAAGTAAAATCCGTCAACAACAAATACCGTTAATGCCACCGAGACTCCCAATTAATGAGATCAAGGTACACCAAACGGTTACAGTCTTGTTTTCAAAAAAAATAATAAACGTTTTTACACAAGTACCATTAACACAACCGAAGCTTCAATTAATGAAGACAAGGATTCCAAAACGGTTACATCCTCAAAACACTTTTTTACGGCACATCACCCTCCACCGTCAAATACTAGTTAACGCAACCGACGAACGTGGGTCGCCAATTTTAAAAGCTTTTCCTAAAGACACTATTTATCACCTAAGTTCTTTGATAAGGATTTAGTTACACTTTTAAAATGCCATCGTTAGACCACTTACACCGCAAACATCGACCTAACCAATTAATGGTAGTCTCGATAAAAGAAAAACATCACGTCATCATTCTCAAAACTGGTTCCCCTAAAGAACCATGTTCCTTTCCAAAAAAAGAAAACATTTACACTTTTGTTATCGTCGGATTCCCGATGCACACATAACAACACATTTTCGCATCACAAACGATGTCACCACACAATCGTCACCCTAATTTTACAAAACTATTTTTTTAAAAGGAAGACTTTCTTCTGCGAGTATCGGTCGTTTTCGAAAAAACAAATCCTGAGCCGGGATCGCGATCAATCTCTTATGTCGTACAACCGTGTGATTAACTGTCTGTGTTAGTTACTAAGGACGCCTCTACCCAAGGTTTCACATTTCGGGTTGTCTCATTTCGAGAAGTCCTCTTTAAATATCACCCCCGAGGTTTGTGTCAAATCATCTCGTCCCAGAGCCAAAAATTCATCAGGCGCTTTGCCGAATACACCGAGAGTCTCAAGCACCCGAGTCCCTAATTCGATGACCGCAAACACGCGCAAATCGAGGGCCTTGTTTCCATGTTGCTCAACTACGAGTCTCCCTTGAGTCTTTAAGCCATCTGGTAGATCCATTCTCATTAATACCACCCATTCCGCAGTCATGTCACGAGATTCAAGCGTGGACACAAGTAACCATAGTGGGAACAACGCCGAACAATCCGGGGATAACACCGTAGGAACCCCAGCCAACATGATCCGAGACCTACAGGCCACCATCATTACAAAGAACGCATCCGTAAACAGCATCGATTCCCGCCTAGGCCACTTGGAAGATAAGGCCTCTGATGAACACCATAACCGGATCCTCAACGAGGTCCTTTTAAACTCCATGCAGCTAGACGGTGCTCCTATCGGAGTCACCCCTAATGACCCCGTTACACCACCTCAAGACCACATCCTACAGTCTGCCATGAGTCGTATAGAATTCCTTGAAAACCAAATGCGCCTAAACCAAGGCAACAATGCCCATCTTGAAAATCACCGAAAGTTTGAAATGGTGAACGACCAGCTACCAGAAAACCTTTCCTTAGCCGACATACCGAAGTTCAAAGGAACTGAGGACCCCCTCAACCATATCCGGGCCTTTAAGGATTACATGGCCATTAAGGGGGTCAAACCCAGCCTTTTCGCTAGGATATTCCCATCCTCTTTAGACAACACCCCACGATGCTGGTTTTATTCCCTCGACCCTAAAAACATATCCACCTGGGATGACATCTTCATAGAATTCGCAAAACAATACGCGGATAATTCCGAAACACAAGTTACCATCTGAAGCCTCAAGGTCCTTTCCCAGAACGAGAAGGAAGGCTTCCCCGAATTTCTGACTAGGTGGAGAAAGGTTAGCACCCAGCTAGTAAACCGTCCGGACGAAGCTACATTAGTAGGAAAATTTGTCGATAACCTTAGACCCGCTTATGCCTCTCACCTTAGGTACCAAAATATCCACACCTTTAAGGAACTATCCACCTTAGGCATACGCCTAGAAGACGATATGAGGAAGGGAGTATTCTCCAAAATAATGGGGAAAGGTTATCATGGTCCAACTACATCCACAGGAACCCGCTCTTATGGGTCATCCGGGAGTAACAAAACCGAAGAAGTACACCTAGTCGAACCAACCACCCGGGGAAGAACAAACTTTACCCCTAGAACATTCTCCAAACTAGGCATCACATACGCCGATGCTATAAAAACTTTAACCGAGCAAGGGAAGCTCAAACCCATAGGCCCTACCCCAGAACCGTCCGCGGCCAGAAAAGGGAAGTCGTGGGATGCCAATAAGTATTGCCATTAGGGTAGACCCTTAAGTTAAAAAGTTCTAGAATTGGGATAACTCGACTAACGGATTGAAAGGTGGGCGAAATTCCCTTAGGAAAGGTCGTGGGGACCGTCCTGCTAGAGGGAAAGATTGCGTGGGACTTTCTAGTTAGGACTCGAGTGTTTAAACGAACCTTCCATTTACGAGTGTATGACTCGTGTTGGTTGGTTATGCCTTTAGAAAGAGGCGGACTAGAATGGGGAAGAAACCCGTGATATAGGATCGACGGAGTTTCGACGCTATAGACCTTCGACGACCTATGAAAAGACCCGACACATGGATAACGGTAGGTCCCAGGACAAGAAGGGTTTTGAAAAATGATTGAATTTTGAAAATTGAGAGGACGGTCCAGAAATTGGTAGTGGGCCAATAAGACCGGGCTTTTTGAAAAAATTGAATACTTGAAATTTAGAAAATTTGAATATCGAAAATAAATTTCCGAAAATTTGAAAAATCGAAAACGGAATCCCGAAGATTTGAAAATCGAAAACGGCATCTCGGAGATTTGAAAATCGAGAATGGCATCTCGAAGATTTGAAAATTGAAATTGAATTTTGAAGGTTTGAAAAATGAATCTTGGAAATTCGAAAAAAAAAACAAAAAAACAAAAAAAAGTGAATACGGATCAGAAATTCGAATATTGGAATGGACAGCATGCCGGCTAGAAAATAGGCTTGTTTTGAGTCAAATCTTAAGTCTTAATTTCGGCAGCGTTCCGATTTTTTGAAAATTGGATATTTTGAAAAGATGCGTTTTTTGAAATGACGGTTTTTAAAAAATGACACGGAAACCAAGTAGCACGTAGTCAAATAAGCAATATGACGACAGCATGTATGCTTTACGCTAAGTCTCAGTCGGTCAAAATTGGGTCTATACCAACAACGACGACTTTCTCGTAAATCAGGACGGACTTCCTAAGCCGAATTGGTCTTAAAAAATGCTGTAAAACCTATACGAGTTCGACCATAGAAGTTTTTAGCGCACCGTTTAGGAATCCACCGCAGTATAGTGGGACGTCGGTCATAAGTAATCGGCCCGGAAAAAATTGAGGTTATGTATGAACCATCGAACTAAATCGCATACATTACTAAACAAACGATTTCTTTTCGAGTATCACCCTAGGAACCCCGATGACAAATGGTACATCAGGTATCCCCAGCGGAGTCGCCAAATTGTGGACATGACATAGGTCCACCCCGACGCGGCCACGCGCGTGTTTAGGGAGGCGAATGAATCTCATGTGAGATGGATCTCGAATTGAAATTTAAATCGAAGTTCGAGTCGCCACCGAACTTTGTGGGAGTTTGGACCGTTCGAACCCACTCTATATCGTGGTGGGCCATGCACAGAGTACGCCCCATTCCGATTTCAGAGTTTATGGGGTTCGTCCCTTTGCATTGCGATACCGATACCGACATTATCGGTTACCGTGTATTGAATGACTCTCGTATGCCAATGGTTTCGGACATCCGGAAATCACGGTTATGAGTAAGGGGTGAGGGTACGTGTTGGGAAGTTCACAAAGAACACCCAACCCCGCCCGCACTTAGCGGCCTCTACTTAGATATCGTTCGTTGTTCGTGTACGTGCGTTAGTTTGACGGTTAAATGATATGCAAACAGCGTTTTGACTAAACATGCGAATTATGTTTGATCTATGTCGTTCAATGCATCTAGACTAACGTCAAAGTTGTTTTAGCATGCGAGGTTCATTTTTGTATAATAAAACAAACAACAGAAATAAAGGCGTAAAAATAGATTACAACATACGAGCGGCATACCACCCGGAAATACAAATATGCCACAATTGCAATAATATCGGAGCGTAAATAAATTAGATGATGTAAATATGATGCGATGCCTGGTTTTTGAAAAGATTAGATCACGTGATGGACTTGACACGTGTTGATCGAAGTCATTAAAAAAGATTTATCAGGGCTCAAAAATAGCTGAAAGACTCGCGGTTTTGATACACCAGGAGCCACTCAATCGAGTTATTGAGGGACTCGATCGAGTGGTCTCGAAAAAAAACCTTTCGCCCAGATTATGGGGTGCCACTCGATCGAGTAGGCTAGGCGCTCGATCGAGTGGCCCCTGTTCGAGGGATTACTCGAGCTCGGATGATGATAAATTCAATTTTTATTGATTTTGATATTGATAGCCAACCGAGCCAAATAAAAATATGGCATAATTTGAATTCAACTTTGGTTTTGATACTCGTCATATTCGATATTTGATTATAGAATCAATATCTAATATTTAGAGTGAATTTTGTAAAAGATGTTTATAAATTGTTTTTTGATTGATTCCTTCAGATCCGTATCCTAGGAAATAATGCTTTTTTGAAAATATTACGATAATATCAATATTAGAAACGAGAAAAGAAGTAAATAATACTAAAAAACAAACGTGACGAAAGAGACAAAAAAAACGAGGGAAGAGAGAAAGGGAGAAAACGGGATTTGTAACACCCTCAACCTACATGTTAAATTATCTCGAAAACGGACTCGTAATAGCGGCCTAGGCGCGGGAGCGTTAAGATGTATATAGGAGAGTTATGGTGTGTATAATTGGGAAGGGATTTGACGAGTTTTGCTCTCGGGTCTTTGACGAGTTTTGATCTCGAGTTTCCTAAAGGATTTCTAGAGGAAGAATCGGGATTGGATGTGTGTATAATCTGCCTAGGATAGCTGAAATTTCGGGATTGTGAATTGTTATGTATTGTCAGGAATTGTGTTGTGAATTGTCTTGTATCGTGGATGTTGTAATTTTTTTTGTGTTGTGCAAAGGAGTGTATTTATGGGAGAGGTTCCCGGTTTTGGCTAGGAAAGGTAGCAGTTTGGGATGGAAAAGGATTCTGATTCTGGATAGAAAAGCAATCCGGTTTTAGCTAGAAACGGAGCTACTCGGTCGAGTGCCTGGTCTGACGCTGGTTTTCGCGGATTTTGTGAGCCTACTCGATCGAGTGGGCCGGTCCACTCGATCGAGTGGGTCTGGACGAGTAAGACTTCTTTTTAGAGATAAAATTTTATCTCTAACGAGTTTGTTTGGTTGAGTGATTCTTCTTTGTAGCTGATATTTTTGTGGTATTTGACTTTGAATCAGACTTCCAGAGCTGCGCGACTGATTTTATGTCTCGGAAATGTCTTTGACCAGGGTTTGACTCGGTCGCTAAAAGACGGTTTTTCCCTTGATGTCGGTTTTGACCCAGATTTGTCTCATTTGACTGGAAAGGACCCACTAGGCCTGGATTTGAGGTCGATTTGGTGAGATTTTTACTCCGCTAAAAAGCCCAAGCCAAATACTAACGATTTTGAGCCCATATTCGAGTATGCTAAAGCATTTTTGCGTCCGATCAACATCGGGTGTTTTTTTGGAAACTGCTATAGACACCTAGCGGCCAAATGTGGGTGTATACAGTAGTCTCCTAGTTTGGGTTCAAGACGGGAGGCAAGCCCATTTCCCACAATAAACACCCCTCCAATAAAATCGACCAATCCCTACCTTAGGTGTTAGTCTGACCAACAGAAAAAAAAAAAAAAAAAAAAAAAAAAAAAAAAAAACCAAAAAAAAAACCAAAAAACTGGACAAAAATCTAAAGTTCAAGAAAAAAAACAAAAGGCCAAAATAAAAGAGTTGGCCATGACCAAAAGAACTCTCAACATTCCTTGACCAGGGCACGGTCAACCCAAATGAAGAATCTCATCACCGGGGCTAAGAGGTCAACAAACTAAAAAAATATTCAAAAACCCATGACCGTAGTTAACGGTCAACTCAAGTGAAATGGTCAGTTCAAAATTATCAATACCCATACCATCCAATAGGGAGAGATAATCAGGTTGGTCAGCCAACACGACATCTAGCCTTCCCATATTACAACCCTCAAGACCTTCTCGAGACCTAGGCTAAGAGACAGCCCGGAATTTTGAGGATTCAAGCTCCATAGGATAAACCTTAACCATTAGGGCCAGACATGGAAATCAGATCCCGCATTATCAAACCTACCCCGGTCGAAGTTCGAGTTATTTTTACTCAACTTCCCCCTTTCCTACCACATTGCAATACCTTACCCTCGAAGTCTTAGCTCCACAAAATCGAGCTCCAGATTTTGAATCATCAAAGCCACTTGCGACCTAGCTCCACATTCCCAAAAACATCCAAACATGTTACAAACCCCAAACACGGGAACTCAACCTGCGGTCAGCATAGAACATGCCCAAATAGTTCACACCACCTCTGGGGGCTATCTCGGAGAACGTTCCCAGTCACAGAATCAAAATCTTAACCATTCTAGCCCTTTGATCAAGACATCATTGGGAATGCACCTAGCCTACACCATCGTTATGGCTAGTTACACACAAAGCTCTAATAAACTAGGCACCATAACATATCTTCCAATCCACTGAACTACGGCTTGGTTTGATTTCACTGCACATGAATACGTATGCAGCCTTTCAACAAAGGCACAACCACCCACATTGACACATTCAAAAAGCACCGTCATTCCTATTACGACACTGTCATGTTCTCAACAATTAGCTTTGTCGTCCTGGGGGCTTCTCTTAGGCAGAAGACCTCCATCCACTCACAAAATCCAGATAATTTCAAAAAAAAACTAGCTTAGCCACCTTTTTTTACAAGTGTGTCCTAGTTACTCGGCTCAGTCGAAGACAAAAATCTGTCAAGGACTCGAAGCGACACCTACTTAGGAGTGTATCCCAAAACCAAAAAAAATCAAAGAGCACTAGTTTACAGCACTGCTACTGCTGAGTCATGCAAAAACGGTCACATTACAGACTACTACAATCCCCTTATAACAGATCGTTCCCATTTCGACTTCGACCATGTTGCCACTCGCCTAGGCTACCGAATAGCGCAGCTTAAGATTCTTGTCATCATAGGTGGCCCACCCCCTACTGAGTCACGGTCCAACCCCTCGAGAGTCCAAGTCGTGTCTGTCAACTAGTCCTGTTACGTCTAGAGTCGAGTCCGTCGGTATGTCTCTCTTCACATTCTCATTTTAAAATTTGCAAAACTTAGCCATCTGAGAAAATCCTTTTCGACAAGGTCAAATTTCAGTCTATTTAAACTGCAAGTTTCTTTTCTACCTCTTTCAATTTTTGAAAACCTATCTTCTAGCACGTGAGTTGCTTTCAAGACTTCGCTTTCAAATGAAGCAAAAATCATTTTCTCCAACGCAAGTCAGTCTATAGATTCCAACTGCATTTCCTGTATGCTATCTTGCTATCTGCTATATTTGCTATTTCGGTCAATATATCTAACATTTCAGGTGCCAGTTTGGCTTCTCAACGGAACATCAAGTTTTTATTCCCCAGCGTGAGTCGTCTTTTACCTAAATGTTACATGCAAAGTTTTGTGTAGTGTACACAGGTACAACTCAAGGCTTCAGAAGCAGGCCTGCGCAACTCACTAAACTCCCCAGCAGAAAGCCCAAGCTGGCATTTCTCCTAAAGAAATACAGGATGTGTCTGCAAACGGGCACACCCAGGGCTTCTTAGGCAAGCTCCCGCGTAATTCCGAATCGGGATGTGTCTGCGAACGGGCACACCCAGGTCTTCTTAGGAAAGCTCCCGCGTAATTTCGAATTGGGATGTGTCTACAAACGGACACACCCAGGGCTTCTTAGGCAAGCTCCCGCGTAATCGGGATGTGTCTACAAATGGGCACACCCAGGGCTTCTTAGGCAAGCTTCCGCGTAATCGGGATATGCCTGCAAACGGGCACACCCAGGGCTTCTTAGGCAAGCTCCCGCGTAGTTTTAAGATGGGATGTATCTGCAAACAGATAGATCCAGGGCTTTTTAGACAAGCTCTCGCGCAGATCCAAGATGGGATGTATCCGCATACAGATACACTTAGGGCTTCAAAAAACAAGTCCCACGGAGCAATCCCAGATAACAGAACTCAGGTATGATTTCTATCTTATGGCTGGCGAGCCCTTTTACGCAAGTCTAATGGACTATAAACGACCCGACCAAAAGTCTGTCATGTCTTAATCCTCGATTGGCTTGGTAGCTACTCTGAATTTCGCCTTGTCCAAGCCGCAGTCAGAGTGGGGGCTCTGTAGACACCCACATTTGGCTGCTAGGTGTCTATAGCGGTTCCCAAAAAACACCCGATGATGATTGGACGCAAACGTGCTTTAACACACTCGAATATGGGCTCAAAATCGTTAGTTTCTGGCTTGGGCTGTTTACAGAGTACAAATCTCACAAAACCAACCTCAAATTCAGGCCCAGTGGGTCGTTTCCAGTCAAACAAGACTAATTTGGGTCAAAACCGACACCGAGGGTAAAACCGTCTTTTAGCGACCGAGTCAAACCCCGGTCAAGGACATTTACGAGACATAAAAATCAGCCACGCAGACTTAAAAGTCTTACTCGAGGTCAAAGACTACACAAATATCAGCTACAAAGAAGAATTAAGCAACTAAACCTCTCCGTTAGAGATAAAACTCTATCGCTAAACGAAGTCTCCCACTCGTCCAGCCCCACTCGATCGAGTGGACCAGTCCACTCGGTCGAGTAAGCTCACTAAAACCGCGTAAACCAACGTCAGACCGGGCACTCGATCGAGTGTTATGCACCACTCAATCGAGTGGCTCCTTTTTTAGACGAGACCAAATTCCTTTTCTATCCAAGATCGGAATCCTTTTCTATCCCAAACTGGTACCTTTCCTATCCAAAGTCATATACCTTTCCTATCCAAAGTCGGGGTATTTTTCCTATAAATACACCCCTTTCCTACCTTCACAAGAGACAACTACAACACAATTCATACCCCATAATTTTAGGAATCCTAGGCAGATTATACAAACATCCAATCCCGATCTTTCCCCTAGAAATCCTTTAGGAAACCCGAGAGCAAAACTCGTCAAATCCCTTCCCGATTATACACACCATAACTCTCCTATATACATCTCAACGCTCCCGCGCCTAGGCCGCTAGTAAGAGTCCATTTTCGAGATAATTAAGCATGTAGGTTGAGGGTGTTACAAATCCCACTTTCTCCTTTTCTCTCTTCCTTTTTTTCCGTCTTTCTCGTCCGTCCGTCCGTCATCGTCACTTTTTTTTATTTTCTTTTCCTTTTGTGTTTCTAATATCGATATTATCGTACTATCATAAAACTTATCCCTAGGATGCGATATCGACTCAGTAGTCCAATATCGAATCTAAAGGAATCATTCAATAAACCATATTAAGCACGATCCCATTGATGCCGAATTAATTGTCACATAATCCGAATGGATTAACTACGACATTATAACGTGGAGGGAATTATTTCGTCCTAGTTCAATTTAAAATGATTTATAAACATCTTTTGCAAAATTCACTCTAAAATTAGATATTGATTCCGTAATCAAATATCGAATATGACGAGCATCGAAAATTAAGTCGAGTACGAGTTATACAATATTTCTACGCGATTTAATAAATTATCGATTAATTAAAAGCAAAGTCGAGATTAACAAAAAACAGACAGCATTCCGTACAGGGGGCACTCGACCGAGTGCCTAGCCCACTCGGTCGAGTGGCATCCCAAAATACGAGGCAGAAAGTCTTTTCGAGGACCACTAGATCGAGTCCCTCCATGACTCGGTCGAGTGGCGCCCCAAAAATTGGGCAGAAGTTTTTTTTGAGGTCCACTCGGTCGAGTCCCTCGATGACTCGATCGAGTGGCCTTTATCACGTCAAAACCGTGAGTCCTTCAACATGTTTCGAGCCCCGATAAAATTCTTTTAACGACTTCGATCGTCACGTGCTAAGTCCATCACGTGTTCATCTTTTCAAAACCATACATCGTATCATAATTACATCATCCAATTTGTTTATGCTCTGTTATTATCGCAATCGTTGCATATTGTTGCTTGTTGTATTGTATTTCCGGGTGGTATGCCGCTCGCATGTTGTAATCTATTTTTGTACTTTTCTTTCGTTGTTTGTTTTATTATACTGAAACGAACCTCGCATGCTAAATACAACTTCGACATAATTCAAAGATGCATTAAACAACGTAGATCAAACATCCTCACATGTTTAGTCCAAATACTGTTTGCATATCATTCAATCGAATTACTAACGCGCGTATTCTAAAATCGAACGATATCTTAGTAGAGGCTGCTAAGTGCGGGCGGGGTTGGGTGTTCTTTGTGAACTTCCCAACACGTACCCTCATCCTTTACTCAGAACCGTGGTTTCCGGATGTCCGAAACCATTGGCACACGAGAGTCATTCAATACACGGTAACCGATAATGTCAGTATCGGTATCGCAATGCAAAGGGACGAACCCCATAAACTCTGAAATCGAAATGGGCCGTACTCTGTGCACGGCCCACCAAGATATAGAGTGGGTTTGAATGGGCCCGAACTCCCAAAAAGTTCGGTGGCGACTCCAACTTCGATTTAAATTTCAATTCGAGATCCATCTCACATGATATTCATTCGCCTCTCCAAACCCGCGCGTGGCCGCGTCGGGGTGGACCTATGTCATGTCCACAGGTACGCACTACTTAAACCAGGACCTCGCTCCACGCAGTCCTGTTATAGTTGAGTTACCTAGTTAGAGAATGGATTCTATTATGAGTTGAGTCTACAGTTCTCGAAGCTAGTTTCCAGTATTATCCTAGTGAAATTTTAGCCTTGTGCACACTGATCGAACTTCCATAACGCCATTTTTATCCTAGTGAAATGGGTCATAATTTTCTTGCAAAATAATAATAATAATAATAATAATAATAATAATAATACTTCCACCCTTTTTTTTATATCTTCCCATTTTATTATAATACTCTAGACCACCCATATTAAGGGGATGAGAAAATATAAAAAAATGGAAGAAGTAGTAATTTTATTTTTATTATTAATTATTTTTTAAAAAAAATTACTCTCTAATAATAATAATTATTATTATTATTACAATATAATTTATCATTGTTCAACTTAGATGCAGGAAGTTCTAGCACCGTGCGATGCAAAGAAAAATCAACTCGTTATCAAACAGGATAGACTACGTATTTCACGTTGTCTTAGTTCAATTTTTATGGTGTTTTAAGGTGATAATTTACTGTTTTTATGGTGTTAATTTTTTGAATCAGAGATGTAGTAGGATTTTTTTTTATACAAATCTAATATCATTTGATTCTTAGGTGCAAATGGATTGTTTGTTTTCCTATACAAAGTTTTGTATTATTTATTTAAATTTAAAATATATATTAAAAGTGTTAATATCGCTTGATTTAATATACTTTTTCTATTCCTGTTAAGACTAGTTGGAAAGCCCGTGCGATGCACGGGCCGCTTATTAGTGACGTTGATAATGATACTAAGTTGGATGGTTGCATAAATTGGTAGACTGCACAACAGTAGAGAGTCAGTCGAATGAAGGTAAGAGTTAGAGCCGGCAAAAATTGACACGACACGAACCGACACGAAGTAAACGGGATTGGGTTGAGGGTTGATGACCCATTTATGTAAGTGGGTTGACACGAACACGACACGAGATTTAATTGGGTCGGGTTTGGGTTGGGGTCCCAAAACACGAAACTGACACGAATAACCTGTTTATTAAATTAGTGTGAATATTTTAAATCATTTTTAACATAAATATGTTAATACTTTCCAAATTTGGACACGACACGAAAACACGACACGAACCCGACACGAAATAAATGGGTTTGGGTTGAGGGTTGACGACCCATTTATGTAAGTGGGTTAACACAAACACGACACGAAACTTAAATGGGTCGGGTTTGGATTGAGGGGTTCGTGACCCGTTTATCAATGACACAAACATGAACACGACACGACACGATCTGTTTGCCAAGTCTAGTAAGAGTATGCCTAATAGTAAATGAATATTATCCACATACGTGAATGTTCAAGGGATCAGAGATAATATATGCGATAAACGTCAAATTAATTTATAGACATTATATATGGTGCATTGTAGTTAGAATAAAAGACTAATTAAAGTACCTCGCAAATAAATATACGTAGATATAAATAATCACTGGGTAAAATGGAAACATATTAAAATTAACAACGACGAAACATGTGATAAAAAAAACAAATTTGTTGTCATTAGCGCACACGTTATAATAATGAACGTTGTCGGTTAAAGTAATGATTCATACCCTTGCTTATTTATAGAAGTACAATTATGAATTCATTTTAAATGATAGTAAACTTGAAAATTACAACTTCATATATATTACTGTAGATACTCACCACGTTAGAGTCTTAGGACCATGCGATATGGTTGATAATCTTATTTTCTTAAATTTTTGGTTGAACTAAGAACAGACGATTACTCTTAATTTTCGAAGTAGGATAATTTTTTGGTTGATATCTAAGGACAAACAATTACTCTAATTTATCATAATAAAATAAAGGAAAACAAAATATATCTACTTGTATTAGGATGATGATGATGATGATGATAATGATAATGATAATGATAATAATAATAATAATAATAATAATAATAATAATAATAATAATAATAATAATAATAATAATAATAATAATAATAATAATAATAATAAAGAATATTTCATAATAATAATCCATACTAATGCTCATCTTCTTAAAATAAGTCAAACAATGATTTAACTCAAAATAAACTCAACTTTTGATATATATTCCTAAAACACCCCCCACCTAGTTTTTACCTATTATATCAGGTAAGAAGTGACTGATTTTTTCTCTTTCCTCTTGCTTATACTTGATCCACCATTAACCTCCATTGGTGACCCCATCATCCATCAAACCACTTTACCCTCCATTAGAGCCCAACATCATCAACACACCTGCTTCAACACCACCATGGAACTCGAACTCAATTCCCGTCTTTCTGCTGCACCAAAATCCATTGCTGATAATTCACCAAATTTCACCATCAATCTTTAATCAAACCATTTATCGGATCTCGATGGGTGTTCATTACTATTCAAAATTCACAAACCCTCAATCCCATTTCTGTTAAACTAGAAAAATCCCAAATCCTTAACACTTCAACATTCGAAACCAATCTTAAAGAACATGAAGTTGTTAACAAATTAAAGTTAGACTCTGATATTAGCTTATCATTTAATTAATTCACATTTGTTTCTAATTTCAATGATTTTAGACACATCCCATTTACTTATAGAATCATGGTTTAAATACTTGGAAATCAAGCGGCCATCAATCTTCATCTCCACCACTCACACCACCATACTCTCTCATAAATCAAACCTCAATTCAATTCCACCACCAAATCATCGATCGATCCACAATCAACAACCAATTCGCCACCATTGCACCTTATTCAACCACACCGATCTATTATACATGTCGTCTCACTAGCACGATTTTGACGCTCTCAGCAATCGATGAAGCACCTAACACCCATATGGATGGTATTCTGGAATACAGGGACCAAATTTTGTGGTTATGGGTGAAAGTTGTTGATAGAGTGAAGAAGGTGGGGTCTTGGTCGTTGGCGGTATGTTGGGTGGACATTCGGATGTTGTGATTTGGTTTGTGAACAACTGAACATTGATGATGAATTGAAGTATGTGAAGGATTAATGTTAATCTTTAGAAAGAATGACCTATAAAACAAGTAACCAGACACCTAGTGTGTTGAGAGAATAAGGTAGTCAAAGTTCAGTTTATTTTGAAATAAAATATGGTCGGGATCACTTTAAGAAGAGGGGTAATAGTACGGATTATTTATATCTAATAATAATAATAATTATAATGCCTAGATAGTATCTCGGCTTCCCTCTAACTTCTTGTAATTTGCTCTGGTGTTAATGCAAGATCCGTTTATAATAAAATAATAATAATAATAATAATAATAATAATAATAATAATAATAACAACAACAACAATAGCAATAATAATAATAATAATAATAATAATAATATCTCTCACTTCGTTCTAGAGAAAGAATTTCTCTCTCGAATGCGATAACGACGATCGTCACCGATGTCGGGGACAGGGCGAGGGAGGGGGAGGCCACGTAAGGTTCAATTTGAGCGCAAGGACGAGCAGTCTAAAGATCGATCGGATGATGGTGTGGAAAGACACGATGAGGAGCCATTGAGTGTTCGTACTCTGGCAAAAGGAGGTACAATCAATGAGATTATCCATTAGGCAATTCATTCTGCCTCTGCGATGGTTTCGGGGGGTACTAGAGAGACTGGGCAACCGATGGTGGTCGGAACGGGGAAGTCTCCGGGGACTGTATGTCACTGTCCAGGAAAACAGGGGTTCGGAATCCATTGGTGCTATAGCGTCTCATTCTACGGCGGAGCTGGGGAAAGGGGTTGCAGAGACTGCATCTTGGGCCACGAAAGCAAGAGAAACAAAGATGGGGATGGAATTGTTCTTTATTGAAGATAGCGTGTCTTCCACGGAGATTGAGATCCATATTGATGACTTTGAAGATGAGCTTGGGATGTGGAAATATACTCTTATGGGTAATATCATCGGCGCTCGTCCGACATTAAAGCAAATAGGGGATTTTGTTCAGAAACAATGGAATCAGGTTAGACCTCCGGTCGTTCAATACTTTAAACGGGGATGGTTTTCATTTCGCTTCTGCAATCAGAAGGATGTGGATACTGTTCTAAAGGGCGGACCGTGGTTAGTGGTTCAAAATACTTTGATTCTTAAGCAGTGGAGTCCAGTTTTTTCTCAGGAAATGGATCGAGTATCAATGGTTCCTGTTTGGGTTTTTATTTCCAGACCTTGACCCTTACCTTTGGTCGGCATCTGTTTTGCGTAAAATGGCGAGCAAAATTGGGCGTCCAGTGTTTGCTGATACCACCACAACGTTTAAAGAGAAACTCTCTTTTGCAAGAGTGCTTGTAGAAGTTGATGTCTCACGAGAATTGCCTCAATCTGTGGTTATTAACATTCCCATAATTGGCCAATCTTTCCAACGAGTGGACTATGAATGGTTGCCTTTCTATTGTTCGACTTGTGGGAAACTTGGTCATGCCAAGGCTAAGTGTAAGAGGGAAAAACAGAAAGAGCTAGCAGGTTCAAATGTTGTTCAAGCTACAAGATATACTCCTAAGAAGAATGGCCCTCAGAGGGGAGGTGGTACCTCTGTTGGAAAGGATGTGGAGCCTCCTATCCCGACTGTAATGCATCGTGGAACCTCTGAGGAAGAACTGACTAGAGGCCTGTGTATCACCGGCTCAGGACCCCAGGCACTAGGCGATTTGGTTTCAGGAGACCAAACATTGGTTCAGGAAGGTGCAGTGGAGTTACTGGCTGATCCTGATCCAAATGTTGGCTTCACTCCTGTCCAGAGACGCTCCGGATGTGCTGGGCAAGGCCTTATGGTGACAGGATCTGGTTCAAGCTGTAAGGGAGGTTTGGAGACAATTTTACAGGTGGTTACACCTAATCAGTATGAAGTACTGGAGAATGTTGATGAAAATTAGGAGGAAACTGAGGGGAGCTTGGCTCCTAATAGGGAAGAAGTTCCACCTGATTTATTATAATGATTATCGCTTCTTGGAACATTCGAGGGGGAAATGAACCTTTTAAGCAAATGCTATTGTAGACACCCGCATTTTGCCTGCTAGTGTCTATAGCAGTTCCCGACAAACACCCGATGATGATCGGACGCAAACGTGACTTCGTATACTCGGATTTGGACCCGAAATCAATAATATCTGACATGGATTTTTAGCGGAGTAACAATCTCACAAAACAGACCTCAAATCCAGGCCCAGTGGGTCGTTCCGAGCAAAATGAGACTAATTTGGGCCAAAACCGACACCAAAAATAAATCCCGTCTTTTGGCGACCGGGTCAAAACCCGGTCAAAGACGAACCCGTCACAAAAACCAGCCCAAGTGCACCTTCTAGAAGTTGGCGCCCAATCCAAATTCAAAAAAGATAACAAAAATCAATCAAAACAACAATATCAATTCCTTCCTATTTTATCTCGGTTTACCTGATCCACTCGATCGAGTGGATTGACCCACTCGGTCGAGTGGAGCGTCAAAAACCGGATCAGGCCCTTTTTCTATGGCACTCGATCGAGCACACTAGGGCCACTCGATCGAGTGACCCTAGGTCGTGGGGTAAAGTCTATAAATACCCCCTCAAACCCTTTGCATTTTCAGATTTACCTAATGCTCATTTACCCTAAACTTCTACTCTAATCTACCTAAGCACTCTACACTACAACCCTAAGCACTACACACAAAAAACCGAGTCCCTTGTCCCTCGAAAAACCGACAAACACACACACATATACACATACACACCATAACTTACATACATCCTCGATACTCCGACATCCCGTCACTATTTACGAGTCCATTTTCGAGGTTCCTACTAAGCATGTATGTTGAGGGTGTCCTACACCCCATTTCGATCCTTGTTACTCTTTTATTTACGTTTTTCTATCGTTTATATTATGTCTGTACTAGTATTATAATTCTAACTTCTAACATAATTCTAACATTTTACTTTTTTTGTATACTAACTTTTACATTCTCGTTACTAATATTATTATACCGCGTATATATATATACTAGTATCAAAATTCGGTTTTAAATCCGTTTGACTACGATGTTTGCCAAAAGTCCGTCTAATCCCTTTACGAGCAACGACGGAGGTGGAGCCCTTTCGAGGAGCCCCGCCCCAATGTACTCAAGGGCGTGACGTGATCGCAATCGGTCGTAGTTGAACGTATGTAATTCCATTTCTATAATTAGTACGGAACTCGTTGACACGAAAACCGACATCACATAACCCGAAAGGGTTAGTTTCGATGTCGTGACGTAGAGGGATGCATTCCGTCGCTAATTCAAATTCTCCAATATAAATGTTTTCACAAATCTCCGATAACGGTATTATAATCGCATGCATACGTGATTGTAGCACCGGAAGCCAAGTTAAATACAAATCGTGCGATATTTGTATTTGATTTGGCCAACCATCGATTTTGCACAAAAAAAACGAAACGAGTTGACACTCGTACAGGGGCTACTCGACCGAGTACGTAGGCTACTCGATCGAGTAGCGTCCATAAAACAGGGCAGACCCCTTTTCGAGGACACACTCGACCGAGTCAGACCATGACTCGACCGAGTGGGTCCTGTAACCCAGAAAACCGAGAGCTTAAATGCAACATTTAAGCCTCGTCTTTTTTACGACTCTTAGTCGACACGTGTAAAGCCAATCACGTGGATCCATTTCTCAGAACTCACGCTTATCACGACACTATAACGACTTTGATCAATTTTTCGACGTGATAAGTCGGGACTAGGCATCGAGGCATAGGATCGAGCTAGCTTCACGTTTAGGTCCTATGTCTCCGTCCTTCGTTTAATACACAATGCAATGTGTATTTAATCGGGGTTAGTCCACCTACACATTTCACGGTCTAGTTTGTATACGGGTCCGTTCCTAAATTTTTATTTATTTATTCCATTCCTGTATCGCTTATAATTTTTGTATTGGCCGGGTTGTATTTCCACCCGTGTAACTTGTACGTTATTTATTCTTGAGTTTCGTTTATTTACTTGCTTATCGCTTTATAAATGAACCTCGCATGCTAAATCATTTCGACCATCACTAAGATGCATTAAATGACGTAGTTCACGTACTATTCATATGCTTAGCCCGAAAACGCTGTTTGCATATCATTTAATCGTTTTACTAGCGCGCACACACGAACACGAACGATGTCTTAGTAGAGGCCGCCATGTGAGGGCGGGGTTGGGTGTCCTTAGTGGGCTTCCCAACACGTACCCTCACCCCTTACTCAGAACCTTTGGTTTCCGGATGTCCGAAACCCTTGGCGCACGAGAGTCATTCTATATACGAAAGCCGGTTTAAACGGTATCGATATTGCAATGCAAAGGGACGAGCCCAATAAACTCTGAAATAGAAGTGGGCTTACTTTGTGTATAGCCCATGACGACATAGAGTGGGCTCGTATGGTTCCGAATAACCACAAAATTCGGTGGCGACTCCATTTTGACTTAAATTTCGAACCCGAGAACAATCTCACCACGAGATTCATTCGCCTACCCAAACCCGCACTTGGCCGCGTCGGGGTGGACCTACGTCATGTCCACAATTTGGCGACTCCGCTGGGGATACCTGATGTACCACATGTCATCGGGGTTCCTAGGGTGAGACTCGAAGAGAAATCGTTCGTATATTAGTGTGCGCGCATTAGTTTAATGATTCATGCATAACCCAATTTTGCCCGGGCCGGTTACTTGTGACCGACGTCCCACTATACCACGGTGCATTCCTACATGGGTGCGCTAAAGACTTCGATGGCGGAACTCGTCTGGGTTTTGCGGCATGTCCTAAGACCAAATCGGCTTAGGGAGTCCGTCCCGATTCACGAGAATGCCATCGTTGTTGGTATAGACCCTATTTTGACCGATCGAGACTTAGTGTAAAGCATACATAAGCGTCGTTGTAATGCTTGCTTGACTATGTGCTACTTGGTTTCCGTGTCATTTTTTTTCAAAAACCGTCATTTCAAAAAATGTATCTTTCCAAAAATACCAAATGCTTGACTATACCAACCCAATGCTACGCACCTCGGGACCCACTCGGCCCGAGACTGCAACTATATCCTGGATGAGGTGTTCGCCCTCATCCAGTCCGATGGAGCTGATGATGCCGAGCCCGCGCTGGGGCTACTCTTCGGGGAAGACACCATAGCCCCGACTCCAAAAGAAGACCTGGTCAACCTGATTCTCCGCAGCAACAGGTTTGACCCGACCAAGCTGATCTCGGATGTTGGCTCCGAGACAAGAAACAGGGCCTGGAGGAAGACTGTCAAGTGGACTGACAGTCAAGGAAAGATCTACAAGCTGATCACCGGGGAGGGAGACATGCCTGAGTCTGGGTCCGAGTCTGAGTCGGAGTCCGAGTCAGAGTCTGAGGTCGAGTCTAGGAAAGTCGGTGCTAGAGTCACTCCTGTAACCCCTCTCCCTTCTATCATTCCTGCTGCTGGCACTTCGGGGTCTGTCCCGAGTGCCTTACCAATTCCGCCACTGACCAATGATCAGATGGCTGCTCTCTTTGAGCTGTTTTCCAAATTTTCAATCAATAATAACAACCGTTCTGCTTACGACTTGTCTCTTTTAAATTCTGCTTTCAAAAATGTTTTGTGCTATGACATTGAGAAATCCGACGAACAGGTACCCTTATCTCCACATCTGATCGAGCAACTAGAGCAAAGGGAATCCCGGAATCCGGTAATTGAAGAGACCGAGTCCATAAACGTGGGAACAACCTTAGAGCCTCAGATACTTAAGATAGGGTTATCTTTAGATCCCGAGGAGAAACAACAGTTTATAAACCTCCTCCGAGAATTCAAAGATGTCTTCGCGTGGTCCTACAAGGACATGCCGGGGATAGACCGGGAAATAGCCGAGCACCGCATACCTATCAAAGACGGGTGCAAACCGGTCAAGCAGAAGCATCGCCGAATGAGGCCCGAGTGGTCTCTCAAGGTAAAGGAGGAAGTCGACAAACAGTTCAAAGCCGGCTTCATACAAGTGTCCGAGTATCCGGACTGGGTTGCAAACATTGTGCCGGTTCCTAAAAAGGATGGTAAGGTGCGGGTATGTGTAGATTTTCGGGACCTTAACAAAGCAAGCCCGAAGGATGATTTTCCGTTACCACACATCGATATACGGTGGATAACACGGCCGATCATGCCCTTCTGTCATTCATGGACGGGTATGCCGGATATAATCAAATCAAGATGGCGGAAGAAGATATGAGTAAGACTACCTTCACTACACCTTGGGGTACTTACTGCTATACTGTCATGCCGTTTGGTCTCATTAATGTCGGGGCCACATACCAAAGGACCGCCACCACTCTACTACATGACATGATGCATAAAGAGGTAGAGGTCTATGTAGACGACATGATCGTCAAATCCAAAGAACGGGACGGTCACATCACCGCCCTAAGAAAATTCTTCACCCGATTGCGCAAATACAACATGAGGCTAAACCCTCGAAAATGCAGTTTCAGGGTAACATCAGGCAAATTATTGGGTCATATCGTTAGCCAACGAGGTATCGAGGTCGACCCAGCTAAAATCAAAGCCATAACCGAGATGCAAGCTCCTAAAACCGAAAAAGAAATAAGGGGATTTCTCGGAAAAGTCCAGTACATTAGTCGATTCATTTCCAAGCTAACCATGGTGTGTGAACCGATTTTCAAAAAACTGAAAATAGGGGAACGGATACTATGGGACGACAAGTGCCAAGCTGCTTTCGACAAGATCAAGGAAATTTTGTCTGCTCCGCCAGTTTTGATGCCACCTCAACCCGGTTTGCCTCTGTCGTTATACCTAACAACGACCGAGACAGCCATGGGGGCTATGCTGGCTCAGACAGTTGACTCCGAAGAACGAGCCATTTATTACATCAGCAAGAAGTTTTTAGAGTATGAGTGCAAATATACCATGCTCGAAAAGACGTGTTTGGCTTTAGTCTGGGCCACCAAGAAGCTCCGACACTACATGCTCAGCTACGAGGTCCATGTTCTATCAAAGATGGATCCGATCAAATACCTCTTCGAAAAACCCATCCTCAATGGCCAAATTTCTAGATGGACTCTAATGTTGGCAGAGTTCGACCTAAAATTTGTGCCATTAAAGGCCATTAAGGGACGGGTGGTAGCTGAATTCCTCGCCGACAGCCCGGTAGTCGAAGAAGGACACACCGACACCTGGTCCTTCCCCGACGAAGATATTTTCCATACCGATGCCGAAACATGGGATTTATACTTCGATGGAGCATCTAATTTTCGAGGATTCGGAGTCGGGATCCTCCTAATTTCACCAAGAGGGGAGCATACTCCCGTCTCCATTAAACTGGACTTTGATGTTACCAATAATGCAGCAGAGTACGAAGCATGCATTTATGGGCTACAAGCCGCCACAAAATCTGGGGATCACGAATCTCCGGGTACATGGCGACTCATCCTTGGTCATTAACCAAGCACTCCAAAAATGGAAGACTCGGAATGCGAATCTCGTGGCCTACCAGGCACGAGTAAGGGATCTCGAGAAACAATTCCAAAAGGTGGAGTATATATACCTACCTCGAGAAGAAAATCAGTTTGCAGATGCACTCTCAAAATTGGCATCTTTACTGAATATTCCCGACCACGTGACCAGTATGCCAATCTGCGTCGAAAGACGATCCGAGCCAGCATACATCCATGACATCGAAGACATCGAGATCACTGATCCTGAACCTTGGTACCAGGCTATATTAAAATACCTGACGAATGGGGAATACCCTCCCGGGACCGAGGGTCGAGCCAAGAAAGCCTTACGGAGGCTAGCCACCCAGTTCATCCGTACTGATGACGGGCAACTGTACAAAAAGACAGCACAGGGGGCTCTTCTCCTTTGTGTTGATAAATATAAGGCCGAGAAAGTAATGGCCGAAGTACATGATGGTGAAAACGGCCCACATATGAATGCTCACATGTTGGTCCGAAAAATCATGAGGCTCGGGTATTACTGGAATACCATGGAGGCTGACTGCCAGTTATATGTCAAACATTGCCATAACTGTCAAATCTTTGGCAATGTGCAACATATGCCGTCATCTCTGCTCTACACCATGACGTCGCCTTGGCCGTTCTCGACATAGGGTATCGACATAATCGGGAAGGTAAATCCCTCCGGTACTGGCGAGCACTGCTTCATTTTAGTAGCTATCGACTACTTCACTAAGTGGGTCGAAGCTGAATCATATCGCATCCTCAATGCTAAACATGTCGCCAAGTTTATCCAAAACAAGATAATATGTCGGTATGGAATCCCACATGAATTTATCAGTGATCACGGGACTCATTTTCAAGCTGAGACCGCAGCCTTGCTGACCAAATACAAAATTCAAAGGCACACGTCCTCGCCCTACCGTCCCCAAACGAATGGAGCAGTACAGGCGACCAATAAAACAATTGTCACCATACTCAAAAAGATGGCTGATAATTATCGGGACTGGCACGACAAAATACCTTTTGCCCTATGGGGGTACCGGACATCAATTCGCACCGCAACCGGAGCAACGCCGTATTACCTAACTTACGGGATGGAAGCAGTCCAACCAGTCGAGCTAGAGGTACCGTCCCTCAGAATTCTGCTAGAAAGTCAAGTACCCGAAGCTGACTGGGTTCGAGCACGGTACGATTCGTTGGTTCTACTAGACGAACGACGGTCCCACGCTCTCAACAACATCCAAATCTACCAGAAACGGATCCAACGGGCCTTCAACAAGCGGGTAAGGCCCAGAAACATTAAAAAAGGGGATCTAGTCCTTAAGTCTGTTCGAGCTTTACTACCAGTTGACCCAAGGGGAAAATTCAAACCCAACTGGGCTGGGCCATATCTGGTGAAAAAGATCCTATCAGGGGGAGTAGTAATGCTGACAGACCTGGACGGGAATGAGTTCGTCAACCCAACCAACCTGGACCAGCTGAAGCGTTACTACCCTTAGCCATTTCTCAATGTCATTAGCAAATTTTATCAAAATCATTTATTTTACAAATAATGAAAAAAGCAAGTCAATGAGCTAGAATTATTTATTCTACTGTCACAAAACATCTTGAACCATTAGTCTTGGTGTAATTCGAGATTGCAAATTTACTGAGCCTGAACTACGTTTGGTTTGATTCTGCTAGTCGCGGATACGTAGGCAGCCCCTCAAAAGAGCACAACCAGTGCAATCAAGAAAAGACAGGAACGGTTTAATAATAAACTCCTTTTATTAATTATCACAAAAAAAAAACCGATAAACTCGGGAAACTTACAAAAAAGCAGGAATTCAAAAATTATCAAAAAAAACACTCCAAAATAAATAATAATAATATTTAAATAATAAAAAAGCTAAGGACTCGGTATTTAAGGCATCTTGCCCTTCCCCTTGTCCTTGGCCTCCTTGGCCGTCCACTGACGACGACGCGGAGGAGAGCGTTCCCGAATCACCACGGGAACCTCTTTAGCCCGGACTCGTTTCTTGCAACTCGAGTCCTCATCCACCTCGATAGGCCCGAGTCGGGCCCTCACGGGCTCTGGGAGCCGATCGCGCGGACCTAGTCGGTCCCGGGCCGCTAGCCTTGGCCCAAGTCGCCGTTCCAAATCAGTCTGGGGGCTTAGCCGCCCCCGCGTGCCACTAGCACCGGCATCTTTAGCTCGAGTCTTAGTATGTGACTTAAGACCCGATTCTAATCGGACTAAGGTAGCAGGGGTCTCTCCCTCATCGAAGAATCCCCTATTGTCCTTTGCCGTCTCCCGACGGACCAGTTCGAAGGCCTCATCGACCTTCAGAGCTTTGCGAGCTTCCTCGGACTCCTCAGAAGTCCATTTCTCGTAAGCCCGAGAAACCCAAGCGGATTGGCAAGGGTTGGGAATAGTCCATGTAGGACGAGTGAACCATCTCTGCAACCAGGTGTCGCACATAGCGTCTGTCAGTTGGAGCGAGACGCTAATAATGGCTTCAGTCTCGGGGATGCGCTGAGACGAACCGAACTGCCTCAGAATGCGGTCCGGGTAAATGTGAACTGTCCAGTCAAGGGACAGGATCACCAGGTAGCGGGCTTGATCCCTCTTGGCCAGCCCCGTCAGTTTAGAAAGGAACCACCAAGCGACGGTCCACCTGATTAAGGGGCCACCATGGAACACCAACTCCTCATCCCAGTAAGCTCGATTTATATGGTGATTTGAGCTTATCCGACGCCCTCTTGAACTGATTTGGCTGCTACAGTAGTTAGGAACGCTCGGAGGAGGCTCTATGATTGATAAGCGTTCCGACAACCAAACCTGCAAAAAGTATATACAAAATTCATAAGCAACAGAATGGTCCGCTACAGCCCACTCGATCGAGTACACCATCTGACTCGATCAAGTAAAGCTCCCTAAGAGCAACCAGAATCTTGTCAGGTGTGACACTCGATCGAGTAAAGCATCCCACTCGATCGAGTAAGCCCTCCACAGATGGACAGAAGCGCTTTGCAGGCATCACTCGATCGAGTGACAGGTCCACTCGATCGAGTGACTTACGGACCTCAAGAAATCACGCGAAACGCAAAAAAAAAAAAGAGAAAAAATCGAAATCGCGAGACATGTACCTGCAGAATAAGGATGCTCCCCGTCAGTTGCCGGGTTGGGTCAAGTCGCCTAGCATCCAGACCCATGATGATTTCCCCAGTGGCTAGCCAAGCAGGGCTATGACCAGTCTCCATCTGGTCAACCACTCCGATCAGCCTAATTTGACCCACGCATGAGTCAACATCCATCATCCCTTCGAAGTCGTAGCGGTGCAGCATGCAGAATGCGAAAGCCCTACGCCTGTGAGAAGGCGTAGCCCTTACATCTCGACTGTTCATAAACTTGTCATCCAAGTCGAAGAGGGAAACAGTATCTCCCCGCACCATTCGATCTGTCTCAGCATGAGACAGACCCAGGAAATCCCTCAGTCTTCTCCTCGGGTCCGGATAGAACGGAGGAATGGCAGGACGAGCAACAGGGCTCCAACCCCCGATGGCTGCGATCTCCTCGGGAAGAGGGTATATCTCTCCCCGCGGGAACGCAAAGACGTGATGGGTAGTATCCCAAAATGACAAACAGGCGTCCAAAAAGTGTGAATCAGTCACTAGACGCCGAAGAGGAAACAGGCTGACAATCCCCATTTAGGTCAGCTGAATTTTGTCCTCGTCCCGAAAGTGCTGGGACCAGGCAAAAAACATTGAAGTAAGATGCTCGATACCCATGGCAGGAATTTGAATTCTCTGGAGAGACTAAGAGATTTTTTTGAAGAGAAGAAGAGTTTTTGATTTAGGATGCAGTAAACTGAAACAGGGAGACCTATATTTATAATAGGGAAGCCTGACTGTAACCCTAACTAACTCTGCCTCCTCAGCAAACCTGGGCCCCAGCATGTGCAGGCCTGACTTCAAACCAGAATAGGAATCTAGTTGTCCCGAGCATTGCTAAAAATTTTTTTCTAAAAATCCTGTGATCTCTTTCAAAATTGTCGGCTTTTCAAAATCCAGTTTTCCCCAGCACGAGTCGGTGTTTTGTCTATGTGCTACATGCAATTTGTTATGTGTCAGCATACAGGTACACCCCGGACTTCAGAAGCAAGTCTCCGCGCAACTACTTCACTCCCCAACGTGAGCCAATATTTATCCCAGGATGCTACAATCAGAGCTATGATGTATCAGCATACGAGTACTTCTACACCCTCAGGAGCAAGTTTCACTCCCCACGGAGCTATCATCAGCAGGACAGGTATGACCCTCTGCTTATGGCTGGCGAGCCCTTCACGCTAGTCTACTGGACTATAAATGACCCCACCGGAAGGCTGCCAGGTCGTAATCTGCGATTGGCCTGGTAGCTACTCTGACTTTTGCCTTGTCCAAGCCTCAGTCAGAGTGGGGGCTCTATAGACACCCGCATTTTGCCTGCTAGTGTCTATAGCAGTTCCCGACAAACACCCGATGATTATCGGACGCAAACGTGACTTCGTATACTCGGATTTGGACCCGAAATCAATAATATCTGACATGGACTTTTAGCGGAGTAACAATCTCACAAAACAGACCTCAAATCCAGGCCCAGTGGGTCGTTCCGAGCAAAATGAGACTAATTTGGGCCAAAACCGACACCAAAAATAAATCTCGTCTTTTGGCGACCGGGTCAAAACCCGGTCAAAGACGAACCCGTCACAAAAACCAGCCCAAGTGCACCTTTTAGAAGCTGGCGCCCAATCCAAATTCAAAAAAGATAACAAAAATCAATCAAAACAACAATATCAATTCCTTCCTATTTTATCTCGGTTTACCTGATCCACTCGATCGAGTGGATTGACCCACTCGGTCGAGTGGAGCGTCAAAAACCGGATCAGGCCCATTTTCTATGGCACTCGATCGAGCACACTAGGGCCACTCGATCGAGTGACCCTAGGTCGTGGGGTAAAGTCAATAAATACCCCCTCAAACCCTTTGCATTTTCAGTTTTACCTAATGCTCATTTACCCTAAACTTCTACTCTAATCTACCTAAGCACTCTACACTACAACCCTAAGCACTACACACAAAAAACCGAGTCCCTTGTCCCTCGAAAAACCGACAAACACACACACATATACACATACACACCATAACTTACGTACATCCTCGATACTCCGACATCCCGTCACTATTTACGAGTCCATTTCCGAGGTTCCTACTAAGCATGTATGTTGAGGGTGTCCTAAACCCCATTTCGATCCTTGTTACTCTTTTATTTACGTTTTTCTATCGTTTATATTATGTCTGTACTAGTATTATAATTCTAACTTCTAACATAATTCTAACATTTTACTTTTTTTTGTATACTAACTTTTACATTCTCGTTACTAATATTATTATACCGCGTATATATATATACTAGTATCAAAATTCGGTTTTAAATCCGTTTGACTACGATGTTTGCCAAAAGTCCGTCTAATCCCTTTACGAGCAACGACGGAGGTGGAGCCCTTTCGAGGAGCCCCGCCCCAATGTACTCAAGGGCGTGACGTGATCGCAATCGGTCGTAGTTGAACGTATGTAATTCCATTTCTATAATTAGTACGGAACTCGTTGACACGAAAAACGACATCACATAACCCGAAAGGGTTAGTTTCGATGTCGTGACGTAGAGGGATGCATTCCGTCGCTAATTCAAATTCTCCAATATAAATGTTTTCACAAATCTCCGATAACGGTATTATAATCGCATGCATACGTGATTGTAGCACCGGAAGCCAAGTTAAATACAAATCGTGCGATATTTGTATTTGATTTCGCCAACCATCGATTTTGCACAAAAAAAACGAAACGAGTTGACACTCGTACAGGGGCTACTCGACCGAGTACGTAGGCTACTCGATCGAGTAGCGTCCATAAAACTGGGCAGACCCCCTTTTCGAGGACACACTCGACCGAGTCAGACCATGACTCGACCGAGTGGGTCCTGTAACCCAGAAAACCGAGAGCTTAAATGCAACATTTAAGCCTCGTCTTTTTTACGACTCTTAGTCGACACGTGTAAAGCCAATCACGTGGATCCATTTCTCAGAACTCACGCTTATCACGACACTATAACGACTTTGATCAATTTTTCGACGTGATAAGACGGGACAAGGCATCGAGGCATAGGATCGAGCTAGCTTCACGTTAAGGTCCTATGTCTCCGTCCTTCGTTTAATACACAATGCAATGTGTATTTAATCGGGGTTAGTCCACCTACACATTTCACGGTCTAGTTTGTATACGGGTCCGTTCCTAACTTTTTATTTATTTATTCCATTCCTGTATCGCTTATAATTTTTGTATTGGCCGGGTTGTATTTCCGCCCGTGTAACTTGTACGTTATTTATTCTTGAGTTTCGTTTATTTACTTGCTTATCGCTTTATAAATGAACCTCGCATGCTAAATCATTTCGACCATCACTAAGATGCATTAAATGACGTAGTTCACGTACTATTCATATGCTTAGCCCGAAAACGCTGTTTGCATATCATTTAATCGTTTTACAAGCGCACGCACACGAACACGAACGATGTCTTAGTAGAGGCCGCCATGTGCGGGCGGGGTTGGGTGTCCTTAGTGGGCTTCCCAACACGTACCCTCACCCCTTACTCAGAACCTTTGGTTTCCGGATGTCCGAAACCCTTGGCGCACGAGAGTCATTCTATATACGAAAGCCGGTTTAAACGGTATCGATATTGCAATGCAAAGGGACGAGCCCAATAAACTCTGAAATCGAAGTAGGCTTACTTTGCGTATAGCCCATGACGACATAGAGTGGGCTCGTATGGTTCCGAATAACCACAAAATTCAGTGGCGACTCCATTTTGACTTAAATTTCGAACCCAAGAACAATCTCACCACGAGATTCATTCGCCTACCCAAACCCGCGCATGGTCGCGTCGGGGTGGACCTACGTCATGTCCACAGCTATATTAAAATTAATAAAGGATAGGGGTCTTGATGTGCTTGGGTTGTTGGAAACAAGGGTTAAGGAGAATAAAGCTAAGGCTATTATCTCTAATAAGTTTGCTAGATTTCGAGTTTGCTGCAATTATAGTTGTCATTATAATGGTCGGATTTGGGTCATTTGGAACCCGGCTACTGTTGGAACTACTGTTTTGGCTATGACGTCCCAGCTTTTGCATTGTAGGATTCATCACTTTGGTACTAACTCAGATAGCTTGGTTACTTTTGTGTATGGGTCTAACAATGCGTCTGGTAGATTGGAGCTTTGGGAGGCCTTGGAAAATATTAATCCTAGTTTGGAAAAATGGATTGTTCTTGGTGATTTTAATATTGTCAGAACTAGAGATGAAAAGATTGGTGGCTCGAGTCCAATGGATAAGGAAATGGAAGAGTTTAACAATTGTATTGTGAGGTGTAATTTAGTGGAGCTTAATGGTCAAGGTTGTGAGTTCACCTGGATAGATAAGCAGGAACCTAGCTCTAAGGTTTGGAGTAAATTGGATAGGGCTTTTGTTAACTCCTTTTGGTCTTCTAGTTTTCCTGATTCTTTTGCACATTTTATGGCTGCGGGGGTGTCTGATCACTCGCCTATGGTGGTCAAGGCATGCTTAGGGGCTCATATTGGTAGAAGGTTTTGCTTTCTCAACTGTTGGATTTCTCATCCTCTTACAGTTCTTTGGTGACCGAGGCTTGGGGTAAACAAGTTTTTGGGACTTCTGGCTTTAAGCTCTTTAGTAAGTTGAAGAATGTCAAAGTGGCCCTAAAAGATTTGCATAGGAATAATTTTTCTAGCATTGGGGGTCGAATTGAGGAGTTGGACACATGATTTGGAAGCTTGTCAATACCTCTTGCAAAATTCTCCTTTTTCTGAGGATCTCTTTAGGAAGGAACAGGAGCTGATGGCTAAATATGTTGATCTCCAGAAAGCAGAGATTAGCATTCTTTCTCAACGTGCCAAAATGGATAGCATAAGTAATTCAGATTCTAACACTGCTTACTTTCATGCGAGAATGAAGGAGAGGAGAATGCAACAAGTCATTGGGGTTATTTCTGATCACAAGGGATGTACTAGAACTGGTCCCTCAGATGTGGCTCAGGGTTTCTTGGATTACTATCAGGCTTTGTTAGGGCAGGAGGCACAGACTCAAGATGTTGATGCTTCTTTGTTTACTAGTGGGAGGAGAATTCAGGAATCAAAATGGGATGATATGACCAAGTTACCTGATGAAGGGGAAATCAGGTCAGTTTTATTCTCTATGGGATCAGGCAAGAGTCCGGGTCCTGATGGGTTTTCTGCAGGCTTTTTTAAAGCTTCATGGGAGTTGGTTAAAGGGGATTTTTGTGCTGCTGTGAAAGAGTTTTTTGTTAAGTCTAAAATGATAAAACAAGCTAATACAACTATCATTACTCTTATTCCTAAGAAGAGGATATGCAACTCAGTTTTGGACTTTAGACCAATATCTTGTTGTTCTATTCTGTACAAGTCTGTTAGTAAGAATCTTTCTAATAGAGTGAAGGGATTCCTTGATGATCTTATTGGTTGGGAGCAGGCTGCTTTTATTAAGGGAAGAAGTCTTCATGATAATATTTCGTTATCTCAAGCTTTGATTAAGGGTTATGGTAGAAGATTTCTATCTCCTAGATACTTAATTAAGGTTGATCTAAGGAAGGCTTTTGACTCTATTCAATGGGGGTTCATAAGGCAGATGTTGGAGGGTTTTAATTTCCCTCCAAAGCTCATTGGGTGGATTATGGAGAGTATTCAGGGTTCTTGGTTCTCTTTAAAGATAAATGGCTCTGTTCATGGTTTTTTTAAAGGAAAAGGGGGTGTAAGGCAAGGGGATCCGCTTTCCCCTTACCTTTTTGTCTTGTGTATGGAGGTTCTTTCAACAAGATTGAGACAGATAGAGGTTGAATATCAGGTTTCAGGGCATCCCAAATGCAGGAAGATAAGATTGAATCATTTAATTTTTGCTGACGATCTTATGGTCTTTATGAGAGGTGACGTTCCTTCTGTTAAGGCATCTACTAACTCCCTTAATAAATTTGCTATTGACAGGGGGTTATATGCCAATAGAGATAAAACTGAGATATTCTTTGGGGGTGTCAGTGAAGGGGTGAAGGAAATTATTCTGCACGAATCTGGGTTTGCAGTTGGGTCACTTCCTTGTAGGTATCTTGGATTGCCTTTGAATGATATCATTAATAGGCTGGAGCATTATGCCCCTCTTATTAACAGGATTGAGAATATTATCGAGAACTAGTCGGCCCATGTATTGACTTATGCTGGTCGAATGCAATTAATCAATACTGTCATCTTGGGAATTTTTAGCTTTTGGTGTTCTAATGCTCTTATACCTCTCAATATTATGGCAAAAATTACTTCTTTTTGTAGGAATTTCTTTTGGACGGGTACAGGAATGAGGAAAGGTTTGGTTTTCAAAGGTTGGGATGGAATTTGTGCTCCTTGGGATGAAGGAGGTTTCAGTGCGAAAGACTTAATAGCTTGGAACAAGGCGCACATTGCTGGTAGACTTTGGAGGGTGTTGAATGATGGGAATGATCTTTGGTCTTTATGGCTCAAATCATATGTGATTGGACCTAGAACCATATAGGAAATCCACAAGAAAGAGTGGTATGCAGGTACTTTAAAGAGTATGCTGCAATTGAAGGATGAGCTTTTGGATTCTCAAGGGGATGCTGCTCATGCAATTCTGCTGTTGGAATCTTGGTCAGATAAGGGGATTTTTCGCCTTTCCTTGGCTTATGAATGGTTCAGAAGGAAGTTTAGGAAGCAACCTTGGCTTAGACTATTCAAAGAAAAGCAGATTCTTCCTCGACATGGGATAATTGCCTCTTTGGCCTGTCAAGGAAGGCTTCCAACTTTAGATATGTTGTAGGGTAGAGGAATTCCTTTGGTTAATAGGTGTTGTTTATGCTATCAGGTTCTTGAATCCCATGAGCATCTATTTTTTTATTGTCCTTTCTCAGCTCAGATTTGGGTTGATCTTCAAGGTCGGATGAGAATTAGAGGCCGAGGTCAGCAGCTTTTGAGGGAGGCTAAATAGATTATTGCTAGGAGGCAAGTTAAGCATTGGAAGAGAAGATGGTATAGGTCTTGTATGGCTGCTGTTGTCTACTATTGTGGACATGACATAAATCCACCCCGACGCGGCCACGCGCGGGTTTGAGGAGGCGAATAAATCTCCATATGAGATGGATCGAATTGAAATTTAAATCGAAGTGGAGTCGCCACCGAACTTTGTGGGAGTTCGGGCCCATTCGAACCCACTCTATATCTTTGTGGGCCGTGTAGAAAATACGGCCCATTCGGATGTCAGAGTTTATTGGGTTCGTCCCTTTGCATTTGATACCGATACCCACATTATCCGATACCGTGTATTGAATGACTCTCGTGTGCCAATGGATTCGGATATCCAGAAACCATGGTTCTGAGTAAGGGGTGAGGGTACGTGTTGGGAAGTTCACAAAGAACACCCAACCCCGCCCGCACATTAGCGGCCTCTACTAAGATATCGAATGACGTTTTAATACGCGTATTAGTAGAACGGTGAAATGATATGCAAACATTGTTTTGCCTAAACATGCAAATAATTGAATGGGTTGCTAGTCGATTTAATGCATCTAAATTTAACGTCAAAGTTGGATTTAGCATGCGGGTTCATTTTAGTACAATAAAATGAATAATGGAAATAAATCAAAAAAATAGGACAAACGGTTAGTAACGATAATAACGATAATAACGGTTTGCGAAAATATAGAATGCTATAAGATAATGTAAACATGATGCATGATTTTGGAAAATTGATAATTTTGCTAAGTCGTGTAAAAATATGGTATGATTTATACTCGAATTTAAAATTTCGATGCCCGTCATATTCGATATTTGATTATGGAATCAATATCAAATATTAGGAGCGAGTTTAGAAAAGATGTTATAAGTCGTTTTAAAATTGAACTAAAAAAATCCTTTTGTGTCGCAATTTCAAGGCAATCGCGCGACTTGTACGAACTTCGCGCGACTTGTACGAACTTCGCGCGACTTGCACAGGCGCGCGACTCGCATGAGATCCGCGCGATTCGTATGACACCCGCACGACTCGCATGGAGGGCTGTTTTGGCTTTTTGATTAATTCCGTTAGATTTGATATTCGACTACGGAGTCGGTATCGCATCCTTGGAATGATGATTTTTATTGAATCGGGCAGAAATATTGTATGATTTATAATCGATTCGGATTTGGATACTCGTCGTATCTGATATTCGATTATTGAATCGATATCGAATATTTAGAGCGAAATCTAGAAAATAAATTTGTAAGTCGTTTTAAATCAACTAAAACGAAATAAATTGTCTCCGCGTTTTATAGTGTCGGAATTAATTCTTATGAAATATGATCACTATTTTTTTAGCATCAACGAATTCGTATTAGTTAGATTCATTGACTAGTTCGTTTAGATGCGACATCCAGTTATTGAATTGGTATCGAATCTAAAGAACGACTTTTTGCAACTACTTGAATTAAAAAACTTGACTGGATTCCCTCGGCATCCCGACATCGTAACAAATCCTTGCGGATTGTTTGATGTCGGATCCGCGTCAAAGGGTTTCGACCTTAAAAAAAATGTTTGTTTCGAAAATAGTATTTGAAATCGATGAAATATGCAATTAATGATGATGCAAACAAAAATTAAAATAAAAACTATTGTTTACGTTGACTTACTTCAACAATCAAGTGGTAGGGGTGTCGGGATAAGCGACCGGCAACGTCGGGTGAAACACCGTTGTATATTCGGATTTCCTTATCCCGTCATCATTCGCACTCGACACGAATCCATAAGTATTTTAATGTTTTTATACTAGTATTTATTATTGATATTACAGACGCGACGATAAAAATAAAGAGACGAAAAAAAACGACAATGACGACGACGACGCGTGGACGACACGAGGAAAGAAGGAAGAAGAGAAAAGGACGGGATTTTGCACCCTCAACCTACATGTTTCTTGTCTCGGATGGAACTCGTTTCATTGTGGCTTTAGCACGGGAGTTTCGAGGTTTATGAAGGTCGAGTTATGGTGGTTTAGAGTTCCAAGATCGCTAAGGTTTAGGGTAATAATTAGGATGTAGAATTGATTAGGGTTCTCTTAGGGTTTTTTTAAGTTGTGTGTAGATGTGTTAGGGTTTTTGTAAAGTGTTCAATTGTGCATGCAAGAGGGTGTTTATATAGGCAATTGCTCCCCCTCCTTGTCTAGGGTTACTCGATCAAGTGCCCTGATGGACTTGATCGAGTGGCCCACCTGAAAGAGGACCGCGGGTTTGCTCTCGGAAACGGCTTTGACCGGGTTTTGACTCAGTCGCTAAAAGACGGTTTTATTTCCGGTGTCGGTTTTGACCCAAATTAGTCTTATTTGATTGGAAATTATCCACTGGGCCTTAATTTGAGATCAGTTTTGTGAGATTTGTACTCCGTAAAAAGCCCAAGCCAGAAACTAATGGTTTCGAGCCCACATCCGAGCGCGTAGAAACACGTTTGCGTCCGATCATCACCGGGTATTTTTTGGAAACTATTATAAACACCTGGCGGTCAAAATGTGGGTGTCTACAGAGCCCCCACTCTGACTGAGGCTTGGACAAGGCGAAAGTCAGAGTAGCTACCAGGCCAATCGAGGATTAAGACCTGGCAGACTTCCGATCGAGCCGTTTATAGTCCGTTAGACTTACATGAAGGGCTCGCCAGCCATAAGACAGAAATCATACCTGGGTCGATGATGATAATTCCATGGGGCAATTGGACTTGTCGCGTAAGTCCTGGGTGCGCCTATATATAGGCCCATCCCGTAAAAAATGTCGCCTTGGGCTTTCTGCTGGGGAGTTATATGAGTTGTGCGGGCTTGCTTCTGAAGCCTTGAGTCGTACCTGTAGCAGTTACATAAATTTTGCATGCAACATGTATGTGAAAAAAATGACTCGCGCTGGGGAATAGAAATTTGAACTTTTTGAATTTTTTGAAACTTTGAAAATATTTGAAAATTTTGAAATCTTGGAGCTTTTGAAAAAATTAGGAAAGTTCGGGATGACTAATTCCCGGGCTAAGATTGGGCAATCCGAGACTAGGCTTGTATGTGTAAACATAAGGGGATTAGGAAACTTTTCATGGAAAAGTGATATGGAAAGAGGGTTGTATTTTGATGCTATAAATACCCTTTCCATGTCTTTATTTTATTCACAATCTCCTCATAATCCTCCTTCCTCAAAAGAAAAACTCCTTATTCCTTTCAAGAATTTTAGCCATGGGAATCGAGCGATTGACCGCGATGCTGCAAGAATGGTCCCGATGCTTTAGGGACACGGATAGAGTGGCTCTGAACCAAACGGGTATTACTCAGCTGTATACATTCCGTCAAATGCAGGTTGACTGTTATTTCCTTGATGCTTGTTTGTCCTATTGGGACGATACATATCACGTTTTTGCCTTTCCTCGAGGAGAAATTTGTCCTTTACCCAGGGAGATTGTTGCTGTGGAAGGATGGAACCCGATACTTCGTCCTGCCGTCCCGTTTTCGGTCTATGACCCAAGAAGAAAGCTACGGGAATTTTTAGGACTTTCCCACAATGAAGTATCTCGCATGATGGAGGATGGTAATATTTCTTTGATCGACTTGGCTGAGAAATTTACGAATCCTCATGATGTCCGGGTCAGACCGGTTCACAGCCGTAGGGCCTTCTTCTTTTGTATGCTTCATGTTTATGCTTTTGAAGGTCACATGAATTTATTGTCATGCATGGGTAATGCCCGTCTTTTAACCGTGGTTGATCTGATGGAGACGGAGCACAGTCGGGCTTGGCTGATTACGGGTGAGATTATCCAGGGCTTAGATAACTGTAAGAGGGATTCATCGGTTCGTCTGACCGGAAGCACCCGTTTATTGCAGGTATTTTGGATTTTTTGATTTTTTTTCTCAATTTTTCGGCTTTTTTTATTTTTCCGCGATTTTCCAATTTTTTGATTTTTTCGCGATTTTCGATTTTTTTCGATTTTTTGACTTTTTTTTTCTTCAGATTTGGCTGTTTGAGAGACTATCAGTCATAGATCCTCCCCTTGACTCGAGCAAATACCGTCATAGTCAGGTGATGACGAGGAGACGGGCTATTGATTTTTCTCGCCAGATTACTCAAAAGTATTGGGATGAAGATTATCCTTCCATAGCGGTCCGTTGATTCGATGGGTAGTGCCATGGTGGCCCATTTATGTTTGGACGGGCTTGGATCCGAGGGATAAGGCTCGCTACCAGGTAATCTTATCTTTCAGGCAGACAATTCATCTCTACCCGGATGGCATACTAAGGCAGTATGGCTGGACCCAAAGAATCCCAGAAGTCGAAGCAGTTGTGAGTGAATCTACCCAAATGACGGACGTGATGTGCGATACTTGGATGCAAAGATGGTATACCCGGCACACTTGGCCCATTCCCAAATCTCTTCATTCGATCTGGGTTTCAGATTCTTATGTGAAGTGGACTAAAGCTGATTCTGCGAAGGCCCGAGCTGCTTTTTGAAGGTTGATGAAGCTTTTGACCTGCTACGGAGGGAGCAAGTTAAAGACAATAGGGGCTTCTTTGATGAGGGTGACACTCCGACTACTCTAGTCCATCTTATGTCAGGTCAGAGAAAGAAGACTAGGACTCAAGGAGAAGGGTCTAGTGCTAGAGGTGCACGGGGGAAAATGAGCCCCCAGACTGACTTGGAACGGAGACTTGGCCCAAGACTGGCAGTGCAGGACCGACTTGGCCCGCGAGACAAACTACCTGAGCACGTGCGGGCTCGACTTAGACCAGTGACAACAGCAAAAGACCCATTGTCGAAGAAGCGGGTTCGAGCTAAGGAGGTTCCCCTTGTGATTCGGGAACGCTCGCCCCCACCCCGGCGAACTCGGGCTCCACGCGACCCAAAGGATAAAGGGAAGGGCAAAATGCACGAACACTAGTCTCCTTAGTTTTATTATTTAAGTATTATTACTATTTTTGTGGTGTGCTTTTTTGTGTGTTTGCCGTTTTTGGTGTTTTTTTTTTGGTGTGTGTGGTGTAATTTTGAAATTCCCGAGCTTATCGGGTTTTAAAAAAAAGATATATTAGTGAATACCGTTCCCATCTTTTCGTTTATTGCAGTGGTTGTACCCTTTCGAGGGGTTGCCTACGTATCCACAATTAGCGGAATCAAACCAAACGTAGTTCAAACATAGATTTTTTTTTTTTGCAATTTTCGAAATACACCAAGACTATTAGTTCGAGATGTGTGACGGTAGGATGAATAATCCTAACTTATTGACTTGCTTATAATTTTTTGAAAATTTATAAAAAGACAAATTTTATAAATTTTTTCAAATGACATTGAGATAGGGTTTATGGGTAATAGCGCTTCAATTGGTCCAAGTTGGTTGGGTTGACGAATTCATTCCCGTCCAAGTCTGTCAGCATTACCGCTTCTCCTAATAGGATCTTCTTTACTAAATACGGCCCAGCCCAATTGGGTTTGAATTTTCCTCTTGGGTCGATCGGTACTAATGCACGGACCGATTTTAGAACTAGATCCCCTTCTTTGATATTTCTGGGCCTAACTCTTTTATTGAAAGCCCGTTGGATCCTCTTTTGATATATCTGGATATTGTTAAGGGCCTGGAACCGCCGTTCGTCCAAAAGAACTAGCGAATCGTATCGGGCTTGTACCCAATCTGCTTCCGACACTTGGCTCTCAAGTAAAATCCTGAGGGATGGCACTTCTAGCTCGACCGGTTGGACCGCCTCCATTCCATATGTCAAATAATATGGAGTAGCTCCGGTTAGAGTGCAAATTGACGTCCGATACCCCCAAAGGGCGAAGGGTATTTTGTCGGGCCAGTCCCGGTAATTCTCAGCCATCTTTTTAAGTACGGTGACAATTGTTTTATTGGCCGCTTCTACCGCTCCATTTGTTTGGGGACGGTAAGGCGAAGATGTGTGCCTCTGAATTTTGTATTTTGCTAGCAACGTGGCGGTTTCAGCTTGGAAATGGGTCCCATGATCACTAATAAATTCGTGTGGGATCCCGTATCGGCATATGATCTTGTTTTGGATGAATTTGGCAACATGCTTGGCATTTAAGATTCGATATGACTTGGCTTCGACCCATTTGGTGAAATAGTCGATAGCCACCAAGATAAAACAGTGACCTCCCGTCCCGGAAGGATGCACCTTTCCGATTATGTCAATACCCCACGTCGAAAATGGCCATGGTGATGTCATTGTATATAATAGGGAAGATGGCATATGTCGTACATTGGCAAAGATCTAACAATTATGGCAATGTTTGACATATAACTGACAATCGGTTTCCATGTTATTCCAGTAATATTCGAGCCTCATGATTTTCTGGGATAGCATATGGGCGTTCATATGCGGGCCATTTTCACCGTCGTGCACTTTGGACATAACATTTTCAGCTTGTACTTTATCGATACACAGGAGGAAAGCCCCCTGCGCCGTCTTTTTGTATAACTGTCTGTCGTCCGTATGAACGAATTGGGTTGCCAATCTTCGTAAGGCTTTCTTTGCCCGGTTTTCAATTCCCGGGGGATATTCTCCCATTGCCAAGTAGGTTAGGACCGACTAATACCAAGGTTCCGGGTCGGTTATCTCGATGTCATGGATGGCGTGGATGTAGGCCGGCTCGGACCGTCTTTCGACGCAGATCGGCATGCTAGTTAGGTGTTCTGGGATATTTAGCAGGGATGCTAATTTGGAAAGTGAATCTGCAAATTGATTTTCTTCTCCGGGTAGATAGATATATTCTACCTTCTGGAATTGTTTCTTGAGAACTCTTACTCGCGCTTGGTAAGCCACGAGATTAACATTCCGAGTTTTCTATTTTTGGAGAGTTTGATTGATGACCCGCAATGAGTCGCCGTGGACCCGGAGATTTGTTACCCCTAAATCAGCGGCGGCTTGCAACCCGTGAATGCATGCTTCATACTCGGCAGCGTTATTAGTCACGTGAAAGTCCAATTTAATAGATAACGGGGTGTGTTCCCCTTGTGGCGAGATTAACAGGATCCCGATCCCAAATCCTCGGAAGTTGGATGCCCCATCAAAATACAAATCCCATGTCTCGGTGTCGGTATGGAATATGTCTTCATCTGGAAAAGCCCAAGTATCAGGAAAGCCCTTCTTCAGATAGCGGGCTATCAGCAAGGAATTCTGCTACTACCCGACCTTTGATGGCATTTAACGGTACGAACTTGAGATCGAACTCTGCTAACATTAAAGTCCATCTAGACATCCTACCGTTGAGGATGGGCTTCTCGAACAGGTACTTGATAGGATCCATCTTGGATAATATATGTACCTCGTGACTGAGCATGTAATGCCGGAGCTTTTTAGTGGCCCAGACCAAAGCTAGGCACGTTTTCTCGAGCATTGTATATTTGTATCCATATTCCAGAAACTTTTTACTGATGTAGTGAATGGCTCGTTCTTCTGAATCGAATGTCTGGGCCAACATAGCCCCCACGGCTGTCTCGTTCGTTGTTAGGTATAACGACAAAGGCAAACCAGGTTGAGGTGGCATTAATACTGGCGGTGTAGACAGAATCTCCTTGATTTTATCGAAAACCGTTTGACATTTGTCGTCCCATAGTACCCGTTCTCCGATCTTCAGTTTTTTGAAAATGGGCTCACATACCATGGTTAGTTTTGAAATGAATCGGCTGATATATTGGACTTTCCCGAGAAACCTCCTTATTTCTTTTTCGGTTTTGGGTGGCTGCATCTCGGTAATGGCCTTGACTTTAGCTGAGTCGACCTCGATGCCGCGTTGGCTAACGATATGGCCCAGTAATTTGTCTGATGTTACCCCGAAACTGCATTTTTGAGGGTTTAGCCTCGTGTTGTATTTGCGTATTCGGGTAAAGAATTTTCTTAGGGCCGCAATGTGCCCACTTCGGTCTTTGAACTTGACGATCATGTCGTCCACATAAACCTCCATTTATTTTTGCATCATATCGTGTAGTAAAGTAGTGGCGGTTCGTTGATAAGTGGCCGCGGCATTGATGAACCCAAATGGCATAACGGTGTAACAGTAAGTACCCCAAGGTGTAATGAAGGTGGTCTTACTCATGTCTTCTTCTGCCATTTTGATCTGATTGTATCCGACATACCCGTCCATGAATGATAGAAGGGCATGATCGGCCGTGTTATCCACCAGTATGTCGATGTGTGGTAACGGAAAATCGTCTTTTGGACTGGCCTTATTAAGGTCCCGGAAATCTACACATACCCGCACCTTGCCGTCCTTCTTGGGTACCGGCACGATGTTTGCGACCCAGTCTGGATATTCAGACACTTGTATAAAGCCCGCTTTGAATTGCTTATCGACTTCTTCTTTGACTTTGAGAGACCATTCGGGCCTCATTCTTCGGAGTTTCTGTTTTACCGGTTTGCACCCATCTTTGATGGGTATATGGTGTTCAGCTATTTCCCGATCTATCACCGGCATGTCCTTGTAGGACCATGCGAAGACATCCTTGAATTCTTGGAGGAGGTCGGTGAATTGTTTCTTCTCCTCGGGATCTAAGGATAGGCCCAACTTAAGCATCTGGGGTTCTAAAGAGGTTCCCACATTGATGGACTCGGTTTCTTCAATTACCGGATTTCGGGATTCCTTTTGTTCGAGCTGCTCAATCAGATGCGGAGGCAGAGGTACCTGTTCGTCGGGTTTCTCAATGTCATTGCATATAAATTTTTTGAAATCGAAAGAATTTTGGAAATAAGACAAGTCGTAAGCGGAATGGTTTTCGTTATTATTAATAGTAAATTTTGAGAATAGCTCAAAGAGAGCGGCCATCTGCTCGTTGGTCAGTGGCGGGATAGGGAGTGCTCTCGGGATAGGCCCCGAGACTCCAATGGATAAGGGAAGAGGGGTTACAGATTGGACTCTAGCACCAGACCCTCTAGACTTGGACTCAGACTCAGACTCTGACTCTGACTCGGACTCGAACTCGGTATCCGGCATGTCTCCCTCGTCGGTGGTTAGTTTGTAGATCCGTCTTTGGCTGTCGGTCCACTTGATGGTCTTCCTCCAGGCCCTTTTCCCGGTGTCTGCACCAACTTCGGAGATCAGCTTTGTTGGGTCAAACTGGTTGCTTCGGAGGATCAGGTTGACCAGATCTTCTTTTGGAGCAGAGACGGCCTTATCTTCTCCAAATAGGAGCCCCATCACGGGTTCGGAGTTGTTTTCACCTTCCCTGGACTCGGCCTGAACAAGGATGAATATATCATCGGGGATGAAATTGCACTCCCGAGCCGTTTTGGTCTCGGGATATGTGATAGTGGGCTAGTATAGCCCCACTTGTATAGCCCCGAAAACGGGTGTAACGAAGTAATCGGTTAGTTTTGGGCTATAAGGGCCAAAGTAGGTACCTTGGAGGATGTTGGTGGCCTTATGAATGTCGGCCCGGACCACGTTCTCCGGGGTTATAGTATACCCTAAACCGAACTTTGATTCGCCGTCGTTTACGACCTCGATGATCTTCCCCACTGGAAGATATGGTCTCGAGGTAGCCCCTGGTAAGTAGCCCAAGTTCTGTAGCATCGTATCGATGCTAGTGGTGAAGTAAGGCCTGAAAAGATATTCCTCTTTGATCATTCCCATGAAATCAAATCCTCATGGGTCGGCCCGGCCCGTTGCGTTGCAGCTCGCCACGGTAATGGGGGTTGCCTCCAGCGTGATGACACCGTCTTGAAGAGGCATCTTGACCTTAATATGGAGGGTAGAAGATACGGCCTTGACCGCATGGATCCAAGGCCTTCCTAGTAGCAAGTTGAAGGATGAGGTCACATCGATCACCTGAAACTCCAGTTCTTTCTCGATCGGGCCCGTTATGATTGTTAGTTTAACGGCCCCGGCAACCGGTTTTGGGCTTGCTTCCGTCAAAAGCTTGGATGGTTTGTGCCGTAGGAAGATAGTCGGCCTCGGTGATGCCGAGGGCTTTGGCGGTCCTCAGAGGCAGGATATTTCCAGCGGATCCATCATCGATTAGGGTCATTGGGAGGTATTTCCCTCGGCAAATGACCGTGATGTATAGAGCCAAGTTATGATTGGGCGCGAACGGTGGAAGATTGGACTCAGAGAAGGTGATGAGCGGGCCTTCTTCTTTGGATTTTCCCTTGAGATAGGGCATAATAGTGGCTACCATTTCAGCGGGGGTAACTTGTGAGTCGACCTTGATCTCATCGAGAGCCTTAGTCAGTGCTTCCCGATGCGCTTGGAGCTAACCAGAAGTTGCCATATGGTTAGATCGGCTCGAACCCTCTTCAATTGTTGGACCAAAGCCGTGTCGTTGCTTGTTTCCTTGAGGGTGGGCTTCGTCCTGGCAGGTTCAGTGACGGTTGTTGGAGTAGGGCGCCCGGTTGTGGCGAGGTGGTTGGTGGCTAAGGCCTTAGACTTAGCTTTTCGTACCTCTTCAATGGTGATGGAGACAGCTTCCCCTTTAGCTAGGTAAACATCTTCCTCATCATCGAACCATATCCCGTTAATTTGTAGGATAAAGGGGGAAATGAGGTGTGAGCAGTCGATTACCTCTCCAGTGAATATAGCATGGGCACTGAACGGGTTTTCTTTGTTACTCGGCTTGTCTCCGGGCAACGGTATTTTCTCGCTTTCAATCAGGTCTTGGATCAGATGCTTCAATTTCCAGCATTTCTCAGTGTCGTGTCCATTACCTCGATGATATTGGCAATAGGCTTGGACATTGTAGCTCTTGGACCTTTTCTCCACTGGAACTTCGGGAGTTGAGCCTATCGGTTGGATCAGGCCCTTTGAAGATAGCCTTTGTAAGGCATAGGTATAGGTAGTCCCTATATCTGTGAATACCCGAGTTGGAGTATTCTTTTTGGATGAGGTGTCTAGCAGATTAACCTCGTCGAAGATGCTGCGGGTTGCAGCTGCAGGTGTGGGCTTGCATACAGATGAACTGGCCCCTTGATATCCCTTGGTAGAGGCCTTAGTCAGGTTCTCTAACCTTAAATCATCCTCGATCCTTGTGCCCATTTCAGTAAGGGTGACAAAGTTGGGAATGACAGCATACCAGAGATGGACCCGGTAGGAAGGGAGGAGGTTCTTGACAAAGGCCTCCACTAAAACTTTCTCGTTGGGCTTATCAACCAGCTTCACACTCTCTGCCCTCCACCTTTGCAGATATTTGGTGAACCCTTCTTTGGGCTCTTGGGCCATCACTTCCAGAGTACGCATTATAGTCTGGATCTCTGTATTATCAGCGTAATTTCGAGAAAATTCAGTCGCCACATCATCCCAAGTCTTATATTTCTTGGTATCGAGCCTGTAGTACCAGGCTTTGGGGTGCTTCTCGAGGGAGGAAGCGAACAAGTGCTTGAACATGGTAGACTTCACCCCCTTGACAGCCATAAATTCTTTGAAAGCCCGGATGTGGTGGACCGGGTCTTCAGTACCCTCAAACATCGGTATTCCCGTGAGGTTGAGGTTGGCAGGCAGCTCGTCGTTCAAAATCGAGTAAGAGCGAGCATTTTTGGTATGGATTGAGTTGCTTGTTGACAAGTGGACCTGCTCTTCAAGCTTGCGAACAACGCTGATTAGTTTAGCTATGGGCCCAGTGGGCTCGGATCCAGCAGGAGGAGTCCCTTTCTCCACGGCATTCAAACGGGTGGCAAGAGCCGTTTGGTCGGTTTGGATAGCAGTCAGTTGGGTTTCGATCTTGGCCAGTGCGACGGTCAGTTGATCCAAAGTGGTCTGCATTTTATGGCGTCTGGTTTCCGGTGGTCTGTCTGTAAGAACACCACGTAATCAGAGACTAACCCAAATCCTGGAATAGAAAGTACATCCCGAGTAAGACTGAAAAGGAAATGACTCGGAAGAGACACCTAGACGGGTGACTTTTGAAAGGTGGACCTCCCTTAGGATCCGGTAATGTGGGTCGGGCCCTGTTCGAAGGAAGGTCCATGTGAGACATCCCCAGACTTTGGACTCGAATGTGTAGACGGGCCCTCCTTTGTAGGAGTATGTCCTACGTAGGTGGGCCTTGCCTTAGTCTAATAAGGCGAACTGGGATAAGGAAGAAACTCGTGATGTAAGATCGACAGAGTTTCGACGCTAAAGACTTCGACGACTTATGACACGACCCAACACTGCTAAATACGGGAAGCCCTAAGAAGAGGAAGGTTTTGAAAAGGATTTTTGGAAAATCCGAAAAAAAAATCGGTGGAGGGGCCCGATTTTCGAAAATAAAAAAAAAATGTATCGATCGGGCCTCAATTTTGAAAGTTCAAAAATATTTTCGAGTTTTGAAATGGGTAGAATACCGGCTAGAAATAGGCTATTTTGAGTAAAATCATAAGTCCTAAATTCGGTATATGTCCCGGGTTTTGAAATTGAATATTTTGAAAAAGAATGCAATTTTTTGAAAAAAAAAACGATTTTTGAAAACAACATAGAAACCAAGTAGCACGTATTCAGGCAAGCATTATAACGACGCCATGTATACTTTATACTAAGTCTCGGTCGGTCTATAAAGGGTCTATACCAGTGCACATAGCCTAGACGTGAACCGGGACGGACTCTCTAAGTCGAGTTGAGCTTAGAACATGCCGCGAAACCCATACGAATCGACCATGAACACCTTTGACATATGCATATTGGAGTACATCATGATATAGTGGGACGTCGGTCACCAGTACCGGCCCGGGAAAATATGGGGTTATGCATGAACTGTAAAACTAAAACGCGTTTGTACTAGTCAAACGATTTCTATTCGAGTCTCACCCTGGGGATGCTGATGGTAAGTCACGCATCAGTTAATCCCCAACGGAGTTTGGGGAGGCGAATGAATCTCCATATGAGATGGATCGAATTGAAATTTAAATCGAAGTGGAGTCGGCACCGAACTTTGTGGGAGTTCGGGCCCGTTCGAACCCACTCTATATCTTGGTGGGCCGTTTACAAAATACGGCCCATTCGGATGTCAGAGTTTATTGAGTCCGTCCTTTTGCATTTGATACCGATACCGACATTATCGGATACCGTGTATTGAATGACTCTCGTGTGCCAATGGATTCGTGTATCCGGAAACCATGGTTCTGAGTAAGGGGTGAGGGTACGTGTTGGGAAGTTCACAAAGAACACCCAACCCCGCCCGCACATTAGCGGCCTCTACTAAGATATCGAATGATGTTTTAATACGCGTGTTAGTAGAATGATGAAATGATATGCAAAGATTGTTTTGCCTAAACATGCAAATAATTGAATGGGTTGCTAGTCGATTTAATGCATCTAAATTTAACGTCAAAGTTGGATTTAGCATGCGGGTTCATTTTAGTACAATAAAATGAATAATGGAAATAAATCGAAAAAATAGGACAAACGGTTAGTAATGATAATAACGATAATAACGGTTTGCGAAAATATAGAATGCTATAAGATAATGTAAACATGATGCATGATTTTGGAAAATCGATAATTTTGCTAAGTCGTGTAAAAATATGGTATGATTTATACTCGACTTTAAAATTTCGATGCCCGTCATATTCGATATTTGATTATGGAATCAATATCAAATATTAGGAGCGCGTTTAGAAAAGATGTTATAAGTCGTTTTAAAATTGAACTAAAAAAAATCCTTTTGTGTCGCAATTTTCAGGCAATCGCCTGACTTGTACGAACTTCGCGCGACTTGCACAGGCGCACGACTCGCATGAGATCCGCGCGATTCGCATGACACCCGCGCGACTCGCATGATATCCGCGCGACTCGCATGGAGCGCTGTTTTGGCTTTTTGATTAATTCCGTTAGATTTGATATTCGACTACGGAGTCGGTGTCGCATCCTTGGAATGATGATTTTTATTGAATCGGACAGAAATATTGTATGATTTATGCTCGATTCGGATTTGGATACTCGTCGTATCTGATATTCGATTATTGAATCGTTATCGAATTTTTAGAGCGAAATCTTGAAAATAAATTTGTAAGTCGTTTTAAATCAACTAAAACGAAATAAATTGTCTCCGCGTTTTATAGTGTCGGAATTAATTCTTACGAATTATGATCACTATTTTTTAGCATCAAGGACTTCGTATTAGTTAGATTCATTGACTAGTTCGTTTAGATGCGACATCCAGTTATTGAATTGGTATCGAATCTAAAGAACGACTCTTTGCAACTACTTGAATTAAAAAACTTGACTGGATTCCCTCGGCATCCCGACATCGTAATAAATCCTTGCGGATTGTGTGATGTCGGATCAACGTCAAAGGGTTTCGACCTTAAAAAAAAGAATGTTTGTTTCGAAAATAGTATTTGAAATCGATGAATATGCGATTAATGATGATGCAAACAAAAATAAAAAAAACTATTGTTTACGTTGAGTTACTTCAACAATCAAGCGCTAGGGGTGTCGGGATAAGCGACCGGCAACGTCGAGTGAAACACCCTTGTATATTCGGATTTCCTTATCCCGTCATCATTCGCACTCGACACGAATCCATAAGTATTTTAATGTTTTTATACTAGTAATTATTATTGATATTATAGACGCGACGGTAAAAATAACGAGACGAAAAAAATGACAATGACGACGACGACGCGCGGACGACACGAGGAAAGAAAGGAGAAGAGAAAAGGACGAGATTTTGCACCATCAACCTACATGTTTCTTGTCTCGGATGGAACTCGTTTCGTTGTGGCTTTAGCACGGGAGTTTCGAGGTTTATGAAGGTCGAGTTATGGTGGTTTAGGGTTCCTAGATTGCTAGGGTTTAGGGTAATAATTAGGATGTAGAATTGATTAGGGTTCTCTTAGGGTTTTTTTTAAGTTGTGTGTAGATGTGTTATGGTTTTTGTAAAGTGTTCAATTGTGCATGCAAGAGGGTGTTTATATAGGCATTGCTCCCCCTCCTTGTCTAGGGTTACTCGATCAAGTGCCCTGATGGACTTGATCGAGTGGCCCAACTGAAAGAGGACCGCGGATTTGCTCTCGGAAACGGCTTTGACCGGGTTTTGACCCGGTCGCTAAAAGACGGTTTTATTTCTGGTGTCTGTTTTGACCCAAATTAGTCTTATTTGATTGGAAATGACCCACTGGGCCTGAATTTGAGGTCGGTTTTGTGAGTTTTGTACTCCGTAAAAAGCCCAAGCCAGAAACTAATGGTTTCGAGCCCACATCCGAGCGCGTAGAAACACGTTTGCGTCCGATCATCATCGGGTGTTTTTGGAAAACTACTATAAACACCTGGCGGTGAAAATGGTGTCTACAACTATATTTGGGCTGAACGGAACGGAAGATTATTTGATGAGAATGCTCGAACTCCGGGGATTCTTATTAGACAAATCAAGTTTGATGTGTTTACTTGGATGAGGAAGGTCAATGTTGATCTTAGTAGGAAAATTCTCTTGTATGTGTAGCTCGTCTTCTTAGGGGTTCTATCTTTTTGTAAGCTCGGTTCATGTTATTTCCTATATGGATGAATAAAATGAATCATAACTTCTTGCAAAAAATAATAATAATAATAATAATAATTTTATATTTATTATTAATTATTTTAAAATTTTAATTTTATATTTTTAGAGTTGTTAAAGAATTAAAAGATTTTTGGTTTATAGTCTTAAAAATTCTTTTAAAATTCATTTTATGACTCAAAAGATTTTTTATTAGTATTTAATAACGAATTATCACTCTTATTTACATAATAGGAATCTATGACCTCATTACAATTTTTCAATGTGAGATAATATTACTTAACTTTATAGTCTTGAGAGATTTTTTAAGACTGAAAATATTTTTGGTTAATATCTAAAAATGAATGATTATTACTCTTACTTATATAATAGAATTCTATCACATTATATTATAATATTTCAATGTAAGAAAATTTAACTTAATTTATATTCAGAAGATCGCTCTTGTTAAGACTTAAATTTTTTTTGTTGATATCTAAAGACGGATGATTACTCTTATTTATAGAATTATAATTTTTCAATGTGAACAATTTAACTTAAGTTTATATTTTTAAGAGTTTTTTAAAATTTATAGTAATATTTTTGGTTTATAGTCTTAACAACTCTTTTTAAGACTTAATAATACTTTTTGTTGATTTATAACTAATATAAGCACGAAAGATTACTCTTTTTGTATAATAGAATTCTATCACTTCATTATAATTTTTCGAAGTGGATAATCTTACGTTATATATATGTGTATATATGATAAGAATAGATTCATCACTTTTTCGAGTAAATAATATGAAATTTATACTGTAATTAAAAAAATTCTACCACAAAATCTAACTACTCGTATTTCATTTGTATATTTTTGTTACGATAATTTTTTTGTTAAATGAAACTTAAAAGTTTTTACTTTAAATGGTAAAACATCACATTAATACAATAACTTAAATATATACTCCATTCGGTTTTATATGTTTGCCCCGTATTCCCTTTTTGGCAAATTTTATTTGTTTGCCCCATTTCTTCACTTTCCTTTTTGGTTTAATTTTTCTTACCACTCCGTTCCTACCAAGTTCACATATTTACACATTTTGCCATTCAATGATACTCTCTCATCCATTCAATTCTTTACATACTCTTTTTCACCACTTTTAAGAATAATGGTAAAAATAAGGGTATTATTGGTAAACCAAATGATGTTTTGGGTCCACCAAAAAGTAAGGAAAAAGTAGTGACATTTTGGGTAAATAGAGGAAGAATATGAGGATTATAAGGTAAAATGTAAAGAATTGATTAGATTATTCATGTATAGTAACTGTAAAGAATTGAATGGATGATAGAGAGTAAACATTAACATAATACATACATTAACTAAATGATGACTCATCCATACACAGTATATCATCATTGTATTTTTTACACTATCCTAATTAGTGTGCAAAAGCATGTGGGACAAACATATAAAATCGGAGAAATAATATTTAATTAAAAGTTTATACTTTTACGAGCTTTTATTAAGACTCAAAAGATTGTTGGTTTATAGAAGCTCCATCCCCTTCGATAAGATGTTCCAAATACATTTCTCTTGTAGGAAAATTTACTAAGATGTTTTACTTTTTTTATTAGTACATATTTTATGATTCATATTATTCGTGACCCCACTTTCTTTTCTCCACTTTCATTTTCATTTTCCTCTACATATTTTATCTTTCTTGGTTTCTTCCCAAAAGTAAAGTGGAAGAAGATAGAGAAGGGAGAAGAATACTCCATTAATGGAGTAAAGTAAACTTTTTTTTATGGAGTATTCTTTATTTAAATTTAAATATATTAAAAAATTTGGATCAATCATATCGCTCGAAAAGTTCCTGATTTATTAATATGTAATATATATATATATATATATTATATATAATATATATATATATAATATTGATTGAAGAGCTACGTATTTACTTTTTCAACGGAGTGTTTTCAAAAAATTGAATTCTCTCACGTCGCTCGGAAAAAGTTTCAAATATATTTACATATGATTAAAGTGAATTTTAGGTTGAAACAAATACGAAATATTTTTTTTCCATTTCACATTTTCTCAAAATACATGAATAGAATTAATATAGGTATACGTTCTTTCATTGTATAAAATAATACAAATTTTGAAAGAATACGTGTATGCTATAATTCGAACGGAGTATTTTTTTTTACTCCGTAGTAAACTTTATAGTGTATGTGAATCGAGATCATAATATTTTGACTATTCAAATCGATTGGCGAGTCACGAGTCACGATGTATCATAAGTCGGACGCCTTGCCATGGCCCATGTAACGTGATCAATAATGAAGCAGCAAGAGAGGAAACAAAACATCGTGTTCGTGTATCAAATATTTTGTGCCCTCCCTCCCTCTGCAACATTCTTCTCCATCAGCAGATTTTCCGGCAAATTCATACTCGTACATTCCAATTAACAAAGCAGAGGGAATTTGTGTAGGAACAAAAAATGGCATTCTCATTTTTCAAGACAAGACCAAAAACTCCACAGGAGATAGCTAGAGCAACGAAAGATAGCCTCTTAGCTCTTGATTCTCCTACTGTTGTTGAAGTTAAAGCCCTTGAAAAGGTCTTTTCATCTCATTCTTTTACCTTTTTTTTTTCGTTTATTTTGATCTCCATTTTGTTTACCCTTTTAGTGAATTGTCTGATGTTTGATCAGGTTTTGTTATGAGTATTGTTGAATTTTGGTCATTGGTTGAATTTGATGTTACTGGGGTTTGAGTTTTTGAGCTATGATTTCGGATTTTATTTTTATTAAGTCGTTGTCGTTGTGGTTGATTGCTATTTACCATGATCGATAGGGTCATTGGGAAGGAGGGAGTATGAATTTTACTTATGCCCAATCTAGAGCATTCGTGTCCTTCTTCGTTGAGGTGGATTGAGAGTCAATAATTTCCACTAGGTTGAATTTCGTGAGTTTTATTTGGGAACAACATCTCTATCTTTTCAGCAAAGGTTAAAGCTGTATATGCACTCAGCTTACCATAATCGGAACCATAGAGGTGCTGGAGTAATGTTATCGTTTGTTTTCCTTGGTTTTACTTGTGGTTGAATGCTACTTATTTACCAACATCGAAAGGTAATGAGACAAATAAAAGCGCAGAGCTTTTAATAAGCTGGTCATTGGTTGAGTATTGAATATTCGAGGGTGTTTGACAAAGAGGTTGGAATTTTATGTTTTTTTGGAAATAAAATCACAATCTTTTGTATGTGGGTTTTGATTGGTAATTTAAGTTTTATAAAAGCGCACCTCAGACATACATTGGCGAAAGACACAGGCTCAAGTAGTACGATACATACATATATTGTGGCCTTTTTTATGCATTTTATTTTTCTTTCAAATCTTTTATTGCGACTTTCCCTTACATGTCAGTCCTCTTTATAATCCAAAAAATGTCATTGGTGCACAAAATTATAATTTGAAGATGGATGTTTGTTTGGAACAACAGTGTGCCTCATGTGCAGAAGGTACGTGACTTTGCTTCACACCTTGCACCTTGCACCCTATCTCCATGGACACTTGGTGCACGTCGTGCCTTTTGAAGCTAAGATAGGCAGTGAAAGTTGGTGGTTTGCAATATCTTATGAATGTGGTGGGAGTGGGATTTGATTTTGGCTAATTGGTAGACAATGTAGTGTGAGTGTAATTCTATGTCTCGAAAGCTCAAAAATGTTGTTGTGTCTTGCATATTGCATTGTATTATTATTCATTTGCCATATGAACGTGGGCTGAATGGCAATTGTCTCTAATAAAAGAGATGAGTTCCGGCAATGCTGAAGTAGTTTGACTCTGCATTTGTTTTTCGGTGCATAATTTCCGGCCAATGCTCAAGAGCATGTGCGGTGAAAGTGGTCCATTAACAGCTGTAACTGTGGTGTGCAGTGAAAATATTGGAAGGGTGATTCAGCTATATTAGTGGTCCCTCTCCATACCGTTTACGCTATCCCCATTTGAGAATTAATAGAAGCATCATCTCGTTCCCTTGGGCTATGGCTTAGAAAGATTTACATCACCCTGACCATCATGTTACATAACTAGGGAAAGAATGAGAAATTTACTTTTTATGTTACTAGACATAGAAAGAGGCCAATGATTGTAGTATAGACCAAAATGGCAATGCGGGCAGTATAAATGGGGAATGAGTACGTCATCTTATTGCTTCTATTGGTTTTGGTATAGGCATTGGAAGAAGTTGATAAGAACTTCGCAGCAATGAAGATCATTCTTTGTGGAGATGGTGAAGTTGAGCCAAGCCCCGATCAGATTCTGCAGCTGACAATTGAAATATGCAAAGATGATGTTATCCCCCTTCTAGTTCACAAGCTGCTCATTTTCGGTTGGCAGGTAAGTCAGCTTAGTCATAGTTGCCCTTTCTGGGCTTCACCTGGTGATCCTCAAACTCAATTGCCCGTACTAGAACAACAGCCTGAGTTTAACACTGTAATAGTCGTCCACTTAGTTGGTCACTGACCCTGATTATTTGGTGCAGGCAAGAAAAGATCTTGTCACATGCTGGTCTGTAATACTAAACCAACAACTTGGTGACAGATATTGCTGTGTGGAATATATGGAGAACCATTTGGAGTTATTGGACTTTCTTGTCGTCTGGTAAGCGTGGACACAGCTATCTTTGTTCCTGGTATTTCACCTCATTTACTTATTACATTTTTTATTTTATTTTCCTTGTTGGTCGCTTGAGCTCCTTAGTGTAGTAATTCTTAATAGAAATATCCTTTTCAATCTTTTTTTCCTTGTTTGTCATACTGAACGTCTGTAAACAAAGATCTTGGTTTTCATAGAGATCAGGAATTCAGGATTGCATTTTAAGGAGTAGCCTCAGCCTTCTGTGTATATTTTCTGTGACGGAAGCTTTCCCCGTAGCTATGAATATGCACATTGGCCATATATATTCTTCTAGAAGAGTTTAGATTCATGTGCATAATTTTTCACTCTTTTTTCATTTATGGTGGAACTCTTGAGATGAAACAAAATTGTTTCCCTAGAATAAAATGGTTATGTTCTAGCGGGGAACACATTAGGATCTCATGCATGTTTATTCCATGATCAGATTAAAGGATATCATGCAAGCTCGATCTCCCACTGTGTGAATGCATTTAAATTATCACTCACTTTTATCTGGTCAATGGAAATTTTCATAATCATGTCTTTCGTATTTAGTCGTCTAACTACAATAAGATTATGTCTCTCTTGAGCAGCTATGATAACAAAGATGCTGCATTGACTTGTGGGAGTATGCTGAGGGAGTGCATTAAATTTCAGTCACTTGCAAAGTAAGATGTTCAAGCTTTTTGGTTACTTGTATATTTCATTCAGTAGTCAACATATCGTGCTTTAAAGACATGCTTTGTTTTCCCCATGTAACCCTGTTTGCAACTAGATCACACGATTATATATTGCGTCTTTCAGAAGCAAGTGGTGTGGTTGTTGTGTTGACCTTCAAGTTTACATACTCAAGTGATGAAGTAGGATAGTTTTTATGTCCTACTTATCATTTGCCTTCGCAGTATTCCGAACAAATCTAAATTGTTTACCAATTTTTCCTCTAAGATATTGCTTTTTATAGTATCTCTCAGATATATAATGGACTCTGCTAGCTTTCAGTTTTTCTTCAAGTACGTGGACCTTCCTACCTTTGATGTGGCATCTGATGCATTCGTCACATTTAAGGTCAGCCTGATGTTGGCAAATGGTTGGATTTGGGTGCGTACATTAATTCTTTCTAACCGTTTCGAGAACTTATTGCAGGATCTGCTTACAAAACACAGCAAAGAGGTGTCTGAGTATCTAACTTGCCATTATGACGAGGTACCACTGATGTTCCTGATATGCCAAGATCCATGCTTGCATAATCTTGTATGAGATATACGAGTATCTCATATGGGAGACCAGCCCACATTCCTCTTTTTATTAGTATATTTTTATGATTGTGATATGATAAACTAATTCATCCATCTCACTTTTTTTTTGTTAATATATATTCCTCCGAGAAAAATGTCTCATATAAGTCTGTGTAGCCTGATTGTACATTACTTGTCTATTTTGGGCTCTAATAACTGTACTTTTTCCAGTTCTTTGAAATGTCGTATATAAGTTTTTGTATGGGTTCATACGTTACTATTTTTGGCTCTTATCGTTGTCTACCCTTTCCAGTTCTTTGATATGTACGAGAAGCTCTTAACATCCCCTAACTACGTGACTAGAAGACAATCCCTCAAGGTTTGTTGATGTATTTTCTACATACATATATTTTCTATCAGTGCAAAATTGGGAACAGGCCTAAGATGCTAGAATAATTTACTTCCTGATAATAGTTTGTTGTTGATATTTGTAGCTCCTCTCAGATTTTCTCTTGGAGCCTCCAAATTCGCGTATAATGAAGCAGTATATCCTGGAAATACGTTACTTGAAAGTGATAATGACATTGTTGAGGGTATGTATTGACTAATAATTTCACAAGAGCCCCTTTTTCTCCATTTTCAGTCAAGCCAAATACTCCTGGTTCTTTGACTTTGAACGATATGGCATGAAAGAAAAATACTCATTTTACTAGTTGTGCTTCTCTTTGACACTTCTATATGCCAAATAAATGAAGTGTTGCCTACTCCCTAGTATTCTGTTTGGTCGCTCATACATTTGAACTTATTGCCTGGCCAGTTGATCAGCTCTAGGCAGTATATGTGTGCAGTATTTAATAAAATTGATGATATTGAAGTGAAGAGTGGGAGTAGTATTTTGCAAAGTGTTTGATGTGCTGAATTATTCTGAAGTTGGTGAACTGAAAATGGTGATTGGGTTTTTGTCTGACCTTAATTTATTTCCGATTTGTTCATCAGGATTCGAGCAAAAACATTCAACTTTCAGCCTTCCACATTTTCAAGGTGCTAAATTCAATTATGACGATCTTTAATTTAATTAATCCATGACGATTAAGATTATACTGTTGATGTCTGTGTTTCATCTATATACAAAGAAAGATGCTGATTGTGGTGGTCGTTCAGGTCTTTGTCGCGAACCCTAACAAGACGTGTGAAATCAAAATCATCTTGTCAAAGAATTGCGAAAGGCTGTTGGATCTTCTGCGCAGTCTCTCTTTGGGAAAAGGTTAGGTGTATTCCCACATTTATCGACAAATCCCTTTAGCGACCTTAAAAGCGTGCTTACCCTTTTTTTGTGTTTAGGTTCGGAGGATGAACAATTTGAGGAAGAGAAGGAAATGATAATGAAGGAAATTGAAAGAGTATGTCGTCTTATGAATCGTGAACGTCCATCGTAATTATTAGTAGTGACTTGTGATTTTGTGAATATGCTCACGCTCAACTCTGAACCATGTCCTCCACTCCTCAAATGTACGCCTTTTTTCGTCTGCCATAATGTTGGTGTTTGTAACTTTGTAGGATGAATGTTTTCCAATCATGTAATCAGTATCAATATCCCATGTAATGGAGTTACCCCTCAACAATTTGGTTAATGCAAGAAGAGAAATTGATAGTGCACCTCTTCTTTCCCTTGGATATCAATTAGAGGATTATACAACCAGTTGTAGATATTTCTATGTACAATTGATTTTAGATTTTGAGCTTTATCATAAATGTTTCGAGTTTTGTTGTAAATTTTTTGAGCTTTAGTGTAAAGTTGTTGAGTTAAATCACAAATGTTTAAGCTCAAAAACTTACAACTCAGCTCAGAAGCTTTTATAAGCTCAATAAATATTTACAAAAGCTCAACAGCTTTGCCTTGGTTCAACTCAGTTCAGAAGTTTTTATAAGCTCAATAAATATATATACAAAAGCTTAACAGCTTTGCCTTGGTTGTACAATGCTATTGTAGCATTGTACAACCAAGTGTATAATCCTATTAGAGGATTATACAACCAGTTGTACCTAACTTTATGTACAACTGGATTTAGATTTTGAGCTTTATCATAAATGTTTCGAGTTTTGCCGTAAATTTTTGAGCTTTAGTGTAAATTTGTTGACTTAAATCACGTAAATGTTTAAGCTCAAAAACTTACAACTTAGCTCAAAAACTTCCATAAAAAAATTTCAACATACCTGAATCTATAATGAATGTTCTGTAGGACTGTCTGATAAAACAAACACAATTGAACATCACAACTTCAGTTAAGTACTCCGCAACATGTTTCAAAACTCCGGTAAATTGTGAGGGAAAGGTCACTTCTGGGACTAAGGAAGAAATAAATGTTCACCCAAGCCTAATAACGAGGAGAGATCTATCTTCTCCATTTCATAATAAAGAAATAGGTCATATTTGGTAAATAATATTCATTAGAATAATATTGGCATAAACATACGTTTAAAAGCCGAAGCTTAGGATTATTTAACAATAATAATCAATATATATATATATATATATATATATATATATATATATAGAGAGAGAGAGAGAGAGAGAGAGAGGTAGGTTCAAATAAGGTCAACAACTTTTTTAAGTTTATAAGTTCCAGTGTTAAAGTTACACTAAAAGTGCTTAAAGTTATACGAGATGAGTGATAAAGTTGGACTTTATCACTTGAAGTGATAAACGTGCTGAATGTTATAGTTACATATCAATTTTGAACAAATGAAACTTTATCGTATGTCATCTGTAACTTTAATATAAACTTAAAAAAATTGTTGACCTTATTTGAACCCACCTCTCTCTCTCTATCTGTCTCTCTCTCTCTCTCGCTCTCGAGGAGGGCTCCGGTGAGGCAGGGCAACTCCTTACACCCATAGAGGCAGCATCTGGACCATTATATTAAGATCTGATCTAAAGATCCAGATTAAAAGACTAAAAAAACACGCGCTGCTCCTCTCCACCTTCTAAAACCCTATCATTTGAACACTACTACTTTCTCTCTCTACTCTGAAAACCTCTGAAATTCATTGCCGTGTAATTCTTCACCTTCAATGGCTAGTAATTCTGCATCTTCAATGGCGACTGATTCTTCATCAAAGCGTCGAAAATTAGATACAAATGAAAATCCTTCAATTTCACCTTCAACTACTTCAGATTTAGGTCAGAAAAATTCTATTTATTATAAAATTCAATTTTAGATTTTAAGTCTGATTCTTAATTTATTTATGCCGTGATTCGTTTTTTGAATGCAGTGAATACTCAAGAAACAACTGCAACATGTTCGATGATGGGCGATTCTAATATATTAGGTAAAATATTTCATTAATTCATCTATTTTTCAATTTTAGTTTATATTACTTCATCAATTCAATTGCTTCAAGTTTTCATAGAAACATATCTTATATTGTTTGGTTCATATTTAAAGCAGTTGCTGCTTTGATGTACACAACTTAATATCTGTTGTACATGTCGAAAAATGTTCATAGTTAAAGCAGTTGCTGCTTTGGTGTAGATAACTGAGTATTTGTTGTACATGTTGAGAATTGTTCATAATTAAAGCAGTTGCTGTTTTGGTGTAGATAATTTAATATCTGTTGCACATGTCGAGAATTGTTCATAGTTAAAGCAGTTGCTGCTTTGATGTACACAACTTAATATATGTTGTACATGTTGAGAATTGTTCATAGTTAAAGCAGTTGCTGCTTTGGTGTAGATAACTTAATATCTGTTGTACATGTTTAGAATAGTTCATAATTTTGATGTAGAATTTAATATTATGTGTTAAATTTACATAGATACTCACGAACCTAATTCTGACAAAGATTTGAAGATACCAAGTTGTTCCAAAGAATTGAAACCTTACGTGGGTCAAATTTTTCAGGGATTGGAAGAAGCATTTCAATTTTATTCCAAGTACGCAACTGTTGGTGGCTTCATTGCTAGGAAGAGCACTAGACGCACTAGTCGTGGTATCGTTAAAAAAAAGTACATTGTCTGCAATAAACAAGGTCAATATCAACATAAGGGACAACAACAAAGAAGGGAGATAACAAGAATTCTTTGTACGGCCAGAATCATCTTAGACAGAAAATCTGATGGGCGATATGAAATCACAGAATTCAATGAAGGACATAACCATTATTTGAACACACCTTCCACGATGATGCACCTTAAAAAGGCAAGGAAGCTCACCATTTTGCACAAAAAGATGATCATTGACAACTCGATGGTGAACCAAGGTGCCGTTAAAACTTTCAGAATGTTCAAGCAGTTCGTAAAGGGTTATAAGTATGTAGGTGCATCAAAGGTTGATTTTAAAATTTTTGGTAGAGATATAAAGAAGTTCATCAAGGACTCTGATGCACAGATGTTCATTGAGATCCTTATGAAAAAGAAAGCCCTCTGTGACTCTTTTTATTTCGACTTTGATGTTGATGATGAATGATAAGTGTGGTTTGTAGTGCCTATTTTGTAGTGTTTTGGTCCCATTTCCTTGTTGAATCGCTCCTTGGGAGCGGTTTAGGGGCTTCTTATGCTTCCTTTAGTTCGTTTCAGGTTCCCGAGACCGATTTGGAAGAGTTGGAGCGATTCCGACTCTATACATGCACATTTTGGAGCCAACGGGGTAAAGGAACGATTATTCGATGCCTTGGAATCGACCCCGAGACCTTGGGACCCAATCCCGAGCCTCCGAGACCCGATCCCGAGTCCCGAGAATCGATGGGAAGCCCATGAGAAGCAAGGAGGGACCAAAAAGTTCATATTGGAGGCCTACAGGACCCATCCCGATCGGGAAGGCCTAAAACCCGATCGGGATGAGGTGCACAAAGAAGACGCCCACTGACAAGCCTTCCCGACCGGGTCCAAGAATTCCCGATCGGGAAAGTCCCAGCCTTGTTCCGCGTCTTTTCTTTCAATTCCTTCCCACTTGTAACCCTATTTATACTTCCCTCTTGTATTGTTTATGAAACCTACCTTAGTTTAGACTATCTTAAGCCTCTCTACATCACATAAACCCTAGATTAAATCCTCCTCTCATTAGTTTAATCTTCCTTTAATTCTTAGTTAATCTTAGTTAATTAGTTCTTGTATTAAGAAGGTGCTTGAAGACTCATCCAAGATTGACAACCTTGGAGATTATTTGGGTTTCTTATTTATGCAAGATTTCATCTTTTCCTTCATCTAGTGTTGGTATAATCTCTCTTTACTCTTATTCTTTGTTATTGAATCAAGTGTGAATCTTTAATTAGTGTTTGTTGTTATTGATTGTTATTGTTCTTGATGATGAATGTTAGGGTTATGATGTTGTGTTCTCTTCTTATTGTTGCTAGTTTTTCTTTGATTATGAGTGAGTAGATTACTTGTGGGTTAGTAGGGGGATTAAGGGTAGAACATGGGTGATTAGGGTTTGATTAGGGGTAAAGGGTGAATCTTTATTGTTAGTCACATACTTGGCACACCATGTGTTTGTTGAAATGCTTGTTTGAGTTGTAGTGGCCATGCTTCTCATGCTAGTTTTCCTCTACTCATTGTTTGTCTTGCTTGTGGTCATGTTGAAGAATGTGGAGGATAGTCTAAGTTGTGAGAGCCCGGACTTACCTTGACATCGGTCTAAGTTGCGAGAGCCCGGACCGACTCTAGCACTAGGAGACACCCATACCCATAACCAACCCGATCACCCTACTATTCTTATGAACCCGACCTAACCCACTTCTTTCCATATTTGATTCATCTTATTAGTTAGACTCATTCTCTTAGTTTGCTAGTTGGCTTGTGGTTGGTTAGCATTTGATAGTCTAGTTCATCATAGTTCATCATTAGTCTACTTCCTTCTTCTCCTCTCATCTTAATTCATCAATTAGTAGCTCTTTGTGTTTGTTTGGTAGCATAGTCTCGTTTTAGGCCGATTTAGTCTAAACCTTGCAATACCGTCTCCATGGACACGACCCGACTTACCCTGACTACCGTTAGGTGCTAGTTGGTGATTAATTGGTGGCGGGATCCACGACAAATCCTACCATCAATTTGGCGCCGTTGCCGGGGACGGTGCATTGTTTAGACTTTGTTTGCTCATTTCTAGACTTAGTTACCCTCCTTTGTGCCCTTCTATCTTCTCTTGTGAATATTCTCTAGTTTTTTTCTTGATTTCTTAGCCTTCTTTTCTCTTTGTCTCTAGTGGTGCTTGTTTATTGTCGTTAGCTAGTGCCCATAAAGCACTGGGTGTTCTCACGTTTGTTCTAGTGTGTAGTGTATGCCTAGGCGGGGAGGCGAATCCTTTCTCTTTAATCCAGAGCCGGAAAGGCTTTTTCGAGCTTTTCGCCAACGGACGATTAACCGGGTTTGGATCTCTCAACCAAGTGCAAGCAATACCCATCAAGAGCAAGCCCAAGGAAGCGATATTGAGGAAGCATTTCGAGAGACGGCCGAAGGGAATTTCACCAATCCCTTTGGAGATTCTAGTCCTAGTTCCCCCTCTACATCTACTTCAACTCCGTCTACACCATCTTCTCCCTTACATCCAACAATGCCAAAATTTTCCTCTCACTCTACATTCACGGAAGACGTCTTGCCGGGACCCAATGCTCTACCGGCTGCTTATGCCGGAAATTTTACGGCCAAGACCCACTTCATTCAACTTGTGGAAAGGAATCAATTTAGTAGTGGTTTGCCCACCGAAGACCCGCACCAACATATGGAGACCTTCTCCGATTATTGTGACGCTATATCTCAACCCGGGGTTACACAAGATCAAATCCGATGGGTTTTATTTCCATTTTCATTAATTGGAAAAGCGAAGCAATGGATTAAAGGTCTCGATAGGGCAACCATGGGCATCGACACTTGGAAGAATCTTGCATTGGCGTTCTACCAAACTTTCTACCCTCCGGAGAAGACTAATTTTCTTAGGGCCTCCATCACCGGTTTCCAACAACGGGATGAAGAGAGCTTATATGAAGCTTGGGAGCGGTTTAAGTCTTTGGTTAGATCGTGCCCTCATCATGGACTCTCACAATGGTTCTTAGTCCAACAATTTTGGAATGGTCTTTATGAGGACTCAAGAACTATACTCAACATGGGCTCCAATGGTAGGTTCACCGAGGTCGATGATGACCAAACTTGGGCGAGAATCGAAGAGATGGCGGTGCATAATTCGCAATACTCTAGGCCTAGGAAGGCAAATCGAGGAGGTAGGCACGAGGTTGATGCTATAACTCAATTAAGCATTGACCTTGGGGCTCAATTGAAGACACACATGGAATCCATTGACAAGAAGCTTCAAGGTCACCTCACTCAAGTCCAAAGCATCGGTTCCTCCAACCAAGCCTTAATTCATGAAGTGAATGCTTTGGGATTTGCACCTCCTTTGCCTTATTATGGCATGTGTGACACTTGTGGAATCGTTGGTCATGACCCTATGAATTGTAGGGGGAGTATTGAGCAAGTGAATGCCTTTCAAGCATTCAAGCAAGGTGCTTCCTATTCTAATCAATACCAAGCTTCCAATCAAGTCCCTCAACAACAAGCTTTTCAACACCAACAACAATATCGTCCTTATGTTCCACCTCCCTTAAGGGACAACAACCAAGGTTACCAAGGCAACTCGAGGCCTTTCAACAACTACAAGCAAAGTAACCAAGGTTCATTCAACAACAATCAAGGGTTCGAACAAGGGAACTTCAACCAAGGCTATCAAAACCACAACCATGGCAACAATCAAGGCCTTAATCAAGGCAATTCTCATGGGTTCCAAGGGAACCGTCAACATCAAGCAACTCAAGGCAATCAACAACAAAGCAAGCCTAGGAGCCGGTCTCCTATTCATGACTATGGTACTCCATTAGCCCTCACCGATACTCCGCATAATCCATCATCTCCACCACGGGGATTCGATATTCAAAAATTTATGATGGATATGCAAAAGAGTCAAATGGACATAACAAGAAACCATCAAGAGCTCTTTGCTTATATTCAAGGGGAAAACGCGACAAGAGATGCCCGTATGAAGATGCTTGAAACTCAAGTATCTCAACTTGCTTCGGGGAGCTCCTCAAGACAAAAAGGACAACTACCTTCTCAAGGCGAAACACCGAAATTTGAGCATGTCAATGCCATCACCACAAGGAGAGGTACATCTTATGAATCCCCTCAATTTCCTAGTGAGCAAGAGCCAATCCAAGAACCGACAAGGAAAAAGACACCTCCAACTCAAGAGAGCTCAAGCTTTGATAATCCAACGGAGGAGCAAGTCTTATGGGAGGTTGAGAAACCTCAACAAGACAAGCTTCCCCCACTTCAAGCTAAAGATAAGGGTAAAAAGAAAGTATCATTTGAAGAGTCTACCCCGATTGAGCAAAATAAATACCAAATCAAGTTGCCTTACCCATCAAGGCAAATGAAGACTAAGGTAGACTCTCAATATGACAAGTTCCTTAGTATTGTGAAGAAATTGGATGTTAGTGTCCCATTTACCGAGCTACTTACCCAAATCCCGGCATATGGAAAATTTATGAGAGAAATATTGGCTAGGAAGAGATCCGTTGACAAGGAAGAGACCATTGCGTTCACAAGAGTGGTGAGCGAGCTCATTCAAGGTTCTACGCTTCCGAAGTTGAAGGATCCGGGTAGATTCTCGATCCCTTGCACCATAGGGCACTACAAGATCGATAGAGCATTATGCGATTTGGGTGCGAGTGTGAGCATCATCCCTTATTCTATTTGTTGCCGACTTGGGATGAAGGAGCTTAAAAGTACTTCTATCACGCTCCAAATGGCCGATAGTTCATTCAACCGACCATTGGGGATGCTAGAGGATGTACCGGTGAAAATCGGTAAGTTCTTCATTCCGGTTGACTTCATCGTGCTCGATATGCCGGAAGATGCCAACACTCCCATTATTCTTGGGCGCCCATTTCTACACACCGCCGGTGCTATGATCGATGTGAAGAATGGTAGGATCACCTTCGAGTTAGGCGAAGAGAAGCTAGTGTTTGACCTTCAAGGTAACACTTCGCCTACCAATGATGAGTCTTGCAATATGATCCAAGCCAAGAAAAACATTGATCTAGGGGTTGAGTCGGGACAAAGCTTGAACAAGAGCTCTTATGTACTTGAGGATGATGACTCCGAGATTGGAGAAGATGAGTGCCCATTTCATGGGCTTGATGACAAGATGAAAAGCAAGGAGAAGGATGAGCCTCCCTTGGGGCCGCATGAAGACCGGTGGACGTTTGGATATGTCCCCAAAGACCAAAAGTACAAGTTCAAGTCATTGAACTTGGAAGATCGGGATGCCCCGGGAACGTCGAGGCAGGGCCATGAAGAGCCTTGGTATGTGGTTGGTTATATCTCGAGCTTGATTGAGGACTTTTCTAGGGCCTTCGACTTGTTCCTTCGTGCCCTTGATGGAGATGGGGCTAGCTTTGGTTGTTGAAAAAGATTGAAGAAAGTACCACCTTGGTTTGACGGAGTTCCACAAGAACCGTCCCTTTGTATATATCTCTTTCCCTTGTAGTTTGTTTTGTTTGGTGAATTTCTTGATTATTTGGATGATTGATGAGCGTTGTGAGGGAGGGAATTTGATGTGTTATTTGAGTTTATTGTGATAGGTATGAAGTGAAAATGCCTCCTAGTGAGGAGTGGTCATTGTTTGAGTTTGTATTGTGTGAAGGGAAGTGGGTTTTTGAAGCTTGGAGCAAGCTTTTGGGAGCTATAGAGGGTTAGGAGACTTTTCCCGGCCTAGACGAGCCCATCCCGTTCGGGAAAAGGTCTTCCCGTTCCGGATGGTGGGAAAACCTGATCGGGATTTTTCCTTCCCGTTCGGGTTGGAGGTGCAAGTTAGACTGGCTGCTGTGAGCCATTCCCGATCGGGATTGTTCTTTCCCGTTCGGGATGGTGGGGAAACCCGATCGGGATTTGCCCATCCCGACCGGGAAGGACCCCCTGTCCTCCTTTGGCCTTTTCTTCGTCTTTTGAGTCCACCCAACCATTGTATACCCCCTCCCAACCTCCCTACATGTCTTTACTCTCACTATATGACCGTTGCACCTTCTTTACACATTTTCACCTCACCTTCTCTTCACTTAAAACCGACTTTCACATCAAAACCCACCTCATTTTGCCTTTGTGCCCCAACCATAGAACCAGATCGAAATTGGAGAGGAATAACGACGACATGGACAAGCTAAGTGACTATATTAACTTATGAGACGATGGAGCGAGTGAGTTGGTAACCGTATGGTACGGCAACTATCCTCTCTTTTCCGTTTATATAGCTTGTCTTCATTTGTTTATTCCCTTTCCCTTTTATCCTTTGTGTCATGGTGGCCTTCGAGGCCTCAATGTGCTTGCTCCGGACTCTCGATGACGTGACTACATCGAGAGTCATTTCAAAATCCAAATTTTTCAAGATTTTCACCTTTTGGTAGGATTTAGTCGGATTTAGGCGGAATCCGGGCTAGGTGACTTGATTACATCTAGCCCTCCCCTCCCATTTCCTTTTATTTCCTTCTTTTTATTTTCTTCCCCCATCCGTATCTTTTTCTTGTCTCGGCCCATGGTGACTTGACTACACCCCGGCCGGACGCTTTCTACCCTTTTCTCCACTTTATTTTTGATTTTTAGCTTTATTTTCGTAGTTTTTTTTCCTTTTCTTTTGTCTCTCCACACACTACGATTGAGCATATGAGGACATTGCTCGGTTTAAGTGTGGGGGAGCAATATTCTAGCGTAGTTAGTTTGATCTCCTTAGTTTTTGAAAAAAATCTTTAAAATCCATAAAAATTTGAAATTTTTTCACAAAAATCAAAAAGATTTTTCTTTTGTGTGTCTTCCTCTTGTGTCATTGTGTCGTATATTTGTTTTGTGTGTGTGTTTGCCCCCCCTTTTCCTTATAGGTTGCTTAAACCACCGATGGCTTTGGAGAGCTTGCAAGACTTCCGGTAACATCTTATCCCCTTTTCCCTCTTTGTCTCTTGTGGAGTTCGGAGGAGATTGTGATGTTGTGTGCTCGGGAGGAGCTTTGTAAAATTTAGTTGGTTTGATGTCTTGTTTGGAAGCTAGGGGTGGTGTTTGTGTTTTCATTTGTGTTCGTTGTGTGTTGTTCTTGTTTTGTTGCTTTTGCTTCTTTTTCTTTCGTTTTCGTTGAGTCTTTGTTTTGTGTTTTGTTGTGTGTCATGTGTGTAAACCGTTTTCGAAAACCCGGTTTAGAGGCTAGTGTGCAAGTGTTTACTTTCCCTTTCTAGTGGTATAAATCGAGTCTTGGACTTTATTCTAGTAGAATGACCCTAAATCAATGATTTCGTTGGTTCTTTACCTTGAGTCCACCTAGCTTACTAGGGATTTACTATGGGATTTGCATTTTGACCATTATGACCACCCACGGTGTGAAAAGGCCTTGGTTGCCGAGTCCCGTCCCTTAGGTGACCGTGTCTAGAATTGTTTGATTAGTCCAAGTTCTCCATTTTTTGTGGGTTTGAAGGGAAGGGCCCTTCCCGACTCACCCATTCCCCTACCTCCTACACATATCCGCACAATAAATTGCAATTTGTGAATTCTCTCTTTCTTGTTACACAATAAAATGCCAAAAAGCCAAATCTTGCCAAGAAAGGGCAAAGAAAAAGAAAAGAAAGAAAAATGAAAGAAAGAAAAGAATGAAGAAAAAGAAAAGGCACAAAAGCCAAAAAGAAAATAGAAAAGAAGAAAAAGAATTGGCATGGCAAAACAAAACAAAAATGCAAAAGAAAAGAGAAAATGCCAAAAGAAAATCGTCTCACAAAAAGATCTTAACCCCACAAAAATAAGCCTTTTTCCGACTTTTGCCGTGAAGAGCCTACCAAAGGACCGAGTCCCGAGGAAGGATGATAGCGGCATTAGTCGGTCTTCCCTCATTTTGCATGTTTTCCACCTTTTTACTTGGACTAGTTAGGCGGTTTTGGGCATGGGACGACCCTCTTGGCTCATTGCTAAAGGGGGCGGGGTCTCACTTACCTACAGTGTCGACTAACACCGTGGTTCATCCTTTTTCCATCCCGCCGATCGTCCCGTAGTACGTTCTTAGAAGGTTAGGAGGAACCGAGGTAAGTTACCAACGTTTTTGTTGCTTTGTCGTCATACTATTAGGGTTTAGTCCATCTTGGTTTGTATTGCTAGCTTGGGAACGTTGTCACGTGCTTCGAGTCCTAAACCGGTGCTTCTTTCACCGCTTTTTAGATGGAAGCGGTATTTCTTTTCTTTTGGGTGCAACCATTAGTGTGTTTGTTTGTTTATGTGTTTTGTGTTCGGTTGCATCCGCGGTTTTGTCGCAAGACCCCACTTGCCTTGCGGAGTGCGCTTTTCCTCTAAGTGCACTCGCGTGAGTTGAAAGGGCGTAGGGTGCGCTAATACCCATTCGGCTAGTATAGTAGTTAGTATGTGCTTACTCGAGGGTGAGTAAGGGTTAAGTGTGGGGGAGTTGATAAGTGCGGTTTGTAGTGCCTATTTTGTAGTGTTTTGGTCCCATTTCCTTGTTGAATCGCTCCTTGGGAGCGGTTTAGGGGCTTCTTATGCTTCCTTTAGTTCGTTTCAGGTTCCCGAGACCGATTTGGAAGAGTTGGAGCGATTCCGACTCTATACATGCACATTTTGGAGCCAACGAGGTAAAGGAACGATTATTCGATGCCTTGGAATCGACCCCGAGACCTTGGGACCCAATCCCGAGCCTCCGAGACCCGATCCCGAGTCCCGAGAATCGATGGGAAGCCCATGAGAAGCAAGGAGGGACCAAAAAGTTCATATTGGAGGCCAAAAATAAATAAGAAAAAAAGAAAGAAAGGGTGTATCGTGCGACAGCCGGCCGCGCGGCTCGCCCGGGATGCCGGCGGGTCGCGTGACGGCCTGTTTTTTTTGAAATCGGTTTTTTGAAAATTCGATACTTTTATTGAATCGCGTACAAATATCGCATAATTTGCACTCAATCTAATATTTTCGATATTCTTTATATTTGATAGTCGACTATGAAATCAATATCAAATACTCGGAATAGTTTTAGAAAAGATATAAATTTTAGAAGTCGTTTCGTAGAATAAATAATAAAAACGAACGAAAAAAGCTAAAAAAGGAGCGCGGGTTTCAGACTCGTACGCGAGTCGCCTGTGAGGGGCGCGACTCGCGTGCGGGCCTGTCCCGATTTCGCTCGTTGTTCGAAAATTTGATAAATCGCGTACAAATACGAATTAATTTATACTCGATTTATGCTTTTGATATTCGTCGTATCCGATATTCGATTATGAAATCGATATCGAATATTCGGAATGAATTTTAGAAAAAGTTTTGTAAAAAAAAGGAATTTGAACGAAAAAGATGTTAATTCTCTCCGCGTTTGAAATCGTAGTATTTTGTAAAAAAAAAAAGTAACGATTTTCTTAGCTTCGACGAGATTTAATTTAATTCTTTTTGATACAATATTCAACTATAGAGAATCGATATCATATTTTTAAGAATGTTTGTTATACGAAAATAGTTTTTAGTAATATCGATATTAGAAATAATAAAAAGTGATGAACGACCCGTAAAAAAAAGACGACACACGACCCATAAGAAAAAAGGACGGACGAGGACCCATAATAAAACGGGCGACGAGAGGGAGAAGAGAAGAAGAAAGAGAAGTTGAGTTTGGTACACCCTCAACCTACATGTTTTAGTTTACTTGGATCGGAGCTCGTCGGGACGTGGCTTGGGCACAGGAGCGTCGAGTGGATGTCGGTGAGTTGCGGTGGCTCAGTTTGGACGTGAGACGTGTGAAGGGTGTCGGGTATCGGGGCCGGTTTCCTTCGGGTTTTGGATGTACTATCGGTTTCTCGATGCTAAGTGTAAGGAGTTTTATGGATGTGTATAATTAATGTGAATAATTCTGAATGTTGATCGATGATCTGTGTGTGTGAATAATGTGTCATGCAAGGGGCTATTTATAGGAAAATCCCGACCTTGGCTAGGAGAGGTGCATTTGAATTAGAACTACCGCTTAGGATAGGAAATATAGGAAGTCGAGGGGTGTGAGGATTCCGTTTTCTTGTGAAGGAAGAAAGGGAACCGGCTGGTTGGCAGGCTACTCGGCCGAGTATCCTAGCTCGGTCGAGTGCTTGATTCGGTTTTCGGATAGGATTCCTACTTGAGATCGAATTCTACCTTAAACGGAATTGTTTAATATTTGTGTAGCTGATTTTTTGTGGAGTTGGAGTCCGAACCAACTGTGTGAGGTGTCACGGCTGACTCACGAGTCTCGGGAAATATCTTTGACCGGGTTTTGACTCGGTCGCTAAAAGACGGTTTTACCCCTGGTTTCGGATTCGACCCAAATTAGTGTTATTTGACTCGAAACGACCCACTGGGCCTGAATTTGAGGTTGGTTTTGTGAGATTTGTACTCCTTAAAAAGCCCAAGCTAAATATCCATGATTTCGAGCCCATTTCCGAGTACCTTAAAGCACGTTTGCGTCCGATCATCATCGGGTGTTTGTCGGAAACTGCTATAGACACCTGGCAGCAAAATGTGGGTGTCTACAGTTTGACAGTGCCATTGATGCACAAAGGTGGGATCAGTCCAAGGTGATTGCTGACTGTAAGAGCACTTATGCTGCTTTGATCAGTCTATTTTCTCTTGAAAAACATGCTTCCGAAATCTACACACGAACTGTTTTCTATGAGTTGCAGGAAGATTTAAAGGCATCCATGTACAATTGTGGTGTTAATGAGATTATAAAGGAGGATGGTATTGAACATATATCTATACAGGACAACATCAAAAATAGGGTGTATGTAGTTGATTATACACCTGTAGAAGAGAAAATTGTCTGTGCCTGCAAGATGTTCGAGCAACGTGGACTGTTGTGTCGTCATGCTCTTTGGGTCCTGAAAGAAAGGGGTGCCAAAAGGATACCTAATTCATATCTACTTCCTCGTTGGAACAAGTTTGCAACATCCAGGGAAATGTTTGATGCAAATGGCACACTTCTTTCTGATTGTCGGTCATCTGATGGAACAAAAACAAAGGTTGCAGAATTATGGACTGAAATTTTTGATTGTGTGACTGTGGTTGAGGAGAAGGAAGAGAAGGTGGATGAGCTCTTAGAATTAGTCAGAGCATTAAAGGAGAAGGTCGTGGAAGAAGGAACAAACTTGCGAAATGACAAGAGGTCTGAGATCGAGTTTTTGATGGGTGCCACTATTCCAACTGATATTAAGATCTTGCCTCCAAACCAGTCTAAAACTAAAGGCTCTGGAAGGCGACTTATTTCGTCTAAAGAGAAAGCCACGAAACAACACAAGAAGCCTCCTCGGAAGTGCAATGCTTGTGGAGAGATGGGATACCATGATTCAAGGAATTGTCCTGGCAAAGTTTAATCATCATACATTCTCTTATTTTTACTTAATTTTAATATATATTTTAAATACAATAAATTGTCCAGGGATACATTAAGTACATTATACTTTTATCAAGTACACCTGATTTTCAATTGTTCAGGGATATATGAACATCTCTATTTGATTTTATATGCAGCAATTCTACTTATTTATTTTTTTGACGTACATATTTTACCATATATTGTATATGTCTGCATTTTACTGTTTTGATGTACCGTAAGCTAATTAAGGTGGGATGTATGTTTTGATGTACATAAGTTAATACATATTGATATTTTTGCATAGTTTAAACAGGGTCTGCTTTGATGTACATAACATAATATCTGTTGTATTTGTCGATTATTTACATATTTAAAGTAGTGACTGTTTTGATGTACATAAGTTAACATCTGTTGTACATGTCGATATTTTACATAGTTAAACAAGTGTTTGTTTTGATGTACATAAGTTGATATCTGTTGCACGTGTTCACAATTTGTACATTGTCAAACCAATGTTTGTTTTGATGTACATAAGTTAACATTTGATGTACATATTGATATTTTTACATATTTTAAACAGGGTCTGTTTTGATGTACGTAACATAATATCTGTTGTATTTGTCGATTTTTTACATATTTAAAGTAGTGATTGTTTTGATGTACATAAGTTAACATCTGTTGTACATGTCGATATTTTACATAGTTAAAACAGTGTCTGTTTTGATGTACATAAGTTGATATCCGTTGCACATGTTCACAATTTGTACATTGTCAAAGCAATGTATGTTTTGATGTACATAAGTTAACATTAGATGTACATATTGATATTACATAGTTAAAACAGTGTCTGAATTGATGTACATAATTTAACATATGTTGTACATATTGATATTTTTACATAGTTAAAACAGTGTCTGAATTGATGTACATAAGTTAAAATCCTGCAAGAAATTGAACCCTAAGAGGATATTGGTGAACCCTGTTGTCGATGTGATTCAAAATTTTAAACTTCTCAATTTTTTTTTGTAAATAGTTAAAACGGTGTCTATTTTAATGTACATAACTTAATATCTGTTGTACATGTTGATATTTTTACATATTTAAATTAATGTCTGTTTTGATGTACATAAGTTAACATATGTTGTACATATTGATATTTTTACATAGTTAAAACAGTGTCTGAATTGATGTACATAAGTTAACATATGTTGTACATATCGATATTTTTACATAGTTAAAAACAGTGTCTGAATTGATGTACATAAATTGATATCTGTTGCACATGTTCACAATTTGTACTTTGTCAAAGCACCGTCTGTTTTGATGTATATAACTTGATATCTGTTGCACATGTTCAAAATCTGTAAATAGTTAAAGCACCGTCTGTTTTGACGTACATAACTTGATATCTGTTGCACATGTTGATATTTTTACATATTTAAAGTAGTGTCTGTTTTGATGTACATAAGTTAATATATGTTGTATATATCTATATGTTTACATAGTTAAAACAGTTCCTTTTTTTACATAGTTGATATCTGTTGTACACGTTCACAATTTGTACATTGTCAAAGATCCGTTTGTTTTAGTATACATAAGTTACTTTGTACTGAACATAAGTTGGTATATAGAATTGATTCAAACACTGTAATAATGTACAGTGAAGATACAGTATACAATGTACATGGGAAATGATGCTTTTGACGCGTGGAGCATTTAATGACATACCTTCCCCAGAAAAACACATCCACACACACGCAAACACATCCATAATCCTTCCGTCCACTACTACAACCCTACAACTATCAAAATATTATCATAAGCGAATCAAAGTATTTATTATTAATGAGAAATAAAGATGTTCATGGAGTTATTTCATCACGCACTATTCAAAAAAAAAATCTTTAGTTGATTCGTCTTTAGTACCTCAGATGAATTGGTGCAAGTTTGGAATAGTACCATAACTTCTCTCATAGTACCATAGCTTTAAAGAAAATGGGCATGGAGAAGGAAGCAAGATTGCACATCGAAGACATTAGAAAGAAGAAGTTTTCAATCGGTGCAAGTGATCCAAACCCGTTAACACTATGTCGAAGCTGGACAGTACTCTTCGTATATTTCAGGAGTCTCTAGAGCGTTCATAGCTTCCACTAGCTTTCTCTGCTCCTCGTCTTGAGCTTTGTATTTTTCAGCATCGTCCCTCATCTTCTCAATCTCTTCCTTGGAAAGCTGCCCAAGGTGATTTGTAATAGTGATTTGATTGCTGAGCCCTGTACCCAATTCCACAGAGGAAAAACTTAAAATGCCATCGAGATTAATCTCAAAAGTCACATCAAATGTTGTTTCGCGCTTCAGTGCTGCTGGAAAACCAGAGATCTTAAACTGGCCCAAGAAATTATTTTCCTTTGCCATCAATCTCTCACCCTCATACACCAGAAAATTCAGTTTCAGTAATATAGAAATATGTACAATGAACCACTGTAATATGTCCTTTCTAGTCAAAAACTTAAAATGTACGGAGTATTACTTTAGATGGGTTATGTTCAACTTTTATAGAAATATGTACAATGATATTCTCAGATGAATTAAGCACAGTTGTTATTTAAATATGTACATCACCTAGTGACCTATATACTGTACCTTTTGTTTTTTAATTAAAAATCCGTTAGATGGATTATGTACATCTACTTGAGATATGTACATCTAATATGGAATTGAATATCCTTAGATGGATTATGTACATCTAAAATACCTAGTTGGGACATGTACATCTAATATGGAATTATGTATACTGATGTACTTTGATGTACATGTCGATATTTTTACATATTTCAAGTAGTTTCTTTTTTGATGTACATAAGTTAAAATCTGTTGCACATGTTCAAAATTTATGCATAGTTATAACAGTGTATGTTCAGATGTACATAACATAATATCTGTTGCACATGTTCAAATTTGTACATATTCCAAGCACTGTCTATTTTGATGTACATAAGGTAATATCTGGTGTACATGTCGTTATTTTTACATAGTTAAAACAGTGTCTGTTTTGATGTACATAAGTTAATATCTGTTGTACATATTTATATTTTTACATAGTTAAATTAGTGTCTGTTTTGATGTACATAAGTTGATATCTGTTGCACATATCCACAATTTCTTCATTGTCAAAGCAATTTCTGTTTTGATGTACACAAGTTAATATCTGTTGCACATGTTCAAATTTGTACATATTCAAAGCACTGACTATTTTGATGTACATAACTTAATATTTGTTGTACATGTCGCTATTTTTACATAGTTAAAACAGTGTATACTTTGATGTACATAAGTTAATATCTGCTGTACATTTCGACATTTTTACGTAGTTAAAACAGTCTCTGTTTTGATGTACATAAGTAGATATTTGTTGTACATATCGATATTTTTAAATAATTAAAACAGTGTCTATTTTAACGTACATACGTAGATAACTGATGTACATATTGATATTTTTACATAGTTAAAATAGTGTCTGTTTTGATGTACATAAGTTGATATCTATTTTGATGTACAAACTTGTTCAAACAGTGTCTGTTTTGATGTACATAACATAATATCTGTTGCACATGTTCAAATTTGTACATTATCAAAGCACTGTCTATATTGATGTACATAAGTTAATATCTGTTGTGAATGTTGAAAAGTTGTAAAGTAATCAAAGCACTGCATGTTTGACACTGCCAGATTTCCTCGATTTGAAAAATAAATAAAAGAGTAGTACAATAAATGAAGTAGTTTAATTTCACATTTATCATCTACTTACTCCCATCTTATTCACATCATCTACTTATTTTCACATCCATCTCACTCAATTTATTTTTATTTCGTTAATTTCACATTATGAAATTTTTATGCAAGGGGTGGTTGATAAATAATGAGGTTGAAGATAGATTAACAACTATAAACAACTCAAGGCAGCAGAAGATGCACGATCTTTCCTTCATTTTCAATCAGTATCAACAGTTTGACACATATGATAAACGATCTTCGTCAACAAACGAAGTTATGTGCAACGAAGATTTCATGTGGAAAATTTTCGAAAAACTTTCATCTTACGTTGATAAGGCTAACACGGCGATTGTCTGTAAAACATGGGCGCAAATGTTCCTATCACACTCCAATGCACCTCGATGGATTGTGGATTACAATAGAAGCTTGACAACATTGATCCGTGATGGAATGAATATTGTACTTAGGGATGTAATTATTGTTTCAAAGAGATGCAGATGCTATCTAACAGATAATGTATATGCAAAAACAATATTGCACAATTATCATTTCGTAACTATTGATTGTAAGGAAAATAAACACTTGGAAACTATTGAGTGTGCTAAAGAAGAAAGTGATCTATATAGATTGAAATTAATTTCATTAGAAGATCAGATAGAGGTAGATGAATTATTTAAAATGTTGCGCAGTGGAAATGAATTTTAATGGAAATGAAATTTTAATTCTAATGGATATTAATTACCTTAATTTTTTTTTATTAATTTGTATGTTTTGTTATACATAAGTTTCTTTGTACTGAACAGAAGGCATGCATCCTTTGTTGACATAACTTATATAATGATGTTACTTTCTGAATAAATCAATTCAACAATGTTGATAAACGGGTGTACATAAGTTACTTTCTGAATAAACGGGAGTTCCTACCACAACCATAAGCAGATATTACTAAAGTCGCAATACAAACAATATGAATCAAAATCCCAAAACATACAAATGGTTGGCTAATTAATCACTCCACATAATAGATCATTCAATCATGAAAATTTCTTCTTGGCTATAGAGGATTTTACTTAATCTACATCCTTTTAAATAATCTTTTAATGAAACATGTGATCTGTAATCTTTCTCTTCCGTAGATTCAATAATCTTCAAATGTTCATTTTCTTCAGATCCAAGTTGAAAGACGTGCAATAACCTTCTAGCATGCATATTGTTCGTCAAATAACATCTACATCTCTTGGAAACTTCAATTCCATCCCTATGAACAGTAGTCATTCCTTTAAAATGAGTTGTTCCCAATCTTCTATTATAATCTATTTTCCATCTAGGTGCATCGGACCGTAATAGAAACATTTGGGACCACATCTTGCAAACAATAGCCATGTTCGCTTTGTCATAATCGAAGGGAAGCTTTTGAAAGATTTTTTCCATAAAATCTTCATTGCACATTACTTTAATTGTTGATGAAAATCGTCTTCCATATATTTCCACTTCATGATGATGATTATAAAAGAAAGATAGATGATCAATTTTCTGTTCCTTGCTCTTATTAATGGTTGTTACTCTATCTTCAATTTCATTATTCTTCGCCCATCCCTTACACAATATTTTCATGGTGTTATTAATGAAGTTAAGTGAAAAAGGTGAAATAGAAGGGTGTATAAAAAAAAGATAGGGTACTGTATAAGACTTTGAAAATATTCTTACTTTGAATGTAAAGTACTGTAATAGTCAATTAAATAAATTTCGAGTCCGTATTAACTGCTTATACCTACCCCAGCTTGGTTTTTTACGCGTGGACATACATTATTTTACCAATCCCATCTTATACCTACCCCAGTTATACGTTCCCCACCTAGACTTTATGATGTCTTTAGATATATGAATAAGAGAAATTTGAATATATACATTACGTAGTGGAATATATGTCTTTTGATGTAAAGTGTCTGTTTTGATGTAAAATGTCTGTTTTGATATACGTAAGTAGATATCTGTTGTACATATTGATATTTTTTACATAGTTAAAATAGTCTCTGTTTTGATGTACATAAGTTGATATCTGTTGCACACATGTTCAAAGTTTATATTCCGTACATAGTTAAAACAATGTCTATTCAACCACTGTAGTATACAATGTACAGTGAAGATACAGTATACAATGTACATGGACAACTTTGTTATTATGGAAAATGATGTTTTTAACGCGTGGAGCATTTAATGACATACCTTCCCCAAAAAATACCTCCCCCAGTACAAATTAATGACAGTTTTCACATTGACGGTAAAAAAACACATCCACACACACGCATAGAAAACACATCCACACATACGCAAACACATCCATAATCCTTCTGTCCTCTACAACAATCAAAATATTACGGAGTATCATCATCTAATTTAAAAATATTATATTCTACAATATTTTATAATTCAAATATTAACATCTACAACTACTACAAAAATATTATCATAAGCGTTAAAAAGTAGTACTATTTATTATTAAATTTAATTAATGAGAAATGAAGATGTTCATGGAGTTATTTCATCACGCACTATTCAAAAAAAAATCTTTAGTTGATTCGTCTTTAGTACCTCAGATGAATTGGTGCAAGTTGAAGTCTTGTGTTGATCTATTATCAACACAGGGTTATGTGATACCGTTATAGTCCCTTGAATAGTACAAAGCCGTGAGGGTATAACGTGTCGAAACTAGAGACGATATTCTTCGGTTGGTTAAGACATTTAGTGATCAGTTTAAGGGTAGTAAGATGTCAAACCCAATTCTCCAACACATCTTGGTTAACCAGAAGGAGGGTGAGATTTATTCAAGAGGAACTTCATCGTTTACATATGCTCTGTTTTTATACATGGGAGTGTTAGTTCAATTCCTAGCTTAAAGATACTGATATGTGGCAGGGGAATGCAACTGATCAAATAAACAAGTACTTTGATGGATCTATAATGATTTTTATTTTCATCTATCTTCAAAGGATGAAGTATAGAAACAGTGATCCCGTTCGTGCGTTCCCAACTATGTCGTATTGGACGCAAGAGACAATGACAAAGAGATAAAAGAGGAAGCTAAACTCTCTGGAACATTTGGGAAGGGTTATGTGATACCGTTACAGACATATTACATTAGTTCAGTTGTACTTGTAATCTTTCGTCTTTCTTTTAGATGCTGAAAAGGGTTATGTGCAAGTAATATAGAAATATGTACAATGAACCACTTTAATATGTACTCCTATATAGTCAGAAACATAAAATGTATCGATTAGTATTTTAGATGGATTATGTTAAACTTTTATCGAAGTATGTACAATGATGTCCCCAGATATTTCATGCACAATTGTTATTTAAATATGTACATCACCTAGTGACCTATTCATTTGTAATCATTGTATACGTGTGTAGACACCCGCATTTGGCTGCTAGGTGTCTATAGCAGTTTCCGACAAACACCCGATGATGATCGGACGTAAACATGACTTAATACACTCGATTTTGGACTCGGAATCAATAGTAGTGGACACGAGCTTTTAGCGGAGTAAAAATCTCACCAAACCAACCTCAAATCCAGGCCCAGTGGGTCATTTCCAATCAAATAAGACTAATTTGGGTCAAAACCGACACCAAGGGCAAAACCGTCTTTTAGCGACCGGGTCAAACCCCGGTCAAAGGCATTTTCGAGGCGGAAAAATCTGTCATGCAGCTCTTGAGAATCCAATTCAGAGTCAAATACCACAAAAAATTAGCAATGAAGAAGAATTACGCAACTAGACTTCTTCATTAGAGATAAAACTCTATCTCCAGTAGGAATCCCTTCCTATCGAAAGTAGCTTTCTTCTCATCCAAGACAAGGCCGGGAACCTCTCCTATAAATAGACCCCCTTGCACACACAAAAATCATCAACCCCGTAGAAACATTTGGCAAGATCAATTCACCACCCGAAATTCTAGGCAATTTTAGGAAAACTATACACAAGTACTGTTCCGATTTTCCTATAGAAATCCCGTAGGAAACCCGAGATCAAAACTCGTCAAAGACCCGAGAGCAAAACTCGTCAAATCCCCTCCCTAATACCGTTCTTTTATTACTTTTTTTTTTCTTTCTTTTCTTTCCTCGCTTCTAATACTGATATTATCGTAACAACTATCTAATTTTCACAAAACAAACATTCTTAAAATATGATATAGATTCTATAATCGAATATCGAATATACCTACCCCAGTTATACCTTCCCCATGTATACCTTCTTTTTTCTCTAATTAATGAATTTTTCCCATTTACAGTATAAATTGACGAAAGCACACCCACAACCACACCCACACCCACAACCACAACCACAACCACAATCCATTCCTCTTTGCATTATTTAATTAGAAATAATTATAATTATTCATCAAGTACCATGCAAATAAATTCTTTAGTTGATTTGTCTTTAGTACCTTAGATGAATTAGTGCAAGTTAATGAACACATAATTTGCACCAATTCATCGGAGGTACTAAGGAAAAATTTGCTAAAGATTTTATTTGAAATGGAGTTGGGGTATTAAATACTTACAAAGGGAGTTTAGTCTTCTATGTTTTGTTGTTTTACTGTACATAATAAGTATAGCACTGTCAAAGTATAGAGTAAGAGTATTATTTTACCCATAGAAAACTATATTTAATATTCTAAAGTAATACTGACTGCGAAGTAATCATGACTTTTTCATACTCAACTACCCCAGCCGACTTTTCATTTCAAAGTATTGATTATGGTATACTCTATTAAGTTGTAGGAGTAGTACATATTGAATCAAAGTAGTGTTACATAACTTACGATTTGTTGTATATAAGTTGTACTGCACATATTCAAAGGTATAGCACTGTCTATTCTATATTTAAACTACTATTAATGGTGTGTTTTAAAATTGTTTTAATGTTAATGTAAGTTATGTATATTAAAACAGTGTCCGATTAATTGTACATAAAGTTATACTGTGTTGTACATAATTTATACTACAACATAAATAAAGCAATTCTGAAAGCAGTGTCTCTTTTAAAGGGTATATGTACATATAAAAAGCTATACTTGAAGTACATATAAAGTATACCTATTGCGAAGTAATGATGACTGCAAAGTAATGATGACTTTTTCATCCTTGAGTACCACAACCGACTTGTCATTTCAAAGTAATGATGATTTTGGCATCTACTGACGTCTGTTGCATATGCAAGACTATTCAATTTTATTGCATTTGATTGTTTTATATTAAGGCAGTATATATTAAATCAGAGACTTTTTTAGTGTACATAACATACGACATAATATTGATTATATTTACTTGATTATATTTATAGACATATAGACTTTTTTTTTGTTGCACATAATTTATACAACACATATTCATATATATAATACTGTCTCTTTAGGGTTATTAATGTTATGTGCATCAAATCTTTAGATAATGACAAGGCCAATGTGGCAGTATTAATGTTATGTGCATCAAATCTCTAGCTGAAATGAATTTGTATTACTTGATTAATTTCTTATATCCCTATAGTACTATGTATGCTTAAAATAGTTATGTCTTATGTAGTGCAACATACAATACCCTATATAGTTACAATTTTATTTTCAAATGTGTTCACATGTAATAGGGAAATGAGATAAAAATTACTTTATGTACACTTAAAGTTCTAATGTCCTATGATGGTTAAAGCAGTGTATTGGAATTTATACATGGTTAAAGCAGTGTCCGTTTTGATGTACATAAGTTAATATTTGTTGTACATGTTGAAATTTGTACATGGATAAGTTAATATGTAGATCTAATATGGAGTTATGTAAAATCGATAACCACCGCTTCCATTCTTTACCACAACTACTCCTCTCTCTATGAACCCTAACAGATTGGGGGTACTGATCATATCATCTAATGTTCTAATGAATAGGGGGTACTGATCATATCGACTGAAGTGGAAGTCATTCACCAAAAATTACATGCATACTCACTACAAATCAGTACTACCAAGAACAGCTACGTCAAATCCGTAGTTAACATTCATACCATAGTCAATTCGTTCCAAAATGTAACTGATTAATTATTGCAGTACAATACATTCATAGTAGGATTAGAGTATTAAATTACAATCCGAGTTAAAAGTAAGTGTAACACCCCTGATTTTATAAATTAAATTAAATTAAAATTTTGTTCGAATTTATATTTTTACGATTTAACTCGTAATTCTTAAAATTGTTATAAAACGAATTTATCGTTTAATCGATTCAAACTCCTAAAATTCTATTTGACTCGGAAACTTTTTTTTTAATATTTAAAACATATTTTTATCTCTATTTCGATTCATTTATACATTTATTTAATTCTTATTGAAAATCTATTTTGACGATTTAAATTCTAAATTCCTTTATTTATTTAAATTTAAGCTCAAATTTCTATTTTTTTCGGTTCGAAGTTCATTTATATTAAGTTTCGTCAAAGCATTTATTTTTTTTCCTCGAGAAATCAACTTAATTCACTTGAACGAAGATTTATTTTTCGGGAAATACTATTTCACCGTCTAATTATTTATTGCTTTAAGCTTCATTTTCGTCTCGAATAATTTATTTACTCTTTTTATTTGACGGTCTGATTATTTAATAATTTTATTAACTCGTTTAATTCAATTTTTGGGTCTGCCAACTTATCGATACGGAATTTGTTTAATCCGTATTTCTAACCCGATTCATTTAATTATCCGTACTTTTTATTTGGCCGATTCTTTTCCCTTGACCACGTTTCGTCTTCCCATTTGTTTAATGTTGTTTATCCTTTTCCCTATCCACCTCTTCACTTATTAAAACCCATCCTCTTTTCCACCGCTTCTTTTCCTTCTCAGAATTCATTTCCCCTTTACTGTTTGATTCAACTCATTTGCTTTAATTTTCCACCTCTTCACATTTACATACACCTCCACCGCTTCATCATTCTTCTGACATTCACTCCTCATTTCTTGATCGTATCCTTGGCTTCACCCTCCATATCCCGTCTTTCCTTTTGTCCGTTTCATCTCACCTTCACGCTCATCTTCCCTTTTTCATTCTTCTGCGATCATCCTTCTTCTCCTTCGGTTTTATTCTTTTTTTTTTGCTGTTTTGTTACCGCTGCTGCTACTACATCTCCTCTTTGCCGCGGTACGGTGTTACGTGGTACTATTGTGCTATTATTTCGTTCTGTTGCTCCACGTTTTCTGCTGCTGCTGTTCTGTTTCCCCTCTTCTCATTCTTCATCTTCTCCTTCATTTTGTCCATCGTTATTGTCTCGTTTTGTGTGTTACTGCTGTACACCGCTGCTGCTGCTGTTATGGTGCGTACTGCTCTTGTTTTTTTTGTTGTTGCATTCCGTGCGGCTGTTACGTGTCCTGTTGCCGCTGTATCTCTTCTCCTTTTGTTTCTTCTTTCTTCGTTCTTTTTTTTCTTCTGCTGCGTTTCATTTCTGTTCGATTTGCCTTCTGTTAGCAATTGTGGTTCGGTTTTGCTGCTGTCTCCGACTGTGTTTTTCTTTTTCTACTGTGTCTCGCCTTTTCATCCTTGTTTGATGGTTATTCATCTGTTGTTAGCCGCTGCCGTGTTGTGTGCCACTGATGTGCTCGGTCTATAACTGTCTGCTGCTCCTTCTCATTGTTGTTACCGTCGCTGTGGTTTGCGTTGTGCTGCTGCTGTCCGTTTCATTTTCTTATGCTTTCTGATCTCCTACTTTTCTTCTTTCCTTATTGTCATTATTTTTGTCTCCATCTATTTCCGTCTTTCAGCAAATTTTGTCATGCTACTTCTGATTTCGTTGGGCTGCTGCTCCCTTCCTTTGTTTCGTCTTGTTTGGCTGTTTGCTCTGTCGTGTTTCTGCTGTCGTTTCCTTCTCTTTCTTCGCCTTCTTCTTCCCCCTTTCTTTTCTTTGTCGTGTTTTCGTGTTGCTGACTTGTTTTGCTGCTACTATTGCTTTTGGCGTATCACGTATGTTGCAACTGCTGGTGTCGACTGATTGTGCTGCCACTGATGCTCGATGCAATCCTTTTCGAGTTTGTGACCTTCGCTCCTCAATCTTCAACCTCCGTCCTTCTCCGATTTTCTGGATTTTGGTGTGACCGTCAAGGATTGGATCGTGATTGTTTCAGTTATCGAATTCAGGTAACTTTAGGACGTTACTCGATTTTATGTCGTATGTTTGAGTAGTAGTATGTAGTAAATATTTTAACTCCGGTTTTCTACTTTTAGCTATTTATTATTTGCTAAAAATATATCTTTAAATCGTGCGTTTTATAAATATTTTACAAGTTTCCGATATCGTTTCTATAAATCGTTAGTAATTTAATTATTTACGATCGTTATAATATTTTGTTGGTCATCGTGACACTAATAACTAAATAATAACGATTTCATATTTTCTCCAGATTTCGTTAATTCATAATTTTAACTCAAAATTGTATTTTCATTTTGTAATCGAGGTTTGTATACTTGTTTAATAAATTAATTTTCGTTTTACAAATTATACTAATAAATAAGAAGATAGTCGATTTTGTTTTAAATATATTTTTAGTCGAGACTATTTTCACTAATAATTTCTTATTTGTTTATAATTGACTATTTTTAGTACAATCCGTATTTTTTATTAATAAAAGCTATTTGTTAAAAATAATTTGAAATCTTTGTAAATTCATTTAATTTATAAAACTCGTCGACTCAATTAATTTTGATGTCGGTTTTCTTAAAACATTTATTTTCTAAAAAATTATAGTTTAACTCGATTTTCTAATTATTTATAAAATACTATATATTGACTTATTATATTTTATTCATATTTTGAGTAACGAATTTAGAAATATATTAAAGTTACGATAACGTCGATAATAATAAAATGTTAATTTCGTAAAAAATGCTATTTTAATACATTTCACTCATTTCAATAACTTACATATTTTCTATAACGAAATTCTTATTTTAAGTAAGTTTCTAAAATTAGTAATTTTCTATTTATAGAAAGTTTCCCTTTTAATATAAATTGTTTATTCTTTTTATCTTCATATTATTTATAATGAGTATATCTTTTGTTTATATCGATAATGGCTGTTTTGAAGTTATGGAATAAAGATAAGTGTGGGGTTAAAGTAATATAGTCTGGGATGTACGTTTTTGCCATCAGCTATAAAGCCGGTGTGCCTATTTGGGGCACATTTGGTCGTTGAACTGGGCGTAGTTTCACCCAGGAGGGTGTATGTTTTGACCTTAAGCTAGATATCGCATCGTGTTAGTCCCCGTCAGCTGAACTAGACATATTTGTTGTCTAGGAGGGGTATGCACTACTTAAACCAGGACCTCGCTGCACGCAGTCCTGTTATAGTTGAGTGGCCTAGTTAGAGACTGGATTCTGTTATGAGTTAAGTCTACAGTTCTCGAAGCTAGTTTCCAGTATTATCCTAGTGAAAGTCTAGCCTTGTGCACACCAATCGAATTTCCATAACGCCATTTTTGAATATTTATATTATCGATTGATTTTTGACTTGAAGGTTGGCAAGTGCTTTAAGTTTCGTTGAAAACTTATTTTTATTATATCGTTTTAATGTTTTCTCTTTTTTAAATATTTTGATATAATAATACTTTTATTTTTTATATGATATAATATGGCTGGGAGAACGTCCGAGTTACTCCCTACTGACGTGGCTGTTATGTTTGTAACATGACAGGTTTTTGCTGCTGGGTTTTGGGTGTGAGCTAGCGAGTAGCGTGGATCCTACTCTTTCTCTATTCATGTAATTTATGGATTTGTATAACCCGTTTGGAGAATATTCTATTTAGCCCTTTTGTAAAAAGTGGCCTTTGTATTGACTTACCATTTCTTTTAATAAGATATAGTTTGTCAGTGTGTTTTAATCCCAACTCTACAGTGTTTCCGCCACTGTATTGCGTTAGATTTTCTAGGGGATTACAGTATGTGCATATGCACAAAACCAGACCAGAAAAATTCATATGCTTGCAAAATACTCCGTAATATTCATATGCTAGGGTCCTCCGATCACTTACCTGGACCATCTTTTCAAGGATAGAAGTTGGGGTAAATCTGCCACAAGGCCTCCAGGCAGATCTCATAATGGCAGATATCCGTCATGTCCGCCAAATATCCACCTTCTCCCCTCAACGTCAGGGGAACCACCCTGTAAGCCGTGTGACTGGACAGATATTGGTCATCCATCCATGAGGCAACCCAACAGCGAGGTCCGTCGTATGGATGAATCTGCATCCCCATCTCAGGTTTCCCTCTTCCGAAGTCCTCAAAGGCCCGTTGCAGCTTATAGGCGTGGAGGTAGTTTTGATAACCGCTCTTGAAACAAATGACTGCAGCTCTGGTGAAGATCGGACCATTTGGACTGGAAACCCACTTTAGCATTATTTTCTCCACCGGATAACCCAAGGCAATTAACCTGTTCCTTAAACCAGTTAGTGATCTATTGGTATGTTAATATGAACGGTATGTATTAATCTATGTATGACAAAACTACCCGTATAAAAGCTTTGTATATGATTTCTTATTCAATGCATATAAGTGTTTATTACACAATACAGTGTGTATAATATGATGTACATAGTTTAGAAGACAGTGTATATAACTTATGATTATAAGATGGGTTATGTACAAGTTATATATAAATATGTACTTGATGTTCATGAAAATTAACCTGTTCCTTAAACCAGTTAGTGATCTACTGGTAACCTTGTTATCAACCCACTCATATGGTAGATTTGCAATAATGCATTTAGGAGGGTACATCAGTTCTACATACATTTTTTTGGTTTTTTTTCCTTTCAATTTTGAAAGTTTAACTGCTCTCAATCTTAGTTTGGGGAGTATATATATGACTGATTGAAATTTCACTCAACCCCCTTTGTAATTATTACTTATGCATTGTGTCTAATAGAATCCAGATTTTCAATGGTTACACAGTTACACCTAAATTTAGGTGTCTACAGATTAATTGAACTTTATTTCAATTTAAATTTACGTACTTCCTCCAAGTTTTAATGTTCTTCCCATTCCAAAATGGCACAAAGTTTTTTAGTTGGATTAAAATAATGAAAAACTAATAAGGAAGTATGGGTTGGAAATGAAAAAGTAATGAAAAATTATGAAAAATAATAAAGTTAATGTATAAATGGATTAAAATATTGAAAAAGGTATGGCCAAATAAGAAAAGAAATGAAACTTGGAGGAAGTATTACATTGGTAAAATCACTGTATGATAGACACGTTTTAATTCACCCTTCAAATCCCTCATTTATCAAAGTGAAGAATTGTGTCTAATAGAATCCAGAATTTTAATGGTTACACCTAAATCTATGTGTCTACGGATTAATTGAACTTTATTTCAATTTAAATTTGTGTATTACATTTAAGGCATTTTATACATTGGTAAAATCACTTTCTTATATATTGGACGCCGTGATGTACATAAATTAATTTAAAGCGCACACAATTCAGTTTATATTAACTTCATCTATTTTTCTAACTTGTGCTATAAAAACTTGTTTACATAATCCCATATTACTTGTGTACATAATTCCATATTATAAAAACTTGTCCAATAAAATCTCATATTCTCAACAAATTCTCACTTTGTCTCTCTGTTTCTCTCTTTCCCTTTTTTTTGTGTGTGTCTCTCTCTGTATCTCTTTTTCTCTCTTCCTTTCTCAACAAAAGATGAATGTTACATGTAATGGACAGATATACAATATTAGGCAAGAACATAAACTGTGGTTTGCTTCTCAAAAGAAGGAGAAGCTGCCTTTTATGTTTAACAATTTTTATGGACCTATTTCAAGTCCATATATTGAATCACTTGAAAAAGTTTTTGCAAATGAAAATATAATGGAAATAATTTTCAAAATGTTCAACCCTACTTTTAGAAAGGAAGAGTTTGCAAAATTGACTCTTGTTTGCAAGAGGTGGGGTCAAATACTTTTATCACATCCTCATTCTCTTCTGTTAGAAATGGAGTACAGTATGAGTGTGCATGCAACAATTGAGAATGGATTACTTTCTCTTCATAGGAATGGTATCTTGTTGTTAAAGCAATGCAGATGCTATTTGACTGATGATCTGATTTGTAGAAATATACTACACAACATGCAACTTCGACTTGCACCTCCAGAAGATGTAGTTCATCTTCATGGTTCTTCTCCTGAAGAAGCAGAAAGAGAAAATTTTGAAGGTGTTCCACAGCAAATGTTTCGTCAAGCATCTACCTTCGCTGAATATCTGTCTGAGTCAAGAAATTTTTATCCAGATGTATAACTATATTTTGTTTTTTTCCTTATATATGTAATGTTTGTTACGGAGTGCTAGATAAAAGAAGATTCTCAAGTTAATTTGAACTTATGTACACTTGTTATAAAATTATTTACGAATCAAGCGTTTGTATATGTATATGTACATAACGCTAAAAAATACAAATACAGATCTAATTTCTGGTGACCCACAGAAGCCTCTCCTCTCCTTCAAAACTCTAGCAAAAGAAAAACAAATTTCCTCCCCTTATCTCTAGGGGCTGCCATCTACCAATTCGGTAGTGGTAAGCCCCAAATTTAATCGTTATTATTATCTTTAAATTGTTTAGGTTAGCAATAAATCTTGTCTCTTCCATTAGGGGAGTTTTGTCCCATCAATTGACGGGTTTATTCTCATATTTTGGTGGGTTTGTTCTTTCTTTGTGAGAGATTCAAGAACTATATGCAAGACCATGTTAAGCGCCGTAACTTTTCTACATATGGTGATGCAATTGAGGTCAGATTTCGGTCTATTCTTTGTCGTAATAGAGAAAGGTCATTCTTTTGAAGACTATGTCATCAGATCTATAGATTCCTTCGCGAAAGGTTGTGTCAATAAACAACGATACAAAGAAGGCTATGCAGAAGCGAATTACTCTAATAACGATCTTTGTCTCAAGAATGTTCTTTATTTATTTCTTAAGCTTACAAATTTGTATTCCGTTCATTCTGATATCATTTGTAGATGCCGTATTGCCTTTTATTAATGAAATTGGTCTTCATTCAAAAAAAAAAGAGTACATAACGCTACGTTTGACGGATTATTAATGCTTCATTAAAATAAATCAATCTAATGTATATAACTAGATGTTTTATTTTTTACTTCATAAATCTAGTTTAAAGATTATCCAGGCATTAAACTATATAAGTTTGAGATATCTGTTTGAGCCAAGAAATTTTTATCCTTATATAAGTAATATTTAATTTGAATTTATTCAAAATATCTGATTAAATGAATGTATGAAATTATTTAATAATCAAGCGTTTGTATGTATATGTGTACATAAGGCATTCAATTGTGTTCAACTGCCCCATAAATGTAATTAGAATAACTTATGATTTGATTCCAGTAATATGTAACTAGATGAGTTATGTACAACAATTATAGAAATATGTACAACCTTGTTCTTGGTTATTACTATGACTAATATGTACAATTGATATTCAAATATGTACATTATATATTGATGACTAATATGTACTTGTTTCAATATGTACATTATTTTTAATATAACCGTATAAAAGCTTTTTATATATATATATACAACCATGTCAGTTTTGATGTATATAAGTTACTACGTGTTGAAAATGTTGGAATTTGTACATGGTTGAAAGTGTCTGTTTCGATGTACATAAGCTAAATATCTGTTGCACATGTTGGAATTTGTACATGGTTATAGAAGTGTCTGCTTCGATGTACATATGTACATTATGTATTGACAAAACTACCCGTATAAAAGCTTTTTGTACGATTTCTTATTCAATGTATATAAGTGTTTATTACCCATACAATGTATATAATATGATGATGCATAATCTTCATATGTACATGCGTATTTATATAGAAAAATCGTTTCATATCTTAGGATTTAAAATATTAACATTAATAATAATAAAAAAAAAGTACTCCGTATTAGACACATTATTTTGAAATATTAGTAATTACTCAGTATTCCACTACCCTAGGTGACGTATTAAGACTTTTGAAAATATGACGCATTAAGACTTTGGAAATAACTACTGAGAATTCCTATAATCACTTCAACAGTCACTTCACAACTATTCCATAATTATACTCAAAAAGAGCATCACTTCACAACAATTTGAAAAATCAAGTACGGAGTAATTTTTGAAGTACTGTAATTTCTATCGATCATCTTCAACGATTCTTTGGTGAGTGATATGTTCTTGATTCTTTGCATGCCTTAACTACTGGTTTTTTGAACAATTTTGTGAAATTTACAGTAAAGTAAAATTGCAATATTTTATTCTTTGGAGATTAAGTCTTTTATTCGCGTTATTTATAAAGTACATATGCAGTTTTGTGTGTTATATTTTTGATTTTTAGAGTGATTTTGTTGAAAAATAGGGTTAAGTAATTCACGACACAACATGAATTCAAATCAGGACAAGACTGCACAAAAGAGGAATGCAGATAAGAAGGAGAAAGGTATAATTTAAATTATGTATAATTTAAGGAGGATGAAATTATAATTATTTGTTGTTCTTTATTCGTAGCTGAATGTAAAAGGAGAAGAATTGAAGAAAAGGATGAAGATTCTGATAATTATGAAGAAACATCAGACAAACAATTATGTTTGATAACAGATGCAGATAAAGGTAAAAGTAGCTTTTTTTAGTACTATAGCTTTAAAAATTACTCCTATGCTATTAATGAACATTCATAAAATAGACTACTATGTTTCAAAATTGTTTGAAAATAGCTTTAAAAATTACTTATGTTCATTCTGTGTTTGAAGTTATGTGCATTTATGTAATGCCTTATGAACAATAAATAAATCCTTGTAACTTTAATAGGGACTATGTCTTATGAATGCCTTATGTCTAAAACATACAATGTTATGTACTTTAAAATATGACATTAAGATAAAAGTTGTCATTTAAATTCTTTCTGTTCATTTTAATTTACAGCTATTACTGGTAAAACTACAAAGACCAGAAGGAAGAGAATTGAACATGCCACGAATGACCTGCCATCATTGAAGACACGCATGTCTCCTGATGGTTTGGTTAAACTTCTTAATAACATGTCAAAAAAGCAGATTGCAGATATAAAGGAATTAGGGTTTGGAGATTTATTTGGTCTAAAAGTAAAAGAAGTCCCATCCAAGCTTGCTCACTGGCTTGTTTCAAATTTCAACCCTGATTCAGCAACATTTAAGGATAGTACATTTGATGTGACAAATTTAGATGTACATATTGCAACTGGGTTTCCTATGGGACCAAATGAAATTGTCCTTGCATCATATGACGACCAATCCGCTGAATACAAACATCTTCTTAATGAATGTAAGAATCAATTTGAAGGTTCAAAGATTACTGCCTCTACATTGAAATCCATCCTAGCTCATCAAACGGATGAAGGGGATCTATTCAAACGAAACTTTATATTGTATCTCTGCTCTTATTTTATAGAAGGTACCTGTTCAGCAACTCCAAGTTTTAAGATAATGAAGTCTTTGGTCAACTTGTCATTGGTACCTACATTTAATTGGTGCCAATTTTGCCTTGATGCCTTCATTAAGGCTGTTGATTTGCGGAAAATGAATAAAGGAGAAAAAGAGAAGTTCTTTGACGGACCTATAATGGTCTTTGTTTTTATATATCTACAACGGATGCGTTACAGAAACAGTCAACCTGTTCGTGCATTCTCCACAATGTGTTTTTGGACACAAGAATTCATTTCAAAGAGAATATTGGAGGAAGCAAAAAAATCGGGTACGTTTGGTAATGGTCTGGTTATCCCATTACAGTCCCTTGATTGGTACAAGGAGGAAGAAGTAAAGGAAAGTGTGAACAAAGAGGGAAAGGAAGAAGAGGATTGGTTAAGAAGTTTAGTGCTGAAATCTGTTGAATTCACAAAAAATTTCAAGGGGTTCTCAGATGCTATAAAAGTTGCAAAGTTTGCCTCCCCTCAATGCAAACCAGTAACAAAATTGGAAATGTTGATCAGTGACTTTGTTGCAAAACTTGTAACAATAACAAAAGATGAAAAATCAAAAGAATTTGGTAAGAATTTTTCTTCAATTGGTTTTATCCCCATTCATTTGTTATAATATGTTGAATATAGTACTTATGTTTCATCTTTTGCTTCAAAATAGGTGAGGAGGAAGAAAATGAGAAGAATCCACAAATACTGGATATGATACATAAGATGGCAAAAGATCTTATTTTTTCGAAAAAGAATGATCTTGAAAAGAAGAAGATAGATGAAATGAATACTCTACTACTTCTGGAAAATGTTGATACTGCAGAAGACATCAATATTCATGATAATCCTATTTCTAGTCCTGTCAAGAATGACAGTGAAGATGTTTTGAATGTTGACACTGCAGAAGACATCAATATTCATGATAATCCTATTTCTAGTCTTGTCAAGATTGACAGTGAAATTATTTCCGAGGAAAATGAAGATGTGTTCAATGCGGGAACTGTGCAAAATGTTGATGTTGCAGAAGACATGTACATAGATGCTCCTATTTCTACTCATGTCAAGAATGACAGTGAAATTATTTCCGAGGAAAATGAAGATGTTTTGAATGTTGATACTGCCGAAGACATCAATATTCATAATCCTATTTCTAGTCCTGTCAAGATTGACAGTGAAATTATTTACCAGGAAAATGAAGATGTGTTCAATGCGAGAACTGTGCAAAATGTGGATGCTGCAGAAGACATGTACATAGATGCTTCTATTTCTACTCCTGTCAAGAATGACAGTGAAATTTTTTCCGAGGAAAATGAAGATGTGTTCAATGTGGACACTGTCAAAAATGTTAATGCTGCAGAAGACATCTGTACAGATGCTCCTATTTCTACTCCTGTCAAGAATGACAGTGAAATTATTTCTGTAGAAGACAAAGATTTTTTGAATGCGCATACTGTGGAAAGTGTTGATGTGGATTTGGAAACTTCTGTTGATGATGTTGTAAATGTGGATTTGGAATCTCTTACAAATCAAAACAAGGAAATTGATACACTTGAAAAAAAAAAGATTGAAGCACAACAAAAGGGAAAACAAGGAAATGTAGCAGTTTTCAAATCTTCTTTTATTAATACGAACATCAGCTGTTTGACCTCTCTCAGAGCTGAGCAGAATTATGTGTCAGACTATGCATTTGCACCAAAAAAGTCTTTGAAGTAAGTCTCATTAATCTTTTAAACAAGTTTCATATTAGTTCCTGTTGTGATGTACATAAGTTGACATCTGCTGTAGATATCAATATTTTTACATAGTTAAAATAGTGTTTGTATTGATGTACATAGGTTGAATCTGTTGCACATGTTCACAATTTGTACATTGTCAAAGCACCGTCTGTTTTGATGTACATAAGTTGATATCAATTGCACATGTTCACAATTTGTACATTGTCAAAGCACCGTCTGTTTTGATGTACATAACTTGATATCTGTTGTACATGTTGATATTTTTACATATTTAAAGTAGTGTCTGTTTTGATGTACATAAGTTAACATATGCTTTACATATCAATATTTTTACATAGTTAAAACAGTTCCTTTTTTTTTGATGTAGATAAGTTATCATCTTTTGTACATGTTGAAATTTGTGCATGGTTATAGCAGTGCCTGTTTTGATGTACATAAGTTAATATATTTTGTACATAAGTTTCATACCAGGTATAGCAAAACTAATACATTAAATAATTTAATTTTACAGGGATACTCTGTTTAAGTTTAATAACATTGTGCTTTCAAGGGGGGATCTGTCGATGATGACAACCTGTGATACCCGAATCAATGTGTTAATTTTAAATTTGTGGTGCCTATTGATGAATGATTTGGTAAAGCTATCAGCGACATCATCTATCAAACGTGTGTATATGTCTCCTTTTGAAGAATATCAGGTAATGTTATGTATTCCATTCACATATGATTAAAATTGTTTTCACTCATCACTCTCTTCTAAACAATCACAATAATATTTCAGGTTCCTAGAAGTGAAATGGATGTTAATGATGTCCAACTGGTAATCAAAAAGATATTCTTTATAACTCTTATTTACTTATTTATTTAATCATTCATTCATTATGAGAACTAATAATGTGATTTTCTTCAAGGCATTTTTCTGCTCTAGATCACCAGCAGGTTATGCTGTATACTGTGCAAACTCAATCTCGAAGAAATTTGAGATGATTCATTTCAGATTTGCTAAAGAGTTTGACAGCAAAGAGATTGGTCTTGCAGCTAAAGAATTATATGTGAGCATACTCTAGGCATTAATATTACAGATTCTATGTTTGTGTTTTTTCGTTCATTAAAATTTTAGACATTTATACATAAGCTTGTGCTCTTTTGTACATTAAAATTTATGTTATCTGGCCTGAATACTTGTCTTATATTTTCAGAGTGGTTATTTGAAGGAATATTTCAAACATACGATCAAATGGGTGAAGGAGTTTGATACCTATGACTGGATCGAATATATTCCAGATTTCTCTAAAAATTTGGAAAGTAACAATGACATTCTTTCAATGAGAATCATGGAAACATACACAGGAAATAAAGACAATTATGCAGAACAGTTCAAACCAGTAAGTTGAAAATCACAAACATTCATCACTGATACTAATCTATATCTGATTATTTTCCAATATATTAATGTTATCATGTGTAATATATGTGCAGTCCACCATTTCATACGATGATTACGTAAAGATAATCACGGTGTCGTATTGCCACAAAATACTAACTTCAGACAGGAATGAGATGAAGAATACTGTGTTGAAGGAGGCAAAAAAATGTTCTATGTCACTGATACTAATCTATATCTGATATTTTAAAATAGTGTCTGTTTTGCTGTACATAAGTTGATATCTGTTGCACATATTCACAATTTCTTCATTGTCAAAGCAGTTTCTGTTTTGATGTACATAAGTTAATATCTGTTGCACACGTTCAAAATTTATGAATAGTTATAACAGTGTATGTTTTGATGTACATAACATAATATCTGTTGCACATGTTCAAATTTGTACATATTCAAAGCACTGTCTATTTTGATGTACATAAGTTAATATCTGTTGTACATGTTCAAATTTGTACATATTCAAAGCACTGTCTATTTTGATGTACATAAGTTAATATCTGTTGTACATGTTCAAATTTGTACATATTCAAAGCACTGTCTATTTTGATGTACATAACTTAATATCTGTTGTACATGTCGTTATTTTTACATAGTTAAAAAAGTGTCTATTTTGATGTGCATAAGTTAACATCTGTTGTAGATTACGACATTTTTACATAGTTAAAACAGTGTCTGTTTTGATGTACATAAGTTAATATCTGTTGTACATATTGATATTTTCACATAGTTAAAATAGTGTCTGTTTTGATGTACATAAGTTGATATCTGTTGCACTTATTCACAATTTCTTCATTGTCAAAGCAGTTTCTGTGTTGATGTACATAAGTTAATATCTGTTGCACATGTTCAAAATTTATGCATAGTTATAACAGTGTATGTTTTGATGTACATAACATAATATCTGTTGCACATGTTCAAATTTGTACATATTCAAGGCACTGTCTATTTTGATGTACATAAGTTAATATCTGTTGTACATGTTCAAATTTGTACATATTCAAAGCACTGTCTATTTTGATGTACATAAGTTAATATCTGTTGTATATGTCGTTATTATTATATATTGTTATATAATAATAATTATATATATTGTTATGATTACAAAGTCATATTCTGTTCTATGACTTTTATCAGCTGCGAAGTGGAAAATTTAACAACAAAAAAATAGAGTGATGCTCATATACTTCAAAATTTCTTGAGAAAAGTAACAAAAAAGTCTTTTCCTGGAGAGGGTTTAGAGGGCAAGCAAAAAGAATAAAGTGACATGCTACGATTGTATAATAGGCAATACATTCTACCCTTTCCACTGTTTTTGGAATCATTCATCACAATTAATTAATTTTAAGATTGTTACTCATGTGTTGTCTGTTATCTTACAGTGAAAACGTTGTACAAACTGATTGGATAAATATAAGCCGTGAAGATATGCAAGCATTGTTATTTGCAGATGAGGAATTATTCGATATGGTAAGAAAATCTCTAACAAGTTTTAATCTTATAAATTCAAATGCTTCTAAATAAATCTAACAAGTTCCATTTTAATAGCCGATCGATTTGTATGGTATTTATACCACATTAGGAAAGAAGGATGTCGTATTCTTCCCAACAAAGTCAGGGGTAAGTATATCAAATTGGTGTACTTATTTTTGGTATGTAAGGTTACAGTTGTTTATTTGATGTTTATCTTTTGTTTCAGGAATTAGACCCAAAGAATACTCATTCTCTGGATACTCCGTACTGTACTGTATCATACATGCCTCGTGATCCGGAATTTGTGAAAAAGGTACACCGAATGATTATAGTATTAAAAGTTGACTATAATTAACTATAAAAAAAACTCTGTTTATGACTGTGAAATGTGTAAATTTTCAGATCTTTGTTCCAGTTCACACCCAACAACCAGATCATTGGATTTTACTTGTCTGTGATCTAGAAGATAAAAAGAATTACGTTCTTGATTCATGCAAGACGAAGTTTTTCAAAAAAAGGATAAACCAAGTTAAAAATGTAGTGTATAATGTTTCACACATTTTACAAAACTACCCCGGCTATCAACAAATTTTCAAAAGAATGGGGAAATTTCAAGTGGAAATGGCTAAAAATGTAACGAAGCAAAGCAATGGAAGTGATTGTGGTGTCTTTGTTATGAAATGGATAAAGGCATTGCATGACAATAAGAAATGGGGAAAACAAAAGTACTTTAGTGATATCAAAGAATTTAGGCGTCAAACATGCTTAGATCTTTTGAAGTGGGATAAGAACTATGTGAAAAATTTCAGTGTTAAGAAACAGTATGAGATCTTATTTTAATTGTACGTAGACTTAGTTATATTACTGTAATAGAAAAGATCTATTAATATGAAAATGGCAATCAATGGATTATCTGTTTATCATTGCATACGCTTCGAATTACGTTCTTCTCCTGTTTTGAATTTTTAGAGAATCTATTAGTAACATTTATGTTTGACTTGTTGATTTGAAAGTGATGAATTTGAAAAGTTGAGGAGTTAAAGGGGGAGAAGAGAGGTTTTAGGGAATGTGATTTAGTACGCAATTTTTTTATTTATAAAAGACGGTTTTTCAACTAACGAGAGATCTTTCATATGACAGATGCTATGTATGCTAAAGTTTATGTTATGTACGTTTAAACTACTTATGTCTTATTTTTTTTTGAAGGATGATATTTGGGTTTATTTAGTACTTCATAAATCTAGTTTAAAGATTGTCCAGCCATTCAATTGGGTTCAACTGCACCTATGTACGCTACAATGTACGTTATGTACACTTAAAGTAGTCATGTTTTACTATAAACTTATGTACAAAATATAATATCTTATATACTTAGAATTTGATATTTAAGTAATTAATTTATGTACGCTAAATTCTACATTATGTACACTAAAAGTATTTATCTCTTATGTTTTCCAATAAACTTATGTACAAAATATAATATCTTACTCCTATATACTTAGAATTTGTCTTATTTTCAATGAACATAACAGGATTATAAAAGAATACTCAAAATTGGTATCTTAACATAAGCCCGTTTATTTAATTAAAGCCAACAAAAGAATACTCAAAATTGGTATCTGACCTACTTCATAGCCACAAAAGAAAAAGAAAAAAAGAAAGCGATCTCTTAAGATCTTTAAGGATTATCTTCAACAATCTAGTACTGTAAGTTTATTCTAGCTTATCTTTTCCGATTACCTTCAACATTGCGGTACTGTGTGTTATAGTTTTGTTTTTTGAAACGATTTTTTTGAAGATTGGTATAAAATAATACTAGCAATATGCAATTACTTCCGATCTAGGTTTAAATACGGTTTTACTGCTTTCGTTAGTATTCAAGTATCGATGATTATTCAACTTATGCAGATTAGGTACTCAGTTGTCTCTGTTCTTATTTTTATTTGACATTAATTAGGTTAACAAAAAAGATGAAAACAAATCAGGAAAAAAATGGAGCAAAGAGGGAAGTTACTCATCAGATCGAAGGTATATAAACTTATATTGAACCCTATACTCTCAGATCTATGTGTGCCTCAATGATGCATATTGATTTTTCGTTATTTATGTATAGTTGCATGTAAAAAGAAACGGGTAGAAGTAAATGATGCTCCCAATTTTGATGATTCTAAGGATGGTAGTTTTCAGACACCGAAATCCCAATTACACTAACTGTCAGATGCAATTGTAGGTATGTACATTAGTTGTTTTAATTATCTGTTCATAGAACTTGAACTTGTTAGATATGCGCTCTATACATATCATTTAAGTCTGTTTTCCTCACTCAATTTACAGCTGTCATTAATAAGCCTACAAAACCTACAAAAATTAGAAGGAAGAAGGTTGTACATGCAGTGAATGAACTCCCATCATTGACCACAAGGATGTCCCTTGAAAGTCTGTTTAAATTTGTAAGAAATCTGTCAGAGAAGCAAATTGCAGATATTAAGGAATTGGGGTTTGGGGATATAATTTTTCTAAATGTAAGAGAAGTCCCAGCCAAGCTTGCTCACTGGCTTGTTTCCAATTTTGACCCTGATTCGTCATCATATAAAGGAAAAACACTTCAGGTTACGAATTTGGATGTACACATAGCAACTGGGATTCCTATGGGACCGAATGATATTATATTAGCGTCATATGATGACAAGGACGTTGAATATAATCGATTAGTTGATGAGTTCAAGCAACAGTTTACAGGTTCCAAGATAACAAACAGTGTGTTGCAATTCATCCTAACAAAACAGACGGAAGGAGGGGGGGATCAATTCAAGAGGAACTTCATTGTTTATCTTTGCTCTATTTTTATAGCGGGTAGCTGTTCCGTAACCCCAAGCATAAAGATATTGAAATCTTAAATCAACTTGTCGTTGGTACCTACGTTTAATTGGTGCAAATTTTGCCTTGATGCTTTCATTGAGGCTGTTGATTTATGGAAAATGAATACAGCAAAGAGAAACAAGTGCTTTGATGGACCTATAATGGTCTTTGTGTTTATATATATGCAAATAATGTGTTTCAGAAACAGCAAACCTATTCGTTCTTTTCCAACAATGTTGTTCTGGACACAAGAGTCCATTTCAAAGAGAATATTGGACGAAGCAAAGAAATCGGGTACATTTGGTAATGGGTTTGTATTGCCATTACAACCCGTTGATTGGTACAAGGTGGACAACTGTAAAACCTGTACTGCAAAGGTTTCTTCCGTAACAGAAGAAGAGAAGCTAGTGAAAGTAGAGGAGGATATAAAACATGAAAATGAGGAGCCAAAGGAAGCAATGCACTGGGTGCAAAATTTAATCAACAAATCTTCTAAATTCTCAAAGTCTTTCAGGGGTTTGAAAGATGCAATCAAAATTGCAAAAGTTGCCTCCCCTCAATTCAAACCACTACTAGACTTGAAAAATTTGGCAAATGAATTTATAAACAAACTTGCAGAAACGAGAAGAGAACAACCGTCAAGAGAGAATGGTAATATTTTTTTTCTACTGCTATATACACTACAGTAGATAGAATTTAAACACAGTATTTTATTTTTTATTTAATGACGAATTGATTTATTCATCATTTTTCTACTGCTATAAACAGTGTCTATTTTGATGTACATAAGTTATTATATGTTGCACATGTTTTAATTTGTACATGGTTATAGAAGTGTCTGTTTTGATGTACATAAGTTAATATCTGTTGCACATGTTCAAAATTTGTACATAGTTAAAACAATGTCTGTTTTGATGTACATAAGTTACTATGTGTTGCACATGTTGAAATTTGTACATGGTTATAGAAGTGTCTGTTTTGATATACATAAGTTAATATCTGTTGCACATGTTCAAAATTTGTACATAGTTAAAACAATGTCTGTTTTGATGTACATAAGTTACTATGTGTTGCACATATTGGAATTTGTACATGGTTATAGAAGTGTCTGTTTTGATGTACATAAGTTAATATCTGTTGCACCTGTTCAAAATTTATGCATAGTTAAAACAGTGTCTGCTTTGATGTACATAATTTAATATGTGTTGTATAATTATAACTTGTATACAGTATTTATTTCTCATCTTTTGCTACTTAGAATCTGGAGATAAATGGAAGGATGTTACTCATATTGCATCACAAGTTGTCAATGATGACAACACAAAAGAAGAAGAAAAAAATACCTTCTTCATGTCAAAAAGAATTCCCTACCTTCTCAGATACAGACTTTGGTCTAGATGATTTCACTCCACACGTAATAGAGATGTTAGATCAGATGGTAGAAGAAGCTGTTTCTGCCAAAAAGAATGAGGAACAAAAGAAGAAGAAGAAGAAGAAGAAGAAGAAGAAGAAGAGGGAGAGAGACCCAATGATGCCAAGATATAGTTTACTGAACTCAGATGAAAGCTTTCAACTGAGTCAAGATATTAACCTTGTCTCATATTCTGACACTCAAGTTACTCCCCTGACAAATGAAAATGTGGGTAAATAAAAAGCTCTTATTGTAAATGAACAAGTGTTCAGTTACAAGAGTGTGGAAATTGTGGATATGGAGAATGTGGCTGTGGAAGCTACTACTGTTAGAAATGAACAAGTGTTCAATAACAAGCTTGTGGAATATGTGGTAATTAAGGAATCTACCCCTGCGCATGCAATAGAAAATGTTAATTTAGAAACTCCTAATGTTGTGAAAAATGTCATTCCGGAGAGCCCAGATATTGTTGAAAACTTGGTCACTCCACCAATAGTAGGAAATGCATCTTAGAAAGATGATGACATGAATGAAAAAGAAATGGAAGTACAATACAAGAGGAAACAATCAATACCAGCTGTTTTCAAATCTCCTTTCATACAAAGGAACATCAGCTTTTTAACCAGTCTAAGCGCCGAGGAGAAATATGTGACAGACTATGCATTTGCGTCAGATATGTCTGCAAGGTAAGCAACTGATTTACATAGTTAAAGCACTGTTTGTTTTAATGTACTTAAGGTACTATGTGATGCACATGTGTGAAATTTGTACATAGTTAATGCAGTGTCTGTTTTGATGTAGATAAGGTAAAACTTATTGTATATAAGTTTGAAAGTCATTTTAAAATTGTTTCATATGAATGATTGCTATACCAAAACTAATACACTAAATAATTTTTAATTTTAAAGTGAACCTCTCTTTAAGTTTGAAACCATTCAGATTTCAAGGAGACAGATTTTGATGATGACATAGTCTGAAAGTAAACTTGAGGAACCAATTTTAAGTCTTTGGGGATTATTGATGAATGATTTGGAGAAGCTATCATCTCCATCATCTGTCAAGCTTGTTTATATGTCTCCATTTGATAAATATGTGGTAATGTTATATATTCCGTTAACAATGTCGACAGTGTAAATATATTTTTGCTCATTAATCTCTTCTAAACACTTCTTTAATGTTTCAGATTCCTACAAGTGAAATGCAGTTAGATGATGTGCAATTGGTAAACAAATAGATACTCCTTATAACCTTCATTCATTCTGAGAACTAATAGTGCGATTTTGTAACACCCGCTATTTTTCCTAGCATTTTTGTCTTTACCGTTATGACTCTGTCATAACTCTGTCACATTTCGGCCTTGCATTTCATCTTTTTCCAAGCTCTATTTTCATTTTTGAGTTCAATGATATTTATTTATATTTTAAAAAGATCTTTAATTCTTTTAAATCCATTTATTTGATTTTCCTCGTAAACTATTTATTTTCCGCGAGGAATTCGATTTCTCTATGAATTAACGGTTTTAAGCTCGGATTTAAGTTATTCCTATTCCTAAAAATGTTTAAATACGAGGAAGAAGCTGTTTAGGATCGGGGTTGCAGACTCGGATCGGTGTTTTATCTGCGAGCGGGAAGAAGAGAGTTTAGAACATCTTTTCTTTGGCTGCAGTTGGAGTTCTCGGGTGGTGGGTCTGTTGAGCAATTGGGTGAGGAAACCAATCCCGTGTATCACGGGGATGATCTGGGCTACGAAATTGAGAGGTTCGAAGTTGCAATGTAATGTACTTCGAGCGATGATCAATGCGACTATTTACCATATTTGGAGACAAAGGAATGCTTGTAGAATTGATAAAGTGGTGCGACATCCACAGGAGATAGTCAAATTGATCGTGTCGGATGTTAAGAATAGGATTTTGTGTAAGATTAATTACCCTGTAACGGCTAAGGATGCTAAATGGCTACATAATTTGATGTAGTCATTGTTGTTTTGTTGTTCCCTTTTTTATATACTTACCTTTTACCAAAAAAAAAAATGTTTAAATACATTTATATAATATTTTCAACTAAAAAATATTTCTACTTACTAAAAATAAGCCATTTATGATTTTTATTACGAAGTTCGTAAATAACTATTTTCCAACGCGCGGTTTACTAGAATTGCTTTGAAATACCTTTAACGATTTTACGATTCTTCTTTTCATCAACTTACAAATTATTTGGGACATTTTCCCCATGTTTTGGACCGACCCATCTTCTTGTCGCACGTTTACTATGTTTTCATCTTTACGTTTCATTTTATTACGTTAAAACGTAATTACGTAATTCTTTTCTTTTCTTTTATTTGATACATTATGATCAACCTTTCATTCTCCCACCTATCACTATTTTGGCTGGTCATTTAGTATATTTCTACATATTTTTCATCAAAATTTATCATCATTTATGCTTAGAAACCATCCATTTCTTTCTTACAATCATTTTTCTCATAAACAAAAAAAAAATACTCTTTCAATTCCCTCAAAAAAACGTGACATCCTCCATCAGTCCTAAGGTGATTCTTGCTCCAATTTGAGTCATAATCGTCTCGTTTTTATCGTCAAATTAATCGTCATTGCGATCCTTCCGTTAAGGTAATAATCGATGTTGTTTTCGATCGTTATTCTCCTTGATTTTCTTATTTTTTCTCATGGTATTTTTCTGCCATGATTTTCGTGTATTAAGGATTTGTGGACGATCCCGAGGCCGGTGAGTATATTATCGATTCCGATTTGGACTTGAGGTAACGTCGATGTTACTCGATATTACTTGATTTTATTTGTGTAATTGGATGTATATAATTATAATTTTATTTTTGACAATATATGTATGTCATATAATCTGGAAAAATTTTAAAAGTTGGAATTTGCATGTTTCAGTAATTTTTATCGTTTTTACGAGTTTAACGATTAAATCGTCATATTAATTTGTAAAATCGTAATATTCGGCCTAAACTTGTAATATATGATTTTATTCTGTAAAAATGAGATTTTTGATGATTTTTAATAATTTGGTATTTTTCTGATATTTTTGAATTCGATTATTGAACGTTATCGGACAAAAACGATTAAAAATCGATTTTTAGTTCTAGTACTTAAACATTTTATTTTAATCTGATTTTTGATGTGGTGAAACTTTCTGTTAAAATAGAATTTTCTGATTTTATTCATAATTTTTAGGAATTGTTAAGTGGATGAATTAATTAATCACTTTAAATCATCGTTTATCGTTAAAACCGCGTTTGTTGTTTAAATTCTCAATTTTTGGTCTTTGGATTAAATCTGGAAAAAAAATATGGTTTTGATGATTTCATAATAAAATGTAATTTTATGATTTTTAGTGCTTTAATAAAATGTTAGGACGATAAGTTTTATTAATGGAATCATTAATTGTGAAAACGGGTATTAAATGATTGTTTTATTGGAATTTGGTAGATCTGGAAATTTGGAAAATCTGGAAAATTAGTATATTCTGGAAAATGATGATTTTTAAGTTTAATAATAATTTTTGGACATTAATACTTAAATCATTTTGTAATTACTATTTTTATTAATCGTTATTGTCGAGATTAGACGATTAACGAGAAAACCCTTTAAAAACCGAGACTAAGCATTCTGGATTTTTTTTTCTGGACAGAATGTCCATAATTATATTTTAGCTATTTTACGTAATTTTTGTACTATTTATTAAAGTCTTTAATTAATAAGTATTGGTTTTGGACAAATTATGATTTATCGTTAAAATGCTTCATCTTACCCAAAAGAATTATTTTTCCAACCATTTTGAAAGTATTTAAATCTGAAAATTTGTGAGTTAAATCATCCCTTAACATACTCTTAATGTATTCAATGGTTTAATTAAATAAAAGACGTTAAAAGATTTAATTTGACATTTGCCGTAAAATCTTATTTATGTTCGTATTGTCGAAACTATTAATAATTAGGGAATTTTAATTTTATAAACTTTGGAAACACCCTAATTAGTAGTAATAAAATGTTTAAGACATTTTTAATCATTTTATAAACACTTGTACGATATTTTAATAATTACATAATCCCAATTGTTCTCGTTTTAGAAATTAATATCGTTAAGGCCGAAAGTATTAGTTTTATAAATCTATATCGTTTACTAAAAATGTTGTATTAGTATAAACTAATATTTTTGCTATTTTGATATGATGTTATTTTTGGTAAAGTTTCTAAAAAATAGAAGTTTCCTAAATTAGAAAGTTCCCTCTTTTCGAAAGTGATCCTTTTCTTTTTGTTCTCTTATTATTTATAATGATTATATCTTTTGAATAACGATAATGGCTTTGTTTTGGAGTTATGGAATAAGGACAAGTGTGATGTTAGAGTAATATATTCTGGGGTTTACGTTTTTGCCATCAACTATAAGGCTGGTGTGTCTTTATGGGGCACACTGGTTGTTGAACCGAGTATATATGGTGTTCGGGAGTGTGTGTATATTTTCTTAAGCTCGTGCCTCCCAATGTAAGACGCCGTCGGGTTGAACTGAGTATTTATGGTGCTCGGGAGGGGTGTACATATCATCTTAAACTAGGGCCACGCATTTATAAGTCGTCGTCCTATTATGGTTGAGTAGCCTAGTTAGAGACCGAAGTTTGATTTGTTTGAACTAAGTTCTCGAAGCTAGTTTTAGTATTCTTCTAGTGAAAGTCTAGCCGTCGACACTAATTCTATCCATAACACCATTTTGGTTATTTTATTTATTATCGATATAAATTGGTTTGCAGGTTGGCAAATATTTTTATGTTTCCTCGGAAACCCTTTTGATTATTTCATTTTACGCTAAAAGCCTATTTTAATATGATGTTTGACTGTTTTTCTTTTTACTATTTTTCCTATAGTAGTAATTACAGTTTTAAAATCCTGTTATACGGCTGGGAGAACGTTGGCGTTGCTCCCCACTGATTGTGGCTGTTATGTTTGAACATGGCAAGTATACGTGTTCCGGGTGTGGGCTAGCGAGCAGTGTGGATCCTGCTTGTTTATTTTGATAATTATGTCTTATGGATTGTTCAAACCCCTTTTGTGGATTGTTTTAAATTTTGGCCATTTTATTTAAGGCTTATTGTTTGACTTTACCATTTTAATTTTACTAAGACATAGTTACTGTGTGTTTTAATCCCGACTCTACAATGTTTCCGCCACTGTATCGCGTTAGATTTTCTAGGGGATTACAGATTTTCTTCAAGGTCTTTTTCTGGACAACAGAATTACCAGTTATTGTTGTTTACTGTGTAAACTCAATCTCAAAGTCATTTGAAATAATTCACTTTGGGTTTTATCAAGAATCTGACAGCCAACTGAACAGTTACGAATCTAAAGATCATTATGTGAGGACACTGATTTATTGTTTTTACTTTTTTGTACATTGAAATTTATGTTACCTTTGTTGAATACTTTGTTATATTTGCAGTGTATATATCTCTATAAAAAATTCAAGAATAAGATCAAATGGATCAATGAAGTGACAGACTATCAAATACTGGAATATATTCCAGATTTTAATCATCATCTGGAAGTTGACAATGGTATTTTTTCAATGAGACTCATGGAAATATACAATGGGAATAAAAATACTTTTACCAAAGTGTTCAAACCGGTAAACATAATTATTCTACTTATATCATTGATACTATTTTATGTTTGATTATATTTCCATATATAAATATTACTGGTGTATATGTCCAGAGCAATGTTACATATGATAAGTATGTAAGGATGATGAAGGTGAGGTATTGCCACAATATACTAACCTCAACCAGGAATCAGATGAAAGATATTGTTATGAGAGATGCAAAAAGAATATCAAGGAAACTTCTGTATGTTATAGACTTCCACTATGTTATCATAAAGCATATGACTTCCACTACATATATGTCACATAAAGCATAAATCGTTAACATATACTCTGTATTCATCATAAATAATAATCTGATAAATTCTGTTATATAATTTTTCTCAGTAGGGCAGCGGAACTCTATGTGGAAAAAAAATTCAGTGATGAATATATTACTCAAAAATTCTTGAAACAGACAAAGATAAAGACCTTTGCAGGAAAGGCAAATGAGAAAAAGAAGGATTCATATGACACCATTGTAAAGTCATATCACATGTAATATATTCTATCCTTTCCAATGATTTTTAATTCATTCATCATACTCCCTCCGTCCCACAATGATTTACCCACTTTTATTCAAAATGGGTGAGATTAAAATAATAAGTGGGTAAATCATAGTGAGAGGGAGTAACTAATTTTAAAATTGTAGATTATTTGTACTATGTTATCTTGCAGGGAAAAAGTTATGGAAACACAATGGATAAATGTAAGCCGAAAGGCAATGCAAACCTTGTTATTACCAAATGAGGAATTATATGATATGGTAAATGTTACAGTAACATTATCACTAACATGTTTTAATGTTATAAATTCAAATGCTTCTAAATAAATCTTACAAGTGTTCTTTTAATAGGCAATCGATATAGGTGGAATATATGCAACATTTGGGATGAGGGATACACTATTTATTCCAACAAAATCAGGGGTAAATATATCAAAATTCCTGTACTTAAGTACTTTTTTGGTACATAATCTTACAGTTGTTTACCTATTGTGTATCCTTTGTTACAGGAATTAAACCCAGACGTATTTACTTCCCTGACAACGCCATACTGTACTGTATCATACTTACCTGAAGATGGTAAATTCTTGAGAAAGGTACAACCATCTAATCTATATACTCCTATCTATATATTCCTATAGCATTAACACGGTTATGGAAGTGTCTGTTTTGATGTACATAAGTTAATATCTGTTGCACATGTTCAAAGTTTATGCATAGTTAAAACAGTGTCTGTTTTGATGTACATAAGTTACTATGTGTTTCACATGTTAGAATTTGTACATGGTTATAGGAGTGTCTGTTTTGATGTACATAATTTACTATGTGTGGCAAATGTTCAAAGTTTGTCCATAGTTAAAACAGTGTTCGTTTTGATGTACATAAGTTACTATGTGTTGCACATGTTAGAATTTGTACATGGTTATAGGAGTGTCTGTTTTGATGTACACAATTTACTATGTGTGGCAAATGTTCAAAGTTTGCACATAGTTAAAACAGTGTCTGTTATGATGTACATAAGTTACTATATGTTGAAAATTTGTACTACAATAACTGTGAAATGTATACTTTTTCAGATCTTTATCCCAGTTAATATCGACACACCATCACACTGGATTTTGATTGTTTGTGATTTTGAAGACAAAAAGAATTACATCTTTGATTCAAGTAAAAGAAAGGGTAACAAATCACGAATTGATGTTTGCAACAAAATAATGACAAATGTCGCATACATCATTCAGAACTACTCCGACTTTGAACACATCTCCAAAAAAATGACGACAAATCCAATGGAGTATGACAAAAATGCAGTTCAACAAAGTAATGGACTTGATTGTGGTGTTTTTGTCTTGAAGTGAATAAATGCATTACACGACAAGGAGAAATGGACAGACAAAGATTATTTTAATGACATCAATGAATTTCGTCGTCAAACATGCATAAATCTTATGAGGTGGGATAAGAACTTTGTTAGGGATTTTACTGTTAACAGAAAATATAAGATTTTATTTTAGCTGTGTGTACGTAAACAGTCAGTTATGTAAATATTACTCCATGACAAACATTTATTATATAAACATCAATGTTTTTAATGTTCTCAGGTGGGTTATGAACAACTGATATGTACATATGTACATTACATAATAACCTATATACTGAACATTGTAAATTGTTAAACGTAAAACAAAATTAACTTATGACGTTCTACTGTAAATAGTCAAAAACATAAAATGTACACAGTAGTACTTTAGATGGGTTATGTACAACTGATATAGAATTATGTACAATGATGTCCTAAGATAGGTTATGTACAGCTGATATAGAATTATGTACAATGATGTCCTCAGATGGGTTTTTTACACCTGATATAAACGTATGTACAATGATGTCCTAAGATGGGTTATGTACAGCTGATATAGAATTATGTACACGGAAAAGGGTTTAGGGTTGGATTAGTAACCGCTTCGAGGCTCCGCCTAATCCAACCCTAAACCCTTTTCCTTATTCAAGGTCACTAATCCCGCAAGAAACTGAACCCTAAAAGGGTATTGGTGAACCCTGTCGTAGATGTGAATCAAAGATGGGGAACTGAACCTTAAGAGTAGGGTACGGCATAAGACGGGGCGGAAAAGGGTTTAGGGTTGGATTAGGCGTACCCGCTTCGCGGCTCCGCCTAATCCAACCCTAAACCCTTTTCCTTATTCAAGAACACTAATCCCGCAAGAAACTGAACCCTAAGAGGGTATTGGTGAACCCTGTCGTGGATGTGATTCAAAGATGGGGAACTGAACCTTAAGAGTAGGGTACTGCATAAGACGGGACGGAAAAGGGTTTAGGGTTGGATTAGGCGTACCCGCTTCGCCGGCTCCGCCTAATCCAACCCTAAACCCTTTTCCTTATTCAAGGACGGAAAAGGGTTTAGGGTTAGATTAGGCGAACCTGCTTCGCGACTCCGCCTAATTCTACCCTAAACCCTTTTCCTTATTCAAGGACGGAAAAGGGTTAAGGATTGGATTAGGCGAACCCACTTCGCAGCTCCGCCTAATCCAACCCTAAACCCTTTTCCTTATTCAAGGTCACTAATCCCGTAAGAAACTAAACCCCAAGAGGGTATTGGTGAACCCTATCGTGGATGTGACTCAAAGATGGAGAACTGAACCTTAAGAGTAGGGTACTGCATAAGATGGGACGGAAAAAGGTTTAGGGTTGGATTAGGCGTACCCGCTTCGCGGCTCCGCCTAATCCAACCCTAAACCCTTTTCCTTATTCTAGGTCACTAATCCCGCACGAAACTGAACTCTAAGAGGGTATTGGTGAACCCTGTCGTGGATGTGATTCAAAGATGGGGAGCTGAACCTTAAGAGTAGGGTACTGCATAAGACGGGACGGAAAAAGGTTTAGGGTTGGATTAGGCGTACCCGCTTCGCGGCTCTGCCTAATCCAACCCTAAACCCTTTTCCTTATCCAAGGTCACTAATCCCACAAGAAACTGAACCCTAAGAGGCTATTGGTTAACCCGGTCATGGATGTGATTCAAAGATGGGGAACTGAACCTTAAGAGTAGGGTACTGCATAAGACGGGACGAAAAAGAGTTTAGGGTTGGATTAGGCGTACCCGCTTCGCGGCTCCGCCTAATCCAACCCTAAACCCTTTTCCTTATTGAAGGTCACTAATCCCGCAAGAAATTGAACCCTAAGAGGGTACTGGTGAACCTTGTAGTGGATGTGATTCAAAGTTGGGGAACTGAACCTTAAGAGTAGGGTACTGCATAAGACGGGACGGAAAAGAGTTTAGGGTTGGATTAGGCGTGCCCGCTTCGCGGCTCCGCCTAATCCAACCTTAAACTCTTTTCCTTATTCAAGGACGGAAAAGGGTTTAGGGTTGGATTAGGCGAACCCGCTTCGCGGCTCCGCCTAATCCAACCCTAAACCCTTTTCCTTATTCAAGGTCACTAATCCCGCAAGAAACTGAACCCTAAGAGGGTATTGGTGAACCCTGTCGTGGATGTGATTCAAAGATGGGGAACAGAACCTTAAGAGTAGGGTACTGCATAAGACGGGACGGAAAAGGGTTTAGGGTTGGATTAGGCGTACCCGCTTCGCCGGCTCCGCCTAATCCAACCCTAAACCCTTTTCCTTATTCAAGGACGGAAAAGGGTTTAGGGTTGGATTAGGCGAACCTGCTTCGCGGCTCCGCCTAATCCTAACCTAAACCCTTTTCCTTATTCAAGGACTGAAAAGGGTTTAGGATTGGATTAGGCGTACCCACTTCGCAGCTCCGCCTAATCCAACCCCAAACCCTTTTCCTTATTCAAGGTCACTAATCCCGTAAGAAACTGAACCCCAAGAGGGTATTGGTGAACCCTGTCGTGGATGTGATTCAAAGATGGGGAACTGAACCTTAAGAGTAGGGTACTGCATAAGATGGGACGGAAAAAGGTTTAGGGTTGGATTAGGCGTACCCGCATCGCGGCTCCGCCTAATCCAACCTTAAACCCTTTTCCTTATTCAAGGACGGAAAAGGGTTTGGGGTTGGATTAGGCGAACCCGCTTCGCGGCTCCGCCTAATCCAACCATAAACCCTTTTCCTTATTCAAGGACGGAATAGAGTTTAGGGTTGGATTAGGCGAACTCGCTTCGCGGCTCCGCCTAATCTAACCCTAAACCCTTTTCCTTATTCAAGGTCACTAATCCCGCAAGAAACTGGACCCTAAGAGGGTACTGGTGAACCCTGTAGTCGATGTGATTCAAAGTTGGGAAACTGAACCTTAAGAGTAGGGTACTGCATAAGACGGGACGAAAGAGGGTTTAGGGTTGGATTAGGCGTGCCCGCTTCGCGGCTCCGCCTAATCCAACCTTAAACCCTTTTCCTTATTCAAGGACGGAAAAGGGTTTAGGGTTGGACTAGGCGAACCCGCTTCGCAGCTCCGCCTAATCCAACCCTAAACCCTTTTCCTTATTTAAGGACGGAAAAGGGTTTAGGGTTGGATTAGGCGAACCCGCTTCGTGGCTTTGCCTAATCTAACCCTAAATCCTTTTCCTTATTCAAGGTCACTAATCCCGCAAGAAACTGAACCCTAAGAGGGTATTGGTGAACCCTGTCGTGGATGTGATTCAAAGATGGGGAACTGAACCTTAAGAGTAGGGTACTGCATAAGACGGGACGGAAAAGGGTTTAGGGTTGGATTAGGCGTACCCGCTTCACGGCTCCGCCTAATCCAACCCTAAACCCTTTTCCTTATTCGAGGACGGAAAAGGGTTTAGGGTTGGATTAGGCGAACCTGCTTCGCGGCTCCGCCTAATCCTACCCTAAACCCTTTTCCTTATTCAAGGACGGAAAAGGGTTTAGGATTGGATTAGGCGTACCCACTTCGCAGCTCCGCCTAATCCAACCCTAAACCCTTTTCCTTATTCAAGGTCACTAATCCCGTAAGAAACTGAACCCCAAGAGGGTATTGGTGAACCCTGTCGTGGATGTGAATCAAAGATGGGGAACTGAACCTTAAGAGTAGGGTACTGCATAAGATGGGACGGAAAAAGGTTTAGGGTTGGATTAGGCGTACCCGCTTCGCGGCTCCGCGTAATCCAACCCTAAACCCTTTTCCTTATTCAAGGTCACTAATCCCGCAAGAAACTGAACTCTAAGAGGGTATTGGTGAACCCTGTCGTGGATGTGATTCAAAGATGGGGAGATGAACCTTAAGAGTAGGGTACCGCATAAGACGGGACGGAAAAAGGTTTAGGGTTGGATTAGGCGTACCCGCTTCGCGGCTCTGCCTAATCCAACCCTATAACCTTTTCCTTATCCAAGGTCACTAATCCCGAACAAACTGAACCCTAAGAGGCTATTGGTTAACCCGGTCGTGGATGTGATTCAAAGATGGGGAACAGAACCTTAAGAGTAGGGTACTGCATAAGACGGGACGGAAAAGGGTTTAGGGTTGGATTAGGCGTACCCGCTTCGCGGCTCCGCCTAATCCAACCCTAAACCCTTTTTCTTATTCTAGGTCACTAATCCCGCAAGAAACTGAACCCTAAGAGGGTACTGGTGAACCCTGTAGTGGATGTGATTCAAAGTTGGGTAACTGAACCTTAAGAGTAGGGTACTGCATAAGACGGGACGGAAAAGGGTTTAGGGTTGGATTAGGCGTGCCCGCTTCGCGGCTCCGCCTAATCCAACCTTAAACCCTTTTCCTTATTCAAGGACGGAAATATGTTTTAGGTTGGATTAGGCGAACCCGCTTCGCGGCTCCGCCTAATCCAACCCTAAACCCTTTTCCTTATTCAAGGACGGAAAAGGGTTTAGGGTTGGATTAGGCGAACCCGCTTTGCGGCTCCGCCTAATCTAACCCTAAACCCTTTTCCTTATTCAAGGTCAATAATCCCGCAAGAAACTGAACCCTAAGAGGGTATTGGTGAACCCTGTCGTGGATGTGATTCAAAGATGGGGAACTGAACCTTAAGAGTAGGGTACTGGATAAGACGGGACGGAAAAGGGTTTACGGTTGGATTAGGCGTACCCGCTTCGCGGCTCCGCCTAATCCAACACTAAACCCTTTTCGTTATTCAAGGTCACTAATCCCGCAAGAAACTGAACCCCAAGAGAGTATTGGTGAACCCTTTTGTGGATGTGATTTAAAGATGAGGAACTGAACCTTAAGAGTAGGGTACTGCATAAGAAGGGACGGAAAAGGGTTTAGGGTTGGATTAGGCGTACCCGCTTTGCGGCTCCGCCTAATCCAACCCTAAACCCTTTTCCTTATTCAAGGACGAAAAATGGTTTAGGGTTGGATTAGGCGTACCCGCTTCGCGGCTCCGCCTAATCCAACCCTAAACCCTTTTTCTTATTCTAGGTCACTAATCCCGCAAGAAACTGAACCCTAAGAGGGTATTGGTGAACCCTGTAGTGGATGTGATTCAAAGTTGGGTAACTGAACCTTAAGAGTAGGGTACTGCATAAGACGGGACGGAAAAGGGTTTAGGGTTGGATTAGGCGTGCCCGCTTCGCGGCTCCGCCTAATCCAACCTTAAACCCTTTTCCTTATTCAAGGACGGAAAAATGTTTAGGGTTGGATTAGGCGAACCCGCTTCGCGGCTCCGCCTAATCTAACCCTAAACCCTTTTCCTTATTCAAGGACGGAAAAAGGTTTAGGGTTGGGTTAGGCGAACCCGCTTCGCGGCTCCGCCTAATCTAACCCTAAACCCTTTTCCTTATTCAAGGTCACTAATCCCGCAAGAAACTGAACCCTAAGAGGGTATTGGTGAACCCTGTCGTGGATGTGATTCAAAGATGGGGAACTGAACCTTAAGAGTAGGGTACTGGATAAGACGGGACGGAAAAGGGTTTAGGGTTGGATTAGGCGTACCCGCTTCGCGGCTCCGCCTAATCCAACACTAAACCCTTTTCCTTATTCAAGGTCACTAATCCCGCAAGAAACTGAACCCCAAGAGAGTATTGGTGAACCCTGTCGTGGATGTGAATCAAAGATGGGGAACTGAACCTTAAGAGTAGGGTACTGCATAAGACGGGACGGAAAAGGGTTTAGGGTTGGATTAGGCGTACCCGCTTCGCGGCTCCGCCTAATCCAACCCTAAACCCTTTTCCTTATTCAAGGACGAAAAAGGGTTTAGGGTTGGATTAGGCGTACCCGCTTCACGGCTCCGCCTAATCCAACCTTAAACCCTTTTCCTTATTCAAGGTCACTAATCCCGCAAGAAACTGAACCCTAAGAGGGTATTGGTGAACCCTGTCGTGGATGTGATTCAAAGATGGGGAACTGAACCTTAAGAGTAGGGTACTGCATAAGTCGGGACGGAATAAGGTTTAGGGTTGGATTAGGCGTACCCGCTTTGCGGCTCCGCCTAATACAACCCTAAACCCTTTTCCTTATTCAAGGACGGAAAAAATGTGTCATCGGAGGTTAGATTATGTACAATGATGTCCTAAGATGGGTTATGTACAGCTGATATAGAATTATGTACAATGATGTCCTCAGATGGGTTATGTACAACTGATACAGAATTATGTACCTTATATAATGATCGTAAGTCCTGTACATAATAATAAATACAGTGTTTTTACGAAGATATATACTTTGCATTGTGTTTTTTAATTAAAAATATGATATACATAATTATGAATATAGTGTATGTAACTAATTATTTAGTATCAGTACATTTTCACTCTAAGATGTAAATAGATGAGTCATGTACAACTAATATAGAATTATGTATAATGATGTCCTCAGATAAATTATGTACTGCTGATATGAAAATATCTACATTATCTAGTGACAAATATGTACATAACGAGTTATAAACGTAATTCAGCAGAGCAATTATGTACATCATCTGATGGGTTATGTACATCTGATCTAGAATTATGTACAATAATATCCTCAGTCATGTTATGTACAACTAATATAAAATTATGTATAGTAATATCCTCAGAAGGATTAAGTACAACTGATATGTAAATATATACATTACATAATGACCTATATACTATACTCTGTAAATTGTTACAAGCGCAACAAAATTTCTACTTTAAGATGTAACTAGATGAGTTATGTGCATCTAATATAGAATTATGTCTAGTGATGTCCTCAGATGGATTATGTACAACTGATATCAAAATATAAACATTATCGAGTGTGAAATATGCACATCACAATTTATCAACATAATTCAGCAGAGAATCAGTAAAGAATCTACGTAATTCTTGATAATTGAGTGTCTACTTTTAAAACAAATATATTAATTTCTTGAATCAGCAGGTTCATAATCAGTTTTCTCTAAACGAATTGTTCAGGATTACAATCAAATCTGCAAGTGAAAATGACGACAATCAAATCAAGCATAGAAATCGTTGATAATCAAGCATAGAATTCCTTGATAATCAAGAACATAATTCATAAAATCAATTCTACAAACGAATTTACAAAGTGAACAAAATGAAATCTGCAACTTAAATGATAATAATCGAATGACGAAGATCTGCAATTGAAATGATGAAGACGCTCGATTTTACGAGTGAGCACAATTAAATCTGCAAGTGAAAATGATGAAGATCAAACGATGAAGATCTGCAACGGAACTGATGAAGATGATCGAATGATTTGAATGAAAAAATAAACAAATTTCTAGAGAGAGAAAGTCGACTAATTCAAAAGGAAAGGAAGGAGATGGCTCGCGTTTGTTTTTGTGCTATGAATTTAGATCAAGCCTGGTCCGTTGATCTCAATCAGATCTAATGGCCCAGATTGTGCCTCAACGGTTGCAGGGAATTAGGCTGCCTCAATGGATCCCGAATATATATATATATATATATATATATATATATATATATATATATATATATATATATATATAAAGTTTTTTTCGAGCAATCTCATTGATCCGTTTCATCAAAACTTAAATTAGGAAATATCTTAAATAATAAAAAATAACCAATTAGAGAATCTTTTAATTATTATAATATATATTTAATCTATTATATTAATGTGATGTTTTACAATTCTTAGTTAAAAACTTTTAGAGTTCATTTTTTAAAAAACATTATCATAAAATAAATTACAAAAATAAAATAATTAGATCGTGGTAAAAAATGTTTTCATTAGAGTATAATATTCATATTATTTGTTTCACATCATGTGATGAATTTACTACATATAACAGTTTTAAAATTATCTCACATCGACAAATTATAATATGATGATGAAATTCTATATTATAAATAAAGAGTAATAATTCGTTCTTCGATGTTTACCAAAAGTCTTTTGAATCTCAAAAAGAGTTTTTAAGACTATAAATCTTAAATAATTTGTCGCTATTTCTTGGATGTTACTTAAGTTTAAATAATAAAAAATCATGAGATTTTTTAAGTGGTAATTAATAGATACAAAATAATTAATAGATACAAAATCAATTAGAGAATCTTTTAATTATTACAATATATATATTTAATCTATTATATTAATTAATGTGATATTTTACAATTATCAGGTAAAAACCTTTAGAGTTCATTTTTTTAAAACATTATCGTAAAATAAATTATAAAAATGAAATAATTAGATTCGTGGTAAAAAATGCTTTCATTAAAGTATAAATTTCATACTATTTGTCTCACATTATGTGAAAAATTATAATATGATGATGAAATTCTATATTATAAATAAAGAGTAATAATTCGTTCTTCGATATCTTTCAAAAGTCTTTTGAATCTCAAAAGAGTTCATAAGACTATAAACCTTAAGTAATTATTCTACATCGAAAAGTTATGATGAGGTGATGAAATTTTATATTATAA